>OX451739.1:1194995024-1195595024 GCA_948472305.1 Vicia faba
CTGGTACTTAAAATTAGTGATTAATTTTAACCTTTCTCGATTAAGATAGTGTTAGTAAATTTTAAGTGAGCAGTCGCATCAGAAATAAATATGGAAAAGTAAATTGTAGAAAGTATGGAGATATAGTTAGAGAGAGATTGCAACATAGATTTATACAAGTTTGATTCGAACGTTGACCTAATTCTGTCCCCAAGAGGTCTTCTTGAGAGTTTCATTATATACTTTGAGGTTTTAAAAGGTTGTGCCCATGAACTTTATTACAATCTAGTCTTGAGATTTTAACAGGCTTATCCCCAACCTAGAGACAAATTTTACTTCAGACTATGATATCGAACCAAACTGAGATTTATGACTGACCGCTTTAACAAAACCAAAACTTCTTTCGGCAAAGCTTAATAAACCAATAACAGAGAATTATGGTTAATCTCAAGAACCAAAACTCCATCTCTTAAAAGTATCACACCCGTAACAATAAAAATAACCAGCACAACGACTTACAAAAAATATCTTCCTCACAAATAACGCTTCACTCAAAATCAGTTAGGCAAACAAAAGTGAAATAATAAATTTTTTGGAGGAGAGGAACAAAGATAAATTTCAAAGAAACATGAAATCAGTGGAAAGTGGCATGATTTTAAGTGAAGGGGACGTACCTTTATATAGTAATTAAAATCACCAAGAAAGGAAATAATCTATCGATTGAATTGATTATATATAATCGATTAAATCCTTCAAATATAATCGAAATGATGCCTTAATAGGAAGATTTTGATATATAGTCACTACAAGACATAATTTTGTTATCTTTGCTAATTATACAATCGTTTATCAGCCTTTTAAAGGGTTATGCAAGTGTCTCAATCTATTAGATTTATGAAATCCTTGCTAATCGAGTGGTACATTTATTTAATCAATTAGGCGGTTTAAAAAGGTTTTGGATAGGTTTTTAATCTCTTATATTTGGCGTATAAAAGTCATTTTTAAGATGAAAAAAATATTTTTAAGTATGTGTGTAAGTTGCCTTAGTACTCTTAAGTTACTACCTTATTTTTACAATACTTAGTTCACTCAGACAGACATACAGACATGACTTGGCGAGCTTTCACCCTTTTCATCAAGGAAGCTTCAAGGCTTTGTTGGATATTATATTATTGTAAAAGAACTTGGTCTTGAGTTATTATAAGATGATGCTTTATTTAACATTAATGTTGCTGCAGAATGTCGTCATATGTTGTTGTAATCAAAACTCCAGATGATGATCTTTGCTACCTACAAGCACATAGATCCACAATCTCCCCATTTTTAATGATGACAACACATCTCACAGAAGAGGTGATAAAAGAAACAATATATATTATATATATATATATATATATATATATATATATAATATATATATATATATATATATATATATATATATATATATATATATTATATATATATATATATATATATATATATATATATATATATATAGAGAGAGAGAGAGAGAGAGAGAGAGAGAGAGAGAGAGAGAGAGAGAGAGAGAGATAAAAATCCCCCTGTGTTAGATAGAGAATATACTTTCCCCCTCAGAGTATACTTCTCTTCCTTTGTCAAAATCAACAAGGTAAATAAGCAGCAAGATTCAGACATAAGCACATAGTTTCACATGTATTTATTCATGCATGATTGGCTTAAAATTTCTAGTTTTGTTCTTATGAAAAAAAGGCTCTCTTTAGGAAGTGATTTGGTAAAGATGTCTGCGAGTTGATTATATGAATTTACGAAATGAAGTATGAATTATCCTTTTTCCACAAGATCCCTAATAAAGTGGTGCCTAATGTTAATAGATTTAGAACGAGAGTGAGGAATTGGATTTTTTGTGAGGTTTATGGCACTGGTGTTTGATGGGGGTAATCTGCAAGTGTGCGGAATCTGCTGTACTTTTAAACGATATTGAATCCACAGGGACCAATAATCAAACTTATTGAAACCTATTGATGCTATGTAAATCCAAGGCTAATCAAATATTTTTTTGATGAAAAAGGGAATTAAAAACAAGAATTAAAATTAAACTGATAATAAAATGTCAAGTAGAAGCGAGACCCTAATGTGATTTCCAATCGTATCTCTGGGGCTCAATAAATTCTTAGTGTCTGTATTTAGATTTTCAAAACATTTTTGAGAAGAAAATATAAAATTAGAAACATTGCTCACTCTCGCGCAGCTCGTGTTATATTTTGGAACCGTAAATGCTTTGTTGTCGTTCACTCAATTACGGCTTCAAAACACTTTTTGAAAACTGATACAATCTAATTAATCAATAAAGTGATGTCGCTGTTTTTAGAAATTAAATATAATTTTTACTATCGGGTACGGGTCTCCATTGTCGTTTGTTGACCAGTACCTTGGTGTTTTCTCTTTCGCGCAAAATCTTTTTGATTGAAACTAAAAATTAGAAATAAAAAAGTTGTTTAACATTTTAAGATCAACGCCAAAATAATTTATCGAATACCATCGGAACGAGGGTCCTCAAATCCAAAATCTTAGATATTTTTAGTCGGACATAATTGAAAACAACATACTATTTATAAATATGTCATTGAAACTACAAAACACACACACACACACACACACACACACACACACACACACACACACACACACACACACACACACACACACACACACACACACACACACACACACACACACACACACACACACACACACACACACACACACACACACACACACACACACACACACACACACACACATATATATATATATATATATATATATATATATATATATATAAGTAGTAAAGCAAGAAATTAATATAGTAGAAACTTGCTTCAATGGAGTCTTTAACTAGTATGGGAAAACTTCACGAAAAAATGCTGGAAAAATAATATCGACAAGTTTGATTAATAAATAATTTGAATACAACGAACCAATCTCCAAATTCCTAGTCTAGGGTGCCCTTATTACTCTATGTGAGCAATAAGCATTTTACAAAAGTGATTTTCTTCTTAAGCTCTAAAGGTTGGAAAATTGGATGTCAAAACTGAATTAATGAACTCATATTTATGGAGTCCAAAGTGGTGAAAACTTCTTCAAAATCGTGTGCCAGTTGGTGGAGAAATTTACTCAAAGGTTGAGAGAAATCAAGAAATGGGAAGACTGGGCATCCATACTGATCGTGTCTGGCTGACGGTCATCAGTTGGCTGATGGTCTGTCTGTCAGGCTGGATGAGGAGGCTGAAGGTCGTCAGGCCTCTGACAGCTCGTCCATCAGTGCTTCAATGCTTGAATTTTCTGCTTTGTTGACCAGCAATCCGTAACAACAATACTCTTGTCCATTTTTCTTCTGATTTTTGTTGTTTTGCATTGAGTTCTCGATCGAAGAGTCTCGGGGTTCAAATACCTTAAATACACCGAGATACTAGAGTAATACTATGAAAACAAATGAAAAATAAACTAAATATGCATGTGAATCAAGTCAAAATACGATATATATTTACGCATTATCAAACTCCTCTACACTTGAACCATTGCTTGTCCTCAAGCAAAGCGTCAAGACTTATGAAAAACGTTAGCATTTTGATACTCATTCTAGGCTACAAAGTTTGCTTTGGTTAAGATTGCATTGATAGGTACTAACTTACACACTAAGGATATCGTAAGAACACAAATATTCAATTGTACGGTCATAAGTCTCCTTCCTATACAGACCAGTCTGAATCATATTATTATGCCTAAACCTAACTTACTCACCCTTTTTTCGTCTTTTTCATTCTAGTGCAATCACATTAAGTTTGTTATCTGTACACACGCATAGTAAGGAGACATGTTAGTGACTAATGATCCTTTTTTGCATGGGCCCCTGGTAACTAATCAGTTTAACCCTTTTTTACCAACTACAATTGTAAGGGATCATACCGAAATCTTCCCTACAAAGTCCAGCACCAGTGACCTCTGGACCAACTAACAATGGGTGCTTATTATTGTGTTTTTTTAGGTTCAACAAATGTTATGCTAAGAGACCGAGTGAGGGTCACCTAACTTAGAAGGCGTATTCCCATTAATTAATATCTTTATCAATTAAGTCTAGGATCATTCACTTATTTGCATCGATCTCTCTTTGTAGTGTGCGCTTAAGATGGTGCTAACTGTTGATATAAACTACTCAAGGAATAGTAAAGAGTAAGAATTCAAGGCTTTGACGTAATAAGTACTCAAATTGGTCTCTATAATCGTGAGACTTAAGGTGTTAAAATGATGTCGATTTTGTGAAATTTTCCCAAGTTTCCACAATCTAACCACATTTTAATCTATAGGCTTATTCTTTCTAACCATGCAATGAATTTCAAAGTAATTTTTTTTGTTATGGCTCAAGAAAGAAAGAAGTTCAAATAAATAGCGTAAACCACGCGTAATTGACTCGATAACACATGCACAAGACTCAAAACATACACTACACTATGAAATAAACTAACTAAAAGAAAAAACAAAAAAATTTCAGAAAAGTAATGCGTAAAAATAGCGATAAATCACCTCACCTACACTTAAATTGAATATTGTCCCCAATGTTTCGAATTAAATGCAAGGGAAGGAGTAGAACCTGATTAGTCTCCACCTCCTGTATGTAGAAGAAGGATGTCACACCAAATGTCCTACCTTGTGTGAGAAGGTAATCTTATCTGACTTTTGATAAATACTTTGATGGGAGTTGAGTATTTGTCTGTCCTCTAAGGAGGTTGTGCATAAAGACTGATGGTGAATACTTTGACGGGAGACTAAGTATTTGTTTGAGGAAATTATGCAAATCTGCATTATGAACATTGTGGTTCAGGGAATATGTGGGAGTTTATTTCTCTCCATTTCTTTCAGGTGTTTTGAAAAACCTGAGTAAGCTGCACCGGCTGTGTAGAGAGCTTCTTAAAGGATTTAAATGCATAATGAGTCCTTTGAATGATAGATCAAGAATCGGATTGATTGGATTTTTTATTCTGGAGCTGATGTCCCACATGATGTCTTAACATCATGATTGTTGATGGTTGTTTTGTTGTTAATGCTTGGGATTATGCATGTGAAGTTGGTGCTCAAGCATTATTGTTCGAAGTGGCATTTATGACTTTGTGGATTAGAATATGGAGAATCTAATCCTGTCTACAGTAGTATGCTTGGTGAATGCATGACTACTTTTTTGAAGACTCCACTAGTATCAACAACTACTAGTGGATAAAAGGGAAGAATAATTCTAACAAATATTGAGGTCTGTGCAAAATGTTTATGGTAAGGTGTTTTCTTCTGCTGCAAGTCACTCCAAAAAAGGATATGATCTTAGTAAAGCTTTTAAGAAAACTAAGAGTTTTTTTAGAGTTTCTGAGTGACTTCACACCTAGTATGCACAATATCTTGCCTATTCAAAAGGCCATGATACTGAGTGTGGTTATGAAAGGACAATATCCAGAGTTGTCCTTGAAGAAGTCAGGCTTCTTGGATATATTCTCAAGGAGTGAGAGAATCTGACTCAGGATCAACTCTACTGAGGGAGTTGGTGTTCAACATATGTGTAGAATTGTTGGTCTTCATCATGAAAGCATGAAGTGATTCATGTGTTTTCATCACATGCTTAAGTTTTCATCTTCAACTGGAGCATTATTTATCCATGACAGGGGAGTCATATAGGTATTTGTGGATTATTGCTGTAGTGGTACATATAATTGATTGTATGTTGTTCAAAGCGTGTGGGGATCTTATGCATCTTATAAGGATATGATGTCAGACAAAATGTTGCGACATTATGAAATTATTGGTAATCTTGACAAGGCATGGTTGGTGTTAACCATGTGAAGCTGGGTGCTAAATCAGAAGTTCACATTTCTCTCAAATGATTAATGGTTAAGTCTTAGAGAATTTATTTTTCTCTACAGAGTTTTTATTGAGAGATGTCACAAATGTGATATTCTGATATCTTGGTGTGTGTCACTAAGTCTAAGTGAAAGGAGAAAACTTAGAATCCAGTAGAAGACAATGTGGTTGAAGATGTGTTGATCAATGTGTAAAGTAGAAGAAGACAATGTTTGACTGAATGTTAGGACATTATTCATGACATGTTTCCTGTATGATCAACAAAGGTGTTTTTGGGGACAAGTTGATAAAACACAGGTCAATAAGCGTGTTTGATTGAGAACGTGCATTTATTGGGACTTCTTTTACTTAGAAGAAACACTCTAGAGCTGTTAAGACATTAAACTTTGTTTTTGGACGGTGCACATTGATTTTGGTGGAAGTTTCTTTTCAAATAACGTTTCCTTTTGACCAAGATTTTTGCTACATTCAAGGATCGGTATTTCCCAAGTAATGTCCAGCTACTTATAGAGGTTTCTCCTTTCCTCTTTCACCCAGTAAGGATTTGTTGTATCCATAAATCTTATGGCTTTTGTTCGGGTTTGGGTGAGCTGTGCCTGCGTCTGGTTTTGTGAAGGCCTCCTTTTCCAATTTTCGGCTAAAAGGGGGGAGAAAGGGTTAGCTCAAATGTTAAAGCCATAAGATTTTCTTAAATTTTCTATACACAGATGTCAGATAAGATGTTCAATCCTATTTTTGTGTCATGTTTTGTGGCTTATGACGTGAGTTATGAACATAGTTGTGACCTGTGTTCTGAGTTACCAGGGATGATGGTTGATTTGTCTAGGTCTACTGGTGGCCGATGATCATAAAATAAGAAGGATTATCTTATGCCACCATTGGTATTTCTTATGCCATCATTGGTCTTTCAAGATATCCTGGTTTAAGGGGGGAGTAACGTGTTATCTTCTTCCTCATGTTCACCAACATACTTCAAGACTCTCTACTCCTTTTTATTGAAGGTGTTGTTCTTTGGTGATGAAATTGGTACTGCAATGGAGCTCATTCAAAATGCTCTGAAGAAGATGTCAAACAAATATGTTCCAACATCTTTACTGAAGAATGGCTCCATGTTGTTGTAACACTGTGATCAGTAGTTTTCGAGGACTATTGTTGGTGGATGTTTTTGTTTATTACTGTAATTTGGTTGTAATTTTTATCTATTTGTTTTAGAAAAAATTTGCCAAAGGGGGAGATTGTAAGTTCTCTAGTTTTAAGGATTGGCATTAACTTTTGTAAAACAAAAAATACAACAATATGTTAGATAAGATGTATTAACTTGCTAACAGGAACAGGTTGAGTAAGAAGTCCTATCTTATGTCAGGACATGTTGAGTTGAAGAGTTTCAACATCTGGAATAACATGTCGAATAAGATATCCTATGAAGGAGAATATGACGTCGCGCCTGAGCTGAAGTGGGCAGTTAGATTATGTTATGATTTAACTGACGCATAATATTTTGGGAAATGTTATGCAACATTATAGGGTACTGATTTAAAGGTCAAGAAGAATCAATCATAATATTGAAGAATATACAGTTTCTAAATTTGGAGATAATTTAGGAAGATTTGATTGAAAACCTTGTTTGTAGCAAAAGTTACCGCTATTTATTATAGCTGATATGCTATAGTTTGAAGGCCCAAATCTAGTTGGGAATAGGTTATAAATAGAAGTGTTTGTAACCTAGGAAAGGCACGGGTTCAAGATGTAGAAGTCTAAGGCTTTGTCTTTTTTACGCTCTCTAAGAGAGTTGGTGTAAGTGAACCACTCGGGTTGTGAGATGGTCATTTTTGTTCTCACTCAAAAGCTATGAAGTAATGAGTTGAGTATTGTACTTGTAGGAAGCTTTGAAGCAACTCCAAATTATGGTCTTAGTCAAGAGTCTTGGCTAGTGATTATCATGGAAGTGTGTCTTCCTATTTGTTTAAAATTGTTGTTGATCCAATCATTGTCTGTGATTAAAGAGGGATTGAGGAGGGCCTCATATCTAGATGAGTCTTAGATATAAATCTAGGAAGGGTAGTGATTAAGTGATTACACCGTAAACTGGAGGTTTTTTGTAGGGTCTATGAATTGATACTATCATAGTGGATTTGTCCACAGCTTGGTATGCCCCTTGAGTAGGAGAGTTGCTCTGAACTGGGTTAATAATTTTGTGTGTTGTTTATTCTTTTCAGTATTTTTGTTTATTGTTGATACCTTGCATATTTGTTCATGTCAGATCAGATGTCCCAACATGTCATAGGACATCTGAGTTCTGTCATACCAGAATTTCAATAGTTATTAAAAATAACTAATCCTTACTTCTTTCCATTGATTGATATAATTTTTACTAATTCAGATAAATCAATCCGCAGAAGTTCCAATAGATTGGAGAAAGAAATAACATTCTTTTCTTTGAAATAAGTTTTTGAAAACATTGCCCTTCTGACATGCTTCACAGAAAGCATCTGAAGTAAACTTCAGTTAAGGCAGGCCTTTGATAATTTCAAGTTTGTTCAGCTGAGAAAACTTTCTCAGGCTAACATAACTTAAACATGCTAGCCATGACCAATGATCCTCATTAACATACATGGTACAAACTATTTTTAGTTTTATAAGGTCAGAAAGTATGATCTCATAAGTGTTGTTCCTTTTTCTTTCATTAAAAAAGGATATAGCCATCTTAACAGCTAATGTTCCGGAGCCTGTGATTTATTCATTTTGATCACCTCTGAAACCCATGACATTTCTAGGCTTACGTTCCAGACTTTGGAACATATTCCTTCTTCCCATCATGCGTTACAAGTAACCAGAGCCCAGGAGCCAAGATAGGTGTTTCAATTACACTACTAAGGATGTTTGCAACATAGATATTTTTATCCTTTGGTACCCATAGTTTCTTGGGACCTTCCTTGTTAGATCTACCAGAGTTGTGAACAAATTTGATATTAGCGTAAGAATAATCATATTTACAAGAATTAAAACTATCTGGTTTAACCAATTGATTTTCATCGGATTTAGAGTCAGATTTTTCTTCATCTTTTCCATCTTCTTTTGGCACAAACCCATCAGGCACAAAATGAGAGTATAAGGTGGTTGGTATGTTTTTCTTATCAGATTTATATTTTTCATGAGGATCATAACCAATACCATTAACTCCATTTCTGATTACACCATAGATCATGGAAGCTAGCACACTTCTCCCTATGCTCTTAGTTAGAAATTTCTGGAAGGCTTTGTCATATTTCTCAAAGACACCATCAGTATTCTCAGTGGCTTCTGGAAGAGTTCTTGTGCCTTTAAGGGCAGAATTTTCATCTTTTAATAAAAAATTTCTTCTTTTAAAAAAAAAATTCTTCCTCCAGCTTACTAATTTCAACAGATACAATTTCATGGGTCCTTTTGAGATCCTGGAACTGAAGCTTGACTAACTCCTTCTTTTCCAAAATTTCAACTAAGGAAAATGTTAATTCAGAATGAGTAAAAACAGAGAATACCTCTTTGTAGAATATTTCTTCTATTTCTGAATCAACTTCATCGTCTGAGGTGAATACTTCACTAGATATTCCAAGATGAATTGTCACCGCCATGTTAGCATGTTCTCCATCTGAGTTGCAGTCAGACCAGTCTGAATCATCCCATGTTGCCACTAGCCCTTTCTTCTTTCCTTTGAGAGATTTCTTCCTTGGTATGTCCTTTTGAAGCTGAGGACAATCATTCTTGTAGTATCTTGGCTCATTGCATCCATAACAAATGACTTCATTGCCACTGGACTTCCTTTGACCAAACATTAATTTGAAGCAACCTCCAATCCTTCTAGAACTTCTAAACCCGTTGCCTTGATTTCTCTTCTTGAGACAGTTAACCCTCCTGGTTAGTAGAGAAAACTCATCTTCTTCATCATCAGAATCCCTTTCTGAATCCTCAATCTCTTCTGCTTGAAGAGCTTTGTACTTCTCATATTTTCTGACAAAATTGAGCGCAATAGATTTTATCTTCTTCCGAGGTTCATCTTTTTCTAGCTCAATCTCATGACTTCTTAGAGAACTTATCATATCCTCTAGAGAAGAGTTATTTAGATCCTTTGGAAGCTTGAGTGAAGTTACCATAGGCCTCCATTTGGATGGAAAGCTTTTGATAATCTTTTTCATGTGATATGTCGTTGAATAGCCTTTGTTCAAAACATTCAGTCCAGCAACTAAGGCTTTAAACCTTAAAAACATGACTTCAATGCTTTCATCATCCTCCATTTTAAAATATTCATATTTGTGAATCAAGTCTAGCGCCTTGGTTTCCTTGACTTGATCATTTCCTTCATGAGTCATTTTGAGAGAATCAAATATAGACTTAGCAGAGTCTCTATTTGTGATCTTCACATGCTCAGTATAAGAAATCGCATTCAGAAAGATGGTTCTTGCTTTATAATTATTCTTACAATCTTTCTTTTATTGATCAGTCATAACTCTCCTAACTATCTCTTTTCTAGTATTATTTGTGGGAGGTACGTAGCCATCGACTACCATATCCCAAAGATCAATATCATGACCTAGAAAGAAACTTTCTAGTTTATATTTCCAGTATTCAAACTTTTCTCCATCAAAGATGAGAGGTTTAACGTTATAAATTTTATCGTTTGAATATGATATAGCAACATCTGGCATGGGTTGAACCATTATTTTTCTTCAAAAAAACTTGTCTGGATCTTTATCTGACACAGTTAAGTGTTTGATAACTATCAATACTAGAATCGGAGCTCTAATGCCAATTGAAGGCGTGAGAAACAAGAAATGAGGGTTTGAATTGGGTCTCACCAAATTAACTCTTTTCGTTGGTGACATAACAAGTTAGCTTAGAAAAAAACAATAAATGAACACAATGATTTTTGTCATGGTTCATTGTTAACTAAGCCACTCTAGTCCACCCCCGCAAGGGTGATTTCTCCTTCAAGATGGACTTAATCCACTATAACCAAAACTTATTATAGAACAACCCACAATAACTCTGGTCAACCTTATTTCCACCCCCAATAAGTCTGTCGATCCCTACTTTAAATCCACTCAAGCCACAATAGGAGTCTTCTTGAGTTCATACCTTCACTCAGTATCTCAAGGTATCATTCAACAACAGTTGAGTACTTTCAGTGTATTATAGATTTTCTTCTTGTAAGAAGATTACACAGACTTTTTAGCACAATGAAAAAAACCTAAGTGTCCTACTGTAAGATACGAGCAACAACTCCTTGCTTATTTACAAAACTCTACACAGATGATTTCTCTATAGAGTTTGTACATCGCTTTGGTGTAGTTTTATTGAGCTTGATTTGAACCGGTAGATTTTTCATTGTAGTGTAGTTTTTCACTTTTATTCAGCTTCCAAGTCTTCCTTGTATAGTTTGTAAAAGAGATCCTTTGAAAGGGTAGAAAGGTAAATCGGAAATCTAGCTGTTGGTTCTCAACAGTTATAGTGAGAGAAGTCACTTTATGTACCTTTTGTAAACTATCACACGTTAACCATTTTGAACTTTTCTTCTTTATCTTAAGAGGCTTCGGATATTTGAATGTTGAATGTTGAAGCTTGTTGTAGAAGAATCTTTCTTAAGCCTTAGAACCTAAGTCTTGGAGTCTTCAGAACTTGTCACACAGAACCTTGTCTTCAGAGTCTTCAGCACTTGGTTATAAGAACTTGCTTTTCTTCAGATCATCAGAACTTGTTCAGTAGAACCTCGTCTTCATAATCTTCAGAACTTGTAACACACAAAAGTAAAGCTTTAGAAGTCCTCTAAAGCTAAACCATAAAGTCACGATCAGAACTTCTTGTACTAACGTTCCTTAGACACATTGCAGAAGATAAGTTCAGAACCATAACTTCAACGAAACATGTAATCACATGTTTTCTTCCAGAGTGCATGTTCAAAACTTCACGACGTCACACGCCATGTACCAGAGTCAGAACATTATAGCAGCAGCTACAGACTAGACGAAACCGTTAGTGTATAGAATTTTTCTCTAAGATAACATGTGAAGTTATCATCAAAGAGTATAAGGAACCTTTATGGTCATGAATTTGAAATCCTCTTCTTATAACAGCAAGTGGCAGGTCTCTATATTTGAGCAATCCGTTCTTCCCCCAGTAAGTCTATTAATTCTAGAGATTTGTTACTCCGATGAATGGTAGTCTCGTCATTATGGGAGATAGTTTGTTGTTGATATTTGTTACTCCGATGAATGGTAGTCTCGTCATTATGGTAGATAGTTCGTTGTTGATATTTGTTACTCCGATGAATGGTAGTCTCGTCATTATGGGAGATAGTTCATTGTTACTCCGATGAATGGTAGTCTTGTCATTATGGGAGATAGTTCGTTGTTGATATTTTTTACTCTGATGAAAGGTAGTCTCATCATTATGGGAGATAGTTCGCCGTTGAGATTCATTTTTCTCTAAATAAGTTCATTTGTTTCCAGTCATAAGTACTAATGCCAATCATTTGTTACCTACCTTACCAGTATTATCTTACCATATCTATTCCCTATGAGTCGACTTTACTTTTTTTCTATCTTCTCTTTGAGTGGATAGTTCGCAGTTATCTATCGATCATTGTCATCCATTTCTTTCTCCTCATTATTTTAGTTGATGATGCCTTATCTCCTCCTTGGGATTTACCCCAATAGAGTTGAGTCTTCTGTTCCCCAATGATTTATTTTCCTGGTCGAACTTTCTTTTGATCCTTTATTTCATTTCCCGCATCCCTAGTGGAGTCCTTTGTCGCCTTTGGAAATTATCGGTTTGCATGCATAATCATAAGCATTACATGGTATCTTAGGGCCAAAAATAGGGCTTATTTTATATTTAAGCATCTTCAATCGCGTCGAGACAATGATTTTAACCTTCACATCTCCGAATAGAAGAAACTTAAATAAGGGCAACGTTATACCCCAATTTCCCCCCCCCCTAAGATTTCTCATCATCTCACTTTTATCAATACAACAAGATTGCACATTAAAATTGGTTATCCCTATCTTCATCATATCTTTAAGTTTTCCCTTGAGGGATCACCAAGCACCTTGAAGTGTGTATATTGTACACGTGTTCTTTAAATTAACATCAAAATGTGTATATATTTTTTATTTTATTGTTCATATTGTAGGTGGGGATACAATTGCATTCATCTCACCATCTAACCCAGGGGTTGAAGGGTTGGTTCTCAATCAAATTACTTTTCAATGGATTGCAAGAGTTCAAGTTTCAAATCTATGTTCATGATATCAAAGATTTGTGGTTCAAGGAGTTATCTCACCTTATTTAGGTCAAACTTTCCTCAAAGTTTGTGTTGACATTCATCAAAGAGATAGGTTCGTGTGTTTATTTCCATGCCTTCTTCAACAAGCTTCATTGAGACTTAAGCTCCACCTTTGAGTGTGCTTCAAGAGAATTTCATTTCAAGACCTATTATGATTCACCATGATTTATAGGGCCAAGAAATATCAAAAGATTCAAGGTTTGCTCAACAAGTTTGACTTAATTGAGCAAATGATTGATTCAGTGATCACAAGACAAGATCCAATTGTGCAATAAAAATCATCAAAAGTTGAAAGGGGTTTTAAATTATTTTGGCACTCTCTGAGCTAGGGTTTGTTGACTCCTAAGTACCATATCTTGCTTATTATTTGAGATTTTTGATTGGTTCCAAAGCCATGATTCTCTTTAAAGGGTCCTTAACAAGCTCTCTCCAGAAATCTAAGGATAATTTTGAATGGAAGATCATTAATGGTTGGGAAAGATCGCAAGTCTCCTTGAAAGGCCCTTGAATTTTAGGGTTTGACTTCAAATGATCATAACTTGGCCAATTTGTATCTCCTTGAGCCCATTCTTTTTCCACAATGATCTTAAGAGTGTGAACTTCAACTCTTCTCTTATGTATAAAGCTTGAAAATGGTTAGAAGATGCCTTAAAATTTCAAAAGATTATAGGTAACTTAATGGATTTTCATCAACATCACAGGGTCATAACTATCTCTCAATTTTTGGAGTTTTTGGATGGTTCAAGTTTCACAATTCTCTTTAAGAAGTCTACTTCATGCCATCTTCATTGACAAAAACATAATTTGGAGTGGAAGACCATGTTTGAAGCCAGAGATTATGAGTCACTTTTGAACTCAAAACTTGGAATTTTTCTAAGTCCACAAGTCCGTGTGTTTTTCACGATTTCAATTGATCATAAATTTTTTCTCAAGCATCCAAATTAAATCTTTCTTGGAACATTGTAAAGATTACAACATGGTCTTTCAAATGCTTCAAGAATTATGCCATAAAGCCTCTTGAGTTGGGTGCACCATGGAATTAAAGTTGGCACCTTGACACTGATTTTGTCAAAACAGTCATATTTTGATTTTCATAATGTGGCTTCTAAACATTAATTTTGTGCATGTTTTCCACTTAAACATGTTTAATAAAGTTTCTAAGGCCAGATTAAGGATTGAAACGCAAGAAATGGTCGAGTTTTGACAACTTACAAGTCACACTTTTGTCATGATCATGGTGTGCACGATTTCAATTGATTGCTTATCATTCACCCTCTCTCAGCATTGCATTCACTTCTCCTATAATTACATACCCCATTCCACTCATTTTCGTAAGCTTGGACAACCAAAATCACCCTGCCAAACTCTCTTTATAACTCATAATTTTGTAACGTCGAATTTGGTTCCACAATATTTTTTAATCCATTTTCTTTGCTAATTCTTCATCCTTAAACTTCACTGAAGATAACAGAAGAAGGACCAAGTATTGAAGTGTCCTAAATCATGCTAGCCAAGTCAAGTTTCAGAGCTCTGAATTTGAACTTCAATAGGTAGATTCCTCCATCAATTCTCTCAAAATTTGCTACTACAATGAAGCTCTCATAACTCGGATACTCATTGCATCGTTTGTTTTTAACTAGAAGTGAGTTTGGATCATGAATTTTCAATCCCTATTCAACTTTTTTCTTCTAGTTTTCTTTAAATCGACTGAGCTACAATTTATATAAATTTTTCGCGAGGGTGTTATACCCCAAAATTTACCCTCTTGATTTTGGAATTTTTATGTCTTATGTTTCATCATATGTATTTCCTACATTGTGACGGGATCAAGGAATTTTGGTTCTCAAAGCAGTGAAAGTTGCTTGTATGACAATAGTCCAAGATATATCTCATATCCTTATTATTTTTTATCACTCAGGCTTCCAAGGCTTCTTAGGCATTAAGACATCCCAACTGATTCCTTGTTTCATCAGAGGATTCATGATTTGTAGAATTCTGGAAGCCATTATCATCATGAGTATTGTCTTACTACATCACAAGTTCTAAGGGCAAGGCATGCTCGGGTTTAACTCAAGGTTAACATTGAAAATCCATTCATATGGTCTACAAGATACAAATTTGACAAGTTGAATTCACATTCCGAGTTTGGTAGATTTGTTCACTTGGAAGTAATAAAATTATAAGACAAGATTCAAGGTTATAATTCTTTTCAACTCTATAAGCTTCACCATTTGGTTTTTTCAAGAGAATTTTTTGTTCTTCAGCCTACTACTTTTTTGTTTGTTGTTCTTATTTTTTTGTTCGTTTCTATTTTTTTTTTTTTTTTTTATTACTATCCTTTATCTTGAAATTCAAACTGGAAGTTAATTTTAGTTTGAACTTGGATTTAATTTGATTGAAAGCCCATTTCATTTGATCATAACTTTATTCTATCCATTCTCACTACAAAGTTCACTACTACATCGTTCCTTGAGTTCTCATTCAAAGCGTTTTTTTCTTTGGAACTTAAGAGAAAGTTTGTTTTGTTTGCAATATGGATATCAAGGCTTTTGAACCTTGTTGATTTGGAAATAAGGGAGGTTTTGACTTGGTGCAATAAGTGAGCTCATATTTGCTCAAAAATTCAAGTTCAAATGATAATTTCAAAAGTTTAAATCTTATCTCAAGTTCAAAGATTCACATTTCATTCAAAATTCACTTTCAAGAATCCAATTATATTTTCCACACATTTTTTAACATTGCCAGAAGAATTTTTAAAAGCTACAAGGGTTCAATTTGTGTCCATCCAAATTTATCAAAGATTCAAGTTTGATTACAAATTCTACAAAGTATCATTACTTTCTAAAAGAATACAAGAAAATTCCAATTGATGTTTAGCTTCATACATCATAACTTTTTTTATTACAAAAGGGTTTCAAGCTCCTTAGTTCCTAAGTTTCAAATTACATAAAAGCTATGAAAAAAAAAGATCCAAGTTCCTATGTCTAATTTCAAGCTACATGGCATTTCTCCCAAGAGCTAAGAACAATTTGGATCATGGTCTTTTTTGTAAAGTCCTCCAAGCCTCATGACAAGCTTTATTTTATCTTCCTCTTTAAGTCTCCCTCTTTGTTCCTTCGAGCTTACCATTGTCACCATCATATGAAACAAGAAAAGAAAGAGATATTATTAACAAAAAATAAAGACAATCAAGAAATGAGTAAGAATTTCCAAAGAAGATTTCTCTTCAAGATTCTACATTAGGGTTTTGTAAAGGAATCCAAATCTAAAACCTCATATTGTTTGTTCCAAATTCAGAAATCACAGGTACATTGTTTTATCATGGGCCTAATTCCATCTTTACTACAAATCACAAATTTAATTTGGTTCACAGTAAGACAAAATCAAAGAGATCCAAATCAGAATTACAAATTCAGAAAAAAGGCTCATCGCAGTTCTGGCCCAACATAACAAGAAACAACATTGCAATCCAAGTTCAGCCCAATAACAACAAAGCAAGGTATCAGTAAACACAAATCAACAAATATCATAACAGAAACACATTGCCAAAGCCCAATAGAGAAGGCAAGCAAGCCTGTTACCACAATAACTCAAAGCAACCAAACAACAAAACCCTAATCGTATCAATATTTAAGCAATGAATGCACATATATCAAGGGGGATCCACTGTTCATACAAACATAAAAGCTGTGCAAAACCCTAAACCTAGTTTATCATTATCTTCCCTTACACAAACCCTTCAGAAAAATCTCAAATAGGGAGAAGAGAAAAAGATATCAAATTAAAAATATCAGAAAGCCACAATACACAGAAATCACAGAAACAACGGCTAACTAACACACAACCCTAAGAATCCGTTCATCATTTTCCACAAACAAACCCTTCAGAAATCTGAGAAAGAGGAAGAGGAAAAGATGTTCAGAGAGATATCACCCGAAATGCAATGAAGAATCGCAATCTGAGCCTCTTAGGTTTCATTTTCGCCTTTCAGATCCACGTGCAATCGTCAAGTTTATGCAAAATCGAACTTTGGATTAGTACTCAGAAGAAGAAAACAAAGTGAACAGTTTAAGAAGATTGAATAATGGAGCTAAGTTCCGCTGTGGTCGTCGCTGCTGCTGCCGTAAGGCGATTCCCGACGCAACGACCTTCTTCCCTGATGAACTCCTTTGAAGAGTGAATTGAGAGTGTAAAGGATTAAGAGAGAGAGAGTGTTTGTTCACTTTGGTGTTAATTTTGTTTTAATTTTCAGTTTTTGTTAATTTGTTGTGATTAACAACTAATCCAATAGTGACACTTGTCACTTCCCTTGTGGTCAGTGTTTGATAATTCTATGTAGGTACCCCACTCGCCTACCGTGCATCCCTGTGTTCTCAGCCGTCAGATCACCATAGATTTTCATCAAGTGCTTCAGACACGCTCCCTCATACTGCATCCCCTGGAGCTGCTCACACTAGATCTTGCACAAGCTTATGTTGGGCCTGGACCTTTTAGGACTATTCACACCCCCTGTTTGCCTCAGATTCCAGGCCTAATTACTCTTTTTATTTATATTTTTCTTTTTGTATTATTTTGTTCAATTTTTTATTTCTATCACAAATAAAATAAAATACAAAATATTTTCTTAATTTAAATAAATAATTATATTAAAAAGTTATATTTAATATTACTAATTATTTCATTAATTAATTTTATTAAATAAAATGATTTAATTTAATTAGTTATTTAAATCAATTTAATTTTGATTGGGTTGTATTATTTGTTTATTTATACTTTTAATCGAGTTGTCGATTCGATACATCCCCATTCATAAATTTGCACCCCCATTCCCATATGGTTTGTAATAGCTTAGAAATTTATTTTCTTTGTTATTTCCTTATATGTTTAATTATTGCTCGATTATGCATATATATTGTTCAATTAGAACACATGACCTCCTCTCCGGTCCCTCATAAATAAGTAGGTTTACACCTATAATTTCACACTTTCACACATTTGCGACTTGGTCTTGGGCTTTCTTACAACGACAACTATTAGATTGTTTGTCTCAAACGGTCGTTAGAATATTAGTGCCACGCTAGTACCACTTTTTGTAGGAGCATGCATATGGCCACCTTGTATGGGCTTGCTAATCTGTTAACTTGAATAAATTCTTATCTCCTTATCTCAATAAGTAACTCTCTTCTCTCTTTTTGGTCCACGTACCAAAACATGTTCTTAAAGGGTCTCATAGTTGAGTTTGGGCATGGCCATTCTCACGAGATTAATCAAGTTTTGCCATTGGTTAATCATAACCCGAATCCATCACTTTGGTTCATACATCAAGTGTTTCCATGCACAAACGGGTCTCATAGTTGAGTTTGAGCATGGCCATTCTCACGAGATTAATCAAGTTTTTCCCTTGGTTAATCATAACCCGAATCAATCACTTTGGTCCATATACCAAGTGATCCATGAAAAAAGGGTCTCATGGTTGAGGGTAGGATCACCTACTCTCACAAGATTAATCAAGTACACCCCTTGGCTAATTATAACCCGATTCAACTCCTATACACCAAGCATTTCATTTATCTTGTGGACACTTGCTCCATGATCTTGCGATTGATCGTTGATGCAACCCAGGTATGCCTAATTAATGGTTGATTGAGGAGGTTCAAAGAGGCGTTCAGTAGATTTATCTTATCTTGTGCATAGTGAAGAAGAAACTGATCTTCTTTGTTAGGTATCATCATACCTCTCTTTATTTCTCATACCCTCATAGTGATGCATGATTGAAAGTCTTACCTTGGTAAGCATGTTTTGATTGTTTAAATGCCATTTCCTCTTCTACTACTTGCTTAGGTGTCTACCTATATGCATGTTCTTCTTTACTTGCTTATCTAAGCATGTTTTCTTTAGGTATCTTATGTAAATACCTTACATCTCTTGTAAGTCTCTACTTCTCATGTGCGATGTGTGATTTTCTAATCTCTATTTCCTATCTTTTATCCTACTTTGATTCTTAATATCATTGTTAGGTGTGATGTTTTACCATCTCTTTTTTCTCATCCTACTTTGATTTTCAATATCATTGTTAGGTGTATGTTTTACCATACAATGTTTCGTCATCATTTCTTATACTACTTTGATCCTCGATATCATTGCTAGGGTTAATGTTTTATCATTCTTCTCTCTTTAAGATGTGATATTTTGTCATCCTAACATGTGTATGCTTAATGCCTTATCTTCTACGTGTTGATGTTTTGTTAACTATTGTGTGATGTTTTACCATCTCTTATTTTTCATCCTACTTTGATTTTCAATATCATTGTTAGGTGTATGTTTTGCCATAGATGTTTCATCATCATTTATTATCCTACTTTGATCCTCGATATCATTGTTAGGATTAATGTTTTATCATTCTTATCTCTTTAAGATGTGATGTTTTGTCATCCTAACATGTGTATTCTTAACGCCTTATCTTCTATGTGTTGATGTTTTGTTATATATTGTGTGTTGCTTTAACATTACTTCTCTTATTGATTTAGGTTTCTACCTATGTATTCATGCTTTATGTTTTTCCATTTTTAATCATGATGTTTTATCATTTTGTTATCTTGATGTTTTTATCATTTCTTTTTCATATTATTTCTTCAGCTTCTTTGATCCTTGGTTAAATACTTCATTACTAACCAACATGGTGATATATGAGAAGCTATATTCCATTTGTGTTTTGAGCATCACTGTCTAGTGATTGTCTCACAAGATTTTGTGCCATGTCCCATGTATGTATCTTGATGATGGCGACTGCCCATAACATCTAAGAACATTGACCTTTGATTTATTTAAATCAATATACTTTTACACATCAAGGGAATATACTTTGCCATATATCATGACACTTTAGTATGTTATCTTGTTGACATTACTCGAGTCTTTAAGTTCATGATTGATGTCTTGTGAGGGTATCATCATCACCCTATGATATATAAGATGTCATTTCTCTTTTTCTTGAGCTGTATCAATTTCATTTTATTTAAGATAAGTATTACCCATCTTAGATGATTTTGTTCATCAATTAGGTGACTTTTCTTGTGTAATAAGTTTTGTATTTTTACTTGGTTACTCTTGAGTCTCATCTCGAGTTAACTTACTATACAAGTCACACATGGCATAATTCTTCAATTATGCTCTCTCTTCTTTTGATCCTTACTTTCTAATTTGGACAATATTTATTGGCTCATTTGGCCATTCCCTTTGTATGCTTTGTATGTTCCCTTTTCCCTATGTCTTGTATGTTTGTTAATGTGTTGACTGTTATTCTCGATATGTCGATGTTTTTCCATCTCTTATATATGTTATATTCGACTTTGATCCTTGATATCATTGTTAGGTGTTGATGCTTCGCCATCTCTTTTCTACTCTTGATTAATGCTTAGGTGTATATCTTGTATGTTTGCTTCTATGATGTTTTATCATCTTTGTGATGTTTTGTCATCCATGCCTGATGTTTTATCATCTTTGTGATGTTTTGTCATCCATGCGTGATGTTTTATCATCTTTGCGATGTTTTGTCATCCATGCCTGATGTTTTATAATCTTTGCGATGTTTTGTCATCTATGTCTAATGTTTTATCATCTTTGTGATGTTTTATCATCCATGCCTGATGTTTTATCATCTTTCTGATGTTTTTTCATCCATGCCTGATGTTTTATCATTATTGAGATGTTTTATCATCCTTTTTTATGTTTTTCCATCTTTGTGATGTTTTATCGTCTATGTGATGTATTGCAATCTCTATGATGTATTGGTCATCTTTGTGATGTTTTATCATCTCTATCTATACTTGAAGTATTGACATCTTGATACATGAATACATGATGTTTTTCCATATCATTCTTTGTATGATTGTTTTATCATCTCACCTTTGCCTGATGTTTTGACCATCCATGATTAGATGTTTTGTCATATATACTTGATACTTGTTTCTTGATGTTTTATTATCTTTTTGTGTGATGTTTTGTAATCCCTCTCCCTTATTTATTATATTCTCCTCTTGTATACTCCCCATAGGATCTTTAGCTCACTCTTCTCTAAGTTTAAACTAAATAAACCATAGAATCTTTATCCATGCATGACAATATTAGGTAGATATTTTCCTCTCTTATCCTCAACTATTAGATCAACTTTGCATGATAACTTTAGAACTATTTTGCTAGTCTTCCCTTATACTTTTTCTTCCCTTTTTCATCTCATTAAAACCTAAAACTTCTTTTTATTTCAAACTTATTAAAACACTCTAACACTACTCAAATCTCTTTTCAAGGTAAAAAACACCAACCAATTCAAACTCTTTTGTCGTTGAACTTTCTTTTTCTTTTAAAACCTTTTCATAAAGGATATGCTTCACTAGCATTGTTCATAAAAAACATTACAACACATGGAAACTATTGAGCCGAATTACGATGCTCTGATTCTTTAAAAGGGATACATAGGCATCTGGTCACGAGGCTCAGTCGAGCGACCTTTGTAATTATTTCCTTCTTTTTCCCATGTTTTCTCTTTTGCATACATTCCCCTTTGCATATTTCTTTTTTATCTCTTAAGATTTAGGCATAAATTTTACACACACTTAGATTAGAACAAACATGAGTGGATCCTGTGGAGTACCACGAATGTGTGGGGTGCTAATACCTTCCCCTCACATAACCGACTTCCTTACCCGATCTCTATAATCGCAAGACCGTGATTTCATCGCTTCAGGTTTACTCGATGTTTACCTTTCCATTTCGGCGGGATAAAAAATGTTCAATGGACACTTCATTGATTTTATTATCTGATGATTGCTCAGCCGATTGTTTCAGCTGGCTACTTCACTGTGGATATAGGTTGACCAATTGCTGGTCCATCCTTGTGCAAGTCGATCCTTGCTTGTGTTTGTTTGATTTTCTATTGGGTGTTTATTTGCTTATTACTTTATTTCTTTATTTGTTTATATGCTTTAATGCATTGAATTTTATTGCTTGGTTTCCTATACTCTGGATACTGTTGTTGTGTTGTTTCTTTGTTGGGTGGGTTGTTACTATGAGGTAAAAGGCCCAATACCGAGACCATTGTTGTATACCATTAGGAACACATAGGAATAGAGTGGAGAGTCATTACAGAAGATAGGTGTATGCCCTATCGTGTCTGATCATGAGAGCCACAGTCAGAGTAGGTTTTAATGGGGGTACTATTATTGTCATGTATGTTGTACGATTATAGTACTTTCAAGCGAACCTATGACTCTGATTCTTCCCTGCCTTACCTTGATTTAGACTACATCTGTAAGTGGGGAGGGTCTGATCTTACAGGTATCAATGGTGATTTTTAGTTCTATTGGTGACTTTGGTTCAGATGGTGATTTTGTTCAAGTTGGTGACTATGTCTTCTCCTAGTTTTGTTCTGGACTAATCACCTTGTGATGGCCATTTATTTCGGCAGTTAAGCAGTTATCTTTTATGATAGGGAGATTTTGGCCTCATACAGCTCCTGATCTATTCGGTAATTGATTCTTTTGTATTCTAAGATGGTGCTTGACTTTTGATCCTGTGGTATTCAGTCAGTTCAGAGACAACGCAAATGTTATCCAGTTTATGGAACCTTGATCTCGTCTTCTTACACACATAACATGTTAACATCACTTTAACACACATGTTCTTTCTATTTCCAAGGAACCATGCTTATGAGCCTTGTGTTATGCTTTTCCATCACTTACTGGATCAAAATTAAAATTAAGGCATGTAGGTTCTTTGGAAATGATCGAACATGGCTTTGCATTCACTCATGCACCTCATGCATCTTCATGCATTCCTAACAGGTACTCAGACACAAAGATTCTTATTTAGACCTAGTATTCCCTTCAGAATTGGAGACTTGACTTCTTACTACTTCATGCTCAAAGATCGATTCTAGAATAACTTTGTGGGGAATTGAGTGAGCTGGAGATTCAGATATAGCTATTTGTGACACATATTCCAGCCATGGTACATGGTCAGAAACTCTTGAAGGAGGAAGTCAATTAGTTAAAGGCTTGGAAACTCTGATTACGATGATCATAGGCTTATTGTGACAACAAAAGCTGTTATTCATCCTCATCCTGTGGGATTTTCTTTAAGACATGAAGTATTTCGTGGATCTCTTCCACAGTCTTGGATTTTTGGTTCTTATCTTCAGCAACCAGTATTTGTCCTTTGTCTTATGCTCAACTATTTCCTCGGTTGCTTGAATTGTAGTTAGTTAAAGCTTCGTGTTTTAGGTTCGCCATCTACCTTCTGATTTTGATGTTGCTAGATGTGTCTTCCATTTTGGGGCACCTGGTTAAGATGTTAAGGGCCGCAATGGTTGAAGTATAAAGTCCAGCATCTGTCTGGTATCTTTTCCAAAGTCCAATTCATGTTTGGTAAACCATTTCATAAGCTTTCTCTCAATGAAGTTTCACTTCTGTGTGAAAAAATATGAGGTTGAAGAAGTCCTCGGGTAATACGGTGGGAGAAATGACTTTTACTGGTTTTGCATTTTATCGCAAATGTTGTGGTTAGCAAGAGTCGCCACCAACTTTTCTATTATCCAATAAAGGAAAGGGTGAAAAGAACAGGAAAGACCTTTTTAAAGATTTTGAGTTCGAGGGATAGATCATGGAAAGGGAAGGTGTTAGCACACTTTCCATCCGTAGTTGTCTACGAGCTCTTAGTTACTAGCTCACTTTTGAAAAATGCTTTGTGTTTGTGTGTTTTTGAAAATATTTTGAAAATACGCCTTAGTGCGGTGAAGTTTGTAATGTTTTCTCGTTTCGGCGAGAACGTATATAAAGTGTTTTTTGTCTTTGAAATTTTTTAGAGAAAAGTTTGTGTATGTGTGAAAAAATTGTTTTGTTTGTTTTTGTGAGCAAGCAACTATGAACTATCTACCTACTCGAATGATCTTTGTTCTTTTCTTATTTTCTTTTAGACAATGCTACCCTACTATTAGTCAGTAGATAGCCCTATCGTTGGATGTTTTGAGGGACAGCCGTGGGTCATCGTACAATCATGAAAGTAACTCGTAAGATACTTTCGCAATTACCCTAAGGTTTTAAGATCATTTACCAAGGAAACATCGAAAGGGTCATCGAGGGACTTATGATCTTTGAATAAAAGGGTCACTACTAAAATTTCTCACGTTCAAGAGATCTGACTGTTTATTCCAAAGGCAACTAGTGGAAGTACCTTAGAGGTGCGCATGTGCGAGTGTATTGTGTTTCAGTTATTTATCTTTAAACATTTAGGTTTTCTACCGTTTATTTTCAGATATTATCATGCAAGCCTATTAACATCTAGCCTACAAACACTAATTGCGAGAATTTGAATCTACGCCATTACAAGGCTTTGGGATGGGGGAAATTACAAACCAAAACGGGGAATAAAAAGTGAAAAAAGTTCTAAGTTAAGCTATTACAACCCATATGTAAATACATAATATTTGTAAAAAATAATAATGCGGATAAATAAATAAACGCGTGGAGAGGAGAAAGTCCTAAAAATTTCTAAGTGACAAAAGAAATATTTTTTTGGTTATTTTTGTATTTTTTTGTTGTTTTAGGAAAATATTTAAATTAAATTAAGAAATCCCTAAGCCAAATTAGTTAATTAAAAAAGTGATTAATTAAAATTAATTTAATTAAAAAAATAACTAATTCTAATTATTTTTTGTGATTTTTGATTTTATAATTAAGAAATTAATTAATTTAAAGAAAAATAAAATGAATTAGGTTAAATAAATAAAAATAAAATCATAAATAAAAAAGTGATAATGTGCCAGGTTACAACTGAAGATGTGAAAAACACAAGAAGGGGGGGTTGAATTGAAAACTTGAATTCTAAAAGCTCAATGACACAATATTTTTATCCTGGTTCGTTTGATCTCAAACTACTCCAGTCCACCCGTCAATGTGATTTCGCCTCTCTCTAACGAGGTCTTAGTTCACTAATCTCAACAATATTACAAAATCTACTTTAACAACTGTTAAAGTCTTCTTGAGTACAACCACAATCCGGTTAATCTCAAGGAACACTGTTTCAATGCAATTTATATAAGATATGTGTTGTTGTGTTTCTAACAAAAACTGTTTTATCATAACTGTGATAAATTACACAGGATTATAGCTTGGAAATATAAAGAATATTGCTTGCAGCTTTGAATATGCGTGAGTGATAATATGGAAAAATCGTTGTTGATTTTGAAAGCTGACTTTGTTTATATGGGAAGTGGAATGACGTTGATCATAAAGCATGTTTAATGTCATTAACACACTTTCCATTTGGAGATGATCCTGTCTGAAAGAAGCCGTTGGAATTGATGCTGTCTTGAATGATCAGTAACGCTTCAGAATCTTATCTCCTTACTTGCTGATGACACTTTAGAATATTGATGACTTGGATTGGTATGTTCTTGTTCAGAGTCAGAGTTTACTTTGATTAAGCGCAGGTTCTGGTCATCAATCTTCAGCGCATGTTCTGATTGCTTCAGCGTGTAGCTCTTATGGCTTATCTTCTGATGCTGATATGATCAGAACTTCTGCATACATAAAACATAATTTTTAAGGTGCATATTTGTTCTTTGTATTATTTATTTATTCTTCGTATTTGTTATCATCAAAACTCTAACTAAGGGTTGTAGAATCAAACTATGTTCTAACAATCTCCCCCTTTTTGATGATGACAAAAACTAGATTTTTCAATTAAAAATAAAGAGTAAAAGGTTTAAGAGAAACTCCCCCTGAGTTGATTACTTCCTTTTAGTTCATTGAGCATCAGAGTTTACCTGCATCTTTCATCAGAATTTGTACCTGTTCAAACTTTTCAGAAGATAAAGATTAATTAATTCAAAATGTTTGAGACTTCTGTCTCGGTAAACCGTTATTGAAAATATCTTACTTTCTTCCCCTTTTTGTCAGTTATCAAAAAGGCAATATAATCAGAGCCAAAATAGTTGAATTATATTAAAAACAAGAAGCAATGATAAGTTCCAGAATAGAGAAGGTAAAAAATTAAGCGTTACAGATAAACAAATATAAAACAAAAAGATCTAAGAAGGAGGAGGAAGACGTGTGAACAAAGCTTCCAGCAAGCTCTTGATTTGAGTATTAGACTCCTCTTGCTTGCCCAAAATGCTTTTAATTTCTTTGTTTGTGTCCTCCTGCTTATCCAACCTTGCATGGATAAGAGCATTTTCTTTCTTCAACTCTTCTAGAGTTTGCATGACTAAGGAAGGTGCTGGAGTTTCTTCAGTAGTTGGACACTTCTCAGAGCATTCTGCAGTTTGTTCACAGTGAACCATTTCCTCTACTGTGACCATCTCTTCTGGAGCAGCAATCAGGGAGAGACTTTCTGATTCTGGTTGAACTTCATCTGAGGGATGATGCTCTATCCAGGGAGCATTATCAAGAGGGAGAATATCTTTCTTGAGGAGATGGCTCATAACTTGGTCTTCAAAAGCATTTAGCTTAGCACTAAATTTATGTTGAACCTGTTCATAACTCTGTTCCTTCAGCTTCAGTGTTTTAGAACTAAGCCAGTTTCTGAATTTTGTCCATTTATAATCAGAAGCAGCAGGATTAGTCATCTCCTGACTAGCATACTTCAAAGAATTTATCCATTCCTGTATTCCTGTTTCAAAAATCAACAAACTTGTACCAACATATGATGTGGTTTAAGTTGGTTTAGGTTTGGTAATGGCAGTTTTGTGAGAGATAGCAGCTAGTCTTTCCAGCGTAATTGGATCAATGACAAGTCTTACGTTGTCAGCTGGACTGCTGGTGGGTGAAGGAGTGGGAGAGTCAGGTATGATGATTGGACTGGTAGGGGAGTTTGGTGGTGTGGATTCCAGAGAAGAAGGAATTTATGGAATGTCGTGGAGGGTGAGAGGCATGCGAATGGCAAGTGGTTCTGTGATACAAGGTATTGGGATTGTATCAGAATCTGAATGAGGTTCTTCAGATTGGTTTGTTGAAACATGGTGATGTTCTGGTTCATGGATATCAGAGGATTGATTCTCAGAAGGTTGAGCTTCTGGTTGTTGTAGTTCAGGTTGAGGTGATTGTGGATGAGGAATATCTTGTTGTGGAGAGCGAGGTTGCGGAATTTCTGGTGCAGTACCTTTTTCCTTGCAAGCATCCCGATATCTGACTATTATTTCTGGCTTTGAGTCAATATCAGAAAATAGAGGAAAATCATCCAGAGGTATCCTCCTTTAAGTGATGGTTGCATGAGAAGTGATAGAAGGTTCCTTCTTGATATGCTCAATGATTTTCATATTCTTCAGATTTTTTGCGTTCAGGGGCTTCCCAGCGATTGCTTCCAAAGAGCCGATTTCCCGAGCTTCAGTCAAATTCTCTATCAGCCTATTCTCTGTCAAAATATCTGATATGAGTCTTCCTAAGGGTATCCAGTCCCTTTTGGTTCGTTCATCTTCTCTTGTTTCCTTCACACTAGTTCTAAGATGATTAAACAACAAGTGTGTGAGGTTTACCTTAGTCCTCTTGGCAATGAAATAGATCAGAAACTGCTGATCAATGTTTATATAATCAGGAGAGCTAGTTGGCTTCCTGTGGTTGATACACCCCAGAATAATTTTTGCCCAAATTCTGTGGTAATCCTTCAGATCTCTGATTTTGATGGAGGGAAGTCCATGAGTGAATATCTCCCTTGCAATAAAGCCTATGTTAGAGCATCTCTCAGCCATGTCAATGCATCTGACACCTCCACCATTGTAACCAATAAGCTTTGAAATTAGGTCTTCTGTAATGACAATTTTCTTCCCCACGACATAAGAGGTAACTTGATGATTTGAAGAAGAAGCATGTATCCAGAATTCTTTGACAAGAATTGGAAATGTTGGCCCTACGGTCAAAGTATCTGTTCCAACCTTGAGCATTAACGTCTTCATACAGATTGAAGCCGTTTTCTTGCAAGCTTTCAAAGTCAATAATCAGTTCTGAAAGAACTTCCAGATTATCAATGGGAGTGAGTAGCATTCTGTAAGGTTCTTCGTACTGTTCCATTGAAGCAGATTCATGAGTATTGATGTTTTGGACGCTTGAAGAAGCCATTGTTCACACAAGATTTGAGGAAGATGAAAGGGGTTTTTGAAAATACGAACTTGAAACGATTGAAATTATAGAAAAAAGAAGTGATTGTAAAAAGTGAGATTTGAGTTTAAATAGTTTTTCTTGAAAGCATAAACAGTAAGAGAGAGAAATAATTAGTCATGATTATAAGCATTAATGATAGCTGAAATTAGGGGATTCAGAAAGATACTGGAACGATTACCAATGACGTGTGTCTCAATGCACCCAATAAGCACTTTTGACCTTTCAGAAAAGTGAACGTGTGTTCAGCCTCAGAAAGTAGCTGATGAATGGATGACAACTGTTTGATTATGTGAACATCGCACTTCTATCCTTGAAATGAAACGTTCAGATCTTCATGGATAGATTCTGATGCAATCTGTACTTCTAAAACTCTGAAGACAGGTTGATCAGTAGTTCACAGAAAATAACAAAGTTCTGAAGGTTAAGATATGTAAATAAAACAATTTATTCTGGGCATAGCTTCATGCTGAGATGTTTCAGAATGAAGTTGAACCTATCTTCAGAAAGAGGTTTTGTAAAGACATCAGCCCATTGATGTTCTGTGTCAATGAATTTTAAGTTAAGAATCCCTTTCTGAATATAGTCCCTAAAAATGATGTTTTATTTCTATATGCTTAGCCCTAGAATGCAAAATTGGATTTTTACTGAGACAAATAGCAGAAGTATTGTTACAGAGGATAGGAATGTTACTCTCAAATATGTTGAACTCTTCAAGTTGACTTTTCATCCAGAGCATTTGCGTGCTACATCCAGCAACTGCTATTTATTCAGCTTCTGTTGTTGAAAGTGCTATTATGGATTGTCTCTTGTTGGACCATGAGATCAGATTTACTCCCAAAAACTGGCAGCTTCCAGAAGTGCTTTTACGTTCTACTCTGTCTCCAGCGAAGTCAGCATCACAATATCCTACTAAGCTGTAATCATTTGATTTTCTATAAAACAAACCCAGATTAGCAGTACCATTCAGATACTTGAAAATTTGCTTAACTGCTGTTAAGTGAGATTCTCTAGGATCTGATTGGAATCTAGCACATATGCAAACACTAAATAAAATGTCAGGCCTTGAAGCCATCAGATAGAGAAGAGAGCCAATCATACCTCTGTAGACCTTCTGTTCTACCTTTTTACTTACCTCTTCCTTTTCCAGAATGCACGTGGGATGCATTGGAATCTTTGAGGGCTTACATTCTGAGAGATTAAATTTCTTCAGAAGTTTTCTGACATATTTGCTCTGATGAATGTAAGTTCCTTCTGGAGTTTGGTTTATCTGAATGCCCAGAAAGAATTTGAGTTCCCCTATTAAGCTCATCTCAAACTCTGTCTGCATACATTTAGCAAACTCTCTTCCCAGAGATGGTTTAGTAGATCCAAATATAATGTCATCAACATAAATCTGACATACTAACATGTCATTCTTAACTGTCTTACAGAATAAGGTTGTGTCCACTTTCCCTCTGGTGAATTCCTTTTCTAATAGAAAGTTACTTAGTCTTTCATACCAAGCTCTGGGAGCTTGTTTCAGACCATAGAGTGACTTCTTTAGTTTGAAAACATATTCTGGATTTTTGGAATTCTCAAAACCAGGAGGTTGGTGCACATATACCTCTTCATCTATATAGCCATTTAAGAATGCACTTTTGACATCCATCTGATACAGAGTGATGCCTTTATTTACAACAAATGATATTAAAAGTCTGATAGATTCTAACCTGGCGACTGGAGCAAAGGTTTTTGTATAGTCTATCCCCTCTTGCTGACTATAACCTTGTGCTACCAGTCGTGCTTTGTTTCTGATGACTTCACCTTGCTCGTTCAGTTTGTTTCTGAACACCCACTTTGTACCAATGACGTTGAATCCTTTTGGTTTGGGAACCAGATCCCATACGTCATTTCTGGTGAATTGATTTAGTTCCTCTTGCATTGCCAGAATCCAGTCATTATCCAGAAGTGCTTTATCAATAGTTGTTGGTTCAATCAGAGAGACCAGTCCCATGAGGGATTCTTCAGAGTTTCTGAATGTTGATCTTGTTCTGATTGGATCATCCTTCTTTCCCAGTATTGTACCTTCTGGGTGATCAATGTTGCTTCTGGATAGTCTTTTCTGGAGTTGATCAACAGAAAGTGCTGGATTGCTTGAAGTAACTCTTTCTGATGTTGAGGGAGTGTCTCTGATGAGAACTTCTGATGAGTTGTCTTCAGTACCTATGAGTTCAACTTCCATACCTGCAAGGAATTCATTATGCTTTGACTTTTGAGAGTCAAGCTTATCATCAAACCTAAAACTGATTGACTCTTCAACAATCTGTGTTTTTGTATTGTATACTCTGTACCCTCTTGAACGTTCAGAGTATCCTAACATAATACACTTTTGTGCTTTAGAGTCAAACTTGTTCAAATAATTTTTTGTATTCAGAATAAAGCATGTGCATCCAAATGGATGAAAATAAGAAATGTTGGGCTTTCTATTCTTCCACAATTCATATGGAGTCTTTTCCAAAATAGGTCTTATGGAGATTCTATTCCGAATGTAACATACTGTGTTAATTGCGTCTGCCCAGAAGCTCTTAGCAACGTTAGTCTCGTCGATCATGGTTTAGGCCATTTCTTGCAATGTTCTATTCTTTCGTTCTACAACTCCATTTTGTTGGGGAGTTCTAGGACAAGAGAAGTCATGCAAAATGCCTTTTTCATTAAAAAATAATTCAAAATTTTTATTTTCAAATTCCCCACCATGATCACTTCTGACTTTGACAATTCTAAGATTCTTTTCATTCTGAACTTGGTTGCAGAAGGTAACAAACACAGAGTGTGACTCGTCCTTGTATCTTAAGAACTTTACCCATGTCCATCTGCTATAGTCATCTACGATTACTAACCCATACTTCTTGCCACTGACTGAGCAGTTTTTACTGGTCCAAATAAGTCAATGTGCAGAAATTCTAATGGCTTAGAGGTGGAAACAACATGTTTGGATTTGAAAGCAGGTTTTGCAAATTTGCCTTTCTGACATGCTTCACACAGAGAATCTGAGTTGAACTTCAAATTAGGAAGTCTTCTGACCAGATTGAGTTTGTTAATCTAAGATATTCTTCTCATAGTAACACGCCCCAATCTTCTGTGCCAGACCCATTGCTCGTTGTTAACAGAAAGTAGGCATTTTACATTCTGGCTCTTTAGTTCAGAAAGTTTTATTTTATAAATGTTGTTTTTCCTCTTTCCATTAAATAGGATAGTCCCATCTTTCTGACTAACAGCTTTGCATGAATTTTGATTGAAGATTATATCATGACCATTATCACTTAATTGACTTATGGATAACAGGTTATGCATTAATCCATAAACTAATAATACATTACTTATAGAGGGAAGATTTCCATTACCTACTGTTCCAGAGCCAATGATCTTTCCTCTCTGATTGCCTCCAAAGCCCACGTAGCCTCCAGGCTTAAGTTCTTGGCTTTGGAACATATGCCTTCTTCCTGTCATGTGTCGCGAGCAGCCAGAGTCCAGGTACCATGATTGGTGTCTTAGCCTTGCTTCTAAAGATATCTGCTACATGTATAATTTTATCCTTAGGTACCCACATTTTCTTAGGTCCTGATTTGTCACTTTTACCAAAATTATGATTGAATTTTGGTTTGACTAAATAATCATTACTTGTGTATTTTATGTCATGTGTGTGCCCATATATAAAATGTGAATTGAGTGGTGTGCGTTTTATAACTAAGTCCATGGAATTTTTTGGTGTAGATACCTTACCTTTATATCCTATCCCTTTTCTGCCATTTCTGATAACTCCATAGATCATTGAATCCATCTTGCTTCTGTCTATCTTTTTAGCTAGAAACTTCTGAAAACACTGATCATACTCTTTGATGATCTCATCAGCATTGCTGGGAGTTTAAGAGATTGTTTCCTTCTGAGAGTTTTGCAAATCATTTTCTAATTTTGAAATTTTTTCTTTTAACTCAGAATTCTCCAATTTGAGACTCTCATCCTTTTCAGAGTCAGAGGCAAGATTCCTTTTCAGGTTCTTGAATTTGACTCTGATTTGATGATACCTTTCCAGAATTTCATTTAGACTTTCTGCAAGTTCAGCCTTAGTAAAGTTTATGGTAAAGTCAGGAAATACCTCTTCAGTTTCTGATTCTGAGTCTGAACCAGAAGCTTCACTGTCTTCTGATACGTTTGCCATGAGAGCTATGTTTGCTCTTTCATTATCTGATTATGAGTCAACTTCAGATGTGTCAGAATCATCCCATGTAGCCATGAGGCTTTTCTTATTTTCCTTGAAGAACTTCTTTTTGGGCTTTTCCTTCTGAAGCTTTAGGCAGTCACTTTTGTAGTTCCCTTGCTCGTTACATTCATAGCAGATGATGTCCTTGTTATTTGGCTTTCTGTATCCTGAAGAACCATCAGATCTTCTGTGTCCAGAGGAAGACTTAGACGTTTTGTATCTGGAGGAGAATTCATTCTGATTCTCTGATCTTCTGGGATTTCTGAACTTTCTTTGTCTCTTCTTCCACAGTTTGTTCACCCTTCTGGAGAGGAGTGAAAGTTCATCCTCTTCTGATGAGGATCCATCAGAAGTTTCTTCCACAGCCTGCAAAACCTTAGAGTCAGATTTTCTGTTAGATTTTAAAGCTAAAGGCTTACCTTGCTTTTGAGGCTCATCTTCTTCTAGCTCTATCTCGTGACTTCTGAGGGAGCTAACAAGTTCCTTTAGAGAAATTTTGTTGAGATCTTTGGCTAGCTTAAGTGTTGTGACCATTGGCCTCCATTGCTTGGGAAAGCTTCTGATGATCATCTTAACGTGATCGGCAGTAGAATACCCTTTGTCAAGAAACTTTAGTCCAACAACAAGAATTTGGAATCTTGAAAACATAGTTTCTATTGATTCACTATCTTCCATCTTGAATGCCTCATACTTCTGAATGAGTGCAAAGGCCTTTGTCTCTTTAACTTGAATGTTGCCTTCATGCGTCATTCTCAGAGAGTCAAACATGTTCTTGGAAGTTTCTATGTTTGATATTTTCTCATATTTTGAATATGAGATGGCGCTGAGGAGAATTGTTCTGGCCTTGTGGTGGTTTCTGAATTCACGCTTTTGCTGATCAGACATCATTTTTCTGTCTATCTTCTGACCACGTCCATCCACTGGGTGCATGTATCCATCAGTCACCGGGTCCCACATATCAGCATCATGAGCCAGAAAGAAACTCTCAATTTTGTCTTTCCAGTAGTCAAAGTTTTCTCCATCAAAGACTGGAGGTTTGCCACTGAATTTGTCCTTGTCTTCATGGTTGTCATTGCTGATGTTTTGGCTTGGTCCCACCATAGTGTTTTTCTGAAGCTTGGATCTTGTACTGACACGGTTAAGTGTTTAAGCTCAAAACCAGGCGCTCTGATGCCAATTGAAGATGTGAAAAACACAAGAAGGGGGGGGGGGGTGAATTGAAAACTTGAATTCTAAAAGCTCAATGACACAATATTTTTATCCTTGTTCGTTTGATCTCAAACTACTCCAGTCCACCCGTCAAGGTAATTTCGCCTCTCTCCAACGAGGTCTTAATTTACTAATCTCAACAAGATTACAAAAGCTACTTTAACAATTGTTAAAGTCTTCTTGAGTACAACCACAATCCGGTTAATCTCAAGGAACACTGTTTCAATGCAATTTATACAAGATATGTGTTGTTGTGTTTCTAACAAAAACTGTTTTATCACAACTGTGATAAATTACACAGGATTATAGCTTGGAAATATAAAGAATATTGCTTGCAGCTTTGAATATGCGTGAGTGGTAATATGGCAAAATCGTTGTTGATTTTGAAAGCTGACTTTGTTTATATAGGCAGTGGAATGACGTTGATCATAAAGCATGTTTAATGTCATTAACACACTTTCCATTTGGAGAAGATCCTGTCGAAAATAAGCTGTTGGAATTGATGCTGTCTTGAATGATCAGTAACGCTTCAGAATCTTATCTCCTTACTTGCTGATGATGCTTCAGAATATTGATGACTTGGATTGGTATGTTCTTGTTCAGATTCAGAGTTTACTTTGATTAAGCGCAGGTTCTGGTCATCAATCTTCAGCTCATGTTCTGATTGCTTCAGCGTGTAGCTCTTATGGCTTATCTTCTGATGCTGATATGATCAGAACTTCTGCATACATAAAACATAATTTTTAAGGTGCATATTTGTTCTTTGTATTATTTATTTATTCTTTGTATTTTTTATCATCAAAACTCTAACTAAGGGTTGTAGAATCAAACTATGTTCTAACAACAACTTTTAGTCAGGGGTGTGAAAATTTGAATCCTAGGGCCCAATCCAGAATTTCAAGTGTTGTAAAATAGCAATTGGGGGGGGGGGGGGGGGGGGGGGGTGTACGTCAGAAATTGTCCCAAGCCCAATATTTTTAGGCCCAAGGATTTGCACAGGATCATGCAAAAAAGAAAACATTGAAATGCAAAATTTCAAAACCTGGGACTCAAACCCAGGTCTTAGAAAGGGAGTGACTTAAACGCATGCTTGCTACCATTGGGCCATTTTTGTTCATTCGTTAATACAACTAAACAAAAACAATATAATGTAAAGTCAGTCAGATTTTCAAACTTCAAACGCGCGCGCCCAAATGGATTCAAATGGGCAAATTAGAACATGGCTTTTTTCCATGCAAGATTTGACCAAAGTCCACACATTACAGGGATGCCAGAGTTAAACTCCAGTAATCCTCTTCGGTCACATAAAATCTGAACCTGTAAAAACAAGCAAAATCAAAGTCCCAGATTTAGGCTACCCCCCTAAATTGTATGTTGCGAATCCAACCATGGTATTGGTTTGATCTGAAACGTCCTGTATCATCCGGTTCAATGCTTAAATAATTTAAAACCCCAACAACGACAACTTGTGTTCTAAGCCTTAAAGCTTGTATGCATCACGTCAAACCTGTCTTATGCATTGCTATAAACACATATATGAACGTTAAATCTGTTAACAACACATATTTAACAAGATTGAAATCAAGAGTATATACCAAAGTGGTGGTGACTGGTTATAGGGATTCTGGTCGTGGAGGCGCTTTACTATGAGCCTAATTCAACTCTTGGGAATCTCAGGGGAACGAATGGATCCTTTGTTCGGCTCGAGAGAGGCAGGCTATGAAAGTTTCAAATTTGCAACTTTGAAGGAGTTTTGAGAATTTTCGTATGGCCTTTCTATGCAACCTCTGCCTGTCTTGTTGCTTGCACTCTCGTTCTTTATATAGAGGGAAGAGAGGAGAGCAAACAAGTATGGAAAGGAATCAAGCAATAACTTGGTTTTAAGAATAAAAATCAAAATTTGAAAAGCTTCCAAAAATATGAAATATTTGCCATTTTCATCCTTGCCATGAACCTGGACAGGTCCAATGTATCTTGCATGAAATATTGGGCTCCATAATGGGTCAAGTCAGGCACAAATGCCCTAGCCCATTATTTCTTGCATTTTTATCTAATTTATTTGATTTTAATTTAAATAAAATCAAGATAAATATAAATAAAATTTAAGGCCATGTCAAAATAGATTTAGAGGTCCTTGGGTATGTCACAAACATGTTTTCACCCTAAAAGTTAGGTCCATTAACCTAGAAATGCAATTTTTCTCAAAGTTGACTTCATGCATTTTCATAAATTTGCCTAACTTGTGCAAACCATAACTTGCTCAATTTTCATCTTTTGAAGATGAAATAGGACTTTTTGGAAAGCCCAAGATGTCCTCTACAATCTCTATGTTTATCAATTTTGTTTTTTAAGATATTATCTTGATGTAAGTTTCCTTGATAAAAAGTGTCTTTTGTTGACTTTTGAAAATGACCTATAATGTATGAGATCATATCTTCCAAATGAAGCATTTTTTGGACTTGAGAATAAAAGCAAAGATGCAGAGAATTGAATTTTATTAAAAATGATCTTTGGTTGGGGAAAAGTTTATGAAGCATGTGAAAGTTATGCCTGGTCAAAGTTCAGTTGACTTCTCCTAAGAAAAACCTTAATTTGACAAATCTTCACTTTTGATGATTTGAGGACTTTTCTTAGGGAATCATGATCAATCCTTTATCAAATGATGAATATCACTTCAAAATTTTGATGTTAACCAAAAATCTTGAAGTTTGACTACATGTTGACCATAGTTGACTTTTTGACCAATACAATTGATTTTCAAGCATTTGAGCCATTGAGTGAGCAAACTTGTAATGTAAGGCTTGAAACATGACATGAGCCTTGTTGAGGACCTATGAAGAACCATGGAAGCCCATTGATACCTTTGGAAACCACACTTCTGTTAGAACAAAGTTTGAATCTACTACCCTAAGTTTAAGTTTTGATGATAACAAAATGCAAAGATATATTAATTGTATGATTCATGTAAGACATATATGCTATCTAAAAATTACATTCTGTTTTACAGAAACTCTGATGGGTATCAGCAAGAGAATATCATCATCAGCATCAGAAGATGAAATATCAACATCAGCATCAGAGGATGTTATATGAGATGCCAGAATCAGAAGATCAACATGTGCTTACGCTGAAGCTTGATGAACAGATCTGCGCGTAACAATCTGAACTCTGATCAAGAAAACAACAATTCATCAGCACCTAGCAGCGTCAGAATGAGCCAAAGCCAGAACACGCTTAAGTGGCAACGGTACTGTGCATTCAAGATTCTTTATTATCAACGGCATTATTCCAGACAAAGATCTTCTCAATTTGGAAAGAATGTTATTGGAATTGAAACGGAATTAACTGACTCCAACATACCATTTTCCAATGCTATATAAACAAGTCAGTGAGGATTGAATTGGCTAATGCTCTACAACTCTCTACACGCCTAAAGCTATTCATCATCTTCCTCACTCTCAGTTTGCTAAAGCTCTCAAATTCTCTACTCAATTATTTTAGCACTCTAGTTCTCATAAGCTTAATGTGTGTAGTATCACAGTTGTGATAAACAGTTTTTGTAGAAAACATTCAACAGGCTTAGATTTCATTTATCTGTAAGAAAGTATTTCCTTGAGAAACCGGTTTGTGGTTTGACTCAAGAAGGCTTTAGCAGTTGTTAAAGCAGTTGTAATATTCAGTTGAATATAGTGGATTAAGACCTCGTTGGAGAGAGGCGAAATCACCTTGACGGGTGGACTGGAGTAGTTTGAGATCAAACGAACCAGGATAAAAATACCGTGTTGACTGCAATTGATTTCAAGTTTTTACAATTCAACCCCCCTTCTTGTGTTTTTCACTTCTTCAATTGGCATTAGAGCGCCTGGTTCTGAGCTAAAACACTTAACCGTGTCAGTACAAGATCCAGCGTCAGAAAAACATAATGGCAGGAACTTATCAACACACCAGCAATGACAACAATGAAGACAGAGACAGATTCAGCGGCAAACCTCCAGTCTTTGATGGAGAAAATTTTGATTACTGGAAAGACAGAATTGAAAGCTTCTTTCTGGCACATGATGCTGATCTGTGGGACATGGTGACAGATGGATACACGCACCCAATGAATGCAAGCGGTCAGAAGATTGACAGGAAAGCAATGTCTGATCAACAAAAGCGTGACTTCAAAAATCACCACAAGGCCAGAACCATTCTTCTCAGCGCCATCTCTTACGCTGAATATGAAAAGATCTCTAACAGAGACACATCAAAGAACATGTTTGACTCACTCAGAATGACGCATGAAGTCAACATTGAGGTCAAAGAAACTAAAGCTCTTGCGCTCATTCAGAAGTATGAGGCATTCAAAATGGAAGAAAGTGAATCCATTGAAACAATGTTCTCAAGATTCCAAATTCTGGTGGCTGGTCTCAAGGTTCTGGACAAAGGATACTCTACTGCTGATCATGTCAAGAAGATCATCAGAAGCTTGCCAAAACAGTGGAGGCCAATGGTTACAGCGCTGAAGCTAGCTAAAGATCTCAACAAAATTTCTCTGGAGGAACTTATCAGCTCCCTCAGAAGTCACGAGATAGAGCTGGAAGCTGATGAACCTCAGAAGCAAGGTAAGCCTTTAGCATTAAAATCTAACAAAAAATCTGAGTCTAAAGTTTTGCAGGCAGTTGAAGAAACATCTGATGGATCCTCATCAGAAGAAGACGAACTTTCCCTCCTCTCCAGAAGAGTGAACCAACTATGGAAGCAGAGGCAAAGGAAGTTCAGGAATCCCAGAAGATCTGATCAGAATGAGTCCTCTTCCAGATACAGAAGGTCAGATTCTTCCTCTGGATACAGAAGATCTGAAGGCTCCTCAGGAAGCAGAAAGCCAAACACCAAGGACATCATCTGCTATGAATGCAATGAGCAAGGACACTACAAGAGTGACTGCCCAAAGCTTCAGAGGGAAAAGCCCAAAAAGAAGTTTGGAAGAGAAAAGAAGAAAAGTCTCATGGCTACATGGGATGACTCTGACTCGTCTGAAGCTGACTCAGAATCAGATGATGAGAGAGCAAACATAGCTCTCATGGCCAACATTTCAGAAGATAGTGAAGCTTCTGAATCAGACTCAGATCAGACACCGAAGAGGTATTTCCTGACTTTGCAATTAATTTTACTAAGGCTGAACTTGTTGAAAGCCTTAACGAAATTCTGGAAAGGTACCAGCAGATTAGAGTTAAATTCAGAAACCTGAAAAGGAATCTTGAATCTGACTCTGATAAGACTGAGAGTCTTAAATTGGAAAATTCTAAGCTGAAAAATAAAATTTCAAAGTTAGAAAATGTTTTACAAAACTCTCAGAAGGAAACAATTTCTGAGACTCCCAGCAGCGCTGATGAGATCATCAAGGAGTATGATCATAGCTTTCAGAAGTTTCTTGCTAAAAGCATAGATAGAAGCAAAATGGCTTCAATGATCTATGGAGTTAGCAGAAACGGCAGAAAGGGAATAGGATACCAAGGTAAGGTTCCTACACCAAAGAATGCCATGGACTTAACTATTAAACACACTCCTCTGAACTCACATTTTGTGTATGGTCACACACATGATATTAAATATACTAGTAGCAAGTATTCTGTGAAACCAAAATTCAACCAGAGTTTTGGTAAATCTAACAAATCAGGACCCAAGAAAATCTGGGTACCTAAGGATAAAATAATACATGTTGCAGACATCTTTAGCAGCAAATCAGAAACACCAGTCATGGTACCTGGACTCTGGCTGCTCGCGACACATGACGGGAAGAAGGCATATGTTCCAAAGCCTGGAACTTAAGCCTGGAGGCCACGTTGGCTTTGGAGGCAATCAGAGGGGAAAGATCATTGGCTCTGGAACTGTAGGTAATGGAAATCTTCCCTCTATAAATAATGTTCTGTTAGTAGATGGATTAATGCATAATCTGTTATCCATAAGTCAATTAAGTGATAACGGTTATGATATAATCTTTAACCAAAAATCATGTAAAGCTGTTAGTCAGAAAGATGGGACTATCCTATTTAATGGAAAGAGGAAAAACAACATTTATAAAATCAAACTTTCTGAACTGAAAAGTCAGAATGTAAAGTGTCTTCTTTCTGTTAACAACGAGCAATGGATCTGGCACAGAAGATTGGGGCATGTTAGTATGAGAAGAATATCTCAGATTAACAAACTCAATCTGGTCAGAGGACTTCCTAATCTGAAGTTCAATTCAGATGCTCTGTGTGAAGCATGTCAGAAAGGCAAGTTTGCAAAACCTTCTTTCAAATCTAAAAATGTTGTTTCTACCTCTAAGCCATTAGAACTTCTGCACATTGACTTATTTGGACCAGTTAAAACTGCTTCAGTCAGTGGCAAGAAGTATGGGTTAGTAATCGTAGATGACTATAGCAGATGGACATGGGTAAAGTTCTTAAGACACAAGGACGAGTCACACTCTGCGTTTGTTACCTTCTGTAACCATGTTCAGAATGAAAAGGATCTTAGAATCGTTAAAGTCAGAAGTGATCATGGTGGAGAGTTTGAAAACAAAGATTTTGAGTCATTCTTTAATGACAGAGGCATTCTGCATGATTTCTCTTGTCCTAGAACTCCCCAACAAAATGGAGTTGTAGAACGAAAGAACAGAACATTGCAAGAAATGGCCAGAACCATGATCAATGAGACAAACGTTTTTAAGATCTTCTGGGCAGAGGCAATAAACACAGCGTGCTACATTCAGAATAGAATCTCAATAAGACCTATTCTGGAAAAGACTCCATATGAATTGTGGAAGAACAGAAAGCCCAACATTTCATATTTTCATCCATTTGGATGTACTTGTTTTATGTTAAATACAAAAAATTATTTGAACAAGTTTGACTCTAAAGCACAGAAGTGTATTATGTTAGGATACTCTGAACGCTCAAGAGGGTACAAAGTATACAATACAGAAACACGGATTGTGGAAGAATCAATCAGTGTTCGTTTTGATGATAAGCTTGACTCTGAAAAGTCAAAGCAGAATGAAGTTTTTGCAGGTATGGAAGTTGAATTTACAGGTTCTGAAGACAGGTCATCAGAAGCTCTCAACAAAGACACCCCTTCAACATATGAAAGGAGCACTGCTAGCAATCCAGCAACATCTGTTGACCAACCTCAAAAGACTACCCAGAAGCAGCTTGGATCACCCAGAAGAAACTATCTTAGGAAGAAAAGAAGATCCAATCAGAACAAGAGCCAGCTTCAGAAACTCTGAAGAATCCCTCATGGGACTTGTGTCTCTGATTGAACCGTCTTCTATTGATGAAGCACTTCTGGACAACGACTGGATTCTAGCAATGCAAGAAGAGCTGAATCAATTCACCAGAAATGACGTGTGGGATTTAGTTCCCAGACCAAAAGGATTCAACGTCATTGGAACAAAATGGGTGTTCAGAAACAAACTGAACGAACAAGGTGAAGTCATCAGAAACAAGGCACGACTGGTAGCACAAGGTTATAGTCAGCAAGAGGGGATAGACTATACAGAAACCTTTGCCCCAGTCGCCAGGTTAGAATCTATCAGACTTTTAATTTCGTTTGCTGTTAATAAAGGCATCACTCTGTATCAGATGGATGTCAAGAGTGCATTCTTAAATGGATATATAGAAGAAGAGGTTTATGTGCACCAACCCCCTGGTTTTGAAAGTACAAAAAATCCAGAATATGTTTTCAAACTAAAGAAGTCACTATATGGTCTGAAACAAGCTCCCAGAGCTTGGTATGAAAGACTAAGTAACTTTCTGTTAAAAAAAGAATTCACCAGAGGGAAGGTGGACACTACCTTATTCTGTAAGTCAGTTAAGAATGACATCTTAGTTTGTCAAATTTACGTTGATGATATTATTTTTGGATCTACTAATCCTTCTCTTGGAAGAAAATTTGCTAAGTGTATGCAGGCAGAATTTGAGATGAGCCTCATGGGAGAACTGAAATTCTTTCTGGGAATTCAGATCAATCAAAATCCATAGGGAACTTACATTCATCAGAGCAAATATGTCAGAGAACTTCTGAAGAAATTTGACCTCTCAGAATGTAAGTCATCAAAGATTCCAATGCATCCCACGTGCATTCTGGAAAGAGAAGAGGTAAGCAAAAAGGTAGAACAGAAGGTCTACAGAGGTATGATTGGTTCTCTCCTTTATCTGACGGCTTCAAGGCCTAATATCTTATTCAGCGTATGTATTTGTGCTAGATTCCAATCAGATCCTAGAGAATCTCACTTAACAACTGTAAAGCGAATTTTCAAGTATCTGAAAGGTACTACTAATCTGGGTTTATTTTATAGAAAATCTAGTGATTACAGCTTAGTAGGCTACTGCGATGCTGACTTTGCTGGAGACAGAGTAGAGCGTAAAAGTACTTCTGGAAGCTGCCAGTTTCTGGGAGAAAATCTGATCTCTTGGTCTAGCAAAAGGCAATCCACAATTGCGCTATCAACAACAGAAGCTGAGTACATAGCGGCAGCTGGATGCAGCACACAAATGCTCTGAATGAAAAGTCAGCTTGAAGACTTCCAGATTTTTGAGAGTAACATCTCTATACTCTATGACAATACTTCTGCCATTTGCTTAAGTAAAAATCCTATTTTGCATTCTAGGGCTAAGCATATAGAAATAAAACATCACTTCATTAGGGACTATATTCAGAAAGGAATTTTGAACTTAAAATTTATTGATACAGACCATCAATGGGCTGATATCTTCACTAAACCACTTTCTGAAGATAGGTTCAACTTCATTCTGAAACATCTCAGCATGAAGCTCTGCCCAGAGTGAAAATGTTTTAATTTTATATATTAACCTTCAGAATGTGTTTTCTTTTTACTGTGAACTTATGATCAATCTTCCTTCAGAAAGATAGACATGCAGATTGTATCAGATTCTATTCTTAAAGATCTGAGCGTTTCAGCTCAAGGATAAACGTGCTGCTCACTAAATCAAACAAGTGTCATCCAATCATCAGCAAATCTCTGAAGCAGAACACGCGTGCACGCTTATGAGAAGGCAAAACGCTGATTGGATGCATTGAGACACATGTCTGGTAACCGTTCCAAGTATCTTTCTCAAATCCCCAAAAATCAGCAAGCATTAAATGCGTGTAATCATGAGTTAAACTGTAATCAGGAATTAATTCTCTCTCTTAAAACCGTTTACATTTTCAAAACACATTTTGAAATCTATTTAAGCACATTAACATCATTCATTAAATTTTTACCGTCTCTTACATTCATACAAATATTTTCTGCATTCTCACTTGTGTGTTCATCTCTCTCAAAAGAAAACCTTTTCTCAAAACTTTTTCTCAGAAAACCCTAGTGTGAACATGGAAACTTCTAGCACTGTTTCTGCAGGTTCTCAGAAGGAGGCTTCATCTGAACAATACCAAATTCCCTTCAGAACTCTACTTACACCAGTGAAGAACTTGGAAGTTCTGTCTGAACTAATCGTTGATTTCATCAGTCTGAAAGAAAATGGATTCGATTTGACAGAAGAAGTTAGGGCACAAGGATGGGAGAGATACTTTGATAGGTTGGTGGGTCCAACGTTCCCAGTATTGGTCAAAGAATTCTGGATTCATGCGTCTTCATCAACACATCAAGTTACTTCCTATATCATGGGAAAGAAGATTGTGATCACTGAAGATCACATTGCAAGACTGATTGGATACACTGGTGGTGGTATCCACTGTATAGACATGGCAGAAAGATGCTCAGATGATGCTGTCATTGCAAGAGAGATTTTCACCCATGGGGTTCCCAGCAGCAAAATCAGAGATTTGAAGGATCAGCACAGAATATGGGCGAAGATTATTCTGGGGTGCTTCAATCACAGGAAGCCCACAAGCTCTCCTGATTATATAAACATAGATCAGCAGTTTCTGATCTATTTTATTAATCAGAAGGTAAAGATTAACTTGGCTCATCTTCTATTTAATCACCTCAGAACCAGCGCCAAGGAGACAAGAGAAGAAGAAAGGACAAAAAGGGATTTGATACCCTTTGGCAGGTTAATATCAGATATTCTAACTGAGAATAGGCTGATTGAACACCTTACAGAAGCACAGGAATTAAGCTCCATTGAACTTATTGTTGGCAAGCCTCTGAATGCCAAGAATCTGAAGAAAATGAAACTGATAGAGAATATCAGAAAGGAGCCCAGCGTCACTCCTCTTGCTGACATCACCAGCAGAAGAGTCCCTCTGGACGACTTTCCAATATTCTCTAAGATTGACTCTAAACCAGCCATTGTCCTCAGATACTTGGATGCTTGCAAGGCTGATGGCACAGATCCCACTTTGAACATTAAAGATCTGCACCAGCAAACTCCAGAAGTTACTATGAAGAAGAGGAAGAAGAGAAAGGCTACTTCAGAAGGACCATCCCAGCAGACCCCGAAGAAGAGAGGTAATCTATCTGCTGTTAATGTTTTAAATTCTTCTGCTATTCCAACATCTATTCCAACCCCAGCTTCATATGAACTCCCAATCCCCATACCAACCATTGATGACACCGAACCAGAGGCTGACCCTTCTGAGTCACTAACTCTCAGGAGATCCCGCACCAAATCCCAAAATCCAAAACCCACAACATCAACAGAATCAGAACTTGACAAATTTCTTTCTGAAATTGATCAACGTTCTTCCGCTCCCCTCTCAGAAAATCCAAACACTCAACCAGAAACTCCCCATTCACCACAACCAGCAACTACACTATCTCCAATACCAGAGGAACCAGAAATTCCACCTCCCTCTCCACAACCAGAACTTCATCCACCTTCACCTCAACCATCATCTCCACAACCTGAGTTTCAACACTCTGAAACTCCATCACCTGAACATCAAACTCCTGAACCTCATTCTCCTCAATCCTCTGAACCTCAACCCTCGGCAATTCAACTTCCTTGTGGTACAACTGTAAACATTCCCCAACTGCCATCCTCACCAGAAACTACACCTCCACACACTCCACCCAGTCCAATAGTCATTTCTGACTCTCCTACTCCATCTCCCAAACAAAATACAGAAGACCACAACAAGACCTTCATTGATTTAACAATCCTTGACCGTCTTGCTGACCTTAAAAATAAAATAGCCATCCCCAAACCCAAACAACTAGATGTTGGTGCTGGCATTTTGAATTTTGAAACAGGCTTGCAGAATTGGATTGCTTCTCTAAAGCAGGTTTGTCCTGGAATGATTGATCCTGCTGCCTCAGACCAACTTTGGACACAATTCAGAATGTGGGTATGCGCTGAAGCCCTCAAGCTGCAAGACATAAACTATGAACAGGCCCAACAGAACTTCAGCAAGCTGCTGAAGGAAGTTGAAGGTCAGCTGCTGAAGGAGGAAGTGCTACTTCTGGATAGTGAGCCATGGTCTGAAAAGCGTCCAGCTTCAAAAGTTCAGCAAGCAGAAGATCAGACAATTCAAGCTGAAGATGTTAGTCAAGCTGAAGATGTTGCAGAAAGCTCTCAGAAGCATCCTGTTTCTGACGTTTCTCAAGCTGCCTTGGACAGGCAGACTCTTGAAGAGCTGAAGTAGAATTATATTCGTCTGCAGAAAAGAATGGATGAGAATGATCAAAGGATGAAGGAAAGGATGGATGTGCAAGATGGCAAGATTGATACAGTTGTCAGCATGGTGCATCAGCAGAAGGAAACTGCTGATCAGATTAAGAACATGCTAGAAGCTCTGTTCACACGCTTTCCACCCCAACCTTAGTTTTTCATTCATGATGTTTTCATTGTTTTCTTTCCATGTTTTATGTACTCTCTTCTATGCTTTGAATTAAATATAACAGTTTTTCTGCACTGATCGTTTTCACTTTAATTACTTGCACTTTTTGATTGCTGACAAAAAGGGGGAGAAAAAGAATGATATTTTTCAATAACGAACTACTGAGACAAAAAGTCTCAAACATTCTAACACTCTGATATACTTGAATGTTTTTATTTTGCATAAGCCTACAGGTACAAGAAGTTAATCATCTCTGATACACTGAAGCTCTGATGTTCTGATGTTCAAAGAAAGTCAATAAAGATTTGATCCTAAAGGACTCATGGAATTAAAAAGGGAAGTAATAAATTCAGGGGGAGTATCTCCGATCTAAACTCTGATATCTCTTTATCCCTTATCCTCTTATCTTTGATATCTTCCTATTTAATTCTGATACTCTTTACTATTTGGTTATCTCTGATACTTTTTACAATGATTTTCAATTGAAAAAAATCTAGTTTTTGTCATCATCAAAAAGGGGGAGATTGTTAGAACAATGTTTGAATCTACTACCCTAAGTTTAAGTTTTGATGATAACAAAATGCAAAGATATATTAATTGTATGATTCATGTAAGACATATATGCTATCTTAAAATTACATTCTGTTTTACAGAAACTCTGATGGGTATCAGCAAGAGAATATCATCATCAACATCAGAAGATGAAATATCAACATCAGCATCAGAGGATGTTATATCAGATGCCAGAATCAGAAGATTAACATGTGCTTACGCTGAAGCTTGATGAACAGATCTGCGCGTAACAATCTGAACTCTGATCAAGAAAACAACAATTCATCAGCACCTAGCAGCGTCAGAATGAGCCAAAGCCAGAACACGCTTAAGTGGCAACGGTACTGTGCATTCAAGATTCTTTATTATCAACGGCATTATTCCAGACAAAGATCTTCTCAATTTGGAAAGAATGTTATTGACATTGAAACGAAATTAACTGACTCCAACGTACCATTTTCCAATGCTATATAAATAAGTCAGTGAAGATTGAATTGGCTAATGCTCTACAACTCTCTACATGCCTAAAGCTATTCATCATCTTCCTCACTCTCAGTTTTCTAAAGCTCTCAAATTCTCTACTCAATTATTTTAGCACTCTAGTTCTCATAAGCTTAACGTGTGTAGTATCACAGTTGTGATAAACAGTTTTTGTAGAAAACATTCAACACACTTAGATTTCATTTATCTGTAAGAAAGTATTTCCTTGAGAAACCAGTTTGTAGTTTGACTCAAGAAGGCTTTAGCAGTTGTTAAAGCAGTTGTAATATTCAGTTGAATATAGTGGATTAAGACCTCGTTGGAGAGAGGCGAAATCACCTTGACGGGTGGACTGGAGTAGTTTGAGATCAAACGAACCAAGATAAAAATACCGTGTTGACTGCAATTGATTTCAAGTTTTTACAATTCAACCCCCCTTCTTGTGTTTTTCACTTCTTCAACTTCTTTGAGAAATTCCAAACCCTAGTTATAGGCCTTTGGCTTAGGAGGTGCATCTTGACTAGTCAACCCTTGAGTGTCTTGACTATTTGAAGAGCCTTGAAAGAATGTTTTGAGAAAAATAAGAGAGAAAATTTTAGGGTACAAAAGCTTCCCATGTTCAATCTTCTTAAACCTGAAGAGTTAGATTGGCCTGTCCGCCATTCGTGACTTGAAGGTAGAAGATGATTGAACACTCAAGTGCCCAAAAATTTGCACTCGCCTGTGCAAGATGGTGACATTGTTGGTTGATTTCATCGGGAATGGGCTTATAGATGCCATTTGGAGAAGTGACGGAAATTCCTCGGAGATGGGCTTATAGATGTCATCCAAAGTAACTGTTGCATCAAATTGGGAGAAGTATCAGAATAAATCTTTGGTTTATTTAAACTGAACCAACAGAGGTCTTTTACCCATTTTTTAATTGGAAAGGGTATCAGAGTGAGTCTTCAAAGGAACTGACCTTTTAGAGTTTATTCTCTGAAGGGGATATTTTTTAGATCTCTGAGGGAAAAGATTTTCAGAGTAAGCTTATGTTGGTCGGAATTCGGTCTCCGAAGAAATGTTTGTCGGAATTCAGTCTCTGAGGAAGTGCTTTGTCAGAATTCAATCTCCAAGGAAAATGCTTTGTTGAAATTCAGTCTTCGAGGAAATGCTTTATCGGAATTCAGTCTTTGAGGAAATGCTTTGTCGGAATTCAGTCTTTGAGGAAATGCTTTATCGAAATTCAGTATCCGAGGAAATGCTTTGTTGGAATTCAGTCTTCGAGGAAATGCTTTATCGAAATTCAGTCTTCAAGGAAATGCTTTGTTGGAATTCAGTCTCCGAGGAGATGCTTTGTCGGAATTCAGTCTCCGAGGAAATGGTTTGTCGGAATTCAGACTCTGAGGAAATGCTTTGTAAAAATTCAGTCTTCGAGGAAATGCTTTATCAGAATTCAATCTCTGAGGAAATGCTTTGTCTGAATTCAGTCTTCGAGGAAATGCTTTATCATAATTCAGTCTCTGAGGAAATGCTTTGTCAGAATTCAGTCTTAAAGGAAATGTGGCCTGGTCGTGTAGATAATTGATGATATTCATTTGTCTATAGAATTTACCTGAAAATATAAAGAATTAACCGTATGTAATGTCAGGATGTATGAAATGCATTGTGTAATGATGTTCTCAAAATAAATGAGACTATGTTGTATGCGTTTCGTATGCATATTGTGATACGGTGGCCAGAACTGGGACGTGTTTTCCTATTTTTTAAGGAATTGCTGGTTTGCATTTTGCGTTTGTATTCACAAAATGTCGCGGTAAGCAAGAGTCGCCACCGTCTTTTATTTTATCCAACAAGGAAAGGAAAAAAGCACAGAAAAATTCCTTTTTCGAGATATTTCTGAGTACGGGGGGTAGATTATAGAAAGGGAAGGTATTAGCACCCTTTTTATCCGTAGTTATCTACGGGCTCTTAGGTACTTGCTCATCATTTTCAAAATTGTTTTCTTTGTGTTTGTGGGCTTTGAAAAGTTTTTGTTTTGACTTTGATTTAACTCTTGCTTCTGTCTTCAAGAGTGTAATGAAGTGTTTTTGAAAACTTTGTTCAAAAAGGAGTGTAAGTGTGAGAAAGTTTGTTTTTGTATGAGCAAGTACTTAAGAACTAATCTACCTACTTGAAAAAAGAATTATTCTATGCTTGTTTCCTTTAGACAACGTTATACCACTATTAATGAGTAGGTAGCACCGTCGTTGGAGTTTTGAGGGTCAATTCGAAAGGGACGTACGGTCACTAAAGCAATGTTAGGACGTCTTAGTAGTAACCCTAAAGTCTTAGATCAATTATCCGAGGCAAAAATATCCGATGCAAACTTTCCGAGGAAAATTCGATCTTTGGACAAAAGAACGACCACTAAAGCACCCTATACTCAATGACCGTTTACCGAAGGCAACCAAGAGGGAGTGTACCCTAGGAGTGCGCATGTGCGAGTGATTCAATTTCAGTTTATTTATCTTTGCACATTTAGGGTGATCTAACTGTTTTCAATTTAATCATACATTCTTGTCATGCATTCTATATCATACATCTAACAGTTAATAATTTGCGGAATTTAAAATGCGGAAATTAAACTACGCTATTACAAGGCTTCAGGTATTTACATGGCCAAAAACAAACCCTTTGAAATTAAAGCGATAAATGTAAATAAATGTCCTAATTAAAACTATTACAAACTGTAGGCATATACATCAATATGGATAAATATAGTAATAAATCACGCGATGAAAATTAGATCGAATGCGAATTAGGGTTTTGACCCTTCTATCCTAATTAAAAGAGAAAATGTTTTTGTTGTTTTTAATATTTAAAGAAAAGAATTTAGGTTTTAAAAAAATAAATGTACAAATGAATTAGTGATTAAATTAATTAATAAAAATAATTACATGAACTATTTTTGGGTTCTTTGTTATTTTAGGAAAAAATAAAATATAATTAAGTTAGTAATAAAACCTATTTATTCTAATTAATTTTAATTATGTACAAAAAAGAAATCAAAGTTATCTAAATTAATCAAACCTAATTAAATTAATTAATTTTTTAATAAAAATAAATATCTTAACTTTAATTGGATAGAAAAATATTTTTGTGATTTTTGATAAAAAGGAATTATTTAATTGGTTAGTAAATAAATAAATAAAATTAAATGAAATAAATATAAAAAAGAGAAAAGAATAGGAAATGGGCCTGAAAATAGCAACTTGGGGAGGTGTGAGAAGCAGAAGTCTGGGCCCAAAAGAGTGAGGTCCGTTTGACCTTATGGATCCAGTGTGTTGTGTTGACTAGACCTCATGATGGTCTCTCATATGCTAGCCCTTGGATTTGATCTCCTGACACTTGGCTTGCTGGATGGGGAAGACGTATGGTGGACCCTTGGTTTGTGACCACGCTGGATCCTGAAAGTAAAAATAATATGGAGAAGTTGGGGGACCTGGGATTCGAACCCAGGTCCTGAAGCAATATCCATGCCTTCGCTACCATTGCACCACCTGTTCCTTGTTGTACATGTAATGAATAATAATAATAATATATGAAAAGTGCAAATACTGAATCAGAAACGTGCGAAATTCAAACACGCCTATGGGAGGTCGCCACGTTGGTTGTCTTCTTCCTGGCACCGTTGGTAAAAGTAAAACACTTTTACCTACGGACGTTTATCCGTAGCTATAGCCCCTGTCATTCTTAAAATCAAGCACAAACATGATAAATAAAAACCAAGGCCATGGTTGAATTCTTCTGGTCCTACTGGTTTCATTGGTGGCCCTTTCATGGCCTAATTTTGCCTGGATTAAAAAACCCCAAAGCGTGCTATGAAACCCTAACAATGGCACATTCCAGTACAATCCATATAAATGAAATTAAACAACACAGAAAGCTTGCATATGTTCCATGGATCAACAATATATCATTAATTCATCCTAACAATGCCTAAATCATGCTATTCGAATTTAAGAAATATTGGGTACCGTGACTGACTTATAGTGCAATACATGGCTCGAAAATGCTTGGTTTTGATTGTTTTCGCTTGCTGGGAGTCTCATGAATCAATTGAGATAGCTGGAAGGCCTTGAGGATGCCTGGAAATAGGAATTCGATCTTGCACTTTTTCTTGATTTTTCATGTTTTTGCTCTGCCTCTTTCGCCTACTTCTAACCTTGCTTTTGAGTCTGCACGCTCTCTATATGTATCAAGGAAGGAATTAGGGTTGATAACTGATATCAATCTTCCTCCATCAATGAATTGGATTCTTGATTTGATTCACTTTGAAAACTTTACAAAATTGGCTTATTTCAATCTTTTTGTTCACACCATGCCTTGTTACGAATTTGGATGTTTGCTAGCTGTATCATAAAACCTGAAACAAACATAAAATCTTTTCTTTTCAATATTTTGGATTTTATATGATTTGTTTTGATTTAAATTGAATTAATTCAAATAAAAATCAAAATAAATAATAAAAACATGATAAGGACAGGTGGCAAGGGCTAGAGCTCGTGGACTATGTTGCCAACTCAAAACAAGTGAAAAGGATTGGGCCCTTTTGGCAAAATATGAAGTTTTAGGCATAGTTGACTTTTGGAAATTTTGCAAAAAGGGTCAACTTCACCAATGTATAACTTCTTCAACTTTGACTCTTTGGAGGTGTTCTTAGGCTTTTTATAAAGCTTGATATGTCCTCTAATCAACCCTTTTGGTCTCATCTCAATTTGATATTCCATTCTCATGTATGAAGCTTTGACAAAAAAGGTGTTTTTGTTGAATTTTCAAAATGACCTATAATGTCCAAATTCATAACTTCTTGTGAGTGCATATTTTGAACTTAGGAGATGAATATGGATTGTAGATCATAGCATCCTCTTCAAAATGAGCTTTGGATGGGTCATTTCTCATAAAGTATGAGAAAGTTATGCTTGGTCAAAGTTGAGTTGACTTTTCCTACAAAACCCTAATTTAGCAACTTTTGGTTCTTGATGAATTATGAGCAATCCTTGATGAATCATGATCAAAATTTGATAAAATGATGAAATATACTTCAAAATGAGGATGTTAACCAAAAATCTTGAAGGTTGACTGTATGTGGGCCACAATTGACTTTTCCCTAGCATAGTCGTTTTTCAGGTTTTTGAGCAATTGACTGAACAAACTTTCTCTGTAGGGCTTGAAACTTGACATGGATGATCTTGAGAACATATTAGGACATTTTTGAGCATTTGGGATCTCTTGGAATCAAGTATCTTAATGCAACATGAAACCCTAACTTGAGGTAGACTGCCTTAGGAGAGAGCTTGTCTGGCCAACCCTTGGACTACCTTGAGCAACTTGGGGATCTTCCTTGAAATGTTTTGAGAAATATGGAAGGGAAAATTTTGGGGTACAACAGCTGCCCCTGTTCAATCTTCTTAAACCTGAGGATGTAGATTGGCTTTCGCGCCTTTCATGATCCGAAGGTGGAAGATGATCGAACACTAGAGTGCCCAGAAATTTGCACTCGCATGAAGTGGTGTCCGTCTTGCGATATTGGGAATGGGCTTACAGATGCCATTTGGAAATTGCTGATGAGGGGATGGGCTTAAAGATGCCATCTGAAAGAGTGTCGATTGCATAAGAGATTCCTTTGCGAGAGCTTGTATACCTGTCGTTTGAGGAAGATTCTGCTGGGGAAGGCTGATCTTTGTTGAGAGAAGTAGAATTTTAGGAGCTTCAGTCGTCCGTTATTCTACTGGGGGTATCATCTCTGTTTGAATTTTAGGAACTTCGGTTGTCCGTATTCTATTGAGGAAATATCTCTGTTGAATTTTTGGAACTTTGGTCGTCCGTATTCTACTGAGGAAACATCTCTGTTGAATTTTAGGACCTTCGATCGTCCGTATTCTACTTAGGAAACATCTCTGTTGAATTTTAGGAACTTCGATCGTCCGTATTCTACTGAGGAAACATCTCTGTCGAATTTTAGGAACTTTGATTGTCCGTATTCGACCGAGGAATCATCTCTGTTGAATTTTAGGAACTTCGGTCGTCCGTATTCTACTGAGGAATCATCTCTGTTGAATTTTAGGAGTTTCGATCATCCGTATTCTACTGAGAAATCATCTCTGTTGAATTTTAGGAACCTCGATCATCCGTATTCTACTGAGGAATCATCTCTGTTGAATTTTAGGAACTTCGATCGTCCGTATTCTACTGAGGAAACATCTCTGTCAAATTTTAGGAACTTCGGTCGTCCGTATTCTACTGAGAAAACATCTCTGTTGAATTTTAGGAACTTCGATCATCCATATTATATTGACGAAACATCTCTGTTGAATTTTAGGAACCTCGATCGTCCGTATTCTACTGAGGAATCATCTCTGTTGAATTTTAGGAACCTCGGTCGTCCGTATTCTACTGAGGAATCATCTCTGTTGAATTTTAGGAGTTTCAACCATCCGTATTCTACTAAGGAATCATCTCTGTTGAATTTTAGGAACCTCGATCGTCCGTATTCTACTGAGGAATCATCTCTATTGAATTTTAGGAACCTCGATCGTTCGTATTCTACTGAGGAAACATCTTTGTTGAATTTTAGGAACTTCGATCGTCCGTATTATACCGAGGAAACATCTTTGTCGAATTTTAGGAACTTCGGTCGTCCTATTCTACTGAGGAAACATCTCTGTTGAATTTTAGGAACTTCGATCGTCCGTATTCTACTGAGGAAACATATCTGTTGAATTTTAGGAACCTCGATCGTCCGTATTCTACTGAGGAATCATCTCTATTGAATTTTAGGAACCTCGATCGTCCGTATTCTACTGTGGAATCATCTCTGTTGAATTTTAGGAGTTTCGATCATCCGTATTCTACCGAGGAATCATCTCTATTGAATTTTAGGAACCTCGATCATCCGTATTCTACTGAGGAATCATCTCTGTTGAATTTTAGGAACCTCGATCGTCCTTATTCTACTGAGGAAACATCTCTGTTGAATTTTAGGAACTTCGATCGTCCATATTCTACTGAGGAAACATCTTTGTCGAATTTTAGGAACTTCGATCGTCCGTATTCTACTGAGGAAACATCTCTGTTGAATTTTAGGAAATTCGATCGTCCGTATTCTACTGAGGAAACATCTCTGTTGAATTTTAGGAACCTCGATCGTCCGTATTCTACTGAGGAATCATCTCTGTTGAATTTTAGGAGTTTCGATCATCCGTATTCTACTGAGGAATCATGTCTGTTGAATTTTAGGAACCTCGATCGTCCGTATTCTACTGAGGAATCATCTCTGTTGAATTTTAGGAACCTCGATCGTCCGTATTCTACTGAGGAATCATCTTTGTTGAAGAGGAAAGTTGAGAATAAACTACTATATGGTTGTGGTCCAGGCTTAACAGCGACTTACTGGGGATTAAACTATTATCCAATCGTACCCGGGCTTCATAGCTTGAATTTTGTGAGAATTTGGTTGTATCCTTTCTGAAAGGTAAAGGTTAGCTGTATGTAATGCATGATATGTATCAAGTAATGATGTTCTCAAAATAAATGAGATTGTGTTGTATGATGCTTATGCATATGTCATGATGTATGGATATGTGATGTTTTCTGATGTTCGCTAGCTGGGGAAAATAAATCCCGGATTGTTGCTGGAGAAAACAAAAGTTGAATTCTTTGTTTCCGCTGGGGATAGTGAATGCAAATGACTGTGAGAATAAACCTGCAGGAGAGGATAACTCCGCTGGGGAATAAACTGACGAGGAAATGACTATGTGGGGAGGACATATTCTGCTAGAGGATCTGTTGATTTGGAAGAATAACCTCAGTCGGGGATGAATTACCGTTGTCGGCGATGATAAACTCTGTTGGGGATTGAATTTCTATTTGTAAAAGGAATGAACTCCCCTGAGGATGATCCTCCAATGGAGACTTCACTAGGGGTAATCTTCCAGACTCTACTGGGGATAATCCTCCAGACTCTACTGGGGGTAGTTTTCCAGTGCTGATGATAGATAAACTCTGCTTGGGGAGAATATTTCCGACTCATTCGCGTTTGCGTGCCTCAGATGGGGAGAATTAACACCACTGTCCTTCTCTTACTCTGTGGGAGTGAATTTTACTGGGACGCATGCTAAGGATATAACGATGACTTTGCATCGAGACTTTTCTGCCCCTGTTTCTGCTGGAGAAGGTGCATGCGGAGGCCTTGTGGATCGAGTGTTATCCCGACTTATGAGGTGCTTGGAAACTTTCGATCAAAATGATCAGTCTTCTTATGGTAGGAAAGTGACAAGATGACGGGACATAGTCATACGCTTTAATCCCTAACTTTTTCCTGGACTGTCTTTTCAGATTTCCAGTCCACCGGGATACCCTTTTTTGCCCAAGCCGCCTTTTCAGGTTTTCAACTTGTCGGGTGTACAGATCTTTTGTTTTTATCCCTAATTTTTTCTCGAACCCTTTTGGTTCGTCGGGATGCCCTTATTTTTGCCTAGGCCAGTCAACCTAGCGGGTCTTTGTTCATGTGCAACATTTTCTGATTATGTCCACGCTCTCAGGGTGTAGGGTTTTGTCACTGTCGGTAGTGTTGTGTTGCCACACTACCAGAAGATGTTCGTTTGATCATACAAGATTCATTGCTAGAATTCATGTCCAATGCCCCAAGTGATGGATATCTTCCCCTGGCTATTTGGCATCTTTGAGAGATTCCTTGAATCTTGACTTGACTGCCCCAGATGATGGACAATGATCATGTCGTGCCCCTTGGTTGGAAGTATTTTTCCACTTGAGGTGATCCTTTTTATTGAGAAGTTTTTTATTCACTAGATATTCTTCGTGCGAATTTCTCTGCTGTTGAACAAATAGTCATATGTAAACAATGTTATTTTAAGAATGCAAAGCCTATGTCAGTCTTGAAATTTTTTTGAAAATGCATTTTTCAGTAAAACGAGCAAATTTTGTAAAATGTGATGTCAACTCAGGATTTACAGCAAGTCCTACAGGAGTCAGGATACCTTTTGTAACGGTATGCTTTCGAACTAACCCATGCCTCAGCTAGGACTTTTAAGGGTTATAACATGGCCTGGTTCACGGTTCAAGAAACAAAGGATAAAGGCTCAAAATTTATTTGTACCCACCCGTTCTTCGTGATGTTCTTCAGTCCTATACTCAGTTAATTGTGCATTTAGATCCCGTTTGAGTCCTGGAATATTGTCCTTGATGTTCCGGTGATGGTTCGGATACTGACAATTTATTTTGAACAGACAGTCATTTTTGTTGAGAGTTTGTAGGATCTCTTTATTTTTGATTTTATTATCTGTCTTTTTCCTGAACTGTTTCTTTTGTGATTACAGTCAGCGGGATGCCCCAGTTTTTTTTCTTAAGTCTCCTTCATAGGTTTTTACTTAATGTTCTTTTATTTTTTGAGAGATAATGACTGCCTGTCTTGACGATTATAGGGAACCATCACCGTCTTTCGTTTTTGGAAGGACGTCTTTGATGCCATTCATTGTGCACCTGAATTAATTGAGAAAACTACCCTGCCCCAGGTTGTGATTAAGGGTTTTAATTTGCATGAAAAGAAAAACTCCTAATTCTTTGGCTCAAAGGGGTTGACTAGGGATTATCTTCCTTATAACTCCACTGTTTAGGATTTGAAACAACGCCTGTACATCGTCAGCGGGGTCTGTTCAAAAGCATACCGTAGAGATTTTGATATCATTTTCGTCATCCTCCCTCTAAGGCTTAGAGTTTTTTAATCGAGAGTTGAACATCACAAAAATGAAAGCAATTTGAATATAGTGAATACGAATGGATTGATTCAAAATAGACATATGCAATGCATTGATAAAGTAACAAAGTTTGACATGAATAAATGTTTGAACAATCAAAAGAAAATTACAAATTGAAAATTCTAATTAACAAAAAGTCTTCTCGTCTGGTCTTGTCACTTCAGAGGACGTGCCTTAGAGGGATGGTAGAAGAACTCAGCCTGACCATCTTGTGTAAACTCCAACACTCCTTCATCAATCAAGTCCTGAATTTTATTTTTCAATGCCCAACAGTCATCGGTATTATGCCCTTGGCTATTGGAATGGTATGCACAACTTGCATCAGGATTGTACCTTGGGGAGGCTATGTGGGGATTTTGAGGAGGATCCCTTAACATCACCAGATTCAATCTCAACAGGTGTTGTAAAGCTTGAGACAACGGCATGTTGAGCTCGGCGAACTGCCTTTTGGGCGTATTTGGATTACTTTGATTAACCCGTTGCTTTCGGCGAGGTTGTTGTTGGACTTGTCAGATGGTAGCAACTTGAAGAGGTCCATTCTTTACCAACCCAAACCCTTGTCTTCTTGGAGGCTGATAAATGACTTGGTCCCCGACCTCGACTGTTTGCTTCATACTGTTGTATTGGTTTTGATGAAGCTGGTTGATAATGGTTCTCAGTTCTTCTTGTTCCCGGGCTAAGCCTTGGATAAGAGCCATCTTCCCCAGCATCTGGGTTCTCATGGCACCTAACTCAGCTTGCAGTTGTTCTAGCCGCTCGTCCTTATTGTCTTCAGGATTTTTCTGGACCAAGTTCCCAACGAGGAATGTTTTCAACTCTTCCTGCCCCTTGGATAGGTTTAGGAACATTTCCCTGAAATGAGTTTCTTGAGTATGAAGATCTTGGTTATCTTATTGGAGAGACATTGCTGAAATAAACAGTGAGAACGTGAGAGACCTGTACTGGGAGGCCTGTTATGCAATGATATGTATGATATATGTATGCAATGTTTTCAAGGATCTCGCGGGGTAAACAAGAAACTATTAGAATTTGTTTGAAGAAACTTCGTGTCGTTAAGAGTCCTTCTTCAAGAGTCAAGTTCACCATATCGAGTGGGTCATAGCTACCGACTCAAGTCATTTTGTTTTGATCTCTAGACGACATTGGCTAGAGGAAAATAAATCCCCTTTTCCCCTTGCTGGACGTATGATTTACCATAACATGCATCACAAACCCTTGAGATCCTTGAAATGGTTAAGGAAATGTTAAGGCATGATGTTATGATGTGTATGCTATGCGTTTTAGCAAAAATACGAGGTGATATAAACAAGTAAATCCGGCAAGAAATCCAAGTTATTGGATAAGGACTATAAACAAAACCTGCAAGGAACTCCTGTTGTCAGATAACAAAAATGTGCAAGTAGTTCAAGTTGAAGGCACGCAAGTCACATAAACAACCTTAAGTTTAGGCTTGTATTGGGTCTAGGTACTACCCTCTTACTGTTTAGTTGGTTCAATCTGTCCTAGTAATAGTAACCGGGTTCTAGAGGTTCTCAATATCACTGACCATCCTCATTCGGTCATAATTCCAGTTTAGCAATCTTTTCTTGCGGCCGGAATCATCATGAGAGTATGGTCTCAATGAGTGTAGCATACTGCTACTTTTCTAGGGCCAAGTTGGTCAATTATAGGTTCTAAGGTCAGTTGATGCTTAATGATCCATTAGCAGCCTCATACTCTCCTTGTTGCTCCACAAGGGATATCGGTACCAACTAATGTGCCACACCAACGTAGCTACTACTTCAACAGTATCGGTCTATGCCGTACAATCCCTCACAGTCTATTGCTACTTACCTAAAAGGTGTTCCCCATATCCGAGTTAGGATCTATAGTAACTCCGATACAAAATCCACAAAGATAAAGCAATCAACTCGAACAATTGAAAACAGTATGATGAACTAATCCTAAGGTACACCCCACTTATTAATTCCCCAACAGAGTTTCCAGTTCTATGATACGGTGGCCAGAACCGGGATGTGTTTCCCTATTTTTTAAGGAATTGCTGGTTTGCGTTTTGCATTTGTGTTCGCAAAATGTCGCGGTAAGCAAAAGTCGCCACTGTCTTTTATTTTATCCAACAAGGAAAGGAAAAAAGCACAGAAAAATTCCTTTTTCGAGATATTTCTGAGTACGGGGGGTAGATTATAGAAAGGGAAGGTATTAGCACCCTTTCTATCCGTAGTTATCTACAGGCTCTTAGGTACTTGCTCATCATTTTCAAAATTGTTTTCTTTGTGTTTGTGGGCTTTGAAAAGTTTTTGTTTTGACTTCGATTTAACTCTTTCTTCTGTCTTCAAGAGTGTAATGAAGTGTTTTTGAAAACATTGTTTGAAAAGGAGTGTAAGTATGAGAAAGTTTGTTTTTGTATGAGCAAGTACTTAAGAACTAATCTACCTACTCGAAAAAGAATCATTCTATGCTTGTTTCCTTAAGACAGCACTATCCCACTATTAATGAGTAGGTAGCACCGTCGTTGGAGTTTTGAGGGTCAATTCGAAAGGGACGTACGGTCACTAAAGCAATGTTAGGATGTCTTAGTAGTAACCCTAAAGTCTTAGATCAATCATCCGAGGCAACAATATCCGAGGTAAACTTTCTGAGGCAACTTCGATCTTTGGACAAAAGGATGACCACTAAAGCACCCTATACTCAATGATCGTTTACCGAAGGCAACCAAGTGGGAGTGTACCCTAGGAGTACGCATGAGCGAGTGATTCAATTTCAGTTTATTTATCTTTGCACATTTAGGGTGATCTAACTGTTTTCAATTTAATCATACATTCTTGTCATGCATCCTATATCATACATCTAACAGTTAATAATTTGCGGAATTTAAAATGCGGAAATTAAACTACGCTATTACAAGTCTTCGGGTATTTACATGGTAAAAAACAAACCCTTTGAAATTAAAGCGATAAATGTAAATAAAAGTCCTAATTAAAACTATTACAAACTGTAGGCAGATACATCAATATGGATAAAAATAGTAATAAAACGAGCGATGAAATTTAGATCGAATGCGAATTAGGGTTTTGACCCTTCTATCCTAATTAAAAGAGAAAATGTTTTTGTTGTTTTTAATATTTAAAAAAAAGAATTTAGGTTTTTAAAAAATAAATGTACAAATTAATTAGTGATTAAATTAATTAATAAAAATAATTACATGACCTATTTTTGGGTTCTTTGTTATTTTAGGAAAAAATATAATATAATTAAGTTAGTAATAAAACCTATTTATTCTAATTAATTTTAATTATGTACAAAAAAGAAATCAAAGTTATCTAAATCAATCAAACCTAATTAAATTAATTAATTTTTTTAATAAAAATAAATATCTTAACTTTAATTGGATAGAAAAATATTTTTGTGATTTTTGATAAAAAGGAATTATTTAATTGGTTAGTAAATAAATAAATAAAATTAAATGAAATAAATATAAAAAAGAGAAAAGAATAGGAAATGGGCCTGAAAATAGCAACTTGGGGAGGTGTGAGAAGCAGAAGTCTGGGCCCAAAAGAGTGAGGTCCGTTTGACCTTATGGATCTAGTGTGTTGTGTTGACTAGACCTCATGATGGTCTCTCATATGCTAGCCCTTGGATTTGATCTCCTGACACTTGGCTTGCTGGATGAGGAAGACATATGGTGGACCCTTGGTTTGTGACCACGCTGGATCCTGAAAGGAAAAATAATATGGAGAAGTTGAGGGACCTGGGATTTGAACCCAGGTCCTGAAGCAATATCCATGCCTTCGCTACCACTGCACCACCTGTTCCTTGTTGTACATGTAATGAATAATAATAATAATATATGAAAAGTGCAAATACTGAATCAGAAACGTGCGAAATTCAAACACGCCTATGGGAGGTCGCCACGTTGGTTGTCTTCTTCCTGGCACCGTTGGTAAAAGTAAAACACTTTTACCTACGGACGTTTGTCCGTAGCTATAGCCCCTATCATTCTTAAAATCAAGCACAAACATGATAAATAAAAACCAAGGCCATGTTTGAATTCGTCTAGTCCTGCTGGTTACATTGGTGGCCCTTTCATGGCCTAATTTTGCTTGGATTAAAAAACCCCAAAGCGTGCTATGAAACCCTAACAATGGCACATTCTAGTACAAGCCATATAAATGAAATTAAACAACACAGAAAGTTTGCATATGTTCCATGGATCAACAATATATGATTAATTCATCCTAATAATGCCTAAATCATGGTATTCGAATTCAAGAAATATTGGGTACCGTGACTGGCTTACAGTGCAATTTAGGGCTCGAAAATGCTTGGTTTTGATTGCTTTCGCTTGTTGGGAGTCTCAGGAATCAATTGAGATAGCTGGAAGGCCTTGAGGATGCCTAGAAATAGGAAATCGATCTTGCACTTTTTCTTGATTTTTCAAGTTTTTGCTCTGCCTCTTGCGCCTGCTTCTAACCTTGTTTTTGAGTCTGCACGACCTCTATATGTATCAAGGAAGGAATTAGGGTTGATAACTGATATCAATCTTCCCCCATCAATGAATTATATTCTTGATTTGATTCACTTTGAAAACTTTCCAAAATTGGCTTATTTCAATCTTTTTGTTCACACCATGCCTTGATACGAATTTGAATGTTTGCTAGCTGTATAATAAAACCTGAAACAAGCATAAAATCTTTTGTTTTCAATATTTTGGATTTTATATGATTTCTTTTGATTTGAATTGAATTAATTCAAATAAAAAAATCAAAATAAATAATAAAAAGATGATAAGGACATGTGGCAAGGGCTAGAGCTCGTGGACTATGTTTCCAACTCAAAACAAGTGAAAAAGATTGGGCCCATTTGGCAAAAATTGAAGTTTTAGGCATAGTTGACTTTTGGCAATTTTGCAAAAAGGGTCAACTTCACCAATGCATAACTTCTTCAATTTTGACTCTTTGGAGGTGTTCTTTGACTTTTTAGAAATCTTGAGATGTCCCCTAATCAACCCTTTTGGTCTCATCTAAATTTGATATTCAATGATCATGTATGAAGCTTTGACAAAAAAGGTGTTTTTGTTGACTTTTCAAAATGACCTATAATGTCCAAATTCGTAACTTCTTGTGAGTGCATATTTTGAACTTAGGAGATGAATATGGATTATATAGAATGGAATCCTCTTCAAAATGAGATTTGGATGGGTCATTTCTCATAAAGTATGAGAAAGTTATGCTTGGTCAAAGTTGAGTTGACTTTTCCTACAAAACCCTAATTTAGCAACTTTTGGTTCTTGATGAATTATGAGCAATCCTTGATGAATCATGATCAATCTTTGATAAAATGATGAAATATACTTCAAAATGATGATGTTGACCAAAAATATTGAAGGTTGACTCTATGTGGGCCACAATTGACTTTTGCCATATCATAGTCGATTTTCAGGTTTTTGAGCAATTGACTGAGCAAACTTTCTCTGTAGAGATTGAAACTTGACATGGATGATCTTGAGAACATATTAGGAAATTGTTGAGCATTTGGGATCAATTGGACTCAAGTATCTTAATGCAACATGAAACCCTAAGTTGAGGTAGACTGCCTTAGGAGAGAGCTTGTCTGGCCAACCCTTGGACTACCTTGAGCAACTTGGGGATCTTCCTTGAAATGTTTTGAGAAATATGGGAGGGAAAATTTTGGGGTACAACACATATGCTATGATGCTTTATAAATGGTGTATGAATGTGCAATGTTTTTTAGGTGCATTTGTAATCTTGAGCAGCATCTTAGTCTGGGAAAATAGATCCTTGACTGTCGTTGTGGATGAAGAGTATGTGTAATCTTCAATCTTCTGGGATTTTTTCCGCTGGGGATAACTACTTGCTATTTGAGGAAACTCTGTTGGGGAACATTGATTTATGCTTTCGGAGGGAACTCTGCTGGAAAGTATTAACTTTTGCTTGAGGAAGAAGAGTTCAAAACTTTGGTTGTTCTTTGCTCTACTGGGGAGTTATAATTCCTTGTATACCCTGACCGGGTATAGAGGATGATGGATAACCTTCCGGTTTGTATGAGGAGGATAAGTTTGACTGACATCTGATCATATTTTAGATTCTATAGCAACTCTCTAGGGATAATGGCCAGTTCACTGGGGAAGGAAATTTTTTCCGGTGATTTGTGGCCCTCTGTTTTACAGACCATAGTTGGGGAGATGATAGTCCATTGGAGAAATAAACCCTGTTCGGGGAAATAAACCCGCTGAGGAAATACCCTTGTTGCGGAGAATGAACTCTGCCAAAGAGAAGCAATTGGGAAGAAGTCTGCACTCCTTTATTCTGGTACATCAATCTGCTGGGAAAATTACGGGGAATGTATGAACTTGCGAAGATTAACATGTAGGGATAACCTCATGGAAGTTTCTTTGTGGGGATTAATGGGTGGCTTGGACGTCATCCCAACTCCTACAGTCTTGAGTAACTACTCATTCCTGTTTTTAATGCATATATTTGTTAACAGTCAATTGTATTCATATGCATTTGCTCGTTCAATTTTAGTTATTGGACATTTTGCAAACAAAACAGAAAAAGTAAAAACAGAATTTGGCTTTAAATTGTTTGTTGTATTGATGATTTTTTCCATAAACAGGAGATTTTGTACAAAGAGACAGAAACCCTAGTAAGAGGAAGTCGTCGAAGAAAAGATTTACAAAGTGAAAACATATAGCTATATAGGAATAATCTCGTCAAGTTCTAACTCTGCTATTTCCCTAATGTCTTAGAACATCTCATCCCTTACTGTCGGAAGAAGGTGATTGGACTGATCTGTACCATCTGAACTTTTTAATTCGATAATAAAGCTCGTTGTTGGTGATCTGATGAGGACATAATCATACGCTTTGATCCCTAATTTTTGCCTGGACCTCCCTTTCGGGTTTTCAGTCCACTGGGATACCATTTTTTGCCCAAGCTGTCTTTTTAAGTTTTCGAGTTGCATATATATATATATATATATATATATATATATATATATATATATATATATATATATATATATATATATATATATATATATATATCCATGATTTTTTCCCGAACCCTTTTGGTTCGCCGGGATGCCCTTATTTTTTCCTAGGCCAGTCAACCTAGCGGGTCATTTTTAGGCGCAGTATCTTTTGACTATGTCCGCATTCACAGGGTGCAAGAAATATTCACCGTCCATGGTGGTCAATATCTTAGCACCGCCAAAGAATATTTTCTTGATTACAAATGGCCCTTCAGAAGTGGGAGTCCATTTTCCCCTGGGATCACCTTGCGGTAGAATGATGCGCTTTATTACCAAGTCACCAGACTGATATACCCGATGCTTGATCTTTTTGTTGAATTCCTTGATCATGCACTTCTAATACATCTGATCGTGACAAACAGCTGCAAGCCTTTTCTCGTCAATTAGATTTAACTGATCCAACCTGGTATGAATCTACTTGTCTTCGTCCAAGTCTGCATCTTTCATGATTCTTAGAGAGGGAATTTGGACTTCGACAGATATGACAACTTTCATACCATAAACCAGAGAGAATGAGGTTTCGCCCGTAGATGTTCTAGCCGAGGTGCGGTAGCCATGAAGAGAAAATAGTAACATCTCATGCCAATCTTTGTATGTCACAACCATCTTCTGTATAATCTTCTTGATGTTCTTATTGGCAACTTCCACTGCGCCATTCATCTTAGGTCGATACGGAGAAGAGTTGTGATGCTTGATCTTGAACTGTGTATAGAGCTCATTAATCATTGAATTGTTGATATTGGTACCGTTGTCTATGATGATCCTTTCAAGGATGCCATACCGACAGATGAAGTTGTGTTTGATGAACCGAGAAACCATATTTTTGGTGACAGAGGCGAACGAGGATGCTTCAAGCCATTTTGTAAAGTAATCAATAGAGACGAGGATGAAGCGATGTCCGTTAGAGCCCGTAGGCTTGATTTATCCAATCATATCAATGTCCCACATTGCAAATGGCCAAGGAGAAGTCATGACGTTTAAAGGCACTGGAGGTACATGAACTATATCGGCATAGATTTGCACTTATGACAAGTTCTTGAGTGGTGGTGACAGTCAGTTTCCATATTCAACCAATAGTAACCAGCTCTCAAAATCTTTTTGGCCATAGTATGTCCACTAGAGTGAGTACCAAAGACACCCTCGTGCATGTCTCGCATAATTTCCTCTGCTTCCTTCTTGTCTATACAACGAAGAAGAGTCGAATCATGATTACGCTTGTACAAAACTCCATTGCTCAAGAAGAACTTGGCCGAGAGCCTTCATAGGAATTTCTTGTCATTGATGGATTCCCCTTCAGGGTATTCTTGAGTCTCAAGGTACTTTTTCACCTCATGAAACCAATGTTTCTCATCTACTCCACCAATATCAATTCCAAAGAAGTGTGCAGGTTCATCGAATCTTTCAATGGTAATTTTGGGAGCCTCATTGTCCCATCTAACCTTGAACATGGATGACATGGTAGCCAGAGCTTCCGCCAGCTGATTCTATTCTCTTGATATGTGCTCGAAGGTAATCTCCTCGAAATACGGGATCAGGGTTAGAACATGCTCTTTATAAGGAATGAGATTCAGGTGCTTCGTATCCCAATCTCCCTTAACCTGATTGATTACAAAAGCTGAGTCCACGTACATGCTTAAGAATTTGATTCTTAGGTCAATAGCAACCCTAAGACCCATGATACAAGCTTCATATTCGGCCATGTTATTGGTACATGTGAAGAAAAGTCTGGCAGTAAAAGGTGTATGGAAACCTTTGGGGGAAGTGATCACAACACCAATTCTGTTTCCAAGTGTGTTGGAAGCTCCATTAAAAACCATAGTCCATCAGGATCCTTGTTCAGGTCCTTCATACGATCCAGGTTCCTTATAATCTGTTACTAGCATGATGTTATCGTCCGGGAATTCAAAGTTCATGGATTGATAGTCGTCTACATCCTGATGCACCAAATGGTCGGCCAATACACTTCCTTTGATGGCTTTTTGAGTCGTGTAATGGATATCATATTTTGTTAAGACCATCTGCCAGCGAGCTATTCTTTCGGAGAGAGCTGGCTTATCGAAGATGTATTTGATGGGATCCATTTTAGAGATCAACAAAGTAGTATGGGTTAACATATATTATCTTAGTCGGTGAGCAACCCTTGCCAAAGCGCAATAAGTTTTCTCGAGCAGTGAATATCTTGTTTCACACTGGTAAACTTTTTGATAAGGTAGTATATTGCATGCTCTTTTTCACCAGATGCACAATGCTGCCCCAGTACACACCCCATTGAGTTCTCTAGCACTGTTAAGTACATGATTAGCGGTCTTGCTTCGACTGGTGGCATCAGAATGGGAGGTTCCTGTAGGTACTCTTTAATTTTATCAAAGGATGTTTGACAATTGTTGTTCCATTTTACTACTTGATCTTTCTTCAGCAGCTTGAAGATCGGCTCACAAGTAGTAGTCAAATGCAACATGAAACAGGAAATGTAATTCAGCCGTCCTAAGAAACCTCTGACTTCCTCCTCGGTATGAGGAGCTGACATCTCTTGAATGGCTTTAAATTTTGCAGGATCAACCTCAATGCCCTTACCACTGACGACGAATCCCAAAAGCTTACCAGATCTCACCCTGAAGGTGCACTTGTTCGGGTTTAGCCTTAGCTTGTACTTTCTCAATCTTTCGAATAGTTTATGCAGATGATCAAGATGCTCTTCTTCAGTTTGAGACCTAGATATCATGTCGTCAACGTAGAAATCTATCTCTTGGTGAATCATATCATGAAATAAAGCTACCATGGTGCACTGATAAGTTTCCCCTATGTTCTATAACCCAAAAGGCACGACCTTGTAATAGAAAGTGCCCCATTGTGTGATGAAGGTAGTCTTTTCCATGTCTTTAGGTGCCATCTTGATCTGATTGTAACCCAAGAAACCATCCATGAAGGAGAATACCTTATATTGAGCGGTGTTGTCGACCAAAACGTTAATATGTGGCAGTGGGAAGTCATCTTTGTGGCTTGATTTGTTTAGATCATTGTAATCTACACACATACGTACCTTGCCTTCTTTCTTTGGTACTAGAACAACATTATCCACCCATTGAGGGTACGACGTTACGACTAAGAACCCTGCGTTGAACTGTTTCATAACCTCATCCTTGATCTTTTCTGACATTTTAGCACACAAGCAACAAACCTTCTATTTTATCAAAGCATAACCCTCTTTCATTGGAAGACGGTGAACCACAATATCGGTGTCGAGCCCTGGCATGTCTTCGTATGACTAGGAGAAATTTCAACATATTCATGTAGCATCTGGATTAACCTACTCTTGACACTGTTGTCTATGTTAGCGCCTATCTTGACCTCTTTCTTATCCGTCTCAGTACCCAGGTTTACCACCTCAATTGGATCTTCATGTGGATGGATCGTCTTCTCTTCCTGTATCAAAAGTCTGGCAAGTTGTCCAAGTAATTCACAATCTTCCTCACCTTCGTCTTCGGCTTGGTAGATCAGATTTTCGAAGTCATACGAGGAAACAGCAGAATCGCTATCGACGAGATCCATGGTGGATGAGGATCTGCAATGTAGTGTGTGGGTGTGTGAGAACACATAGCTATTTTGAAAAATGCAATAAGATAAAAAGAAAGATAGGGATCACAAAATGTGTATGCAAAACATCCAATGATTTTATTGAATGAGCAAATGTTAATGAATTATTCAACCCATAATAAATGAGTCATTTTGCCCCGGGTAAGACACAAGGTTTTAAAGTCACTATTCAAATTTTACATAACAAAAACTTTCAAAGTAATAAAAATAGGAATATAGCCATTACTCCTGGCTGAAAGAGATAGGGAACACGTCTTCTGACTTCAAGTTATCCAGTCCATCACCAATAGTAGGGAAAATGTAGTTGTTGAAGTCACCATCATTGTTTACATCCTCTATAGCATTGACCTCGTTGTTGCTGATGTGGAATGGAGGTCTCTCGGCACGAGCGTGTCAAGCAACCATCTGACCTTCTGCAGTAAAGCCCAGGCCAAACTTGCTATATTTATAGGGGATATCATGAAGCTGACCCAAAATTGTACTATCACCTTCTTTAATAACAGCCTTAGCATCTTTCAAGGAGGCCATATTGTGCGGAGCTTTGGTGATTTTCAAGATGGCTGAAACATCTTCAACAACAGTAGGGGAGAGAACTTCAAAGGTTTGACAGAGTGTTTCAATGAATTCTCCATCCATTTCCACGTATATAAATGAGTTGAGGTGGCTAACCATATATTCCTCCTCTCCACAAACCGTAACAACTTTCCCTTTCACCAGGTATTTCAGCTTCTGGTGCAGGGTGAAAGTGACAGCACCTGCCCCATGGATCCAAGGGTGTCCCAATAAACAAGAGTAAGCAGGCCGGATATCCATGACATATAAAGTGGACTAAAAAATATGTGAACCCACCTTTATTGGGAAGTCTACCTCTCCATGTACCATTCTCTTTGATCCGTCGAAAGCTCGAAAAATGATATTGCTGGACTTCAACACCAACCCTTCATAATCTAACCGGTCAAGAGCGCCTTTCTGCAGAACATTCAGAGATGATCCCGTGTTAATCAATACATGGGCAAATGTAGTGCCTTTGCACTCTATGGAGACGTACAAGGCCCTATTATGATTCCTCCCCTCTGGAGTCACATCAGCATCGAAGAAATCCAAACCACTGTCAATTGTCAGACTGGCCACATAGCTTCCAAATTGATTTTCCAAAATTTCCTACGGTACATGAGCAGTCTTTAGGAATTTCTCTAAAGCCTTTGCATGGGCCTCAGAACACAACAATTGTGACATCATAGATATTTTGGATGGGGTTTTCCCCAACTGTTCGACAATTTTGTAATCACTTTGATGAATAATCTTTAGAACCTCTTCTAAATCTTCCCCAAAAGTATGTTTTCCATGAGTTTCTTTTGACGCCTCTGTTCGGGCAGGGTCTATCACCGGCTCTTTACCTCGAGCCCAACAGTCATTTTGGAAACTATAATCTGATAAGGTGGATACATTTCTGGAGAGAAAATCCTTCCACTTCTTATAATCTTACCGGTCCCCGCAATATTTACAATACTGGGATCAACTTCTTCTTTTTCTTCATCAGACAACTCCTGTTTGATGCCATGATAATAGACGTCAGATCCGTAGTGTCAAGGAATTGCTTTATATGAGGAATATGAGATTGGCGCGTTATAATGACCAGCGAAGCAGATTTCGAATTGGCAATAATCCTTATAGGACCTTCGGAAGGGATCCTAAAAGGACTACCAAAGATAACAGACAGATCTTGGCAGGAATTGTTGGTAGGCAGAACTTTTTCAATCAGAATAATGTGTTCATTCATCAAGCTTTGAACACCCTTCTTCAGTGAATCAAAACCATTGGGTTTGACTTTATAGAAATAACAACCTTCAACACAACCTGGAAATAAACCAACTTGTAGCAAATTCTTTTTTATCGTGGAGAGTAGAGTAACCACATCATTCATAGAAGTAACATATAGAATATCTTCAACAACATTTACGCATTTATCATGTTTGGGAATAGGTGCTATAATTACATTTGGGGTCTCTAGAGGATCAAACTCAATCTCCTTGTTGTCAATCAAATCTTGAATTTTAATCTTCAAAGCCCAACACCTATTCGTGTTATGTTTGGGACTATTGGCATGATAGGCGCATCTTGCATTAGGATTTTACTGAGGAGAGGTAGTGTTAGGATTCTGCGAAGGACTCTTCAATGTTATTAACTCTACCTTTAAAAGGTGTTGCAGTGCATGAGACACAGGCATATTGATCTTAGTGAGCTGTCTTCTCAGAGCGTCTGGCATTTGGCGGTTACCCTTCTGTTATTTTTGGGCAGGTGCCGGATTATAAATCAAAACCTCTCCTACAGACTCATGGCGATTAACTCTGCTACGACTTTTCTGGCCATATACAGCACCAACTTCCTTCTTACCTCTGAACGGCTTCTTCACAACACTAGAAGATGCAGCCGTTGGGATCTTCCCACTTTTTATACCGCTTTCGATCCTTTCTCCGGTCAGAATCATCTCTGTAAAACTCAATGAGGAACTCCCAATTAGAAAATTAAAGAATGGGCCTGTCAGAGTGCCCATAAACATGTCTTCCATTTCCCGATCATTTAGAGGAGGTTGCACCCTACTAGTTAAATCCCTCCACTTCTGCGCATATTCCTTGAACCCTTCTCCTGAGCCCATGGACATGTTCTGTAACTGTACTCAGGTTGGTGCCAGGTCAGCATTGTATTGATACTGCTTATATAAAGCAACAACCAAATCTTCCCAGGTGCGGATATTGGTCCCCTCCAGCTGATAGAACCATTCCAGTTGTGTGCCAGCCAAGCTTTCTTAGAAGAAATGGACCCATAACTTCTGGTCATTAGTGTGAGGCTGAATCTTTCTGACATACGACCTCAGGTGCAGTTTAGGATAAGAGACTCTGTCATATTTGATGAAAACAGGGACCTTGAACTTAGGTGGGATGACCACCCCTAGAACCAAACCTATATCGCCGAAATCAAATCCCGATATATTTTGGACCTCCATAGCCTTGAGCCTATCCTCCAGCTGTTTGTATTTGTCCTCAGTAGGAGGGTATTGCTCATCCAAGTAGTCTTCATCTTCAGAACCTTGGTTATTCATGTCTTCCTGCTTGACTGTTCTATCCTCTTCATCTTGATCATCATCTTCATCAAAGAAGACTTCAACAACTTGAATTGGTTGGACCAGTCCTTTGAATATCCTTCCCAAATTAAGGACAACAGGCTTCATGGTCTTCTTCTTTTTCTTAGAAAGGAGCGTCATTATTTCTTGCTGCCCCTTGGCCAGGTTTAAAATAGTTTCCTGGAACTATGCATGCTGAGCCTGGAGATCTTTGACATTCTGTTCAAGAGCCATTTTTCTGCTAACATAAACATCGAGAAAATGAGAAACCTGTACGAAAACATGTTATGAAATGATGCATGATATGTGAATGTAATGATTTCAAGGACCATAGGAAATTTAAATTTGCTAGACAGGAGCAAATAAGAAACAAAAATTTTATTAGCAAAGTTCAAATTACAACTGCCTTTTAGGCTTAGAAAAGCTTTCAAAGATAAAATGAACTCCTAAAATCTAAGAATCAAATCTCCCAAGGACGCTTCCTCTTTGTACCAATGTAAGCATTAAGACTCCGTTCCTCTTGAAGTTGCCTTGTGAGTTCCAACACTTTCTTCTCACTTGCATAGCATTGGGTCTCAAAGATGTCCCATTCTTCCTTCATTTGAATCCAAGACCTTTGCAACTTTTTAAGATCAGTAGGCATACCGGGGTGGAGAATGGTATAAGGAATATCCCCCTCAATAACAGGCTCCACGACTACCGGGAGGATGGCTGGATATGGCATCATGAGACCCTGAGCACGAGTTTGTAACTATTTGAGATATGGCTCAAGAGGGATGGTATTATTATGCCCCAAAGTCTTGTTATCCATCTTGCTTACCATGCCCCAAGTATGTGCGGACCTTTGAGGATAACCTTGGACATTGTTCTCGTAGTCGAATATGATACCTTGAATGAGTGCGCCGTGAGGACCATCCCTTCGAGCATGGCCAAAATTTCGTAGAGCTAGAGAAGGGTTATAAGTAATACCTCCCCTAATTCCTAAGAGTTGAACATTAGGGAATTCCCCACAACGATAAATGATAGTAACATCCTCTTGAGATCGAGAGAACCCGTGGATATCTGTATGAGAAAGCGACATTAACCATTGCAACCATCTTAAACCCTGGTCATTCTTCAAGAATGATCGAGGAAGGTGCGAAATAAACCACCTAAACAACATAGGCAATCAACACATAAGAGTCTCTCGCTTCTTCATGGTGCGAGTATGAAGAGAGTGAAAAATGTCTCCAAGCAATGTAGGAACCGGGTTACGAGTAAGGAAAATTTTGACAGCATTCACATCTATGAGTTGGTCAGGGTTAGGAAAAAGTACCAACCCATAGATTAGAAGAGCCAGAATCTCCTCAAAATCTTGTAAATCCAAAGTATCCCAAAATAGTCGAGCCTTCTCTGTCAGGAATATAGCCAAAAAGCCTTTGACCCCATTTCTAGTATCCCAATTATCTATAATGTCAGAACTCCTCATATGTAAGGACTTGGCAATAACTTCAAGCTTTGGAGTTTCCTCTAAACCAGTGAAGGGTGTTTGATCAAGAACAAACACTCCTAGTAGTTGAGATAATTCTTCCATTGTAGGAACCAATTGGTAATCGGGGAAGGTGAAACAATGATGTACATGATCAAATAATTGAAAGAGCACCCTTATCATGTCTTCTTCGAGGCTTGAGGTAACCAGATTAAGAAGTCGACCATATCTTTTGGTGAATGAAGAATTTTTAGGAACCCTTGAATCTAACTCTTTGAGTTGAGGAGGCACCCTTATAAGGTTGATTCAGATGGTATTTCTGCGGGCGGAAGCCATAGTCTGCAAAATAGAACAAAGATAAATTCCCTGGTCCTTGAAATGGTATGAATGTTATGATGCATGATGTTATGTTCGAACAATTTAATCACATATAAACAAAACAAAAGGCCTTAGGTTAAAGCTTGCATGGAGTTTATAGGTAAGTACCCTCTTGAAGTTTAGTTGGTTCAACCTGTCCTAAAGAAAGTAACCGGGTTCTAAAGGATCTCAATACCATTGATCTTTCTTTCAGGCATTGTTTCAGCTCAAGCTTCTTTATTAGCATCCAGAATTTCTCGAAATTCCGACCTCAATGAGTTTAGCATAGAGTATCAACCAACTTTAGTCTTGAACCAAAGCCGACTATCTCACTACTTTCTAATGGCCAAGTTGTTCAACTAAGGTTCTACGGTCAGTTAGTGCTTTATGACACCATGCAGCGGCCCCGTATTCTCCTTGACTGGACTCAAGGGACATTGGTACGAACAAATGTGTCACACTAACGTAGTCATCGCTTTAGCCGTATTGGTATTACGCTGCACAGTCCCCACAATCTATTGCTATTTACCTAATGTGCCCCAGATCCGGGTATAGGATCTATACAAGAATACCCAAACATAACCCGAAATGTAAAGCAAACAGGTCAAACAAGTTAAGCATTTTAAATATGATCTAGCTTTAAGGTAACCCCGATTTTAGTGTCACGGATCCCCAATTCTGTAATACGGTGGGAGAACTAACTTTTATTGGTTTTGCATTTTATCGCAAATGTTGTGGTTAGCAAGAGTCGCCACCGACTTTTCTTTTACCCAACAAAGGAAAGGGTGAAAAGAACAGGAAAGACCTTTTTAAATATTTTGAGTTCGAGTGGTAGATTATGGAAAGGGAAGGTGTAAGCACCCTTTCCATTCGTAGTTATCTACGAGCTCTTAGTTTCTAGCTCACTTTTGAAAAATGCTTTGTGTTTATGTGTTTTTGAAAATATTTTGAAAAGACTCCTTAGTGCGGAGAACTTTGTAATGTTTTCTCGTTTCGGCGAGAACGTATACGAAGTCTTTTTTGTCTTTGAAATTTTTTAGAGAAAAGTTTGTGTATGTGTGAAAAAATTGTTTTATTTATTTTTGTGAGCAAGCAACTGTGAGCTATCTACCTACTCGAACAGTCTTTGTTATTTTATTATTTTCCCTTAGACAGTGCTATCCTACTATTAGTCAGTAGGTAGCCCTATTGTTGGATATTTTGAGGGACAGTCGCGGGTCATTGTACAGTCACAAAAGAAACTCGTAAGATACTTTAGCAATTACCCTAAGGTTTTAAGATCATTTATCGAGGCAACATCGAAAGGGTCATCGAGGGACTTATGATCTTTGAACCAACGGGTCACTACTAAAATTTCTCACATTTGAGAGATGTGACTGTTTATTCCGAAGGCAACAAGTGGAAGTACCTTAGAGGTGTGCATGTGCGAGTGTGTTGTGTTTCAGTTATTTATCTTTAAACATTTAGGTTTTCTACCATTTGTTTTAAGATCTTATCATGCAAGCCTATTAACATCTAGTAGTCATATATATATATATATATATATATATATATATATATATATATATATATATATATATATATATATATATATATATATATATATATATATATATATAGAAAATAAAAGTGCCAGAATTTGAATCTACGCTATTACAAGGCTTCAGGATGGGAGAAATTACAAACCAAAATGGGGAATAAAAAGTGAAAAAAGTTCTAAGTTAAGCTATTACAACCCATATGCAAATACATAGTATTTGTAAAAAATAATAATGCGGATATATAAATAAACACACGGAGAGGAGAAAACCCTAAAAATTTCTAAGTGACAAAAGAAATATTTTTTGGTTGTTTTTGTATTTTTTTGTTGTTTTAGGAAAATATTTAAATTAAATTAAGAAATCCTTAAGCCTAATTAGTTAATTAAAAAAGTGATTAATTGAAATTAATTTAATTAAAAAAAACTAATTCTAATTATTTTTTGTGATTTTTGATTTTATGATTAAGAAATTAGTTAATTTAAAGAAAAAGAAAATGAATTAGGTTAAATATAACAAAATAAAATAATATATAAAAAAAGTGATAATGGGCCAGGTTGCAACCAGTAATCAGGGGGGGTGAAAATTTGAATCCTAGGGTCCAATCCAGAATTTCAAGTGTTGTAAAATAGCAATTAGGGGGGGGGGGGGGGGTGTACGTCAGAAATTGTCCCAAGCCCAATATTTTTAGGCCCAAGCATTTGCACAGGATCTTGCAAAAAAGAAAACATTGAAACGCAAAATTGCAAAATCTGAGAATCGAACCCAGGTCTTAGAGAGGGAGTGACTTAAACGCATGCTTGCTACCACCAGATAATTTTTGTTCATTCGTTAATACAACTAAACAAAAACAATATAATGTAAAGTCAGTTAGATTTTAAATTTTCAAACGCGCGCGCCCAAATGGATTCAAATGGGCCAATTAGAACATGGATTTTTTCCATGCAAGTTTGACTAAAGTCCACGCGTTACAGGGATGCCGAAGTCAAACTCCGGTCATCCTCTCCAGTCACCTAAAATTTGAACCTGTAAAAACTAGCAAAATCAAAGTCCTGTTGGCTTTTAAATTCGACACCCACGATAAATTGGCCTTATGGGCCAAAAATAGAGCAAATGAAGCCAAGTTGGAAAATGCTTCGACAGATGGAAAAAACTTAGAGAAATATCTGAGTTACAAATTTGTCTTCGACCAGACATTGCCATCAATCCTTCGACTAAAAAGGCCCTTTGGCCTTTGACTAGAGGAACAACCCTCGTGTCAGCATCAAAGACGAAAGATATTTGAGATTGAAGAAGGAAGGGAAATGCAGTTCGCGTAGCAGTTAAGGGTAGGCGACTTGGCATGAAGATAGAGGCCGAGGGGCATGCAGAGGACACTTGTCTTCATCCTAGAGAAAGGCAACCCTTCAACAGTTACATAATTTTAGTATAAAGATAGGAAACTTGTGTAGATTTTGGGGGTGGTCAATCTATTGTACTAGTCACTCAACATTATTCAAGTACCCGCCGTGTGTGAAAGAATAACTGAGAATGTACGTTGGAAACGCCACCTTTTATTAATCAAATCTTTTACATTGATTTGATATTATTTTGCAAAGTTTACGTTTCCTGAATTTTATCTGCATTTCTATTTGCTTTCCAAAACTACAAACACCAACTCCCCGGTCGAACGTGTGTTCTTCCGGGATATTAACTTTTACATCAAACCAACACAAAATTAGAATATGTTCTAGGATCAATCTGATCGATCCCTCGAGTAACCAAAAGGGCTTTCCTTTTTGGAGTATCAGCGGTTGTTTACCAAAAACCACGGTAAACAAATTAGCACACCTGGTGGGAACTTGCTAAATTTTGTTGTCTGTTTGTTCATTTATGTTATTGCTTTTCTTTTACACGTATAAAGTGTTGCATGTTATTAAGAAGTGGTAGAATAACTACCAATGAGTATACTGCTAGGAAGAGAAATAGTGAAAGTAGAATGGCTAATCAGTCAAATAATGGAGAAATACCTCCACCAAATACTACTGGAACAATGGTTATAACTACCGTTGGAAAAAATATCTCAACATCTGTTGGTTCAGTACCAACTTTAATCACGAATCAAATAGGACCCATACTTTCGTATGTAGGTCCTAGAGGTCCATTAGGAACACCCCCACCAAGGGCAAATCTAGGATCTTGACCGTATGCTCCCCCAGGATTTTCGACAGTCTGGATGGGTCGAGAACAGCCGTATGGCATGCCAACCACTGAAATGGCTAGCGTTATAAATGTTGCGTCTACATTTTCAGAACCTTTGGTGAGTACGTCTTCACCGTTACAGGGATCTGGAGCCAGTATGGTGAATTTGGGTAGAAACCAAACCTTAGGAGGGCCATCACATGTAATACCAAGCCTCACAAATGCGTCTACAACAATTTTAAGGCAACCGATGGATGAAAGCAACCATGATATGGTGCAAATGTTGGCACAAACTCTAAGTACAATGCTGAACCCCCTGATACAAAATACTACCCAGTCGAATCAACAAATGGCAGCGCAAATGATGCGCATGGCTGAATTTTTTGGGTATCCCCAAACTATTCGACAACCCCAAAGAATACCAATAAGAGCGAACCAAGGGATAATCGTGGAGGAAGACTTAACCATTAACCAAAATCCACAGATCCCTAGAGTAGAAATAGAACAACCTAGGGTCGAAATACCTCGAAATCCCCCACAGATCCCTAGAGAAGTCGATCAAGGAGTGATTATGGTGAATAGGAACCAAAACGCTGATGAATTGATACAGCAAGTTCGACACCAAAATTATGGAACAGATAATAATCTGACTGCCATGATCGAAAGAATCATGATACAAAATGGGATGAACATTGGTTTTCACAGACCAAACTTCACATCCCCATTATCAGAATATATTCTACAAACAGATTTACCCCCTAGGGGAAAAGTCCCTAAGTTTACTAAATTTTCAGGGGATACGACAGAGTCTACTGTCGAACATGTGGCGAGATATTTGATAAAAGCTGGGGAAATAGAAAACAACGAGAACCTTAGGATTAAATATTTCCCATGTTCTCTAACGAAAAACGCTTTTACTTGGTTCACTACCCTCCCAGCCAATTCGATCCATAATTGGAATAAATTAGAAAGGTTGTTCCATGAACAATTTTACATGGGACAGACCAAAATAAGTTTTAAAGAATTGGCTAGTGTGAAAAGGAGATTCACTGAGCCAATAGATGAGTATCTGAATAAGTTTCGACTGCTTAAAGCCAGGTCCTTTACACAAGTGCCTGAACATGAATTAGTCGAAATGGTAGCAGGGGGCCTATATTATTCCAATAGGAAAAAATTAGATACCCAATACTTGAGAGACATGGCCCAGTTGGCCGATAGAGTTCGACAAGTAGAACGCCTTAAAGCCGAAAAATATAAACCGACCAAGACTCATCAAAAAGAAAGAGTAGCCTATGTCGAAATGGATGATGACGATCTAGAGACATCTGGTGATCCTATATATGTCGAAGAAGGCGAAATGGATTTAGCAGAATTAAAACAAGGGCCGCCATACTCTTGCAAATTGCTAGTGCCCTCAAATGGGAAGAATCCTGTTAAGTCTGAAAGGAACAATGACAGATTCCCAAAAAAAACATATAGTTTCGACATCACTAAATGTGATGAAATATTTGACTTATTAGTCAAAGATGGCCAAATGATAGTGCCCCCTGGGGAAAAAATGCCTCCTTTAGAACAAAGAAAGAAAAGAGGTTTTTGTAAATACCATAACTTTCTGGGCCATAAAACCTCACAATGTTTTCTTTTCAGGGATCTTGTTCAAGAAGCACTCAAAGAAGGAAGGCTCAAGTTCGCTGATAAGCCGGCAATGAAAATTGATGCGAAACCGCTACAAATGGATGCACACTATGTTGAACCAGTTGGCATCCATATGGTCGATGTTTCTGAGGACTTCATCAACAAGCCTGTATTTGGCAGTTTTACTGGAAACATATCTAGGAAAACTGTCGAAGGGGTGAGGAAGGCTACTGAAGGCCTGAACAAGGAGCTACTGAAATCTCAAACAAAGGAGCTGCTGAAAGCTCAAACAAGAAGACCACTACAAGTTCTTACCTGACTGCCATCAAGGGTTCGACAGAAAACTTAGAAGACAAGATGCAAAAACTGAACCTTGTCGCCAAGAGCAAGTATGTTTTCCACTCGGATACGATGATGATATCGCGTCTCTTAAAATTAACCAACACACTTGTTTTAAATATTTTAAATTAGAACTATGAGTACCATGGTCCTTTATTGCACGGAAGGTGGTACGTAGGCACTAAAGGTTCGCAACCACGCCAGGTGCAAAATAATAAAAAAAATACTTCTTTTCTCATCTCCACCATCTATTTTTGTATACGACACATATAGCCAAAATACACAAATTTTCAAAGAGGTTCATGCAGAGTATCGTAGATGTTTAGGGTGCTAATACCTTCCCTTTTCATAACCAATCCCCGTACCTAGATTCTCTCCCCCTCTTTTTTTGGGTTATTCACACTTTTCCCATTCCTCTAGAAACAATAAAGCGTGGTGGTGATTTTTATTTGATCTGTGCGAGTCAAGTCAATCCATTGGCTTAGTCTCAACATTTCTACCGCTACACATAATACTCTCTAACCAAGTCCAATTTCAAAGGAATGGATGCATAGTCTGAGACTCCATAAAATGCTCTTTGCTTTGTGAATTTTATTCGATTTCTTGTGCCTTTCTCTTTTAATCTTGATCCATCACTTTACTACACAATAACACAAATCAAAGATTCTACTACTAAATACTAAAAATAATAAATTCTAGAAAAACTTGGGGAAAACGGTAATTGAAAACACAAAACCGAGTTGAAAAGTGCCAAGTTTTAAAATGGAAATTTACACACATTAGGCCCTCATTAAATTCTTATGAACTTTATACCTTGTTTATCCTCAAATAAGCATTTCACCAACTTAAAGAAACAAAAGTAACAACCAAAATTTATCATGATAAAATAGCCAATGCATGATTCAAAATATTTTAAGTACAAGTAAAATCATGCTTACCACTATACTACAACTAGACCATGATTATGAAACAAGTTCTAAATACAAAAGTAATTTCAAACATTCTAAAATAACACAAACTCAATCTTCAATCACACCAAACACACAAATTCATCAAGGGATGAAAGAAAAAATGAGGTACTTAACTCACACCCAACAATCTTACTAACAACAGATTAAATTATGCTATCATCTAAAAAAACTAATATTGAAATCATAAAAGTATAAATCATAAAGGACTTTCAAGGGTTGTAGTGATGCTTGGGTTACAAACAAGGGTCATATATAAAGGTAGTTGAAATAAAATTTCCTAATCCTATGAGAGTATTCACTACACAAATTTTGAAGCATTCTCAACTTTATGTCACCCTTTCCCCTTATCTCAAATGGTTACACCATTGTTGGCATATAATGCTTTCCAATTTTATTCTCATTCAAAGGTTTTTATTTTATTTTATTTTCTTTTCCTTTATTTTTATTTTTCTTTCTTTTTCAACCACTTTCCTATTCAAAACTTAGTAACCAACCTTTTTGTCCTCAACTTGAATACAACCATATATTATAACAAGAATGCTACCAAACTTTCTAAGGTAAGGGAAAAATTGTAACTATAATTTATGGTTGGTTGTTAAAGAAAAAAAAAATCAAAATCCATTCAAAAATCAATAGTGAACTAATTACTCGCGCACAGGTATCATAGTTCCACTACAATATGGATCCTGACAAAAAGGCTCAGAGGGGGTAAAAAATTCTCACTCACTCACAAGGTAGGTTAATATATTTGCTAAAGGGGTTGTCATCAATTACAAAAAATGCCTCTATCATTTTCATGCTTTCAAACAATTCAACACAAATGTAATATTGCACATAATAAAACCAAGCTAAAATAAGAATTGTTAGTCTCCCGTTCATATAATGAATAATGATAAGCTTACTCACAGTTGGGGTATGACCTAAAGTGATTCAATTATGAAACATGTAGTGCAAAAGAATGAATGACATGATATTTGTACAAATTATAAGTTCAACATTCATGCTATGGTTTAGAAAGCAATAAACATGTACATTGACCTTGTACCAACTTTTATAGCTTTTATCATTACCAAAACATTTTCAAGTTGGTGCATTTAAACATGGAATACTCACTAGTTGCCTCTTCAAATAAATAAAAAACAAGCTATGAGAATAAACTCAAAATTTTTGTGAAAACTCTTGATATTAAAATTAACTACTAGACTTGAAATTAAATTAAACTAAACTACTATAATTTAAAATCGGGTTGCCTCCCAACAAGCTCTTGGTTAACGTTGTTAGCTCGACGCCTTTATTTAATGGATGGTCCTTCTTGGTTCATTTTTCTTGGCTAGTTGCTCCTTCACCTATATTTGTACTCCTAACCAACACTTGATCGAACATTATGTAAAACAAAAATATATACAATATAAACAAATGTACAAAACTTAAAAAGATAAAAACTATTGTGATGCTTTCAAGATCTAAACACCAATCCCCGACGACGCAGCCATTTTTTTATAGCAGTAAATAAGCAAGAAAAAGTAAGTACTTTTGTTTTATCGTCTCCACATGGATTAGTATGATATCAATGTCGTTCAACAGTCCCTATGATTTTAAGCTTAAGTTTGCAAATTGTTTGGAAGTTTAAAGGTTGCAGAATTTAAAACAAGTGAATGCTAAATGAATTTTCAAAGATATGAGAGCTTGCTAGGATTGAATTTCATCTACAGAAAGAATATGAAATTTACCAATCAGTTATACACAATCTAAACAACCATTAATATCATCACATATCACTCACAAAAGAGTTTATGTCTAAACTTCTTATACAAAAAGTTATTAATACCGATCATGTCTAAATGATGTTACAGTTTCTACTATATTATTTAATTGATGATGTCTCAACTTATTAAACAATATGGCGCATTACGATCCGAAATCACAGTGAATGTTAGCCTAAAACTATGTCTAGCATTTAGAATCTAACAGATGTTCATCTTAGTTCGAGTTTGAACTGTATTTGTCAATACCAATCCAAACCCATTAAGATAAAGTTTAGAACAAATATACCATTGCTATAAAATCACATATAGATTATATGAAACACCATGACTAATAAAAATACATACTGATACGGTAAACTACATTCAATCCAAACAAGAAAAGGAATTAGCTACACATGGCGACTAAATACAAAGAGAAGAATGAAGAAGAACAAACATCTACCGTGATGTCTCGCTGATTGATGTAAATCCCACTCCAATTCTTCAAGATGCAAACTTCGCTTATTGTTTTCTAAGGATCTCACACTCCCAAAATAGTTCTAGGATAGAGAAGCCTAGAAACCCCAAATGGCCTTCAAAAAAAATCTATTTTTACACTATATATATATATATATATATATATATATATACATACAAAATATGCTCAAAAAAAATCACCCGACGCCCAAAAGTTTCTCCCGGAGAATTGCCACTTCCCACACACGTCAGCCTACGCAAAACACATAGACTAGCACATAATATATGAGTTCTCCCAATGAACAACAGTTTCGCCCGATGAATTACTCACTACCAGCTACTTGAATTCATCAAGTGTGGCTCGCTCCTAGCTCTCCCAACAACCTTAGAGCGAAGAATTCACTCCTTGCTTGCCCCAGCTTAGCCCGACAAAATTGCCAGGATAAAAGCTCCTTTTCTTGCTTTCCTATTTGCTTTGTGCATTTTCTTTTATTGCACGTGCCTTCCTCTTTTAAGCTTGATCCATCACTTTTCTGAACAATAACACACAAGTCAAATATTCTACTACTAAATAATAAAAATAATGTATTCTAGCAAAACACGGGGAAAACAGTAATCGAAAACAAAAAATAGAGCTGAAAAGTGCCAAGTTTAAAGTGGAAATTTACACACAAATTGCCTTCATCAAACTCTCCCCAAATTAAAACTTTATTTGTCCTCAAACAAGAATTTCACCAACTTAAAAGAACAAAAGAAGCAACCAAAACTTATCATGATCAACAAGCCAGTACAAGGTTCAAAATATTTAAAGTACAAGTAAAGTCATGCTTACCGCTATACTAGAACTACACCATGATTATGAAACAAATTCTAAAGGCAAAAGTCATGTAAGACATTTTAAAACAACACATGCTCAATCTTAAGTCACACCTAGCACACAAATTCATAAAGGGATGAAATAAAAACATGACAGACTTAACTCACACCAAACAGTCTTGCTAACAAGAGATTAAATTATGCATTCATCTAAAAAAACTGGTATTGAAAGAATAAAAGCATAAATCACAAAGAAATTTAAAGGGATGTAGTGAGGCTTGGGTTATAAACAAGGGACATATCTAAAGGTAGTTGAAACAAAATTGTCTAATCCTATGAGAGTATTCACTACTAAAATTTTCTAGCATTCTCAACTTTATTTCACCCTTTTCTCTTATCTCAAATGCTTACACCCTTAAACTCAAATGTTGGCATACAATGCTTGCCAATTTTATTCTTATTCAAAGTTTTTTCTTTTCTTGTATTTTCCATTTTTTTATTTTTCCTTCCTTTTCAACCACTTTCCTATTCAAAACATAGTAACCAACAATTTTCTCCCCAACTTGATACAACCACACATTATAACAAGAATGCTCCCAAACTTTTCTAATGAAAGGGAAAAAATTCTAACCACAATTTATGGTTGTTCTCAATTCACTCAAAAAAATAAAATCTATTCAAAAATCAAGGAAGAACTAATTACTTGTGCACAAGTATCATAGTTCCAAGACAATATAGATCCTGACAAAAAGGCTCAAATGGGGTAATGAATTCTCACTCGCTCACAAGGTAGGTTATTGTATTTGATCAAGTGGTTGTGCTCATTTTCAAAAAATATCCTTGATCGTTTTCTTGCTTTCAAACAATTCAACACAAATGCAAGATTAAACATAATAAAACCTAGCTAAAACAAGAATTGTTGGTCTCCCGTGCATATAGTGAACTATGGAAACTTCCTAACAATTGGGGTATGACCAAAAGTGATTCAATAATTAAACATGTAGTAAAAAAGAATGAATGGCATGATATTTGTACAAATTATAAGTTTCATGTTCATGCAATGGTTTAGAAAGCAATAAACATATACCATGACCTTGTACCAACTTTTCTAGATTTTATCATTACCACAACAGTTGCAAGTTGCATTAAAACTTTGAATACTCACTAGTTGTCTCCTTAAGTCAATAAAAAAAAGCTATGAGAACAAACTCAAACGTGTTGCAAAAATTCTTGAACGAGCGTTATGCAAAACAAAAATATATACAATATAAACAAACATACAAAACTTAAAACTATAGAAACTATTGTGATGCTTTTAATATATAAACACCAATCCCCAACAACAACTCCATTTTGTTGTTACGGTAAAACAACAAGGAAAATTATGTACTTTTTCTTTTATCGTCTCCATAGGGAATTGTGCGATATCAATGTTGTTAAAATTTCCCAAACTGGTTATAGGTCAGCAAACCCTAGAAACCCCAAAAGCCCTTTAAAAATATGTTTTTTCTCAGCGTATACCGCTTTTGTAACCATCCCTTCTGCTCGATTATTACCTGTGTTGGCCTCTTGAAGTTAGAGTGCGAGAAAGATTGGTGTATAACCTTTCTTTCTTCTCAATTGTTTGAGTATCCATAATTTATGTGAGGCAATTTAGATAATTTCCACTCTTGAAGAACTACACCTCGCCTTTGGCATGAGGGATAATGTAGTCCTTTTCTGGAAAATGCCAAATCCTTCCCTTACTCCTTTAAGTCGGTCCCCTTCTTGCTTCTCGCTTAAGGGTTGTTTCCTGCCCCTGTCTAGGTCCATGTGGTTCGTGCTTAATGGTTATTGACGTACCATTCAAGTCTAGTTTTGTTTTCTAACACTTTTTCCTAGGTCTAGACGACTCTAGTCCTCGTAGAACGAGTGCTTACTTGTCTCTTTATCCCGTATCATTCTTATTTCTCTTTCGTCGAGTGGTCACTCGTTTGCCTTGTTGTGGCCCAGTTCTTTCCCGACACACTATTTTTAGGTATGGTGGTCATCAGTTCCTATAAAGGTCAAGTATCGCTTACTTGTTACCTTTTTCAGAATACAATGTTCTGGTATTCTATGGCCGTGTTGTCCTCTCTTTGCTGTGTTGGTGGTCAAGTTCTTTCCTAGCTCAACATCTTTAGAATTGATTTCTTGCTACCTTGTTGGTGGTCCATTTGTTCCCTGGAGCGACAATTTTGGTATCATTACCTCGTTGGTGATCCAGTTCTTTACCAACACAACATTTTTGGGTCTCGTTACCTTGTTGGTGGTCCAGTTCTTTCCTGGCGCAACACTTTTAGGTCTGGTGGTCATCTGTTCCTATAAAGGTCAAGTTTCGCTTACTTGTTAACTTTTTCAAAATACAGTGTTCTGGTATTCTGTGGTCAGGTTGTCCGCTATTTTTTTGTGGTTGTGGTCCCGTTCTTTCATGGTGCAACATCTTTAGAGTCACTTAATTGCTACCTTTTCGGTGGTACAGTTCTTCCCTGACACCACATTTTTTGTGTTGTTACCTCGTTGGTTGTCCAGTTCTTTCCTGGCGCAACATTTATGGGTCTCGTAACCTTATTGGTGGTCTAGTTCTTTCCTGGTGCAACATTTTTAGGTCTGGTGGTCATTAGATCCTATAAAGGTCAAGTTTTGCTTACTTGTTACCTTTTTCAGAATATAGTGTTCTGGTATTCTACGATCGAATTGTCTTCTCTTTGCTTTGTTTATGGTATAGTTCTTTCCTGGCGTAACATCTTTAGAGTCGGTTGCTTGCTACCTTGTCGATAGTACAATTCTTCCTTGGTGCGACACTTTTGGTCTCATTACCTTGTTTGTGGTCCAGTTTTTTCCTGGCGCAATGTATCTAGGTATCGTTACCTTTTTGGTAGTCCAGTCCTTTCCTGGCGCAACATCTTTAGAGTCGGTTTCTCGTTACCTTGTAGGTGGTCCAGTTCTTCCCTGGTGCGACATTTTTTAGGTCTCAGTACCTTTTTGGGGTTCCAGTTATTTCCTGGCGCAACATATCTAGGTCTTGTTACCTTGTTGGTGGTGTAGTTCTTTCCTGACGCAACATTTTTAGGTCTGGTGGCCACTAGTTCCTAAAAATGTCAAGTTTCGCTTACTAGTTACCTTTTATTTCTCTCCAGAATACAATGTTCTAGTATTCTGCAGCCGGGTTGTCCGTTCTTTGCTTTGTTGAAGGTCGAGTCCTTTCCTGGCACAACATCTTTAGAGTCGGTGGCTCGCTACCTTGTGGATGGTCCAGTTCTTCCCTGGGACAACACTTTTGGTCTCGTTAACTCGTTGGTGGTCCAGTTCTTTCCTGGTGCAACGTTTTTGGGTGTCGCTACCTCGTTGGTGAGTCAATTCTTCCCTTGCACAACATCTTTAGAGTCTAGTGGATGCTAGTCTTCTTGGGTTAAGTCAATTGTCTAGTGTCCTCATTCTTCAAGTCCTTCACGTTTGCAGGCCCCATTTTTGTTAGTTTAAATACCATAAAGCTACCAAAATACAATCACCAGTGTTGATACACCTTGTCCTAATTAAGAGCGTAAATTTTTTGGTTTAATTTGGTATTCAATCCCCTTCTACCTTGTCACTCGAAAAGCTGATACCAATCTTGCTTTAGGTTTAAGGAGATTGAATAGGGGTAGCTGTTATACCCTAAAATTTACCCTCCTCATTTCACCTTTATTTGGCTTATATTTCATCATCACACACATGCATATATGGCATTGGTTTTATGGTTATGGGATCAAGGCATTTATGTTAAGCTTTGTTAGGTTACAAAAGACATTTATTTCGTCAATCAATGCACTCAGAGTGTTCTGTAGGATATTTAATTAATGGACAGTCAAGTCCTCATCATGACAAGTTATCATGTATCCCAGCATGCCTTGAATTGCAGAGAAAGTCAAGCGTTTAAGTCAATTTGGAACAGTTTGAGCAGAAAATTAGTATTTCACGGAAATTCATAACTTCTATCCGGAAACGTATTTTAGAGTGGTTCTTCAGGCGTAAGAACCGTATTGAAATTTTCTATAATTCATATGTTCGGATCAAGTGTCACTTCGGTACAAAAGATCTCTGAAAGCACGAAAACTATGAAGTTTGTATTGTGAAGAGAACTATTGATCCACTATTTCTCGGATATTAAAAAATTCATAACTTCTAGCCAAAAAAGTCTTTTGGTGTGGTTCTTCGGGAATTAAATCCTTCTTGACGTCTACTACATTTTTTATGTTCAGATCGGAAGCCAATTCTTTGATGAGGATGTCCGAAAGTGCAAATTACCTGAAAATTCCATAATGAAATGGATGTTCAGTCGATTGTTTTCTTGATATTAAAAAAAACATAACTTTCTCATTTCTCAATCTTTTGAGATTATTTTTAAAGCACGACGCCATAAATGTTTTTAGCTACAACTTTGCTTCAGGTCCCGAGTTCGTATTGTGCTCTGAAAGCTTTGGTTTATAGCTTGTTTCCAGAGTTGAACACCGAAATAAGTTGAAATTCAATGCAGCCAAAAAGTCCATTATTTCTCTTTGTTGCGAAATTTATAATGTTGCAACGTTAATGAAGCCAAAATTCACATCACGTCGATTCTTTTGACACATCATCACAAATTTTGTCAACGACAATTTTGCTTCAGGTTTTGCGTCAGGGTTATGCACTGAAGGTCATGAGCTTATGGTTTGTTCTTGAGTTGTACATGAAATAAGTTGAAAATTCTGCACTATTCACAAAAAACAAGGGAATTTTCATTTTTTTTACCATTATCTAAACATGTCCTTAACTCACTTCTATAAATTGTTTCAATTTAATTTCATAATAACTTTTTCCATTTCTCATAAAACTCACTCAAAATTCAAATCTTCTCTCTCAAAGAACACAAGTTACAAAAAGTCACAAAACCTCAAGATCCAACTCCTTCCTCCTCCGCCGGAATTCTCTCTGACCACCGTGAAGACCGCAGGAAAACGATCGGACTCCCCCTTTCCCGACCGTACTCCGCTCGGACTCGCCAGTCCACACCTCCGCTCGGCCGCGGCACCGCCCAACCTCCTCCCTTCGTGCAACCAATCCTCCTATGGCGCCTCCCTTCGTATCATCACATCTTCCCATCCCCGGTCTCTTTTGATTGCATTTTATGCTCTGATTCAATTTCCGATCATATGTTTCGGTAATAATTCTTGAATTTGTCTTGATTTTAATTTGCGCATTGATTTTAATTATTGATAAATTGCATTTGTGTTGATAATTTGAATTTAATCTTGATTTGAATTATTGAATTGTGAAATTAATTGATTCTTGATATCGATAATGTTGAGAGTTGTTGGAATTGGTTGAATCTTGATTTTGATAATGTTGTGATTTTTCATAATCATTTATTTGATTGGATTTTTCATGAAATTTACGCGTCAATATTAATAATTGTTCATATTTATTAATTTACGCATCGTGATTCGATTCTGATCTGATTCGTTGTGCATAATTGTTGATTTCACGTGTCAAAATCAAATTTGGAGCATTTAATCAATATCGATACGTAAATTAATTTCGGTTTTGATACTTAGAATTGTTGCTACCGAATTTTTGGATACAACTTATTTGTGAGTTCCGATTGATTTTATCATGTATTGAGGCTTAGCTTTTATGAATTAAAACATCGATTTCAAACTGATTTTTAGCAAGCACCAATACACGTGTCATGGCTGCCTGAAGTTCACAAATGTGCCATAAACCATGTTTTAATTGTTGCTCGATGCATAAGTGACTTTGTGTTGGTAATTGCTTGATACCAGTATCAATTTCATTCAATTTTAAATCACCTTTTTCTGTATTTCATTAAGTGATATATGGCTGTCCGGAATTGGTTTTTGCATACACATTGAGATTTAATTCTTGATTAGTGCATTATTGAGCTTAAGTGGATAATTGGTGGTTACCGGTATCAAGATTGAATGATTTTAAACCAACTTTTTGTGCATTTCATTTGTTGATTCAATGCTGTCTGGAAAATGATTTTTGTATCTATATTGTGATTTTATTTATAATCAATTCATATTTGAGCTTGTTAGCATATTTGGCTGATACTAGTATCAAGTTCGGTTGTTTTTAAGCTGACTTTTAGAGAACTTCATAAGATGCAAAGTTGCTGCCTAGAGATGGTAAGTGATGCTTATTTGGTGATTTAATTCCAACTTAATGCATATTTGAGTTTGTCGGCATGTTTGGTGGTTACCGGTATCAAGTTTAATTGATTTTATTCCAACTTTTTGCACACTTGTATGTGTTAATGTGTTGCTGCCAAGAAACTCATTTTAATGTTCCAATACATTTTTGCATATTATTTCTTCATGATTCAATCTTGATTTAAGTTATGATATGAATACATAATTTCGTTTATGCCTCCTTGTTATTTCTAACTCTTTTGTTGACTTGTGCAAGACATTTCAAGAGAGCTTTTAATCGTTTAATTGATTCTTGATTATTCGATTGAAAAACATTTTTATTCCACCTCTTTGTGGTTCTAGTTTGCTTCCAATGCACTCGATTGTGATTCTCATTATATGAGATATATACATTGCTTGTTTTTTTGTTTGGATGTGTATTTTTGTGCAAGTTTATTGTTGTCACGCAGATGTGTTTGATACACATTATACATGTGATTTATTTTCACATTGTTGATGCTTTGGTGCCTATTCCGAGCCCCCGATTTCTGATTATTTTGTTTGTTGATGCTAGCTTGCATGAAGACCGCCGAGTTTCTTTTTTTTGATACGCTTAGCTACAGATTGATATTCATTTGGTACTTTCTCTTGTATATTTTAATTATGCATTATTTTTCGCTTTCTATGCCATGAGAAGTAGGAATAGAGATACATGACTTGGAGTCCCTGCTTTAGATGGGCAATTCTGTTTAAAGTCCACAAGTGAGGCTATGTTTGTGTTTTCTTGTGTGCAAAAGACCTCGACTCCCACTCCCCTTTATTTTGTGCAAAGACCTCAAAGAAGGCAATAAGGCAAAGTGTGGGTCCGCAATCGACCCCTTCCATTTCAATTCCACAGGTTATTCGTAGCTCACGATGTACATCAATGATATGAATCGTGCTACTCTTGTTATCGAGTCGGCCGAGTGGAAAAGGGTTCGTAATCAACCCCCACATTTTTTTATATCACGTTGGCCAATGTTGATGCTTCATATATTGTCTTCTATCTCCTACCTCGATGACATTATATCATGGTTAGGTGCTTAGTCGCTTTGGACATACACCATTTCTCTGCTCTTGCCCAGATTACATGATATCTTGGTTAAAAGTCGATTCCCACCTCTTCTTTAATTCTTACCTTGGTGACATGATACCATGGTTAAGAGTTTATCCCTCTCTCTGTTTCATGCCTAGATGACTTGATATCATGGTTAAGACTCGATATTCCTTCATACTTCTTATCTTGGTGACATGATACCATGGTTAAGAACCTCCCTCATCCTACCTTGATAACTTGATATCGTAGTTAGGTGTTATTCCCCTCCCTTTCCTACCTTGATGACAAGATATCATATTTAGGCATGTGCTACTTGAGTAAGTGGATACTTCTCATGTGTTTGTTAGCTTGCTTTCATGTCTTGGTTAACTTCTTGATTGTTTGCATGTTTCTTTCTATTGTGTGATCACGAGCTCCTCATAGGATATTTAGTTCATTCTTGGATGATTTTTAACTAATTAGACCTTAGGATTGATATTCATGCATGCCAACATTAGGTAGAATTCCCCTGATTCCAACTTTATATCCACAAGCATGACAACAAGTAGGATTGAGATTCCCCTTTTGTTAGATTTTTCTTTTGGCATTCCTTTTAAGACTAAAACTCCTTTTCTTTGTTCAAACTTAAAAACACTCTAACATTACTCAAATCAATTTTCAAGGTAAAAAACACCAACCAATGAAAACTCTTTTTGTCTTCAGACTTTTTCTTTTAAAACATTTTCGATAAGGGTATGTTATTTCAAGTTCGAGCAACCTGGAAATTCTAAGTGTGAGAGTGGTCGAGCATGAGTCTCTTATGAGTTGTGACACCAAGAACGAGTTGCAATCCTAACCGCAAGGATGCAAACATGGAAATATCCATAAAAAACATGCAACCAACCAAAACTTTTAAGGTGAACTATGAGTGCCTTAATCCCCATTGCACGAAGGGTGGTACGTAGGCACAAAGGTTAGCAACCGAGGAAGCCACGACTAATAAAACCTTTTCTTTTTTGTACATAATACTTTGCATCCATGCATTCCCTTTTCATCCTAGCTTTAGATTTAAATACACCCTTTAGATTAGACAACAAGAGTGGATCCCGTGGAGTACCACGAACGTGAGGGGTGATAATACCTTCCCCTCGCAAAATCGACTCCCTTACCTGATATTTCGGTTGCGAGACCGTGGTTTCACCCACTTTAGGTTTTCTTAGATGTTTGCCTTTCCCTCCGCGGGTTGAATAAATATTCGATGGTGACTTCATTGTTTGTTTTGAGAGATTTATTTTCTCGAGTTGCTTCAACTGGCGACTTCACTGGGGACACTTAGTGAGTTAGTCGTAGCTCTTACTTGTTGTATCTTTGGGTGTTTATTTCTTTATGCTTTCATATGTATATGTATGTTTATCTGTGTATATATTTATATGTTTGCATGCATTGCATCTTTATTGTTCCTATGTGCTGGATATAATGGACTACCTATTTCTTTGGTGGGTGGTTTGTTACATAATCTAAAAGGCCCAGTACTAGGCTATGAGTAACCATTAGGAACATATAGGAATATAGTGGAACATGAAGAATACTGGATGAAGGTACTACTAGTGTGGTCATGTCATCCATTCTCAGATGAGGCTCAAATGAGGTGTTATCGTCATCCACGTCTGTGGTTTTGATGATAGTTCTTTCAGGCGAACCCGTGATTTTGAGTTATCCCCTGGCTTTACCTTGACCTAGACTTTACTCATGAGGGATGGGTCTTTGATTATACATGTATCATTGGAAACTCATGTACTGTTAGTGACTATTTTGTTCTGTGGGTGTATGCTCCAGACCTTTGATCCTGTAACACCCGGTTATTCAGCAATTCAGCAGATATCCAGCATTGTTGAAACCTTGATCCCATTATTTTTCACTCGCATCATAGCATCTTTATTTTAAAAACAAGTATAAAAAAAGAGAAGCTAATTTTCATGTGCATTTCATTTCCAGGGTGTTTAGGAGTACTCGTCTGTATCAAGAATGGCTGGTGACAATGATACTGTCCATAGGGATATGAGGGACATTTTTGGCTACAAGTTTGGTTCTATTTATTGGCCATGTTTGAAGAAATTGGGTGATGCAAAGGTTTATCAAAACTCGAAGGTTTTCAGCAATAAGTATGGTGATCTGCTACCTTTATTGGATGCTCAAGTGGATGATAGAGCTATGTAGACCTTGCTAAAATTCTATGACCTGGAGTTACGTTGTTTTACATTCTAGGACTACCAGCTAGCTCCAACTCTCGAGGAGTATTCCTACATTTTGGGGATCAAAGTTACAAATAACATTCCTTTTTCTTGCATCCCGGAGGAGCTCGATTTTGAAGCTATCCCTAAGGTTCATTATTTGAGTCTGAGCAATGTGAAAGGTAATTGGAGGAAGAGAGGTGCAACCAATGGTCTTTCTGTGGATTTCCTGAAAAGTAAAGTTGAAGAGATGGAAACTAAAGAATGTTGTGTGGCATTCAATGAATTTCTAGCAGGTATGATTTATGGCATCGTTCTATTTCTCGACATTGAGAAACAGGTAGATTTGGCCGCCATCTGTGTTTTTATGAATCCAAATTCGTTACCTACTATTTTGGCCAATACTTATTATGCTATTCACTCCAGGTATGGTAAAAAAGGAGTTGTAGTTTGCTGTGTTCTGTTACTCTACAAGTGGCTGATGTATTAGTTACCTACTAGAGGACCATTTGTGGATGCTCAGAGTACCCGTACATGGGCATCAAAGCTCATGGCTCTTACTTCTTTTGACATAACTTGGTATAGGCTCAAAGTTGATAACACTATAGTAATTACAAGTTGTGGGGGTTTCTCTAATGTCTCACTCATGGGGATGCAAGAAATGATCAACTATAATCTTGTTCTCTCCTTACGCCAACTAGGGTATGCTATAAGAAGTCCACCTAAGAGTAGTGAAATCAAGGAATCTGTATATTGCAAAAGGGGAGAAGATCTCGAAATGCTACATAAGGTATAAATTGCCTGGACTAAAATCTTTAGGAAGGGGAAAGATTTATTTGGACAAAGAGAGTTGATAGCTTTTGGACCTTATGTTGATTTGGTCAAAGAAAGAGTGACAACACTCCTATTATTGTTTGCAAAAAAAAGATCCTTTGTACCCACAACCTGATAAGTTGCAGAAAGATGTGCCTAAGGAGAGTTTCTACCAAGTGCAGAGTGAGAATCAACACCTTCGCACAGATATGGAAGCTAAAGAAATGGAGTTATATTTCTTAAGAGCAGAGATGAAAGAGTTAGCTCGCAAGATCTATGTTTATGAGAGGACAAGTACTTCCAGAAAGAGATTCAAAGTAGAAGACGATTCTATCGCTATCGAATATCACCATAGAATTGTTGCTAGATTGAAAAGAAGTACAAGCAGAAGTTCCGAGATTGCGATATCCTCATAGTATCCAAGAACGAAGTAGAGAAGAGATATGAAACCAAGATCAATGTTCTGGAGAAGAAACTTCTAGACAAAGGTGCTCAGTTTGAAAAAGAGAGCACCCAGAGGCAGAAACTCAGCTCAAGGGGCGCAATATTCAACTAGCACAAGCCATAGAAGAATTTGCAAAGCTCAAGATTCAGATGGGAAGATAAGGACTTTTGAGCCAGTTAGAGTTGGGTGTTTCAAATATTATTTTCTTTTTCTAAAGATCACCACTAGGCTTGTTGGTTAGGGTCTTTGTCTTCTATGATGTACTATGCCTAGTTTGTATAAACTCGATTTGTTTTGAAGTTTTGTTTTATGAAGGAAAGAGCAATTATGGACATTACGTGACCTCTCATTTATTGCCTTTATCTTATACCTTATTGCCTGTTATTATTGATAATTGACATAATTCTTGAACACCCTAGAAATGTCAAACATAACATGCATATCATACATTTCATGCATAACATGTTTTTTGGTCGGTTTTCTTATCTTGATTCTGCTTTTATTTAGCAGAAATTGAAAATCTACGTTTCATGTCTATTTCACAAGGAGTAATCAACGCCAGATGGAGCAACTTCAATCTTATTTGATTGGGATGGGGGATGAAATTAAGGCTCAGATGGGGTAGTTCATGGTGGACATGCAGGCTATGGTCCATGGTCAGAATCTACTCAAGGAAGAAGTTGGTTAGTTGAGGACTCAAGTAGGCATGATTATGGAATTTTTGAAGACAATGCTGAAGAAAGAGAATGATCCTACACCTACTGATACAACAAGAATTGTTGCCATTCCTCATTCTGTAGGTTTTGTAGTATACCATGAGATACCTTGCGAATCTTCTCCACAACCTTGGGTTCCAAAACATCCTTGTCAGCAGTTACTCCTGGTTCACCAAGAGAATCAAAGGCGCATAACTCATGAACCAAAGCAGAAGGGGCCTGAGACTCAGTTCGACCCCATACCAATGTCATATTCGTAGATACTTAATCTCTTGTTACAGTTTCAATTTGTTAATATCAGAAACATACCACCTCCTCCTGAGAGGCTCCCTGCAAGCCATGACACTAATTCGCGTTGTGAACTTCATTCTGGTGATGTAGGCCATGATGTAGAAGAGTGTATGGCATTGAAGTGCAAAGTTCGATACTTACTTAACACGGGGGCATTTTTTTTCACTCCAGATGGTTCTAACATACTATTCAATCCTTTTCCAATTGCAGCAAGAAAAGTGGTAACTATCTCCCATTGTCAAGGAACCACTTCATGTACTGGGTCACCTCCTCCACAACATATACTCTCAGAGTTTCTTTTTTATTAGTCGTTGTTTATCCTAGTTCCTAGTAACAAGGGGGTCAATTAGGAAAATTTTTATCCCAGTGCTCAACTAGTATAACATTCTCTTCAGAAGCAAAACTATCGGTAGAGCCGTCAGCAGCGAGGTAGGAAGAATCTGATAAGGCCAATAAGAGTACATGATCCAATCCCATGCCTCTTGGTCATTTTCTATCTCAATTACTCCAGAACTCTTTGGTGGAGTTAAAACAACTTGGGTCTCCTCCTTTTCATTACCCTGAAGGGTATGGTCCCAACGCCTATTGTGAGTTCCATTTTAGGGCACCTGGACATATAATTGAAGGTTACAATGTGTTCAAAGGTAAAGTCCAGAACCTCATTGATTCTAATGCAATCATGTTCACTCTCGAGGTCCTGCATATAAATTGAAGTTTCCTTGCTAGAGTAAGTGGCTGCAGAAAGTCTTCAGAGTCAACGAGTCTAGACAGAGTCGAGCCTCCTCTATAACAAAAACCTTTCGTTTCTTTGTTTAATTTTCATTTGTATTCTTGCTTGTTTGTTTAAACATTGCTTTCATGTAGAAACTTGTTTGTTCTTTTAATGTTAATTTAATGCAATGAGTATGTTCATCTCCAAGTAATCCATTCATTTACACTCATCCATTCGTTTTCACTCATAAAAGTAATTTTCTTGCATTATGATACCAATTGTTCCAATCCTTTTTCTCTGGAAAAGATTGGAGGGAGGATGACGATAATTGAAAAACGCAAAAAACATCTGGTTTGTATGCTTTAGAGTAAGACCCTGATCATGATGTATAGACATTGTTTAAAATTCCTAAACACTGGAGATATAAGAGAGTGGAACCCTCGTTAACCCCTTTGAGCCTTGGAGTAGGAGTTTCTTTTCTAGTTAGGAAAAAACCCTCATTTTTTAACCCAGGGGAAGGGTAATGTTTAGCTAATCCGATCGAGCGTTTAAATCTCATCAGGAGTGCGAAAGGTATAAATCAAAACCACAATATTTATCCCCCACCGACCAAAGAGTGAGGCAGTCATAATCCTTCCAACAAGTTGAAAACGAATCGAGGTCACACGATTTGTTCAAAAAAAAGAAAAGAAAGAAAGTCTGCTAAGTCGAAAACTTGAAAACAAGTGACTTAGGCAAACATTAGGGCATCCGCTGGACTTCAACATAAAAATTCAAAAGAATTCTTCCAGGAAAAAGTTAGGGAAAGTGAAAAAGAATGAAAAAGCATGAAAGCTGAGAAAGGAGTACAAAAACAAATTCCTCAAGTAAAAACAAAGTCGTGTGACCAGAAATGCAAAAACAAAAGGTGAGTGAATTTCGTGTATAAAGAAAACCATGTGGGTTCCTCAATCATCTCAGACTCCTCTTGAAAGATGAGTAGTCATATTGAATTAGCTATACTCAGGACTTGAGAACATCTTGAAGATTGGGTGGGTACCAAATAATTTTGATTCTAAAAATCGTTTTTTCTAAAAAACCGTGAACCAGGCCACATTACAACCTGTTATACCCCAAAATTTTCCCTCTCTTTTTCAAGGATTCTCAAGGAATTGATCAGAAAAAATCATCTCCGAAGCGCTGGGACCCCAAATTAGGGTTTTGACTGAAAGTGACCAATCTTTGACTTTTGACCTAGCACATGACATTTTGGTTTGGAATATGATCTCAAGTGCATCATTTCGACCTAATCGCATATTTTAATTCATCTCTTGAGATCAGTGGATTTATAGATAAATTCGATCAACTGATGGAAAAAGTAAACTGTATACTAAAAAGTCAAACTTTGACTTTTTGACCAAAATCAAGTCCCAAAAATCACATTTCATCAAGACATCCAAAATATGAAATTTGATCATCAAAAATCAAGAGAGTCAAAAATCTAACTTTGCAAGACTTAGAAATTTTTCTAAGTATTTTCTATACTTGTTAATTTCATTGCTTCATGACATATTTTCACTGCAATTCAAAATAATTCAAGATGTCACAAATAATTCAAGATGTCACAAATAATTCAAGATGTTACAAATAATTCAAGTTATTACAAAGTGAGATTTTTGCAAGAGTACGAATCCTAGGTTTGGTCTTGTTTGAACTCTTCCCCTTTGACTCAAACCTTGCCACTATGCTGCCCACAAGCATGCTTTGTCTTTGTTACAATTTGCATAATTTGGTCCATAAAACAATTTTTTATCATGCTACAAACGATGCTATCCAAGCCTGCTATATGGCCCACATAATAACCCAAAACCATGTCAAAAAACAGTCTACTATACTGCTATAAAGCTGCCCTGCATCAAGCTGCCACAATACCCCAAAACTGATGCAAAAACATCCCTGCTATGCTACTATCAACTCATTCTAAACCTGCATTATATCAACCCCATGTTTGCATCAAATTTGCATATGAGAGCTGCACCTAAAAGGCAATGATGCAGCATACTCAAAACAAATCAAATGGTTATTTGTTTCCCTCCCAAAATCACAGCAAAACTCATCTACAAATAAACTGTTTTACAACACATCTAAGAGGTTGGTTTTTAGAGATATAATAAAAAGTTTTGAGCAGAAAAATAGTATTCTTTATAATCTTTGCTCATTTAAAAAACCAACTCTGCTTTCATTCAAAACAGAAACCCTCAATCCATTATTCCACCTTACAAACTCTCCCATAAACCAAACACCTTATCACATAGAGATTGTTCAAACACAAGAACAATTTATGTAGTGTCATTATCTTCACCCTCCAAACACAAAAACAATATTGTACAACTTGACTGAGTTAGTGTGATTCAACAGTTTGGGACAACTTCCCAGAGATTCATTGGAGCCATCACAGTAGTTGGAAAAGTATTCAGGCTTAAAATAACAAGTTCAGTCCCAAGGTAAGTCTTCTTAACTTTGATCTTTTCATCTTTCATACATGATTTATTTTTGAAGATAAAATGTAGTAATCATTACCCCCTTTGAGATAACCATTTTCTTGTTGTTTATTTTTATCAATTACATACAGTAAACTGACCCAAACACACAATAAGACAATGTTTTAAGGGAAAAAACTGCAGCATGAGTCGACACATACCCACTTGGGTCGACTCATTCTAGTGAAAAAACAGGGTATGAGTCGACACGTAGCCTTATGCATCGACTCATACTGTTATCCATGCCCCAAAACTGAAAGGTGAAAGGTGCATGAGTCGACACAAAATGTGTATGTGTCGACACAAACAGGTGTATGCATCGACACACCCCTTTATGCATCGACTCATACTAAGTTGGTTTAGTTTGACAAGAGCAAGGAAATATATGTGTCAATGCATAGCAGCATATGTCGACACATAATAGTTCAAAATGCATTTTTTCCTTTATTTTACACTGTTTTTACATTGTCTTCATTATTATTCGATATGGTTGTAATACTTAAGTTTCTACTGCATCCCCATTTGTAAATTGTACCCCCACTCCCCTAATGATGTAATAGCTTAGAATTTTAATTTCCGCAATTTACCATTTTAATATAAATTGTTAGTAATTAGGGTGTGCATGGCAAGATAAAATCAACCATTAGCGAACCCTAATTTCAAAGACAAAAATGCATGCAATCAAACACACTATTCACAGGTGCACCTCTAAGGTAACCATGCTTTCTTGCCTAGGAAAATAGTCATGTCCCTCGAATATGGGCGTTTTAGTAAAGAACCTCGATAAAAAAGGATCGTAGTCCCTCGATGTCCCTCAATGTTGCCTTTGGTAAACGATCTAGTCCCTTATGAAAATTGCTAAAATGTCTCATAATTTTCCTTCTATGATTATACGATTGACCAACGTTCGTCCCTTCACATCCAATGATGGGGCTTCTTACCAATCAATGGTAAGATTGCAACATCCAAAGGAGGAGGAAAAGAACAAAGACCTTTTGAGTAGGTAGGACGCTCGTAGTTGTTTGCTCACAAATCAAAACCATTTTTCACACTTACACTTTCAAAAACACCTTCAAAAAACAAACATCTCTTTAAACTATTTTCAAAACCACCACTTTGTATACATTCTTATAGAGACGAGAATCATTACAAAGTTTTCCGAAACAAAGGCCTTTTCAAAATACTTTCAAAAACCCACCATGAACAAATTTCAAACAAAACATTTTTCAAAGCAATCTAGCAAGCAACTAAGAGCCCGTAGATAACTACTGATGAAAAGGGTGCTAACACCTTTCCTTTTCATAACCTACCCCCCGAACTCAAGAAAATATCTGGAAAGGTCTTTCTTGTTCTTTTCGCCCTTTCCTTTATTGGATAAAAGAAAAGTCGGTGGCGACTCTTGATATCCGTAACATTTGCGACAAAATACAAAAACACCCGAGTCAGTTCTCCCTCCGTATGACAGAACTGACGGCTCTGCTCGGGATGTTACTTAGAAGTGGGGTTACCTTAGAGCTAGATCACTTTTAATTTCTTTCATTGTTTGATTTATTTGCTTTGCATTTATGGATCCTTTTTTGGGTTTGTATTGATCCTCTACCTGGATCTGGGAACACCATTAGGTAAGTAGCAATAGATCATGGGGACTGTGCAGGGTATACCGACATGGTTGAAGCGATAGCTACATTAGTGTGAAACATTTTTTGGTACCGGTATCCCTTGAGTCTAGTCAAGGAGAATACGGGGCCGATGTGTGGTGTCATGAAGCACTAACTGACCTTAGAACCTTTAATTGAACAACTTGGCCATTAGGAAGTAGTGAGATAGCCGGCTTTTGTTCAGTCCAAAGTTGGTTGATACTCGATACTATGCTCATTGAGATCAGAATTTGGGGATATTTTCGTCGCCAATAAAGAGGTTTGCACTGAACCAATACCTGATAAAGAAAGATCAATGATATTGATATTCCCTAGAACCCGATTACTTTCTAGGACAGGTGGATCCAACTGAAACTTCAAGAGGGTACTTACCTATAAACCCAATGCAAGCCTAAACCTAAGGACTTGTTTGCTTTATGTGTATATGATTACTTGAACATAAACATCATGACATCATACCATAGAATTTACAATAACCATTTCAAGGGTCTCAAGGGCCTGTGATGTAGGGTTGTATCGAACCATACATTTATCAAGGGGAAAGAGGATTTATTTTCCTCTAACCAAATGCTCTCAAAGAACAAAACACGATAAATTGAGTCAAGGCTATGACCCACTTGACATGGTGAGCTCGATTCTCGTAGAAGGACATTTCAACAATACGAAGTTCTTCAATCAAAGATGTACTCAAAGTTCAACTTCTTACATTTTCTTGAGTATACCCCGCGAGACTCTTGAAAACACCGCATCCACATATCATGCATGTCATCATAACAGGTTTTCCCCATACAAATTTCTCATCTTCTTACTGTTTATTTCAGTAGAGATGGCTCTCGAACAAAATATTAAGGATCTTCAAGCACAAAATGCTCAATTCCAGCAGATGTTCCTGGCTCTGGCTAAGGGACAAGAGGACCTGAAGGCTATAATTCTCAAAGACAAGAAGAAAAATACAAAGAAACCAGTGGGTGTCCTGAATATCGGAAGGAGACTCCGAGGAACAGTAAAGCGAGCTCTAGAATTCGTAACTCTATCAAATGAGGGAGGCAATCAGGAAGAGAAGACACAAGAAGAAGAATACAGTCCAGGGTCTGTTGAAGAAGAGGCTGACTACGCCGAAGAACAATATCCTCCTGTTGATGACAAATACAAACAGATGGAGGATCGTCTCAACGCCATGGAAATTCAGAGAGTACCTGGTCTGAATTTCAAAGAATTAGGTTTTGTTTCTGGAGTGGTCATTCCACCGGAGTTCAAGGTTCCCTCATTTTCTAAATATGAAGGAGTTTCATGTCCTAAGCTGCATCTGAGGTCTTATGTCAGGAAGATCCAACCTCACACCGCTGATAGGAATTTGTGGATGCATTTCTTCCAAGAAAGTTTATCGGGGACTCAATTGGAATGGTCCTATCAGCTAGAGGGAACCAACATCCGCAACTAGGAGGACCTGGAAGCTGCTTTCTATAGGAAGTACTAGCAAAATGCTGATCTTGCTCCAACCCGTACACAACTTCAAATCATGTCTATGTGTTCCAGTAATCGCTTCAAAGATTATGCCCAGAAGTGGAGAGATCTTGCAGGAAGAGTCCAGCCTCCTCTATCTGATAGAGAGCTGGTAGATATGTTCTTGGGTACTTTGTCAGGCCCATTTTTCAACCACCTGGTCGGAAGCTCTTCAGCTGGGTTCACCGAGCTGATATTGACAGGTGAAAGAGTAGAAGCTGGAATCAAGAGCGGTAAAATTCAAAGGGGTGCATCTTCAAGTGCATGGAAGCAGCCTTTCAATGGGAAGAAAGATTCCAATGCTGTGTACAACCAGAAGGGTCGTAATAAGAGAAACCACAACCAATCTACGGGGGAAGTCCTGATCACAAGTCCTTCATCAGTGCGACCATAACAATGGGGAAATTAACAAAGGCAAGACGAGCCCAAGAGACAGTTTACCAAAATCAACATGCCACTGTCTCAAGCATTGCAACACATGTTGAGGATGAATTTGATTATATTGAGAGGACCTCATCCAAACCCCAAAACTTCTTCTCTTAACTGCAATCTCGATGCAATATGTGCCTATCATTCCGGTAGTCCTGGGCATGATACTAATGATTGTTGGGCGCTGAAGTACAAGATTCAAAATATGATTGACGCCAAGGACATTGAATTCGGTCCTCCCGAGACTCCCAATATGATCACTGCTCCTATGCTAAATCATTGATAGCGTCCAATTCATTTTAAATTTTCAATTGTAATTTCTTTTGTTTGTTCGAACACTTATCTATTATGTTAAACTTTTTTTTCATTAATACATTGCATATGTTTGTATTGAATTAATTCATTCATTGTCACTATATTTAAACTGTGCTTTCTACTCCTTTTTGTGATATTCAACTCTCGACTACAAGTTTTAAGCCTTTAGAGGGAGGATGACGAAAACAATGCCATAATCTCATATAGTATGCTTTTGGACAGACCTTGCTGACGATGTACAAGCGTTCTTTCAATTCCTAAACAGTGGAGTTATAAGGAAGATAATCCCTAGTCAACCCCTTTGAGCTAAAGAAGTAGGAGTTTTCTTTTTCACACAAATTGAAACCTTTAATCATAACCTGGGGCAGGGTAGCTTCTCAACTAATCCAAATGTGCATTCAGTCACAAGATTTCACTTCATACACAATGAATAACATCAAAAACATCCTTTTGAATCAAAAGTCAAAGATGGTTCCCATAAAATAGGCAGTCATTATCTCTCAAAAGAAAAGCCCGCTGAGTCAAAACCTACGAAGGAGACTTAAGGAAAACTGGGGCATCTTGCTAACTGTAGTCTCAAAACAAAAACAGTTAGGCAAAAAAGTTAGGGATAACAAATAAAAAAATAGGTCTCTACAAATCCTCAACAACAGAAAAATGTTGCAAAAAAAACTGCCTTCTCAAATAAAATTCAAGTATCCGAACCATCACCAAAATATCATTCTAGATTCAATAGGAGTTCAAACGCACAATTAACTGAGTTTAGCACTGGAGAATATCATGAAGAACAGGTGGGTACAAATAAACTTTGAGACTTATCCTTTGTTTCTTAAAACGTGAACCAGGCCATGTTACAACCCTTTAAAATTCCTAATTGAAGCATGGGTTAGTTCGAAAGCATACTGTTACAAAAGGTATCCTGACTCCTATAAGGCGCACTATAAATCCTGGGTCGAATTGATATTCTTACAAATTTATTTTATCTTCTAAAAAATGAATTTTTAAAACTTCAAGACAAACATAAACTTTTCATTGTTTGAATATCGCTATTTGCATATAGCTAATTGTTTGACAGCGGAGAAATTCGCACGAAAAATATCTAATGAACGAAAATTCCCAATGAACAGAACCATTTCAAATGGAAAGACACTTCCAATGACAAGCCTTCCATAATTAAGGGGCATAACATGATTATTGTCCAACACATCTGGGGCAGTCAAGTTAAGGTTCCAAGAAATCTCTCATAAAGTCCTGAATAGCCAGGGGCAGGTTTCCATTCGAATCACTTGGGGTATCGAGCATGAATTCCATTAAAAGGGCATGTACAATCAAGCTAAAATTTTCCACCAATGCTACAACACTTACTATTATGAATAGTGACAAATCCTCACAAAGTCCCTTTCATAAAGTGGTCCCCGTAAAGTCACCAAAGCCACCTCTATAAGGTTATCCCCATAGAATAATCTTCACGGATAAGGGTCCAAACCCTATAAGGCCAAATTCATGGGTATCCCCACAAAATTATCCCTACAAAGTTGGATTCATGTGATCCCTAACCAGAGTCTCAATCTCCGGAAGATCCTCTCCCCAGTTGATTTGGTCTTAAAAGGAAGCCTTATGGAATTCTTCCTAAAAAATATCCTCCCCAGCAGTTCGTCATATATCCTCTTCAACAAGGTTTATTTCCCCAGTAAACTACAGATTCCCAACTTGAGCTTTCCACTCAGACTATTACAAATCAAGGGACCACAACCCCTAATCCCCAGTTGAAGTCGCCAAAGAAGTCGTTACTATCCCCGAAAGTGACTGTGAAGCCTGGAACCCGACCAAATAATAGTTGACTCCATTCATCTAAAGCAACTTACTGCAAAGCCTAGACCCAACCAGATAGTAACTTAACTTCTCCATCTATCGCAAAATCTGGACACGACCAGATAATTGTTCAAAGTTACTACGAAGCCTGGAAGCCGACCAGATAACAATTAACTTCTTTATCCCCAACAAGTTGTTAACTTCCATTCTCTCCAATCAAGAGTATAACTCCCTAGTAGAGTTTATTTCTATAGCCACAGAAATCTATCTCCCAGCCATTCAACTTCAAAAAATAATGAAGAATCGCATTCCTTATCCCCAGCAGCAGTCATGGATTTATTTTCCCTCAAGTCAACGACGGTACAACAAACAACTGATCAGTTCATATACTGCATTCATACATTACTTTACAAACATCATAGCATATGCATACAAAATACATATAACACAATCTCATTTATTTTGAGAATATCATTACACAATGTGTGTCATGCATCATGACATTGCACACAGCTAATTCTTTACCTTTTCAAGAAATATCATCAAACAAATATCATCATCGATTTTCAACAGGTTCCAAATTAATACCTGAAACAAGACATGACAACTATCCATGAACAACTGATTGTAGATTAATACTTGAAACAAGACAGGATAGTTATCTACACGACCAGATAAAGCAATATTACACGGGTTCCTTCTAATTTCCAGATGCAGTTTCACACAGACTCATCCCGAAGCAGCCCTACCCAAGATCCTTCTCATATACTTCCAGATGCAGCTTCACACGGGCTCATCCTGAAGCAATCTTACACGGATTCCTTCTCATATATTTCCAGATCTAGCTTTACACAGGCTCATCCTGAAGCAATCTTACACGGGTTCCTTCTCATATCTCTAAATGTAGCTTTCACACGGGCTCATCCTGAAGCAATCTTACACGGGTCCCTTCTCATATCTCCAGATATAGCTTTCACACGGGCTCATCCTGAAGCAATGTTACACGGATTCCTTCTCATATATTTCCAGATATAGCTTTACATGGGCTCATCCTGAAGCAATCTTACACGGGTTCCTTCTCATATCTCCAAATGTAGCTTTCACACGGGCTCATCCTGAAGCAATCTTACACGGATTCCTTCTCATATCTCCAGATGTAGCTTTCACACGGGCTCATCCTGAAGCAATCTTACACGGGTTACGTCTCATATCTCCAGACGCAGCTTTGCACAGGCTCATCCTAAAACAATATTACATGAGTTCCTTCTCATAATATCCGGAAGTGATCTTACACTGACTCCTTCTCATCCTGAAACAATCTTACACAAATTCTTTCTCATAATTTTCAGGGGAAGTTTCACACAGACTCATCCCGAAGCATCCCTATGCAGGCTCCTTCTCATACATTTCCAGATACAGTTTCACACGGATTCATCCCAAAGTAGGCCTACACAGGCTCCTTCTCATATGTTTCCAGATGCAGCTTCACATTGGCTCATCAAGAAGCAATCATACATGGATTCCTTCTAATACATTTCCAGACATGTTTTAACACTGGTCCATTCCGTCATATCATTTAAATTAAATCGACCAAAGATTTATTCTGATTCTTCTTCCAATTTCTACCAATAGTCTCCCCATATGGCATATTTAAGCCCATTCTCGACATAATCAACCACCACATCATCGAGTGCAAATTTCTGGGCAATCTAGTGTTTAATCATCTTCCACCTTCAAGTCACGAATGTTAGACCTGCCAATCTAACTCTTCAATTTTAAGAAGATTGAATACGGGGAGTTGTTGTACCCCAAAAGTTTCCCTCTCTTTTTCAAGGATTCTCAAGGAATTGATCAGACAAAATCATCTCCAAAGCGCTGGGACCCAAATTAGGGTTTTGACTGAAAGTGACCAATCTTTGACTTTTGACCTAGTACATGACTTTTTGGTTTGGAATATGATCTCAAGTGCATCAGTTCAACCTAATCGCATATTTCAATTCATCTCCCGAGATCAGTGGATTGATAGACAAATTCGGTCAACTAGTGGAAAAAAGTCAACTGTACACTAAAAGTCAAACTTTGACTTTTGACCAAAATTGAGTCCCAAAAATCACATTTCATCAAGACATCCAAAATATGAAATTTAATCATCAAAAATCAAGAGAGTCAAAAATCCAACTTTGCAAGACTTGGAAATTTTTCTAAGTATTTTCTATACTTGTTAATTCCATTGCTTCATGACATCTTTTCACTATAATTTAAAATAATTCAAGATGTCACAAATAATTCAAGATGTCACAAATAATTCAAGATGTTACAAATAATTCAAATTATTACAAAGTGGCATTTTTGCAAGAGTATAAATTCTAGGTTTGGTCTTGTTTGAACTCTTCCCATTTGACTCAAACTTTGCCACTATGTTGCCCACAAGCATGCTTTGTCTTTGTTATAATCTGCATAATTTAGTCCATAAACCATATTTTTTATCATGCTACAAACAATGTTGTCCAAGCCTGCTATATGGCCCACATAACAGCCCAAAACCATGTCAAAAGACAGTCTGTTGTACTGCTATAAAACAGACATGCACCAACCTTTCACAACACTCCAAAACTGCTGCAAAAACAACCTTACTATGCTACTATCAAGTCAGTCCAAACATGCATTATATCAGCCCCATGTTTACATCAAATTTGTATATGAGAGCTGCACCTAAAAGGAAATGATGCAGCATACTCAAAAAAGTTCAAATGGTTATTTGTTTCCCTCCCAAAATCACAACAAAACTCATCTATAAATAAACTGTTTCACAACACATCTAAGAGGTTTGTTTTTAGAGAGAGAATAGAGAGTTTTGAGTAGAAAACCAGTATTCTTTGTAATCTTTGCTCATTCAAAAAACCAGCTCTACTTTCATTCAAAACAAAAACCCTCAATCCATTATTCCACCTTACAAACTCTCCCATAAACCAAACACCTTATCACATAGAGATTGTTCAAACACAAGAACAATTTATGTAGTGTCATTATCTTCACCCTCCAAACACAAAAACAACACTGTACAACTTGACTGAGTTAGTGTGATTCAACAGTTTGGGATAACTTCCCAGAGATTCATTGGAGCCATCACAGTAGTTGGAAAAGTATTCAGGCTTAAAATAACAAGTTCAGTCCCAAGGTAAGTCTTCTTAACTTTGATCTTTTCATCTTTCATACATGATTTATTTTTGAAGATAAAATGTAGTAATCATTACCCCCTTTGAGATAACCATTTTCTTGTTGTTTATTTTTATCAATTACATACAGTAAACTGACCCAAACACACAATAAGACAATGTTTTAAGGGAAAAAACTGCAGCATGAGTCGACACATACCCACTTGGGTCGACTCATTCTAGTGAAAAAATAGGGTATGGGTCGACACATAGCCTTATGCATCGACTCATACTGTTATCCAGGCCCCAAAACAGAAAGGTGAAAGGTGCATGAGTCAACACAAAACGCGTATGTGTCGACACAAACAGGTGCATGCATCGAAACATCCCTTTATGCATCGACTCATACTGAGTTGGTTTGGTTTGGTAGGAGCAAGGAAATCTATGTGTCGATGCATAGCTGCATGTGTCGACACATAACAGTTCAAAATTCATTTTTTCCTTTATTTTACACCGTTTTTACATTGTCTTCATTATTATTCGATATGGTTGTAATACTTAAGTTTCTATTTCATCCCCATTTGTAAATTGTAGCCCCACTCCCCTAATGATGTAATAGCTTAGGAATTTAATTTCCACAATTTACCACTTTAATATAAATTGTTAGTAATTAGGGTGTGTATGGAAAGATAAAATCAACCATTAGAGAACCCTAATTTCAAAGATAAAAATGCATGCAATCAAACACACTATTCACACGTGCACCTCTAGGGTAACCTCGCTTTGTTGCCTCGGAAAATAGTCATGTCCCTCGAATATGGGAGTTTTAGCAAAGACCCTCGATAAAAAAGGATCGTAGTCCCTCGATGTTTCCTTCGGTAAATGATCTAGTTCCTTATGAAAATTTCTAAAATGTCTCATAAGTTGCCTTCTATGACTATACGATTGACCCACGCCCATCCCTTCACATCCAATGATGGGGATTCTTACCAATCAATGGTAAGATTGCAACATCTAAAGGAGGAGGAAAAGAACAAATACCTTTTGAGTAGGTAGGAAACTCGTAGTTGCTTGTTCACAAATCAAAACCATTTTTCACACTTACACTTTAAAAACACCTTCAAAAAACAAACATATCTTTGAACTATTTTTAAACAACCACTTTGTATACATTCTTATAGAGACGAGAATTATTACAAAGTTAGCGGAAACAAGGGCATTTTCAAAATACTTTCAAAAACCCACCACGAACACATTTCAAACATAGAATTTTTCAAAGCGATCTAGCAAGAAACTAAGAGCCCGTAGATAACTACGGATGAAAAGGGTGCTAACATCTTCACTTTTCATAACCTACCCCCCGAACTCAAGAAAATATCTGAAAAGGTTTTTCCTGTTATTTTCGCCCCTTCCTTTATTGGATAAAAGAAAAGTCTGTGGCGACTCTTGCTATCCGCAACATTTGCGACAAAATGCAAAAACACCCGAGTCAGTTCTCCCGCCGTATGACACAACCCTTAAATGTCCGAACTGAAGCATGGGTTAATTCGAAAGCATGTTACAATGAGATAGCGTTTAACCGACTCCTAAAGTGTGTGCTAAATATATGTGTTAGTATCATGTGCTCGTCTTATTATTCTTAAAAGAAAAAAGTTTTCAATATTGCACTTTAAAAGAAGTGATTCTTTCACAATGAGTCGCAGTGTCTTTTCCACATAAAAATTCAAGACTTACATAAGTGTTGCATTAGAATTATCATTCTCATAATTAACATTTTTTCTGCATGCAAAACAACTTCTTGACATCAAGGGAGTTTACATAATGAGCATCAACGAAGAGCTTAATCTTGTTAAAGAAGAGAGGCTTGAATACTCAGCTGAAACAAAATTTATATGTCTCAAGAGAAGTAATATGATATCCAGGGGCATGTTACCCAAAGATTCCGATTAAGAAAATTTAGTTTGCTGCTTTACAATCTGAGTACCTTTAAAGGGGATGGAGTTTGCAGATCCCGCCAATCTGTGGTAGTGATGTCAAAGTTTCGCCAATTTGGGGCATAATTTCTAGTAATTCTGTTGAGTAAAAGAAGACCATTTTGAGAAATGATTGGATGCAGATTGTGTGGATGTTTTGATTATCCAGAGATCTTTGTTGAGAAATGGTGTATCACTTTCAGTTGGTCCTAAGGGATAAATTGCTTCAAGTATCCGTCTGAGTACCAAGTAGTTCAAGTTGAGAAGTACAGTTATGTACTAGTATACTTTCAGAATTTAAGTCAACCACCATAAGGGTAGGTTGTCATCCAAGACTCTGAACTTCTCATTTCTCCGTGAGCATGAGGCAAGGAAATGGTTTGCCAAGACTCTGTTGAGCAGGGGTAGGTATTCCAATGGTAGTACTCCAATGAGTCGAAGTAAAAGTATTAGAATTTGATTACCTTAAGGGGAAGAAGCAGGTGAATACTCCATTGAAGTAAGAGCTCAGGAAATATGCGACAATTATGTCAAGATTCGAAGAATCTCTCAAAGGTTGAGTAATCAGGAGCAGTAACCCAAGTGTTATTGAAGGCATCTCTAACATTGGTTACAGGGGGAAATGTTCCATAGTTTGTAACATTGGGACATATTATCTTTGATGGTACAGATCTCAAGAAATCCTCTCGAGGAGAGTTTCTTCAAAAGCCCTGCATGCTGGGACATTCCCCCCTCTTCAGAGTTAACCAGGCTTAGTTCAGGTGTAAGATAAACAACATGTGAGTTCCAAAAGCTGTCAAAGTTGTTATCAATTTGATGTTTTTAGTGGGATGATTCTTTCCCCAAATCGAATGATTTTTCCTAGTATGGTCTGCACTTTTTCTCAGAAGAAGCTTATTAGTTAAAAGTTTTCAAAGAAAAATACTTTCCCTTTGTGAAGTATGTATGGGTTTGTTTCTTACCATCAGAATCAACATTTGAGTTTGTCTTCATAGTGATATATTCCCCGATGAAAGTGGTTCTGGTGGAAGGTTTTCTGCAGGAAAGTATTCCCCAGTGCAACCAACTTTTTACGAGAGCTCTCTTAATAATTCTCCTTTTCCCCAAGTGAAGTACATGTTGGTGGATTTGATACAACAATCTATCTCCACAGTGTGGTCTGCATCTTCTAAAGGTTCCTGTAAGAATTATTTTCTATGCCAACAAGAAGTTTCTTCATTTATCCTCGTGAAGTAGTTTTCCTTTCCCTAGTGGAGAGTACATAAACTGGATACTTCTCCCCAGTGCAGTCAGCTTGTTTCGAGATTTCTCTTGTTGTGTTTTATTGGTTTATCCCCATGAAGTAGTCTATGTTTCTCCAAGCAAAGGGAGTGTGAGCTCATCTTTCCCCAGTGAAGTCTACACCTTTCTTTCTTTTAGGAAGTCTTTCTCCTTAGTGAGGTTACATATTGGTGAATACCTTTCCAGGTTTGCTTCACCATTGCATTTTATATTGAGGATAACTCTTTTTAAGATTCATCTATTTCCCAATGGAGTGTGTATTGGTCCTTTTCTCCCCAGTGACAAGAGATGTTGCACCAATCCCCAGTGTAGGTCTAATTTCGAGAGTCTCCTTGGTAAAAGAACTCTTTCCTCTCCAAATGAAGGTTAATTCTTCATTGAAGTATGAAGGTTTCTTCTCCATAGTGGATCTCTGCACAAAGAATCTTTGACTGGTAAGGTCTGCTTGATAAAGATTTATTGACAAAAATTCGTAAGTTCCCAATGAATGTTCGCAAAGGTGAGCTTCTCAGGGAATGGACATTCACGAAGTAGATTCATTCTCCAACTGAGAAATCCTTCTCGTTCCCCAGTTAGGTCATTTTGGAAAGTCTTCCTTTTCTCCAGCAAAAGTTTTATTGGGATTTCTATGTCAAGATTTCTCATATACCCAGGATGTTATATTTTTGAGATATTCTTGTATGCTCGGTCGAAGCCTATGAATGCATTTTTGTTCAGAAGTTCTCTTACTCGCCAGTGAAGAGGTTGATAGGTTACTCCTTGTAGATCCAGTGGTCATAAATATCCCTCGGCAACCTCCAACATTTAGTGGCATTCTTGCACAAGCATGCAGAGTGTTGTGTCTCTCTCTAGTGAAGTTCATAATTTATTTTTGCAAGTCATATCAGAATATGGCCTTTGGTTACAGTTTATTCTGATCTGTTATTCTCCAGTGGAGCATCTAAACATGTATCATTACATTGAATCCACTCAAATGTGTAGTATTTCCATTCATTTTGGAATAATACTTTATTGAAAAATTCAAACATGCATTGAATTATAAGCCAATTTCATCGCCTTTCTCCGCAGTGATTCCGCTTAGTTTCTTGATATACCCATTGATCCATTAATCCCAATAGATATCCCTTGATATCCTTGATAGATTTCCTCATTGTCTACCGCTTTTGTGATTGTGCTTTCTGCCGGGTTTTTACCCGGGTTGGCCTCTTGAAGTTAGAGTGCGAGAAAGAGTTGGTGTATAACCTTTCTTTCTTCTCAATTGTTTGATTATCCATACTTCGTGTGTGGAAATTCAAATATTTACCACTCTTGAAGAACTACACCCTGTCTTTGGCCTGAGGGATAATGTAATCCTTTTTCTAGCAAATGGCAATTCCTTCCCTTACTCCTATAAGTCGATCCCCTTCTCGCTTCTCACTTAGGGGTTTTTCCTGCCCCTGTGTAGGTCCTCGTGGTTCGTGTTTAATGGTTATTGACATACCATTTGAGTCCATTCTTGTTTTCTCACACTTTTTCCTAGGTCCATACATCTATAGTCCTCATAGAACGAGTGCTTACTTGTCTCTTTATCCCTCATCATTCTTATTTATATTTTGTCGAGTGGTCACTCGTTTGCCTTGTTGTGGTCTAGTTCTTTCCTGGCACAATATTTTTAGGTCTGGTGGTCATCAGTTCCTATAAAGGTCAAGTTTCAATTAATTGTTACCTTTTTCAAAATACAGTGTTCTTATTTCTCTTCTGCCGAGTGGTTACTCGTTTGCCGTGTTGCAGTCTAGTTCTTTTCTGGAAGAACATTTTTAGGTATGATGGTCATTGTGATGCGGTGGGAGAACTGACTTGGGTGTTTGTGTTTGATCGCATTTGTTGCGGTTAGCAAGAGTCGCCATCGACTTTTCTTTTATCCAAAAGGAAAGGTGAAAAAGCACAGGAAAGACCTTTGAGATTATTTCTTGAGTTCGGGGGGTAGATTATAAAAAGGGAAGGTATTAGCACCCTTTTATCCATGGTTTTCCATGGGACTTTAGTTACTTTTTAGATCACTTGCTTTTGTTTGAAATTGTGCTTTGTATGATTTTTTAAATTATTTTGTAAAGAGGCCATTGTTTAGGCAATCTTTGTAATGATTCTTGTTCGTAAGAATGTATACAAAGATGTTGATCTTTTAAAAATGTTTTCAATTTTATAAGATGTTTTGATAGTGTATGTGATTGTTTTGAAAATAACAAGGATGTTTGTTTTGAAATGGAGCAAGTAATTAGGAGCAATATACCTACTCAAATGTCTTTCTTGTTCATTTTCTTTTCCTTTTGACATTGTTGTCTTACCATTGATTTGGTAAGCAACCTTATCTTTGGATGTAAACGGGACGGGCATGGGTCATCGTATAGCAATGATTAGCAATGTTGCAAGGTATCTTAGAATTCTTTTTTAGGGACTAAGATCATTTGTAAGGCAACTTTAGACAACGTCATCGAGGGACTATGATCTTGTATTTGCTTGTTTTTGCTAAGATACCTTACATGCGTAATATTGCCATTTTTGTAAGGCAACCAAGTGAGATAACCCTAGGGGTGCTTGTGTGCAAGTGTGTTATTTTCATGCTTGTTTTTTTTCTTGGATCAGGGTTTTCTATTTTAATTGTTTTTATCTTGCCATACAAACCCTAATTACTAGCATTTGTATATAAAGCGATAAATTGCGGAATTTTAAAGTTACTACGCTATTATAACAATTGTGGGAGGGGGATATACAATTTATGAATGGGGATTGCAATAATGTAAACCTAATTAATCTATTACAACCAAATTGAATATTGTACAAATAATTGGAATAAATAATATACAAGATGAATTAAATATGCAAGAATTATAAATGCAAAGAAAAAGATTTTTGTTTGGTTTCTTAATATGAAGGAGGTTTTGACCTAAAAAAAAGTAATTAAATTAAATTAAACTTAAGTTAAATAAAGAAATTAATTAAGAAAAGATTTTTTTAAATGAAACCCTAAATCTATTTTTAGTTGATTAAAGGAAAATAAGTTTTAAAGAAAAAGTATTTTTATATTTTTATATTTTTATATTTTTTTGTCTTGAAAATAAATTATAGTGTTATAAAATATTCTTTAGTCTCTTTGGTATCAAAAATATTTTTTCATTAGTATAAAATAAATAATATTTTAGTTTTAATTAAATTTACAAGAAAATTAATAAAAGTAAATAAAGTATGATAAATAAAATAATTTTTTATGTGGAAAAATAATTAAATCATGTCAAAATATAAATATATATTTTTTTATACTCTTTATGATTTTTTTTGTTGGTATTTTAGAAAATATATTTAAAAAGAAAAATAAAGAAATAAATAAAATAAAAATAAAATGGGTCAAGGGGTGTCACAAGTAAACAGGGCGTATGATAGAAGGAAAAAAAGAATGCCAGGCCCAAAGGGCCCAACGCCTGCAAACAAACATAAAAAAAATGTCAAAAAATTGGAAAAAAAAAGCAAAATGGTCTCGCTGGGGCTTGAACCCAGGACCAAAGGGTGAACAGGCGCGCGCTTTACCACTGGGGTGGCTATACATCCGTTTATATAGGCAAAACCATAAATATATAAGGCAAACTGCTTTCTGAAGGAAACTTTATCTTCAACCTTGAGCTATGGCCGGACCACCTGTATCTTCCTCATTTCTCCACAAAAATGGAAAGTTCAAACATGAAAGTTGTGGTGTTTCTTCCCACGAATTCAACCATATTGTAAGTACGAATTGCGCCTAAGAGGGGGGGGGGGGGGGGGGTGAATTAGGTACTTTAAGAAATTCTGGTTTTAGTGATGATGGATATTATTTTTCTGGTTAATGGTAAGTTTAGGAAAGCTTAAAGTGTAGAAAAATAAAGAGACACGGGCGATATATCCTGGTTCCCCTCACAGTCCGAGAGTACTCCAATCCCCTTTCAACATGAAAGAGATTTCCTTATTGTGCAAACTTAAACAAGAATTACCAAAAAGCCAAGAACAATCCTCTTGGACCAAGAACAATCCTCTTGGATTTTCACTATGTCAACTATGAGAATAATCCTCTCAAAGTTACTACAATTGTATCCAACAATCATGGAAAGACAAGATTTAAAAACACTTAAACTTATTTCCAACAATCCTGGAAAAATAAGTAAGTAACTATCAATATTTGATTTTGAGTGAGTTGAGTAGTATTGATCACTTAGAGTGATTTGACAATGAATGTTCTTCTCTTCCAATAATAATATTGTACAATGACTCAAGATATATTTGCTCAAAGTTTTCTGTTTAACAATGTATGAAAATGTGCAGAAAACTTATGTATGAAAGTGAAGAAATGCTTGAGTTTGTATTTTGAAAGTTCAGAAAATATATTTGGAAGAGGTGTTGAAAATGATTTTGAAAATGAATATTTATATGTTCATAACACCCTTTTGAAACATCATAAAGTTCTGAAAATGAATTATGAACAAATGCCAAGATTGAGTGAAAGGTTTCAATGAAAGGTATTATGAACAGTCATGTGAAAAGTTGTTGGTTTTCAAAATCGTGCAGCATGCAATCGATTTCACCCTTTGTGTAAATCGATTGCATAATGTTTCAACAACTGATTTTTCAAAAGTTTTAAGTGTGCGATCGATTGCACAAGCAATGTCAATCGATTGCATGTAAAGTCAGTAGCAAAAAAATAAGTGAGTGCAATCGATTGTACAAGTAATGTAAATCGATTGCATGAGAAACATAAGCAAGCGTTTTGAAAATTTTAAGTATGCAATCAATTGCATAAGCAATGTAAATCGATTGCACTGAGAATTAGAAGCAAAAGATCTAAAAATTTGAAGCATGCAATCGATTGCACTAATATGAAAATCGATTGCACTCAAGTAAAAAATGAATTTTAACTTTGAAAAACTTGAGTAATGATTTATAAAGCATTTCTTATTCAACATTGAGCATCTATATCTTAAGATCAAAGTAAATAATATTATTATACCTTTAAAGTTGTTAAGAGCCTTGAACTGAAGATTTTGTCCATAGATGCTTTGAGCTTGATCATAAATCTTTGCCTTCTTTGTCAATCATGGTTTGTCCTCATCAAAACAAAAGCTCATTTGAGAAGCTTGATTTTACATTCTCCCCCTTTTTTATGATGACAAACAATCTTGCTTTATGCATTGTAGTTTCCAAAATGAGCTTCTCCCCCTAAGATGCAAAACTCCCCCTATGTATGAGAAGGTTGAAATCCTTTATATTTCTTCATCTTGGTTGGAGGGTACCTTTTAAAAATTAAGACAAGAAAAAAAATACAAGCATAAAGTACCACATCTTTCTCCCTATTTGACATTATCAAAAAGAAGGGAAATATGCACAAAACAAACAGTAATAAATCAATATATCGAGAAAACTTTAATTAAACAAGCAACACAAATTGTTTAACGATTACACATAAATTTAACAAACAAAACATAGAATAACAAGACAAGGACATAACAAAAAATAGAGTTGGCTAGAACATCAAGGGTGATGCATGTTCTGGTGGTTATAGGACCAAGAGCCTTAATTCGGAAATTGTTGTTGAAGAGGGGGTTATGTGTAGTGTTGAGGAGGTGCATCTGGATTATTTGGATCATATGGTGGAATATGAAGATGAGAGTAAAGGTATGAAAATTATTGATTAACATCTGTGCAAAAGTCATTAATCTGGGTTGGAGTAGATGGGAATGAGTGTGTGGTATTAAAGTTTATTTGGCTTGAGAATATGAGAGAGAGGAATTCTGACCAACACAATTTTCTGTCATAAGAGCAAGTTACAGAACGTGCAATCAATTTGCATACAGGTGCAATCGATTTTCACATAAAACAGAATCAAAATAAAACTGAAACGCACAGAGTGCAATCGATTTGCATTTATGGTGCAATTGATTTGCACTTGAAACAGAAAGGTCAGAATTGAAAATACTCAGTGTGCAATCGATTTACACTCTTTGTGCAATCGATTTGCATCAACCAAAAATGACCAAAACAAAATTTTTCTTAAAAATTAAATACAACTTAACATATATTCACATATAGCATATTTAAAACATATATACAAAAACATAACAAGGATAGAAGGCACCTTATATGTCATGTTCGTCAAGTATGCCAAGTTATCGTCGAATCTTGTAGAATGGTTCTCTTGCCAAAGGTTTAGTGAAGATATCGTCAAGCTGATTACGAGTATCTACAAAGGTTACCTCGACATCTCCTTGAAGTACATGATCATAGAGGAAATGATGTCGTATGTCTATGTGTTTAGTTCTTGAATGCATGACGGGATTCTTCATAATGTTTATTGCACTTGTGTTTTCGCACCGTAGTGGAATGCATCCTAGATCGAGTATGTAGTCACGAAGTTGTTGTTTGAGCCACAAGATTTGAGCGCAACTACTACCCGCTGCAATATATTCAGCTTCGGTCGTGCTAAGAGCAACGCATGCTTGTTTCTTGCAGGCCCCTGATACTAATGCATTACCAAGGATGTGACAAGTACCACTTGCGCTTTTTGTATCTGTTTTATAACTTGCATAATCCGCGTCAGAATAACCAACTAAGTTGCAAAAACTATCTTTAGGATACCATAATCTGACATTCGTTGTTCCTCTGAGATACTTCATGATCCTCTTTACCGTCGTGAGATGAGATTCCTTTGGATTAGCTTGAAAGCGAGCACAGAGACAAACACTAAACATTATGTCAGGACGGCTTTCCGTCAAATACAATAAGGAGCCAATCATACCTCGATACTTTGTAATGTCGATGGAAACACCTAATTCATCTTGATCAACATATGAACCAAAACCCATTGGTGTAGACATTGCCTTGCAGTGATCCATGTCGAATCTTTTCAAGAGTTCCTTGCAATATTTGGATTGGTTGATGAAGATGCCACCTTTTAGTTGTTTGATTTGAAGTCCAAGAAAATAGTTCATTTTACCCATCATGGACAATTCAAATTCTCCTTGCATCATTGCTGAAAATTCTTCACACATTTCTTGATTTGAAGAACCAAAAATGATGTCGTCAACATAGATTTGTGCTAGCAAGGTGTCATCTTTGATTTTCTTGATAAACAGAGTCTTGTCAACTTTGCCCCTTTCAAAGCCTTTTTTGCATAAGAAGTTGCTTAAACGATCATACCATGCCCTTGGTGCTTGTTTCAATCCATAGAGAGATTTTCTCAATTTAAATACATGAGATGGATTCTTGAAATCTTCGAACCCCGGTGGTTGCTTAACATAGACTTCTTCAGTGATATATCCATTCAAGAATGCGCTTTTGACATCCATTTGGAAAAGCTGAAAATTTAATGAACAAGCATAGGCAAGTAAGAGACGAATAGATTCTAACCTTGCAACCGGAGCGAAAGTTTCTTCAAAATATATTTCTTCTTCTTGATTGTAGCCTTGTGCTACCAACCTTGATTTGTTTCGAACAATTATTCCATTCTCGTCAAGTTTATTTTTAAACACCCATCTTGTTCCAATAATGTATTTTTTTCTTGGCCAATGGACAAGTTCCCAAACTTGATTCCTTTCAAATTGATTTAATTCTTCTTGCATCGCGATAATCCATTGGTCATCGCCTAAGGCTTCATCAACTTTGGAAGGTTCAATTTGAGAGACAAACGCCATTTTTAGGCAAGCATCTTTGAGATTTAATCTTGTTGTCATACCTTGACTTAGATCACCAATTAATTTATGAATAGGATGATCTCTATGAGTTCTCCATTCTTTTGGTAGATCATTGAGATTTGACTCTTGTTGGGGTGATTCTTCGTGTTGAATTGGTTGATCTTTGGAAGAATTTTGTTGAGGACCTTCTAGTATTTCATCATCATTATCACAAACAATATTATCCTCCTTGGAGGGGTTAGTTTCATCAAAAGATACATGCATTGATTCTTCAATTGTTAAAGTTCTTTTGTTGTAGATTCTATATGCCTTACTAGAAAGAGAGTAGCCAAGAAAAATACCTTCATCGGATTTTTCATCAAACTTACCAAGGTTATCTTTGTCGTTATTTAAGACAAAGCATTTTCATCCGAAGATGTGAAAGAAAGAAATAAATATTTGGTTTCCTCCCTTTGAAGAGTTCATATGGAGTTTTCTTCAAGATCGGTCTTATGTTAACTCTATTGCTAACAAAACATGCCGTGCTCACCGCATCCGCCCAAAAGTATTTTGGAAGATTTGAGTCGCTAATCATTATTTTAGCAAGTTCCACAAGAGACCTATTCTTTCTTTCTACCATTCCATTTTGTTGAGGAGTCCTTGGTGCCGAGAAGTTGTGAGAAATTCAATGTTCTCCACAAAATTCTTCAAATAGAGTATTTTGAAATTCTCCGCCATGATCACTTCTTATGGAGGCAATTGTTAGAGACTTATCATTCTGAATTTGTTTAGCATACTTCTTGACCATCTTGAATGCATCACTTTTTTGTACTAAAAAGAATGTCCAAGTATATCTAGAGAAATCGTCAACAATAACCAAAGCATATAAATTACCTCCAAAACTCCTTGTTCTTGATGGACCAAATAAGTCCATATGTAACAATTGTAGTGGCCTTGTAGTGGACACCACATTCTTAGATTTGAAAGTTGATTTTGTTTGTTTCCCCTTTTGACAAGCATCGCAGAGTCTATCTTTGAAGAAATTTCTCTTAGGCAATCCAATGACAAGATCATGCTCGATTAGTTTATTCAAGTGTTCCATGTGAATATGAACAATTCTTTTGTGCCACAACCATGAATCATCGTTGTTCGCCATGAGACATTTAACCTTCAAAGATGGATCATCAAGGGAAATCATGAATATATTATTGATTCTTTTACCTTTAAGTATAACCTCATGTGTGACTTCGTCTTCTATCAAGCATTCATCCTTGGTGAACTTGATCTTGAAGCCTTTGTCACAAAGTTGGCTAATACTAAGAAGATTGTGCTTTAGTCCTTCAACATAAAGAACATCTTCAATAGATGTGAAAGGTGGAGCACCAACTTTGCCTTTGCCAAGGATTCTTTCCTTATTATTGTCTCCATAAGTGACAAAACCCTTTGCCTTTAGCACTATATTTGAAAATTGGTTTATGTCTCCTGTCATATGCTTTGAACAACCACTATCAAGATACCAAAGATTGCATGTGGTCTTCAAGCATACCTGCAAAACAAATTAGGCTTTGTTAGGTACCCAAGTTGCTTTGGGTCTTTCATAATTAGTGCCTTTCTTTACCCACACATAATGCCCACTTTCCACACTAAAGATTCTAACATAGCAAGCATTAGGTGTATGGCCTTTAATACCACAATAAAAACAAGTAGGTTCAAAGTTACTTCTATATCTAGAAGGATAAGATTTCTTCTTAGGAAATGTTTTATTTTTAGGATAGTGATGAACTCTTTTAGGTTTGTTCACTTTCTCTTTTGATGATTGATCACTAGCCTTAACAAAGATAGTTTTATTAGAACTTGGTTTTGAAAACTTTGAATATCGTAGTCCACTTTTATCATTGGAGTATATTTGTTGGCTAAGAACACCTTCCAATCCAATTTGGCCTTTTTCATATCTTTCAATGACTCTTTTTAATTGGACAATTTGGAAAGAGAGTGACTCACAATTCTTGCATACAAAATTCTGTTTTTGTTCATCACTTGATTTTTGTTTTTCTTATTTGAAATCTTTTTCCATAGATTCACATTTTTATTCTAAGGATGAAATTTGTTTCTTTTGTGATGAAATAGTTTTATACAGAATTTTGCATTAATTCAATAGTTCATCTATAGAACCTTGTGCATCACTATTAAAAAGATAAAATTCATTACTAACCTCATTGTCTTCATCATCGGAGTGGTCTGAGGCCATCAACGCTAGATTTGCACTTTCATCACTATCAGAATCGGATGAGGAACTTATTTCATTATCCTCCCATGCAACATAAGCCTTTTAGTTCTTGAATCCATTTTTTCTTTTGAAGCCACCTTTCTTGGAGAGTTTTGGACAATCCGGCTTGATATGACCTTGCTTACCACATTCATAACATGTGATTTCTTGTGTTGATGTGGAAGCTTCCTTTTTCTTAAATTGTTTCTTTCCTTTTGAATGAGAAAAGGGTTTGTCATTTCTACCAAAGAACTTACCAAGCCTTTTAACAAGAAGCATGAAATTTTCATCTTCTTCCGGATTGTCTTCCTTTTCAACTTCCTTAGAATCTATCTTCAAAGCAATATTCTTGGTTTTCTTCTCTTGATTTTCATGCTTTTCAAGTCTTCTGAGTTCCGTTTCATATTCTTGAAGTTTTCCAAACAATGTTGTGGACTTCATGGAGGAGAGACTTTTCTTTTCTGAAATTGCCGTTACCTTTGGTTGCCATTCCCTAGTTAAGGACCTAAGTACTTTCAGATTTAGTTCATCATTCGTCAAAGTTTTACCAAGAGCACTTAGATGATTTGTCAAGTGCACAAATCTCTTTTGTAGGTCAAGAATGGTTTCTCTGGGCTACATTCAAAATAATTCATATTCTTGACTCAGGGTATTTAGTCTTGATCTTTTTACTTCAACCGTTCCTTCATGAGTTTGTACCAAGGTATCCCATATTTCTTTTTCTGTCTTGCATGCCGAGACACGGAAGAATTCATCCATGCTAAGTTCACCTTGAAGAAGGTTTATTGCCTTTTTATCATAGAGAACTTTCTTCTTATCATCATCGTCCCATGCAGTTTTAGGCTTTGATGAGCCAACACCATTGATTACTGTTATAGGGATAAATGGACCATTCTCGACGGCATCCCATACTTCTTCTCCTTGTGCTTCTAGATGTGTCTTCATGCGTATTTTCTAGAAGTCAAAATATTCACCACAAAATAAAGGAGGCTTGTTGTTACTACCACCATCTCTGAAAGCGGGATTTTTATTTGCGGAAGCCATTCTGGATCTTTTAGGAACAGGTTACCTATAACCTGCTCTAATACCAATTCTAAGTACGAAGTGTGCCTAAGAGGGGGGTGAATTAGGTACTTTAAAAAAATTCTGGTTTTAGTGATGATGGATATTATTTTTCTGGTTAATGGTGAGTTTAGAAAAGCTTAAAGTGCAGAAAAATAAAGAGACACGAGCCATATATCCTTGTTCCCCTCACAGTCCGAGAGTACTCCAGTCCCCTTTCAACATGAAAGAGATTTCCTTATTGTGGCAAACTTAAACAAGAACTACCAAAAAGCCAAGAACAATCCTCTTGGACCAAGAAAAATCCTCTTGGATTTTCACTATGTCAACTATGAGAACAATCCTCTCAAAGTGACTACACTTGTATCCAACAATCCTGGAAAGACAAGATTTAAAAACACTTAAACTTATTTCCAACAATCCTGGAAAAATAAGTAAGTAACTATCAATATTTGATTTTGAGTGAGTTGAGTAGTATTGATCACTTAGAGTGATTTGATAATGAATGTTCGTCTCTTCCAATAATAATATTGTACAATAACTCAAGATATATTTGCTCAAAGTTTTTTGTTTAACAATGTATGAAAATGTGCAGAAAACTTATGTATGAAAGTGAAGAAATGCTTGAGTTTGTATTTTGAAAGTTCAGGAAATATATTTGGAAGAAGTGTTGAAAATGATTTTGAAAATGAGTATTTATATGTTCATAACACCCTTTTGAAACATCATAAAGTTATGAAAATGAATCATGAAAAAATGCCAAGATTGAGTGAAAGGTTTCAATGAAAAGGTATTATGAACAAGTATGTGAAAAGTTGTTGTTTTTCAAAATCGTGCAGCATGCAATCGATTGCACCCTTTTTGTAAATTGATTGCACAATGTTTCAACAGCTATATTTTCAAAAATTTTAAGTGTGCAATTGATTGCATAAACAATGTCAATCGATTGCATGTAAAGTCAGTAGAAATAAAATAAGTGAGTGCAATCGATTGCACAAGTAATGTAAATTGGTTGCATGAGAAACAAAAGCAAACGTTTTGAAAATTTTAAGTATGCAATCGATTGTACAATCAATGTAAATCTATTGCACTGAGAAACAAAAGCAAAAGATCTGAAAATTTGAAGCATGCAATCGATTACACTAATATGAAAATCGATTGCACTCAAGTAAAAAATGAATTTTAACTTTGAAAAACTTGAGTAATGATTTATAAAACATTTCTTATTCACCATTTAGCATCTATATCTTAAGATCAAAATAAATAATATCATTATACCTTGAAAGTTGTTAAGAGCCTTGAACTAAAGATTTTGTCCATAGATACTTTGAGCTTGATCATAAATCTTTGTCTTCTTTGTCAATCATGGTTTGTCTTCATCAAAACCAAAGCTCATTTGAGAAGCTTGATTTTACACATATAACTTATGTAAACTTAAAGTCAAAGATAAAATCTAATTTTACTGGCCCTAAATTGAAACCTAATTTTCTCAGAAATTTCAAATCCAAAATTCTCTATACACAGTTAATATAAATGGAAACTATGAACATGGTTAGCTTTAGAGCAAGGATATCTACATTTTGTTTTCACAAATCAGGATCAAATGATGCTTGTATGATGAGATAGAAGTTTGAGTTTTTACCTCTTGCAGCTGGAGTCGTGAATGGAGTTTGAGCAACTTTTGAGATGACCTGAGGATCTGTTTAGCTTCCCTGGACCTCCTTGAGTGTATCCCAACTCTTACTTTGCCTTGAATGTCCCTGAATCTCTCTACTCAAGTCAACCTGCAAGCTTGGTTTTTGAAAATGGTGGATAGTGATTGAGAAGTTACAGTGAGGAAACAAGGGTATGGATTGCTTTGGTATGATGTATAGAATGGGTTTAAGTGATTAGTTTCCAAAACACACGAGTGGAAATGAAGATCATGAGTTTTGGTTCAGAACTGTATGTTAATGGTGCTCTTGAACATGTTTTTGGTTTTTGAATGTTTGAGGCAGTTTCAGGGCAATAGAATTCGTGTGTCAACTTGCAAATACTGTGTCTACTTATAAGCAAGAGGTTTTAAGACTTGTAACAACTCAGATTTCAAAAACTCACATGTTTTGCTTGGTTACTTGTTTTTGAAGCAAAGCTAGCAAGCATGGTTTCAAGGTGAAGTACAAAGCTTGTAGGGGGCTGAGACATTTAAACATACTTTCTCTGATGGTGTGAGTGTGTTTGTGCAGAAAGAACAAATGCAAGGCTCAATGCAAGCTGACTTTTCATAAAGCTTGCTTTTCTAAAATGGCAATGTTGCTTTTCTTCCCAAAATGGAATTAACTTTGTACAATGCATTGAATGCTTGGATTAAAGATTCCAACAGCTATGAAAACATTAAATTATGGAGTGAAAGTCAAGTTAGAAGCCTGTAAAGTGGGATTTGTACAACATGCTTGAGGATTGGATCTAATGTTCTTCATAAAATGGCTTGTAATCCAAGTGACAAAACACCAACTTCATCTCTTCGATTCTCCCTACTCAAGAATGATCTCAAAGAGTTCTTGGACATTTTGGAAAGCTTGAAATATGCTATACAACTCATCTTTGAATTTCTTTTGAAGATTCCCCTTGGAACTATGTGAAAAATTGCCATGAAGTTAGGTAAAAAATCTGCCTAACTAGGGCAAAATTTCACTAAGTCATTTTTTGTTAATGACCATGTATTCATAAAATTATAACTTGAGATCCAAGCATTTTTATGAGAAGTTGTGTGAAGAAAAGTCATATATTTCATGGATATATACAACTTTCATGTTGGAAGTTTCTCTTGAATCACTTTGCATCATGGTGAAAATTTGGCTCAAAGTTATGAAAAAATAAGAAATTTTTCTATACTTAGAAAAATTTATAAGTTAAGAAATTTCAACTTTTCAAAATAAAATCTTGAATTCTTGATTTCTTGGTGAACAAGTTTCATGTTTTGACATGTTTTAATGAATTATGACCTTTGTCATTTTATTTTGACCGAAAAGTCGAAGTTTGACTTTTCAGTATACAGTTGACTTTTGATCAGTTGACTGAAAAATTCATTTGTCAATCCAATGGACTTGTAGTGTTTTGAACCATGTCATTAGGTCAAAGTGATACAATTGGACTCTTGATATCATGCCTTAACTCAATTGACCATTTGCTAGGTCAAAAACCAGAAATTTCCCTTTCCAAGTCAAAACCCTAATTTTGACCATTTTGCCCTTTTGATGATTTGATCAAATATCTTGAGGAGTTATGGTCCAAACTTGATCAAATGCTACATGTGAGTTTAAAATGTTGGTGTGGATAAAAAATTATGAAGTTTGACTGTAAATTGGCCATGGTTGACTTTTTCCCCAATACAGCTGATTTTTAGGTCAACTGTCCAATTGACTGATCAAAAGTGTGATCCAAGGCTTGAAACTTGTCATGAGTAATCTTGGGGGTCCATAATCATCCATGAAAGTCATATGGGGAATTGATAGTTCAAAAATCCTTGTGCAATCTAAAACCCTAATTTTGGTCATCAGTGTATAAGGAGGTGTCTTGAGCTAATCAAATCCTAGTGTAGTCTTGAACCTAATGAGATCTTGTGAGTAAATTCTTGATAAGTGAGAGGGATAATTTTGGGGTACAACAGCTGTCCCTGTTCAATCTTCTTAAGCCTGAAGAGTTAGATTTGCATGTTTTGCCAGTCGTGACTCGAAGGTGGAAGATGATTTGACACTAGAGTGCCCAGAAATTTGCACTTGGTGATGTGATGGTAGAGGGAATGGGCTTAAAGATGCCATTTGGAGAGGTGATATAAAGTTTTAGGAGATGGGCTTAAAGATGCCATCCAAAGGTGATTGCTTGTGTTGTAATTTGTAAGTTGAAAGAATGAGTATCAGAATGGCGTCCGTGTCTAGAGCGTATCTGAACTATATCTGAAAGTTGAATCTGAATGAGTATCAGAACAGCGTATGTGTCTGGAGTGTATTTGAACTATATCTGAGGATTGAATCTGAATGAGTATCAGAATAGCGTCCGTGTCTGGAGCGTATCTGAACTGTATCTGAAGACCGTATCTGAATGAGTATCAAAATGGCGTCCATGTCTGGAGCGTATATGAATTGTATCTGAGAGTTGAATCTGAATGAGTATCAGAATGGCATCCGTGTCTGGAGCATATCTGAACTGTATCTGAGAGTTGAATCTGAATGAGTATCAAAATGGCATCCGTGTCTGGAGCGTATCTGAACTGTATCTGAAAACTGTATCTGAATGAGTATCAGAATGGCATCCATGTCTGGAGCGTATCTAAACTGTATCTGAGAGTTGAATCTGAATGAGTATCAGAATGACATCCGTGTCTGGAGCGTATCTGAACTGTATCTGAGAGTTAAATCTGAATGAGTATCAGAATGGCGTCCGTGTCTGGAGTGTATCTGAACTGTATCCGAAAAATGAATATTGTTAATGATAGATGTTAACCTTATCCTGAAAAGGGTAAAATGTTATCTAAAATGCAACGTTTATGCTGTATGAAATTCATAGTATAATGCATTCGTGTTATCAATGTTTATGACATATAGATGCAATGTATGCGTATGTGAGCTAGTTTGCTGCACTGCTGTTGGACTGGGGGAAATAAATCCCTGACTGCTGTTGAGGACATATAAGTCTTCATGTTGTGAAGTCCAAGTGATGATGAATTTCCGTTTAGAGGAATAAACTTCGTTGTAAGGGAAATTCCGTATACTGCTTGTAAAATCCTATTGGGGAATCCTTAGAAATTTGACGACTTCTACTGGGGATTGACAATTTGAAATTTGGTCCTGCTGGGGATTCAAACGACGTACTGCGGGGATTTCTTATGGAATAGCCTACAGGTATTTCCCTATCCATTCAACCCATCAATAATTGCCTTTTTTCATTTTGTTTATTTGTAAACAGTAATTATATTAAAATGCATATGTTCAACAATGAATCATTGGACGTTTTTGTAGACAAAATACAAACGTAAAGAAAAAATAGATAGTTTTTGCGCTTTAAAAGATATATCTTTGTATTGACTTTGAGTAAGTATTTTTGTACAAGGAGACAAACATTCTAGTAAGAGAATTCCGCCATAAAAAAGAAAAGTTTGATACAAAGAAAAGATAGCTATGTGTAAAAATCCCATGGGGTTTCCATTCTGCTATAGCCTTCGTATCTCTGAGTATCTTGTCTATTTATTGCCTTGTCCTAAGCTGATTGAATTGATTAGAAACTCTGAGTTTTTCAATGGAAGCCAAAGGTTATCCGTAAAGTGATCCAACGGGACATAGTCATACGCTTTAATTCCCTAACTTTTGCCTGGACCGCCCTTTCGGGTTTTCAGTCCACCGGGAAACCCTTTTTTACCCAAGTCGCCCTTTCGGGTTTTCAACTTGCCGGGTGTACACATTTTTTTTGTTTTATCCCTAATTTTTGCCCGAACCCTTTTGGTTTGCCGGGATGCCCTTGTTTTGCCTAGGTATGTCAACCTAGCCGGTCTCTTATGCGTAGTATCTTTTGACTATATCCGTGTTCGCAGGGTGTGGCAGGTCGTCGCCATCCATGGTGGTCAAGATCATTTCCCCACCAGAGAAAATGTTTTTGATTACAAATGATCCTTCATAGGTAGGAGTCCACTTGCCCCTAGGATCACCTTGTGGCAGTATGATGCGTTTGATCACCAAATCTCCAACTTGATACACTTGGCGTCTGACCTTCTTATTTAAAGCCTTGATCATCTGTTTTTGATACATTTGACCATGGAAAACAGCAGTAAGTCTCTTCTCATCAATCAAGTTCAGTTGATCAAGTCGTGTCTGGATCCAGTCGTCTTTGTTCAACCTTGCATCCTTCATAATCCTCAGAGAGGGAATCTGGACTTCGATAGGCAAGACAACTTCCATGTTGTAAACCCGAGAATAAGGTGTTTCCCCGGTTGATGTGCAAGTCGTGGTACGATACCCGTGGAGAGAAAATGGTAACATCTCATGCTAGTCTTTGTATGTGACTGTCATTTTCTGTATGATCTTTTTAATGTTCTTATTTGCAGCTTCGATAGCACCATTCATCTTCGGCCGGTAAGGAGAAGAATTGTGATTCTGGATCTTGAATTGTTCGCACAAGGCGGTGATCATGGTGTTGTTGATATTTGTACCATTGCCAATGATGATCCTCTCCGGGATATCGTACCGGAAAATGAGATTTTTCTTGATGAAACGGGCAACAACACTCTTAGTAACGAAAGCGAAGGAAGCTGCCTCCACCCATTTTGTAAAGTAATCAATGGTCACTAGGATGAAGCGGTGTCCGTTGGAGGCTGTCGGCTTGATTTCCCCAATCATATCATTCCCCCACATAGCAAAGGGCCAAGGATATGTCAAGACATTTAGAGGAACCGGAGGTACATGTACTTTGTCAGCATAAATTTGGCATTTATGGTAGGTTCGAGAGTGTTGATAGCAATCTGCTTCCATGGTAGACCAGTAATAGCCTTCCCGTAGGATTTTCTTTGCCATCTTATGCCCACTGGAATGGGTACCAAAAGTGCCTTCATGTAATTCAGTCATGATCCTTTCAGCTTCAACCTTATCTACACACCAAAGTAACACAGAGTCATGATTGCGTTTATACAGGATGATGTTACTAAGGAAGAACTTAGCAGAGAATCTCCTTAAGAACTTCTTATCATTCACCGAAGCTCCTTCTGGATATTCTTGGGTCTCGAGATACCTCTTGACTTCGTGAAACCAAGGCTGGTCCACTACTTCTTCAGTACTAATCTCGTGATAGTGCGCTGGTTCCTCCATTCGTTCAATGATGATCTGGGGAGCCTCGTTATCTCAATTAAGTTTAAACATAGATGACATTGTGGCTAGAGCGCCTTCTAGATGATTTTCTTCTCGCGGGAAATGCTCAAAGGTAATCTTCTCAAAATGTGGTAGCAATGTCAAAACATGTTCTTTGTAAGGGATAAGGTTTGGGTGTTTTATGTCCCATTCCCCTTTGATCTGGCTGATAACTAAAGCTGAGTCTCCGAATACATCCAGGGATTTGATCCCCAAGTCTATGGCAGCTTTGAGACCGAAGATGCACGCTTTGTATTCCGCCATGTTGTTTGTACAATTGAAGCAAAGTATGGTCGTAAAGGGAGTATGACACCCTTCTGGAGATATGAGTACATCACCAATACCATTGTCGAGTACATTGGATTCTCCATCAAAGAACAGGGTCCATCGGGATCCTTGTTCAGGTCTGTCATATGGCCTGAATTCTTCACAGTTGTCTAATGTCATGATGTCTTCATCCGGAAATTCGAATTTCATGGACTAGTAGTCTTCTACAGCTTGGTGAGCAAGGGGATCAACTAGTACACTTCCCTTTATTTCTTTCTGGGTAGTATACTATATGTCATATTCTGTCAGGATCATCTGCCATATCGCTATTCTCCCAGAAAGAGCAGGCTTCTCAAAGATGTATTTTGTCAGATCCATTTTAGATATCAGCAAGGTAGTATGAGTCAACATATACTGTCTTATCCAGCGAGCAACCCATGCCAGAGCGAAACAAGTTTTCTTGAGCAGTGAATATCTAGTTTCACAGTCGGTAAACTTTTTGCTCAGGTAGTAAATAACATGCTCTTTTCGGCCAGACTCGTCATGCTGCCCCAATACACACCCCATTGAGTTTTCTAAAATAGTCAGATACATGATCAACGGTCTTCCCTCGACTGGTGGCCTCAACACAGGAGGCTCTTGTAAGTATTATTTGATTTTATCAAAAGCAACTTGGCATTCATCATTCCATTTGACTACCTGATCTTTCTTCAACAATTTGAAAATTGGTTCACAAGTAGCCATCAGGTGAGAGATGAATCTGGCAATATAGTTCAAACGTCCCAAGAATCCTTTGTCTTCTTTCTCAATACGAGGAGCAGGCATCTCTTGTATTTCTTTAACTTTGGCAGGATCGACCTCGATACCTTTGTTGCTGACGATAAAGCCTAGGAGTTTACCAGACCGTACCCCAAATGTGCATTTGTTAGGATTCAACCTTAGCTTGTACTTCTTCAGTCTCTCGAACAGTTTTTGTAAGTGGTCAAGATTCTCTTCCTCTGTTTGAGACTTGGCTATCATATCGTCCATGTAGACCTCTATTTCGTGATGTATCATGTCGTGAAATAGAGCTACCATGGCACGCTGATAGGTTACCCCAACGTTCTTTAGTCCGAATGGCATTACCTTATAGCAGAAAGTTCCCCATTGCGTGACAAAGGTTGTTTTCTCCATGTCCTCCGGTGCCATTTTGATTTGGTTGTAACTTGAGAATTCGTCCATGAAGGAAAACACTTTGTGTTGTGCCGTATTGTCAACTAGGATATCAATGTGGGGAAGTGGAAAATCATCCTTAGGGCTTGCCCTATTCAAATATATGTAGTCCACACACATTCGCACTTTGCCGTCCTTTTTGGGCATGGGAACAACATTGGCAACCTATTGCGGATAAGAGGAGACAACCAAGAATCCAGTGTTGAATTGCTTCATAACCTCTGCTTTAATCTTTTCTGACATATCAGGCCTCATGCAGCGAACCTTTTGCTTTACTGGCGGACAATCCTCTCTTGTAGGCAGATGATGTACCACAATATCTTCATCAAGTCCTGACATGTCTTCATACGACTAGGAAAAGACTTCGACATAATCGTGTAACAACTGAATTAGACGCTTCTTGATACTGGGTTCCAGATTGGCACCCACCTTGACCTCTTTTTTATCTTCTTTGGTATCTAGGTTGATTGTATCCACGGGTTCCTCGTGAGGCTGGATGGTTCTCTCTTCTTGTTGTAGTAGTCTGGAAAGTTCTCCTGGTACTTCACATTCTTCCTCACCTTCGTCTTCGGTTTGGTAGATTAGATTCTCAGAGTCATAATAGGCCATAGCAGTATTGTTACCCATGGGATCCCGAATGGATGTATACCTGCATTGTGAGTGTGGGTGTGTGTAAGGGTATAACTATCTTTGAAAGAAAGTAAAATGTAAAAGAAAAACAATGAGCACAAAAGTTTGTATGCGAAAACGTCCATGATTCATTGATGTCATATGAAAAATGAGATAATAACCCTTACAAATGGACCATTGTGCCTCGTGTAAGACACGAGGTTTTAAGAGTGCGAATTGTTTTGAATATTACAGATCCAACAAAATGTAAAGACAAATTACTGAGGGATAAAAGTGATCGGGACGAAGTCTCTAGCTTCCCAATTGCTGAGCCCTCCATTGACAGTCGGGAAGATCCAATCCTCCAAGTTGTAGCCATCTTCACCATCTTCTACTGCGTTGACTTCACGGTTGCTGATATTCAAGGGTGGCCCTCCAACATGGGCACGGCGTACAACCTTTTGAGCACTTGAAGTGAAACCTAGGCCAAACTTGTCAGACTTATACAGGATATCTGGGAATTGTCCCCAGATAGTGCACCCTCCTTCCTCTACCACTGCTTTGGCATCCTTTAGCGACGACATCCGGAGTGGAGGCCTTGTAATCTTGAGAACATCCTTGGTCACTGCCACCTCTCGGGCGACCTCTTCAAAGTGTTGAAATGGAGTTTCAATGAATTCACCCTCTAATTCCACATATCAGAAGGAATTGAGATAGCTGATCATGTATTCTTCCTCTCCATGAACGGTGATAATCTTCCCTTGAACTGGATACTTCAGCATTTGGTGCAACGTAGAAGTAACAGCGCCAGCATTGTGGATCCATGGCCGGCCTAGCAAGCAGGAGTATGAAGGGCGAATGTCCATTACATAAAAAGTAGAATTGAAAGTTTGGGTTCCAACTTTTATGGGGATATCCACTTCCTCGTGCACCATCCTCTTCGAGCCGTCAAAAGCCCTTACCACTATGTTGCTTGGCTTCAAAGTCAACCCCTCACTATCAAGAGCTTTTTTGGGTAGTACATTCATAGATGAGCCAGTGTTCACCAACACATGAGCCAGAGTTTTACCCATACATTCCACTGAGACATACAATTCCTCATTATGCTTCCTTCCCCTCGGTGTCAGATCAGCATATGAAAAACCTAAACCATTGTATGCAGTTAGGCTGGCTACGCAGTCTTGAAACTGATCAGCAGATGTCTCTTGAGGTACATGGGCAGTTCTTAAGAACTTTACCAAGGATTTTGCATGTGCCTCGGAACATAGTAGTAATGCCAGCATGGAGATTTTAGAGGGAGTTTTCCCCAGTTGTTCAACTACATCGTAGTCGCTTCTCTTTATAATTTTTAGGATCTCCTCCATTTCTTTCTTGGAGGTCTCATGGATAGTTAATGACTGAGCCTTTGTCCAGACAAGCTCAATCATAACACCTTTTCTTCGAGCCTCGGTTGACTCGGCAGTAGGAGTGTCAGTTGGAATGATTACAGGGGTTGTAACGGCTTTGTCAATTGGAGCATTTGCAGAGATGATTATGGGTGTGGGAGTAACCTTTGGAGCAGCCACAAGGATGATTATGGGTCCAGAAACTTCTTTTGGGGGAGCAATTTCTGGAGAAAAGATCCTACCACTTCAGGTAATTTTTCTAGTTCCTGCAATGTTACTGATGTCGGAGTTGACTTTCTCGGAGCTTGAATCTTCGGCGGCTGGCCAATCCTGTTTGATACCATGGTAATAGACATCCCGTTCATAACTTCATGGTATGGTTTTGTCTGATGTATAGGGGACTGGTCCAGGCATTGTGATTATTAGAGGAGCTGCTTTCAAAACTGATGTAATTCTAACGAGTCTTTTGATGGAGACCCTGGAAGAATTGGCGGAAATTGTAATGATAGAAACATCTTCAAAAGGAATAGGTGGAACATAAGTCTTCTTGAATAAAATTTATTTGTTATCTATTAGGCACTGAACGCCTATGTTCAACAAAGGACAGTCGGTTGGGGAGGACAAACAGAGATGGAAAACTTCACCACAGCCCGTGAACACACCGGCATTCAACAAATTCATCAATTGAAGTAACAAACAATTCTTCTTCAATGGCATTAGTATTGTGGCCATGTCTGGGCATAGGGGCAGAAATTACATTTGGCTTTTCAGGCGCGTCGAACTCAATTTCTTTTGCTTCAATGAGGTCTTGTATTTTTTTCTTTAGAGCCCAACAGTTATTAGTATCGTGACCAAGACTTTCAGAGTGATATGCGTAACGGGCATTGGGATGATAATGAGGAGATGTTGTATTGGGGTTTTTCGGAGCTTCTTTCAAGGTCACCAAGTTGGATCTTAGTAGATGCGGCAATACTTGAGACGGGGTCATGTTGATTCTGGTAAACTGCCTGACAGGCCTTTCGATCCTTGGTTGATTATTTATTTGCTGATCAGACACAGGCTTAGGAATCATAACAGCCACCACCATTGGTTGGCGTTCAGCCCTATCTTGGTTTCTTTGTGAATATACAACATCCACCTCTTTCTTTCTGATGAAAGGCTTCCTTACAGCTGTAGAAGAAGATGTGTCTTTCTGGATCTTTCCATTCTTTATACCGGCTTCTATCCTCTCTCTGGTTAATATTAATTCAGTAAAGCCTGCAGATGAACTTCCAATTAAATGATTGAAGAAGGGACCAGACAAAGTTCCCAAGAACATGTCCACCAATTCTCTCTCAGACAGAGGGGGTTGAACTCTTCCAGCTAAATCTCTCCATTTTTGCACATAGTCCTTGAAACCTTCATTGGACACCATGGCCATACTCTGGAGTTACGTACGGGTAGGCGTAAGATCAGTATTGTATTGATATTGTTTGTAGAATGCTGCAGCAAGATCTTCCCAATTGTGAACGTTGGTTCTTTCTAGTTGGTAAAACCAGTCAAGTTGAGTTCCAGACAGACCGTCTTTGAAGAAGTGCACCCATAAGTCTTTATCAGCGGTATGGGGTTGAATTTTCCTTACATATGACTGGAGACGCATTTTAGGGCACGAAACTCCGTCATATTTGGGGAATATAGGTGCTTTGAATTTTGGAGGAATCACAATCCCCGACACCAAACCCAATTCCTCAAAGTCTAAGCCAGACACCTTTTGGATTTCCATTGCGCTCAAACGCTCTTCGAGATGTTTATACTTGTTATCAGCTGGAGGGTATTGTTCTTCAGAGTAGTCTTCTTCTTCCTCTTCCTCCTCCGATTCTGTTGGGACAACTGTTTCCTTGCCTTTACCATCTTGGTTGTCTCTTTCACCGGATGTGGTTGCGAAGTCCAAAGTCCTTCTTGTCTTCCCATGAAATCTTCTTCCCATGTTTAAGACTCCGGTTACCTTCTTTGTTTTCTTTTTCCTCTCTTCAGCCAGCAAAGTCTTCAATTCTTCTTGCCCCTTGGCTAGGGTCAAGAGCAACTGTTGAAATTGTGTATTCTGAGCTTGGAGGTCTTTCACTGTTTGCTCGAGATCCATCTTACTGAAATAAACAGTAGAGAGATGAGGAGACTTGTTGCAAAAAACCTGCTTATGTTATGATGAATGGCATATGCATATGTAATGTTTTCAAGGATTTTAAAGATTCAAATTCGTTTTAGACAAAAAGGAAACACGCGTTATATTAATAAGTTAAAGCTTGTGTACATCAATGCCCCTTGGGCAAAATAATACAAAAAACTCTAAGATAGAAAGGTAGTGCGCATCCTCTTCGGTGCAATGTAGGAATTCTGAGTCTGCTCCTCATGAAGTAGCCTAGTGAGCTCCAAAACTTTCTTCTTGCTTGTGTAGAATTGGGCTTCGAAAGTATCTCGCTCTCCTTTGAGTTGTATCCAATCCGTTTGTAGATCTTCAAGGGATGTGGGCATGTCAGGATGTAGGATAATGTATGGAACATCTCCCTCCATGACAGGCTCAATGATTATCGGGAGAATGGAAGGGTAAGGCATCATAAGACTATGAGCACGAGTTCGTACCCATTTAAGGTAAGGCTCAAGAGGGATGGAATTCTTGTGCCCCAAAGTCTTTCTATCCACCTTGTTCAACATCCTCCAAGTTTGGATAAATCTCTGGCGAAGACCTTGATCATTGTTGTCGTAATCAAATACCAAACCTTGAATCAGCATCTCGTGCGGGTCATCCCTTCGGGCATAACCAAAATGTATTAAGGCTAAGCAAGGGTTGTAGGTGATTCCTCCCCTAATGCCAAGTAAAGGGACATTAGGAAATTCTCCACAACGGTCGACAATGATAACATTCTCTTTGGATCAGGAGCACCAATGAATGTCTGAATGTTTGAGCGTCATCAAACTTTGTGACCACCTTGAACCTTGCTCATTATTTAATACAGGTTGGGGAAGATGAGAAATAAACCATATTGCCAAGATAGGAGAGCAACACATAAGGACACCTCTTTTCCTCATTGTGCGAGTGTGAAAAGAGTGTAGGATATCTCCTAGAAATGTAGGCACCAGGTTGCGGGACAAGAAGATTTTAACGGTGTTGATATCTATGAGTTGGTCAGGACTTGGAAACAAAACCATCATATAGATGAGGAGAGCCACAATTTCCTCAAAGGCTTGCAAGTCCAAGGAATTCCAACAGCTTTGGGCTTTCTCAAACAAGAATTTTGCTAGGAAACCTTTGACACCACTCCTTGTTTCGCAATGAGTTGTGATATCAGATGAGTGCAAGTGTAGAGATTGAGCAATCTCTTCTGGTTTTGGGTCCTTTTCCGTACCGTTGAAAGGTAGTTGATTGAGAATGGGAATCCTCAAGAGTTGGGATAATTCTTCCAAAGTAGGCACAAGTTGATAGTCGGGAAAGGTGAAGCAATGGTGTAAAGGATCAAAGAACTGAAAAAGCACTTTCATCATGTCCTCATCTGTGTTGGAGGTGACCAAGTTGAGTAGGCGACCATGTCTTTCGGTGAATGGAGAGTTTTCAGGAATCCTTGAAGCTAGTTCCTTAAGTTGTGGAGGGATTCTCACAAGGTTGACTTGAATAGTTTTCCTGCGAAGTGAATCCATATACTACAAAACAAGAACAAAGATGAATCCCAAAATCCTTGAAATGGTTAGTGGATGTATATGATGTTCATGATGTTCATGATATTATGTAAAAGTATGCATATACAAACAAAGAAAACAAGTCCTTAGTTTTAGGCTTGCATGGGGTTTTATAGGTAAGTACCCTCTTGAAGTTTAGTTGGCTCAAACCTGTCCTAGTAGTAGTAATCGGGTTCTAAGGAGCTCAATATCACTAGTTTGTTTCCTTGGTCATTGTTTCAGCTCAAGCCTCTTTAATGGCGACCGAAATATCCCAAGAAACCAAACCTCAATGAGTGTAGTATCGAGCATCTACCAACTTCGGACTACACCAAAGTCGGTCATCTCACTACATCCTAAAGGCCAAGTTGGTCAAGTAAAGGTTCTAAAAGTTCATTAGTGCTTCATGACATCACTCAACGGCCCTGTATTCTCTTTGATTAACTAAAAGGCTACCGGTACCCACAAATATGTCGCACTAATATAGCTATTGCTTAGACCATGTCAGTATACCCTGCACAGTTTCCACAACGTATTGCTACTTACGTATAATGTAATCCAAATCCGGGTAGAGGATTCAAACCCAAACAAAGAATCATAATTTAAAGCATACAAGTCAAACAATGTAAGAAAATAAATGTGATATATCCCTAAGGTAACCCCACTTTTAGAATTTTCCCCAACAGAGTCACCAGTTCTGTGATGCGGTGGGAGAACTGACTCGGGTGTTTGCGTTTAATCGCATTTTTTGCGGTTAGAAATATTCTCCACCGACTTTTCTTTTACCCAAAAGGAAAGGTGAAAAAGCACAGGAAAGACCTTTGAGATTATTTCTTGAGTTCTAAGGGTAAATTAGAAAAAAGGAAGGTATTAGTACCCTTTTATCCATGGTTTTCCATGGGCTCTTAGTTACTTGCTAGATCACTTGCTTTTGTTTGAAATTGTGCTTTGTGTGGTGTTGTACCCCAAAATTTGCCCTCTCATATTTCTCAAAATATTGCAAGAAAAATCTCCAAGTGGCTCAAGGTTTGCTCAAGAGTGGGTCAGACAAGTCATCTCCTAAGGCAGTCAACCTCAAATTAGGGTTTTGTGTTGCATCAAGATCTTTGAATCCAAATGACCTCAAGTGCTCCCCAATGTCCTAATATGTTCTCAATATCATCCATGTCAAGTTTCAAGCCTTGCAGAGGAAGTTTGCTCAGTCAATTGCTCAAAGGGTCCAAAAATCGACTGTGCTAGGGCAAAAGTCAACTGTGACCTATAAATAGTCAAACTTCCAGATTTTTTGTCAACATTCTCATTTTGAAGGATATTTCATCATTTGATCAAGATTTGATCATGATTCATCAAGGATTGCTCAAAATTCATCAAGACTCAAAAGTTGTTAAATTAGGGTTTGTAGGAAAAGTCAACTCAACTTTGACCAAGCATAACATTCTCATAATTTATGATAAATGACCCATCCAAAGCTCATTTTTAATAGGACTCAATTTACTACAATGCATCTTCATACCCCAAGATCAGAAAATGCACTCATAATAAGTTATAAATTTGGACATTATAGGTCATTTTTGAAAGTCAACAAAAACACCTTTTTTGCCAAAGCCTATAACTTGAGCATGGAATATTAAAATTATATGCGACCAAAAGTGTTGGTTAGAGGACATCTCAAGCTTTCTAAAAAGTCCAAGAACACTTCCAAAAGTTCAAAATTGAATAAGTTATGCATTGTTGAAGTTGGGTATTTTTGCAAAATTGCCAAAAGTCAACTATCCCCAAAACTTCAAAATTTGTCAAATGGGCCCATTCTATTCCACTTGATTTGAGCTTGCATCATTGTCCACGTGTCCTAGCTTCATCCATGAGCCCATATCTTATTTTTATTATTTTATTTGATTTTTTATTGAATTCTTTCATTTTAAATCAAATTAAATCATATAAAATCCCAAACATTGATTAACCAAGATTTTTTGGCTATTTCAGGTTGAGATCATCATCATTAATCTCATCATATTCGTATCTCACCATACCATGTGCAAAACGATTGATTTTTGACAAATTTGGCAAGCTTTCAAAAGGAGATCAAATCAAATATGGGTGCATTGATTTAGAGAGATTCATTCCAATTTTGTTACCCTAGCACATTATATAAAACATAAGGAAGCTAAACAAATCGAAACCAAGGTTGGAGGCTGTAAGAACAAGCAGAACCATGTTTGAAAAAAGTGACAAAAAGTTGGAATTCAAAATCATAGCAAGAGAGGTTTTCAGAAGCCAAAAGCTATCCCAATCGATTCCTGGGTGTTCATTCAACCTTCTTGGATCAAAAGCACGCATTTTCCAACCTCCTGGAGCGTTGTAAGTGTCACGCGATCCCCTTCTGTACATGGTTTCATATTTCAAAAATTATGCATTGTTACAATGAATTAATGACATATTTGTAATCACCAGATCATTTCCAAGCATTTTGCATTATTTGATTTCATTTATATGCTATGTGGCGCAAAACACCATTGTTAGGGTTTTGCTTCTTGTTTTAGGGTTTTTTGTTTCAGATAAAATCAACGTTAATAATGGCTACAGGCATGACCAGAAGAGGGAGACGAACGCAACCATGGCCTTGGAATGAATTTATGTAGTCTGAGATGAATTTTAGGAATGGCCTATGCTTTTAGCTGCGGATTCAAATCCGCAGGTAACTATGCTACAAGCCTTAGGAAAGGGACGAGATCGTGTCTTCCTCTGATTGGCCGGCTCAAATAATTCGCGCGTTTTTTGTGTTTGCTGGCATATTGACTTGTTTGTGTATATTATATTTGTTTTGTATATTACTAACGAATGAAGCAAAGTGTCCCAGTGGCAAAGCAAGCACTCCAAACACCTACAGGACCTGGGTTTGAATCCCAGGTCCCCCACTTCTTTGATATTATTATTTTCCAGGTGATCATATGTATCTCCAAGCGTGAAGCTCATCAAACATCCTCAAGCATCTGATGGGCAGATGGTCCAAGGTCAAATCTGGTGATCCAGGAGTGAGGGTCCATCATAGATCCAGTCAACGCGCACACACCAGATCTGAAAAGTCAACAAAAGGCCAGCGCTTAATGGGCCTTCAGCTTGCTATTCTGACCTCCAAATTCAGACCCAAACCCCCCTTACTCTCTCCTATTTATTTTTGTTTTATTTAATTGTTTTATTATATTTTATTTAATTAACTAACCAATCAAATTCTTTTCTTTATAAAATTAAAACCAAAAAAATATTTTTGTATCAAATCAAATCTTGATTTTTTTTTATTAATAAACATTAATTAATTAATTTAGGTTTTAATGTTAGAATAATTTTAATCCTTTTTGTAAATAATTAAAATTCAATTAGATTTAAGTAGGTTTTTACTAAGATTAATTAATTTTATTTTCTTTCTTAATATACCAAAAATCCAAAAATAATTTATTTTCATTAATTAATTAATTAATTTATTAATTTAATAATTAACTTAGGTAATTTCTTTCTTAAATTAAAAAACAACAAAAGCCAAAAATCTTTTCTTTAACAAAAGAGGGTCAAAACCCTAATCTTTGCGCTCGATTTAATTTCCCACACACGATTTATTTATTTTATCCAATAATGTACTTGCCTCCGGTTTGTAATAGCTTAATAGGACTTTTATTTATTTATCGCTTTATTTATTTTCAAAGGGTTTGTCTTTGGCGATGTAAATACCGGACGCCTTGTAATTTAATTTCCGCAATTTAATTTCCGCAAAATATAACTGTTAGATGTTTGATAATAGGGATGCATGACAAGACTGAATGTTTTAACCTAAAATCAACATAGATCACCATTAACATGTACAAATACAAAAATTAACTGAAAACGACACACTCGCACATGCGCACTCTTAGGGTACATCCCACTTGGTTGCCTTCGTACGCGGTCATCAAGTATAGGTCACTTTAGAGGTCGCCCTCTTGTCCAAAGATCATAGTTGCCTCGAAACGGTTGCCTCGGATATTGTTGCCTCAAACAAATGATCTAAGACATTAGGGTTACCGCTAAGGCGTCCTAACATTGCTTTGGTGACCGTAAGTCCCTAAATTCGAATTGACCCTAAAACTCCAACGATGGTGCTACCTACTCATCAATAGTAGGATAGCATTGTCTATAGGAAGATAGCATAGAATGATTCCTTTTTTGAGTAGGTAGATCGTTCTTAAGTACTTGCTCTTTCAAAAAACAAAATCTTTTTCACACTTACACTCCTTTTCGAACAAAGTTTTCAAAAACACTTCATATGCTCTTAAGGACAGAAGCAAGAGTTAAATCGAAGTTTTCAATAAAAAAACTTTTTCAAACCCAGAAGCACAAAGAAAGCAATATTTTGAAAACAATTGAGCAAGTACCTAAGAGCCCGTGGATAACCACAGATAGAAAGGGTGCTAACACCTTCCCTTTCTATAATCTACCCCCCAAACCCGAGAAATATCTCGAAAAAGGATTTTTTCTGTGCTTTTTTCCTTTCCTTGTTGGATAAAATAAAATTCGGTGGTGACTCTTGCTTACCGCGACATTTTGCGAAAACAAACGCAAAACTCAAACCAGCATTCCAAAAAAACAGTCAGTTCTTTCCCACCATATCACAGAACTGGCGACTCTGCTGAGGACATCTATAAGTGGGGTGTACCTTAGGAATAGTTCATATTGTTTTCAATTGCTTGACTTGTATGATTTATCTTTGTGGGCTTGAAATGGAGTTACTATAGATCCTAACCCGGATCTGGGGATACCGTTTAGGTAAGTAGCAATAAACTGTAAGGGAACTGTACGGCATAGACCGATACGGTTGAAGTAGTAGCTACATTGGTGTGGCACTTTAGTATGTACCGATATCCCTTGTGGCGCAACGAGGAGAATATGGGTCTGCTAAGGGTTCATTAAGCACCAACTGACCTTAGAACCTTTAAATTGACCTACTTGGCCATAGAACAGTAGCAGTATGCTACACTCATTGAGACTAAACTCTCGCAATGATTCCGGCCGCAAGAAAAGGTTGCTAAACTGGAATTATGACCGATCGAGGGTAGTCAGTGATATTGAGATCCTCTAGAACCCGGTTACTATTTCTAGGACAGGTTTGAACCAACTGAACTGAAAGAGGGTAATACATAGACTCCTTGCCAGCCTGAAATCTAAGGGCTCTCTGTGAATTGTGTGCCTTTACCATGTTTGCTATTTGTGGATACTTGTGGTGTGTTTTCTATCATGGAATCATGACATTGCATGCACCTTGCATTGGACTAACCTATTTCAAAGACAGGAGGGATTCCTCTTTGTTCTATTTTGTAGGTCATGGCACCCATGCGTAGAAACAACATCCGGATCAACTTTGTCCAAGTTCCCACTCTACTTAAAGATTTAGTTGCAAAGATGCCAGATACTACCTCCTTCATCAGAAGACATGGGCATATTCTTGGTTTGGTCACTTCCAAATTGGACGAGCAGATGATGAGTGTCTTAGTCCAGTTCTTTGATCCACTGTACCATTGCTTTACTTTTCCGGACTACCAGTTGGTCCCTACCTTGGAAGTGTTCTCTGATCTGCTTGGCATCTCCATTCGGGAGCAAACCTCGTTCACAGGTTGGGAAAAGATCCTTAGGCTAGAAGAGATTGCTTCAGCCCTCCATCTGACAAAGGCTGAAGTGATGTCTAATTGGGAGACTAGAAGTGGAGCAAATGGCTTTTTGACTAAATTCTTAGTTGGTAAAGCTAATCAGTTCTGGGACAGTCTAGACTTCCAGGCATTTGAAGACATTCTGGCTCTACTGATATATGGTTTGTTATTATTCCCTAACTCTAATGCTTTCATCGACGTGAATGCGGTTAAGATTTTTATGTCTGGTAATCCTGTACCCACTCTCTTGGGTGACATTCTTCATCAGCTTTATGCCCGTACTGCTCGGAAGCGAGGAACCTTGATGTGCTGTGCTCCATTGTTGGCGAGGTGGTTTATTTCTCACCTCCCCAAATCAGTTCTGAAGAACAAAGAAGGCATGGGCTGGGCTTATAAGGTTATGTATCTCTCTCTCTCACAATGACATCATTTGGACTATTAAGGGTATGGACGAGGTGGCCATTATTGATTGCTGTGGGGAATACCCCAATGTTCCACTGATAGGAACCAATGGAGGAATCACTTATAATCCGTGCTTGGCCTTACGTCAGTTTGGGCGTGCTAGGAGAGAAGGACCTAATGAGTTGCTAATGCCTAGTATTGTCTTTGATTTCCAAGGGGATAGTGACGAGCAACGCCGCAGATTCATAAGAGCTTGGGATAGAGTACACAGATCTGATCCACACGAGCTAGGTGCGAAGACTTATCATCCGATGGAGCCATATCTCTGATGGGTTCGTATCCGTGTCCAAAAGCTGGGAATGCCGTATGAAGCCGTCTTGCCTATAATTGTTGAAGTTGCTAATGAATAAGGGGTTCTTCCTACCATCCTCCATCCTCATATGCCCACTGACATTGGGGCACTGAAAAGGTCTTGGATGCAGCTGAGAGAAGAGCGAGATACTTACCGAGAACATTATCACGAGCAAGAGCAGAAGATTCAGAAGTTGACAAGGTAGCTGGAGAATGAGCTGATCATCAACGACTATGTCAGCACCAAAGGGAAACGACCATGGGAGCGCTGATTATCTTTTGATTATTTCTAGCTTTGATTTACTTTTCAGTTTTTCTTTCTTGTAATGCCTTAAGGGCATTTGTTGAACAATTGAATTTCAAGTTTATCTAATAAAAGTGTGTTTCATGTTTGGTTTATGAATTTGAATCTCTCGATGTCTTTGAAATCATAGCATACGCATTTCATTCCATGCACTTCATAACAGGTACCCATACATGTTTTCTCATCTTCTTCGCTGCTTATTTCAGCATCATGTCTTCTGAACCATCAACTGAACAAGCAATCAAGGCTCTACAGGCTCAAAACGCCCAGTTCCAAGAATTATTCATGAACCTGGCTAAGGGTCAGCAAGATCTGAAGGCCCTTATCCTGAAAGATAAGAAGAAGAAGAAGAAGAAGAAGATGGTCCTATTCAATATAGGTCACAAATTCGGAAACAATTTGCGAGAAGAGGTTGATTTGACCCCCTCATCTGGAGGGAAAGATAATCAGGAAGAAAGGAGGGCTCCTAGCTTTGTGGTTTCAGACAATGAGACGGACTTTGACGAAGACCAGTATCCTCCGGCTGAGGATAGATACAAGCAACTGGAAGACCGATTGAGCGCGATGGAAGTACAGAAAGTGCCTGGTCTGGACTTTGGTGATTTGGGTCTGTCATCTGGGGTGGTGATTCCCCACAAGTTCAAAGCACCAGCCTTTGCTAAGTACGACGGAGTTTCTTGTTCGAAACTTGATTGGGACTTTATGAGTCTATTGGGATACTAACTGCAAGTATACAGTTTAGTAGTTCTAGTTTTAAATGATTATCGAACCCACAGAGACTGAGGATCAATCGCATACGATCTAATGCTATAATTGTTTAACTAAGCGATGAATATTTGGTTTTAGGGGGAAATAGTTTAATTAAAAATAATAGTAATAGCTATACCGGTATGTGATAGTCGGACTTTGGGAATTCGGTCAATCGCTTGGCATATAAAGTATTTCGATAAAAACGAATTGTTTAAAAACCTGAGACATACACTCTCGTGTTCATGAAATAAGTCATACTACTAAACCTAGTGGATGCACTTTAAATTTAATAACACTTTTTGAAAACAATTTGAGTTTAATTAATTTGTTAAAACACTCTCATGTATTTAAAAATTAATGTTTCGTTACCACTATCTGGATCGAACCCCAGCTCTGGCATGCAGGTTCTTGCCGTTATTTAATTTCCCACTCTCGTGGCAAAATCGTGTTAATTATCCTCACACTCTCGTGACAAGGGTAGTTATATTAAACATGGAAATTGGAAACCAGAAATTGTTTTATAAATGTTTTTAGCCAAGGTATCACTGAATTCTTTCGGTACTTAGGAGTCACATACCGGTACGATTAATTTAGCCGGACATAATATATTTAATAACTATGAAATTTAAAATTTAATCCATAAAAATAAATGACATATCACAAGAATAAATAAATATTAATTGTATAAAAAACCTGGAAATAATGTTGCTATGGTAATCTTGGATGTTACAAATTCCTTGCAACTCAATCGAAATCAATAAATTATGTTAATTATTAGATGAAGAATTAACACTCTAAAACTAATGCTGGAATTAAAAAATTACAGTACGTGTAGAAAAAGCTCAAAAGCAAGAAAATAGAATAATTGCAGGAAAATAGAAATTTAGTTCTGGGAAAAATTCTTCGACCCTCATCCATTGAACTACCACATATATATAGAAGAAAATATTGCAGTTGAGAAAATCTTGGAAAAGGCATGAGTGGAGTAAGACCCGGATGCATGGTTATTGAGTGGAGGAAATATAGGAGAAGAGTTATGCCCTCACGTTGCCCACGTCTGCACTAATTTCATAACGTTGCCCTTTACGCGTGTGACGGTCGTCACAAGTGGGTGACGGTCGTAATGCGCTTAAATAGCGCATTACGCTCGTCAATGATGTGTGACATGAGTTCTTTCTACTTGGGGAGGCGTTACGATCGTCACAGGGTGTGACGGTCGTCACCGTTACAAAATCTGCAGATTTTTGCAGATTTGGTTCCTTCTCTTCTGTTTCTTGTTTAGCTTCCTTCATGTGGTCCTTTTTCATTGATTTGAGTTGCCAAATGTTGTACCTGTGAAAAGACACAAAAACTCGAAATAATCGGGAGTTAGACGACTCGATGTATTATAAAAATAGGTAAAAAGCGTAGTAATTATATGATACGATTTCTCGTTATCAAATTCCCCCATACTTAAACCTTTGCTTGTCCTCAAGCAAATAGTCATTCGAAAGGTCGGACAAGTTTTGTCAAGCGCATATGCATGACATACCTTGGATTTTTAAAGCAATTTCGGGAAATCCTCGTCGGTTTGGCCAATACTTGAGTGAAACACTAAAGATACGCTAATGATACGAGCAATAAGCTTAGTCGTAGGCTTCCATTTCAAACGAGCTATCCAACAGTTCCATTATAATTCTTCCCAGAGTTCCTCGTATCTATTTCACCCGGTTTCGTTCTGGCGCAATCACATTAAGCCCTTTGTCTTAGCACGCACGTAGTGGAGTAACCGGTTAGTGACTTTGATCCTTTTAGCACGGCGTCTGGTACACGAATGTGGCAACCCTACATATGTTATCCAAATTGGAGGTTGTGGGGGATCGGGCCGTAGCACGCCCTACCGAGTTCAGAACCAGATACCTCTGAACAAACCATCACTGGATTCCTTCGTTATTTGCTCAACTCTTATATGTGACCGTATATATTGGTGCACAAAATTTCTTTTCTTTTAAAAGCGAGATAGGAAGGATATTTTTATGATCAGGCATCAAACACTTATATTCATCGATTCTCCACGTGGTTTGTGTCAAGATGGTGCTGACTTCTAGTATAAACTACTAGGGGTTACTTTAGAACAAAAACTCCAGATATCGGTATAATGGTTATTGAAACGGATCGCGTAAGTAGGAAGTCTACGGTGTCATAACCCTATCGATCTTGTTATGTCATTTTCGGCTTCCTCAACTGGGATTTCGTTAAAATAGTTATGTCGGGCTAATGCGAAGATAAAAAATTTTTGGTATGGCTAAATAAAGCGAAGAATTTGAATCGAGACATATCATAAAAATTTACTAGTTTATAAAAGATGCAAAGGTACCTCTCCCACACTAAATCCGACATTGTCCTCAATGTTGCGGTATATAGGCGGGGAAGTACAATTACAAAAACAAACGGAAAGGAAATGAAACAGAAAAAATAAACTACATAGAAAATAAAGAAAACTACTGGTGACCACGTCCTCTACTCCTGGTGCGAGAGCGTCTGGTAGGAGTGGCTTCTGTGTCAGTATCCTTGTAACCAAGGGTGCTGAAGTCCAACCTTAAGGCGTGGAGCTCTGACAGGGCCTCATCCAACCTCTCATTCATGCTCCGCTGTTCAGTCAAGATCTGAGTGTTTTGAGCGCGTAGATACTCATATTGTTCTTGCTGTCTTCTTTCAAGTGTTGCACTCATTTGGTTTTGCATATGAATGGCGCGGAGAACGTCTTCAAGATTAATAGGAGGTGGTGCAGATGAAGGTCCTGGAATGTCGTGGACGGGGGGAGCACTGTCCAGCTCTTCTTTCATTTTGTCTGTGGGGGCATTAGGATGGTCTTCATGAGTAAGAGCACGCCCCGCGGAAGCTGCAGGATCGAACAACCAGTTGGATCGCTTTTGTGGATCAATTCGGTCCCTGCAAGGCAAAGTTATGTTATGATAAATAGTGTTTCTGATCACAGGGTGGAATCTGCCATCCTCCCGCTCATAAATGAGATGTGCGGCCTTGCAGTGGTCCAAACTCAACAAAGCCGGTGCCATAGAAGGCGTATTCGCGAGAGCAGCACCATAGTTTAGAGCTATGGAAAGTGAAGTGACAAGCCCTCCGAAATAGAAGGGTTTTCTGCCTCTAGCACAAATAGAGTGAATATGAGCCAGTAAAAACGGGGCGGCGTTGATCTTTTTCCCGGTGAATGCGCAATGCATGAAGAAGAGCTCCTTGGAGTTGAGCTTGTGGTTGCTGTCACGGGCGAAGATTGTGTTGCTGAGGATGCGGTGGAAATAGCGGATGGCCGGATTATGAATGTGGGTGGCATTGAGCTGGTCGTAGGATCCAGAACGGATGTTCGTCATACTGTGCCATAATTTGAAAGCTTCCTCACCGAAATTATCCAGCACCCGGAGATGGACACCTTCTTCAGAACAGAAGCCTAAAAGGCGTGCGATGTTGGTTTGGGGCAATTGATGCTCAATGCCAAACATGCGAAATTTGTCCAGGCCTGACAGTTGGTTCGTGGCACCTGGGGGAGTGATGTATACAAAGGAACTCAGAAACTCAAGGGTTAGAGTTTCATAAATGGGTTACGGTTCGCGGCACAGGTTCCATAAATCCACACTCTGCAACAATTGTCGGACACTGTCAAGTAGTCCCAAATTCCTCAAACAGTCAAGATCAACATACCGTGTAGGTTGGAGACCGCGGCGTTGGAACTTCTGGAATTTGACCCGTTGGGTTTCGCCTTGTTCGCCGGATCTGAAAGTGAGAGCAGGAGATTGTTGATTGTTGGCCATAGTGTTTGTAAAACGGATTGAAAAAGGTTTGGAATGAGAATGGAGTAGTGGGTTGATGGTGTTTTTAGTGTTAGAGTGTTGGAAGTTGAGAAAAATGGAGTGGGTAATGTTACCGTTATTTTGCAGCAATGGAGGTTTTGAAAACAAAGATGGAACAGCTCTGTAATAGCAGGTTCTGATATAGGGCGCGCGTGACGGTCGTCACGAGGGTGTGACGGGCGTAACACGGTGAAACGCGTGTTACGCTCGTCATGAGGGTGTTACGAGCGTCACGCATTCAAAGAGTTGTATTTATGAAATGAACGAAACAATGTACTTCCAAAACATTATAACACATTAATTCAATACGTGCAGAGTATTTCCAACATACAACGTATAACGAAATTTTTGCAAAATGATAATATGAACATTGAATAGAATATTTGATGTCACACACAGTAAATTTAATGAAAATGAAAATAAACTAAAAATGAAATAAAATGAAAATAAACTGAAATTTAAATAAATGTATGTTTCTAACAGGATTTTAAAAATTGTAAAGAGTAAATTTGTTTAAAATAAAATCATAGACTGCCTAGAAACATAAAACACAAGGTAAAAATAAGTGTTGATTCTGTTGCTTCATCCCAGTCGCGTCTTCAAGTCTTCGAAAGCTACATGTATGTGATAAAACTACTCCACCGTAATATCAGTTAAGCCTATCACGTCCATACGCATACCCTTCAACTCGTTCTTGATTCCATTGATGTCCGTCTGGTAAACATCCAGTGTAGAAAAGATCTTATTCAAATTTTTATCATATTCTCCTTTTGTTGTTGCAGGGGAATCAACATCCTCTACGATGTTGTTAACATCATGGTAACCAGGAGGGGTCTCGGGGTCACTCTCATCAGACATTGTGGTATCATAAACTTGGTGGGATTGGGGTGTCTCAGGTGTCGAAGGGTGGTCGGGAGGGTTAAGCTCATACATCCAATTGTCGCGATTGTGGGCACTTGTTTTGGCATGGTTAGGAAGTGTAAATACCATGACTACTTTGTCCCTTATCAAGTAATCGAAAGGTGCAGGACCTAGGTTACCTATTATTCGTAGGTGGAAACAAAAATCAATGTTCATAGGGCGGATTGAACCAAATTTTGTGCACCTATGTAGCTGGTATCTAAGTCCGAGGGCGTTAGCAATCATGGTAACAAGGCCTCCTATGATGATTGGCTCACTAGGGTTCTCAGCAATGCGGGTGAATGTCTGCATCAAGAATGGCACTGCATTTACAGGTCGGCCCTGGGTCATGCACTGCAGCAAAAATATCTCATCTTTAGATACTGCAGTGCGGTTCTGTTCTTTTCCGAAAATGGTATGTGCTAGAATCTTATGGAAGTATCGGATAGCGGGGTTGTGTATTTCATTATTATCAATGCTATCTGGCTCAGGGTGGTGATTTCCGGTTAAAGTCCCCCAAAAATAGTCTAGCTCAAAATCCATTAACTCTGCCTGGGTGGTGGAAAAAGCAAAAGGTCCGCTAGAGAATCCTAGAAGGTCGACTAATTCTTTATGGGTGTAAGCAAATTAAACACCAAATAACCTGAAGGCTATAAATCCCTTTCTAGTTCCGAACCGCGCTCAGGTATATGAACTAAGGAGATCAGAAATTCAAGGGTAAGCTCACGGTATGTAACAAACCTAGATTTAATGTGGGCTTTTTCCCACCCCAGCTGGCTAAACAGATAATGGACACTATCCTTAATGCCTAAAGTGTCCATTGTTGGTTCATCATAATATAAGGTCATACCAATATTTTTGTGTGATAATTCCTCAAACCTCCTCATTTGGTTCCTGCCTCTAAAAGTGGTTTCCATAGTATATAGTAAAGGGAGGGAAGCAAATCAGGGGAGAAGGTAGGATAGAAAAAGACCTTTTCAGAAAACCTGTAAAGTTGTTTGAAAATCAGCAGCAGTTGTATAAAATTTTATAGAAGTAATGAAAATAAAGCTTTAAAAGAAATAAATGTAGAAACGGAAAAGAAAAACAAAAATAAGAACAAACGGAAATAATAGCAAAAACAAATAGGTGGGTTGCCTCCCACGCAGCGCTTTGTTTAATGTTGATAGCTCGACGGCTCAGAAGTGCAAGCACTCATGGTGGTTCTCTCGAGGATGACTCCTCGGTTGAACTTTTAGTAGTTGTCATTTTCCATGGCCACTTATCAAGCCATCTCACATATTCCTCACCTTTTCTTTTCTTTCTTCTGTGGGGTGGTTCATTCTTTTGAACTTGTGGTGGTGGTTCTGGATCTATCCTAAGTATCAACTTTTCAAGGTTGGGCTTAGTGATTTCATCCACCACCTCAAAGGTTAACCTTACCCTCTTAACGCTTATAGTATCCCTAGTTTTATGGTCCTCTAATTTTCTCTTTTTATGCAAGACTTCAAACAAGGGTGCATTGGTGTGGATATTTTCCAATACCTCCATATACGTTTTAGATTTGGAGTCTATCTGAGCTTCCATAAAACTTTTCTAGAAAGGAATCAGTGGGGTATATGGATGAGGAACAACAATAGGTTCTTCCTTCTCTACCTCTTCTACAACCTCCCTTTTAGATGGTGTTGGAGGATTTTTCTCAATCTTTACTCTTTTCTCGTCTGAACTCTCCTCACCCACATCATCACTCTCCTCAAACTCATTATCACTCTCCTTAGAATTTTCAACTTGTTTTTCACTACTAGTTGTTACAACATCCAATTTCTCCTCAGGGAAGGGTCCTAGAGGGTTTTGTTCAAGCTGGTAGATTTGAGTCTCTAAGGCTATGTTGTGAGTCACGAGCGACTCAACCACAGTGGTCAGTTGCCTAAGGTTTTCACTATTTTGAAGACTTTGTTTTCTAAACTCTTTGTTCTGGACAGTTTGTGCCTCTACAAAGTGCTCCATCAGAGGTTCTAACCTAGTGTGAATTAGAATCGCATTGGAATCCTCCATTGATGTTTCGAAGTTGAAATCATGCGATTCTTCTGATTATTCAAAGTGAGTTAGAGTCGCATTTTGTGTTTCCACAAAGTGCTTTGTCATCATTGATATTTCATTAAAATTTTCCATTAATATTTCGAGGTCGGATTTATAGGGTTCTTGCGTCTCCTCGAAATATTGGGTGTAGTGATTGTAGGGGAAATTTGGTTGAGGATAAGTTTGGTTGGAATTATAATATTCTTGCGATTCCTCAAAACATTGGGATTGGTGGTTGGAAAGGTAATTCGGGTGAGAATGAGTCTGTGACGCATTGAAGTTCTCCAATAGTATTTCGAGGTCGGATTTACGGGATTCTTGTGATTCCTCGAAATACTCGGAGTAGGAGTTGTAGAAAATTTTTAGGTGATACATAGTAATTGGGACAAGATTTGTAGATGCAAAGGCTCGCTTCGGGAGTGAGTATTTGGCATATAAATCGAAAGAGGGTTTCTGTTTCCTAGTCTAAACGCGCAACAGAAGAATCGTACTTAATTGACTATTCAATCCCCGGCAACGGTGCCAAAAACTTGATCGGGACTTTATGAGTCTATTGGGATACTAACTGCAAGTATACAGTTTAGTCGTTCTAGTTTTAAATGATTATCGAACCCACAGAGACTGAGGATCAATCGCATACAATCTAATGCTACAATTGTTTAACTAAGCGATGAATATTTGGTTTTAGGGGGGAAATAGTTTAATTAAAAATAATAGTAATAGCTATACCGGTATGTGATAGTCGGACTTTGGGAATTCGGTGAATCGCTTGGCATATAAATATTTTGGTAAAAACGAATTGTTTAAAAACCTGAGACATACACTCTCGTTTTCATGAAATAAGTCATGCTACTAAACCTAGTGGATGCACTTTAAATTTAATAACACTTTTTGAAAACAATTTGAGTTTAATTAATTTGTTAAAACACTCTCATGTATTTAAAAATTAATGTTTCGTTACCACTATCTGGGTCGAACCCCAGCTCTCGCATGCAGGTTCTTGACCTTATTTAATTTCCCACTCTCGTGGCAAAATCATATTAATTATCCTCCCACTCTCGTGACAAGGGTAGTTAAATTAAACATGGAAATTGGAAATCAGAAATTGTTTTATAAATGTTTTTAGCCAAGGTATCACTGAATTCTTTCGGTACTTAGGAGTCACATACCGGTACGATTAATTTAGCCGGACATAATATATTTAATAACTATGCAATTTAAAATATAATCCATAAAAATAAATGACATATCACAAGAATAAATAAATATTAATTGCATAAAAAACCTGGAAATAATGTTGCTATGGTAATCTTGGATGTTACAAATTCCTTGCAGCTCAATCGAAATCAATAAATTGTGTTAATTCTTAGATGAAGAATTAACACTCTAAAACTAATGCTGGAATTAAAAATTACAGTACGTGTAGAAAAAGCTCAAAAGCAAGAAAATAGAATAATTGCAAGAAAATAGAAATTTAGTTCTGGGAAAAATTCTTCGACCCTCATCCATTGAACTACCACATATATATAGAAGAAAATATTGCAGTTGAGAAAATCTTGGAAAAGGCTTGAGTGGAGTAAGACCCGGATGAATGCTTACTGAATGGAGGTAATATAGGAGAAGAGTTATTCCCTCACGTTTCCCACGTCTGCACTAATTTCATAATGTTGCCCTTTACGCATGTGACGGTCGTTACAAGTGGGTGACGGTCGTAATGAACTTAAATAGCGCATTACGCTCGTCAATGATGTGTGACGGGCATTCTTTCATGTTGGGGAGGCGTTAAGGTCGTCACAGGGTGTGACGGTCGTCACCGTTACAAAATCTGCAGATTTTTGCAGATTTGGTTCCTTCTCTTCTGTTTCTTGTTTAGCTTCCTTCATGTGGTCCTTTTTCATTGATTTGAGTTGTCAAATGTTATACCTGTGGAAAGACACAAAAACTCGGAATAATCGGGAGTTAGACGACTCGATGTATTATAAAAATCGGTAAAAAGCCTAGTAATTATATGATACGATTTCTCGTTATCAAAACTGCACCTCCGTTCATATGTTAGAATGATTCAGCCGTACACCGCTGACAAGAATCTCTGGTTCCACTTCTTTCAAGACAGTCTCTCAGGGACTCGGCTTGAATGGTTTTACCAGCTGGAAGGAACTAGCATCCGTAATTGGGAAGATTTGGCCGTTGCTTTCTACAAGCAGTACCAATACAATGCCGACCTCGCTCCTACGCGTACCCAACTCCAGGGTATGTCTATGGGAACGGGTGAAGTTTTCAAAGATTATGCTCAGAAGTGGAGGGATCTTGCTGGCAGAGTGCAACCACCCTTGGCTGATCGGGAGCTTGTGGATATGTTTCTGGGGACCTTGTCTGGTCCGTATTTCAACCATTTGATTGGAAGTTCGTCGTCCGGGTTTACGGAGCTGATTATGATCGGGGAAAGAATTGAGGCTGGCATCAAATCCGGTAAAATACAAAAGGGTGCTTCGTCGAGCACCGAGAAGAAGCCTTTTAAGAAGGAGTCCAGTGCTGCGTACAGTTCAAAAAGCCATAATAGACCTGAACGCCGCCAAGCTGTTAATGCGGTTGTTATTTCAAGACCTGCTGGTGCTCCTCAGCATAACAATCAGCCAAGGACCGAGAAACCACGAAGACAATTCACTCAGCTCAACATGACTTTATCCCAAATTCTTCCCCAGTTATTGAAAACCAACTTAGTGATTCCAAGGGAAGCCCCGAAGAATCCAAATACAACATCACTGAAGTACAACCCTAATGCCCGGTGTGATTTTCACTCTGATAGCCCGGGGCATGATACGGATGATTGTTTGGTTTTGAAGAACAAAGTACAGGACTTAATTGATACGAAGGAGATTGATTTTGAAGCACCTGAAAGACCTAATGTTGTGAATGCTCCTATGCACAAGCATGGAGTGAATGCTATAGATGAAGACTCGTTTGTGGTTTCTGTGAACGACATTGTTACCCCTTTGATGACTGTGAAGAAGAACCTTTTGTTAGCCGATTTATTTCCGGGCTGTGACGAAGGTTGCCATATGTGTTCTGTCCTACCTACCGGTTGCCATGTTTTGAAGTCAGGTGTCCAACGCCTGATGGATAATAAAGAAATCCTGTTTGAGAAGACTCTTGTCCCTTTGGTTCCTACTGAAGAAGTTGCTATAATCACCATTTTCGACAATTCTTTCAAGGCTTCCACGAGAAAGCCTGTTAGAATTACATTTGTTCCAAGAATCACACCATTGATCATCACCATTCCTGGGCCTATCCCCTACACATCTGATAAAGCTGTCCCTTGGCATTACGGGGATGATGTTTATTATCACGGAGTTAAACAAGATTTGGATGTTGATACTGACGTTAGCAATATTGTTGGACCTGCTAAAGTCACCCGCAACAGAAGACTTTTCTCCCCTGATATGTCTCCACCAACTGTTCGGAAGCCTGTTGTTATTACACCTGCCAGTGTACCTGCTACTGTCCTTGTTCAAGTTCCAATTTTGATCCCTGTTACCGAGTCATCTGACACTCGGGGCAAAGGGACCGCTGATGAGCCTGCCCAGACGGAGGCACCAAAGAAGATTAATGTTGAAGCCTCTAGACAAGAGATGGAGGAAATTTTGAAGATCATCAAAAAGAGCGATTACAATATAGTCAAGCAACTGGGGAAAACCCCATCCAAAATCTCTATGTTATCTCTGTTGCTATGCTCAGAAGCCCATGCCAAGGCTCTAATTTCTTTCCTGAAGACTGCACACGTACCCCAGGAAACATCAGCTGATCAGTTTAAAGATTGCGTGGCTAGTTTGACTGCTGATAATGGGTTGGGTTTCTCTGACGCCGACTTGACTGCTAAGGGGAAGAATCACAACGATGCCCTGCATGTCTCCATTGAATGCAGGGGCACTACTCTTGCTAATGTATTGGTGGATACTGGTTCCTCATTGAACGTTTTGCATAAGAAAGCTCTAGACCGGTTGGACTGTGAAGGGTTAGAGCTGAAACCAAGCAACATTGTCGTCAGGGCCTTTGATGGGTCTAAGAGGATGGTGCATGGAGAAGTGGATATTCCGATTAAGGTTGGTTCTCAAGTTTTTACCTCTACATTATATGTGATGGACATTCGGCCATCTTATTCTTGTTTGTTGGGTCGTGCATGGATCCACAAAGCTGGGGCAGTAACCTCAACGCTCCACCAGAAGCTAAAGTACCCAGTGAAAGGGAAAATTGTGACAATACAAGGAGAGGAGAAGTACATGGCGAGCCACCTCAACTCTTTCCGATATGTAGAGATGGATGGGGAGTTCATTGATACCCCGTTCCAACATTTTGAAGAGGTTCCCCAGAAACTAGCATCAACTGAGACTGTTGTTGAAGATCCTCCTATGAAGATGGCTTCCTTCAAGGATGCCCGGGCTGTTGTTGAGAAAGGTGGGTGTGCAAATTGGGGCCAACTCCCTGATTTTGCACATAAGACTAACAAGTTTGGTTTGGGTTTCACTGCAGAAGCTCAAAGGGCTATTCGGAATGCACGGATCAGAAGACCTCCCTTGTTCATCAGTAATTTAGGAGTGAATGCCATTGAAGACGACGTTGAAGAGTATGAGTTCGATAGTTGGATCTATCCTACTACTGATGGAGGACTAAGCAACTGGACAACAAAGGACTTCATCCCAATTTATTTTGTTACCCAGTAATGAGACTTTTGTTTTGAATTTGTAACAGGCAATGTTTTAAACTCTATGGCCCGGTGTCTTACCCGGGGCACTATGGCTTCATTTGTGAGGGCTTTATATGTGTCATTTTCATATATCATTAATAAAAGCATTGGACGTTTTCTTGCATTTCAAATTTTGCGCTCCTTGTTTTTATTTTATTATATATTGCAAAACAACTATTTTACACACACTCACATATACAGGTCTACATCCACTCTGGATCTCGCTGGTAACGACTCTGCTACTGCCAGTTATGACTTCGAAAGTCCGATCAACTTAGCTGAAGACGAAGGTGAAGATGATTGCAAAGTGCCTGGTGAACTTGCAAGACTGTTACTTCAGGAAGAGAGGGCTATTCATCCGCACGAAGAGCCGATGGAATCAGTAAATCTGGGTACAGAAAAGGACAAGAAAGAAGTTAAGATCGGTGCAAATCTGGAGCTTAGTGTGAAACAACGGTTGATTCGGATGCTGCGTGACTACGTTGAGATCTTTGCCTAGTCTTATGAATATATGCCTGGGTTGGATACCGATATTGTGGTTCGCCGATTTCCTACCAAGGAAGACTGTCCTCCAGTGAAACAGAAGGTCCGCCGAATGCGCCCAAATATGTCTGAGAAAATCACGGATGAACTTTATACAAACAATTATCTGTACCATTGCAGCAACAATCCATAGATACCTACATGACTCCCCCTATCATGAATAACTAATGCTCCAGTTGAAGATGAAAACTTGAGCACTAGTTGAAAGACTTCAGCAATTCCCGCATACGCTGAACCTTGACTCCCTCAGTAGAATCAAACTAGAGTCATATATTGTCACTCCTTGAGAATAATTCCAGGAACTCTGACTTTTTCAAGGACACAACTGGATACTGTCCTTTCATAACCATACTTTGTATCATGACCTTTTGAATAGGCAGGATGTCATCATACTAGATGTGAAGTCACTCACAAACTCCTAAAACTCTTAGTTTTCTTAAAAGCTTTACTAAGATCCAGATCACCAAACCTTTTCTAGAGTGACTTGCAGCAGAAGAAAAACACCTCCTCAAAACACTCTGCTCAGACCTCAGTATCTGTCAGTAGTCTTTTTCCCCTTACATCCACTAGTAGTTGCTGATACTAGTGGAGTCTTCAACAAAGTAGTCATGCACTCACGAAGCATACTATTGTAGATAGGATTAGCTTATCCACATTCTAATCCACCTAGTCAGAAAAGCCACTTCTGATTATAACGCTTGAGCATCCAACTTCACATGCACAATCCCAAGCAGTAAAACAAAACAACCATCAAAAATCATGATGTTAAGAGATCATGTGGGTCATCAACTCCATAGTACAAAATACAATCAAAATGGTTCTTGATCCAACATTCAAAATACTCCTTATTCAAAGAAATCCTTTTAAGAAGCTCCCATTAGAACACACAGCCGGTGCAACTCATTCAGGTTTTTCTAAACACCTAAAAGCAATAGAGAGAAATAAACTCTCACATATTCTCTGAACCATAATGTTTAGAATGTAGATTTTCATAATTTCCTCAAATAAATAATTAGTCTCCCGTCAAAGTATTCACCATCAGTTTTCATGCACAACCTCCTTAGAGGACAGGAAAATAATCAACTTCCGTCAAAGTATTTATCAAAAGTGAGATAAGATTACCTTCTCACACAAGGTAGGAAATTTGATCTGACTTCCTTCATCTACATACATCTGGCACCCACTGATGACATTTATTCATGTCATAATAATATTCCATATTAGGTCAATGGCTTGACCTTAGCTCCACTCTAGACGATAAAAACTTCCTTAGCTGAAGGAATAACACACTTTGAGATGATTTTCCAACATCGGATCTGACATCAGTCTTAAACACATGGATTTCACCATTAACTATTGTTTGGAGACACCATAGTAATCAATAACTCTTACAATGGATATAAGAGGATCAACCGTCAGTACTTGAATTGCTTTCCACACGTCTTAAGAATCTTCTTCTTAAACTTCTAAGCTTCATCCCTCTTGTCTAACTTTGAGATGTTGGATGCCATTCTTCCGCACCTAAAGAGGAGATTTCCTCTAACAGGTATTTGGAGAAAACTTCAATAACCATGGCAATGTATGATCATGTTTCACCCCACGCAGACTGTTTAGACTAAGTCTGCTTCTCCTAATATATAAGGATACCCTTCATTCCTTGTAAACACATCTATTCCATTATGTGAGGACACCATATAATTGAACCCTCACAGAGAAAGGAACTTCCCATAACTCCTCTGTGCTTCAAACAATTGAGATGCTCATCCTAGGTGATTTGGATGACTCTCCATAGTGCATACACCAACCAACCACAAAATTCTGGTTGACATACCTCCAATGCTCACCTTCCCTTGGATGACTTTTCCATCAGAACAAGAGTTCCGTGCTCTCATAAACTTGATAAGATTACCAAGTTAAAGTAAACAACCTCCATCCTATGAAAAGTACCACTAGCAATATGGAGAAAAATAAATCCTCAATACAAAGATGTCATGACATTATGTCTGACATTTCTTCAATTTCTTGTAGCTTCAAATTAAGGACTCCCCCTTATTAACTGCTAAGAATTCCTTGAGAACCATATATTATTTGCACATCATATGATTAGTACATAGCTTCCCTCAACTAGAATTTGTCTCATGTTCATAAATAGGATTCCATTGACCTGTCTCCTTTGATCAGAAGGATCTTCCAAATGTTTGAGAGAAAGTTCTTGATACTATAACTTGTTCTCCATACATAAAGTATTTGGATGTGATACCTTTATCAAGCCTCCATGACAAAGCACAACCACTGCTCACTAACTCACTTAGATCAGGAATAAACTAATCTAGAGAGTGCCAAATATGTTGATCGTGTCCTGGCCAACATATTTATACAAATGCCTCCAATTCCAGATCAAGAGTAGGTTCCAATTATATTTGATTTGAGACTCATTTGTTTACCCCCCCCCCCCCAAGAATATGCTATGTCCTACCTTTGTCTAACCATATTCTGCACAATCTGCTGGCTTGATGTTCCAATAAGCATATGATATATTCCAACATCAGTTCCATTTACAAGGAACACATCAAGAGATCATTCATTAAAGCCTATATATTGGCCTTTTAGGATTGAAAACAAAAATAAATTGCCTCTACCAGATCTCTTTTCAACAAGCTCATATAAGAGTTCATTTATGAGTGAACTTGGGATAAACCTCAAGTATCTTTGGCTGCTCTAGCAAGCTCATCGAACATCTCCTCGAGTATCACCACACCGTGGGATACGCCTTCAGAGGAGAACAATGTGTTGCATCCCCAACGCACAAAACTACCAGGAGTTTTCCATCATATATATATATATATATATATATATATATATATATATATATATATATATATATATATATATATATATATATATATATATATATATATATATATATATATATATATATATATATATATATATATATATATATATATATATATATATATATATATATATATATATATATATATATATATATATATATATATATATATATATATATATATATATGCAGCGAAACACAAACTAGAAAACTCCTAGACCACCTTTAGGAAAAAATAGTAACCTTTGCATAACACTATCCTTCAGGTGAAATAGGTTATCTTGGATTTGAAAATAAATCAAACCCTGAACACAGTAGCTTGCCAACAAAGCTACAAACCTGAAACCAACATAGATAGGTCTAATACACACCCTATAATGAACAGTCCTTCCACCACTTACAAGAACCATTCAAACAACAATATGAACTCGCCAAGTTCATACAGCTTTTCAGTGGAATCAATCTACCTTTTACATAACCATAAATTATCCCCTTGGATCTCATCCAGAAACAAATAAGATGCTTGCTCTGATACAAATTGAAATTCTAGTATGATAGAACTCAGATGTCCTATTACATGTTAGGACATCTGATCTGACATGAACAAATAGGACAGGTATCAACAATAAACAACAGTACTGAAAAGCATAAACAACGCACAAAATTACTAACCCACTTCAGAGAAACTCTCCTACTCTGGGGGCATACCAATCCAGGGACAAATCCATTATGATAGTATCAATTCATAGATCCTACAACAAACTTCCAGTTTACAGCCTAATCATTTAATCACTACCCTTCCTAGATTTATATCTAAGACTCACCTATATATGAGGCCCTCCTCAATCCCTCTTCAATCATAGACATTGATTGGATTAACAATAATTCTGAACAAACAGGAAGACACACTTCCATGAAAATCACTAGCCAAGACTCTTGACTAAGACCACAAATTTGAGTTGCTTCAAAGCTTCTTCCAAGAACAATACTCAACTCATTACTTCACAACTTCTGAGTGAGAACAACAAAGACCATCTAACAACCCGAGTGGTTCACTTACACCAACTCTCCTAGAGAGTGGCAAAAAGACAAAGCCTTAGACTTTTACATCTTGAACTCGTGCCTTTCCTAGGTTACAAACACTTCTATTTATAACCTATGCCCAACTCGATTTGGGCCTTCAATATATAACATATCAGTTGTAACAAACAACAATGACTTTTTCTACAAACAAGGTCTTCAATCAAATCTTCATAAATTATATCCAAATTCAAAAACTGTATATTCTTGAATATTCTGATTATTTTTTTTGGACCTTTAAATCAGCGCCCTATAATATTGCATAATATTTCCCAAAATATTATACATCAGTTAAATCATAACAGAATATAAATGTCCACTTCAGCTCAGGAGCGATATCGTATACTCTGCCATAAGACATCTTATCCCACATGTTGTTTCAGATGTTGAACTGCTTCAACTCAACATGTCCTAATAGAAGATATGATTTCTTGCTTTAACCTGTTCTTGTTATCAAGTTAATACAGTTTATTTAACATATTATTGTATTATTTGTTTTACAAAAATTAATGCCAATCCTTAAAACTAGAGAACTTACACTTTGTTGGTAGTCTAATTCTTTCCAAGCACAACATCTTTAGAGTCGGTGGCTCACCACCTTATCGATGGTCCAGTTCTTCCCTGGCACGACACTTTGTGTCTTGTTACCTCCTTGGTGGTCTAGTTATTTCCTGGCGCAATGTTTCTGGGTCTTGTTACCTTGTTGGTGATTTAATTCTTCCCTGGAATAACATCTTTAGAGTCTAGTGGGTGCTAGTCTTCTTGGGTTAAGTCCATTGTCTAGTGTACTCGTTCTTCAAGTCCTTCAAGCTCACAGGCCCCATTTCTGTTGATTTAAATACCATAAAGCTACCAAAACAGAATCATCAGTGTTGATACACCTTATCCTAATTCAGAGTGTAAATTTTTGGGTTTAATTTTGTATTTGAACCCCTTCTATCTTGTCGCTCAAAAACCTGACGCCAATCTTGCTTTACGTTTAAGGAGATTGAATAGGGGCAACAGTTATACAAAAAAATTTACCCTCCTCATTTCACCGTTTTTGGCTTATATTTCATCATCACACACATGCATACATGGCATTGGTTATATGGTTATGGGATCAAGGCATTTTTGTTAAGCTTTGTCAGGTTACATAAGACATTTATTTTGTCAATCAACGTGCTCAGAGTGTTCTCCAGGCTATTTAATCAATGGAAAGTCAAGTCCTCATCATGACAAGTTATCATGTATCCCAACATGCTTTGAATTGTAGAGAAAGTCAAGCATTTCAGTCAATTCGGAATAGTTTAAGCAGAAAAATAGTAATTCACTGTGTGACTTCAAAAATTCATAACTTTCATCCGGAAAAGTATTTTGGAGTGGTTCTTTAGGCGTAAGAACCGTATTGACATTTTCTACACTTCATATGTTTATATTAAGAGCCAATTTTGTATAGAAGATCTCTGAAAGTGCGAAAACCCTGATGTTTGTATTGTGAAGTGAATTGCTGGTCCACTATTTCTCGGATATTCAAAAATTCATAAATTCTAGCCAAAAAAGTGTTTTAGAGTGGTTCTTCGGGAATTAAATTCGTCTTGACGTCCCATACATTTCGTATGTTTGGGTTGAAATCCAATTCTTTGACGAGGATGTCCGAAAGTGCAAATTAACTAAAAATTCCACAATGAAACAGATGTTCAGTCAACTGTTTTCTCGATATTCAAAAAAATTATAACTTTCTCGTTTCTCAACATTCTGAGACGATTCTTGAAGCATGACGCCACAAATGTTTTTAGCTACAACTTTGCTTTAGGGCTTGAGTTTGAATTGTGCTACGAAAGCTTTAGTTTATAGCTTATTTCAAGAGTTGAACATAAGCTGAAGCTTCAATGCCGAAATAAGCTAAATTATGCTTCGTAAGAATCAATTTTTATTGTATCACATCGATTTTTTTTTGGCACAATGTCACAAATTTCGTCATCGAAAATTTTGTTTCAGGTTTCGCATCAGGATTATGCACTAAAGGTCACGAGCTTGTGGTTTGTTCTCGAGCTGTACATGAAATAATTTGAAAATTCTACACTATTCACAAAAAACAAGGGAATACCGTTTGCCGAAATAAGTTGAAAATACCGTTCGCCAAACATAGACTTAACTCACTTCTACAAATTGTTTCAATTCAATTTCATAATCACTTTTTGCCATTTCTCATAAAACTCACTCAAAATTCAAATCTTCTCTCAAAAGTTTCTCTCTTATCTCTCAAAGAACACAAGTTGCAAAAAGTCATAAAACCTCAAGATCCAACTCATTCCTCCTCTGTCGGAATTCTCTCCGACCACCGTGAATACCACCGAAAAACCGGTCGGCCTCCCCCGCCTTGCCCGACTGTCCTCCGCTCGGACACGTCAGTCCGCTCCTCCGTTAGGCCATGGCACCGCCCGACCGCCTCCCTTCGCACAATGAGTCCTCCTCCAGGGACTCCCTTTTTATCACCGGATCTTCCTACCTCTGGTCTCTTCCGATTGCATTTTATGCCCCGATTCAATTTCCGATCATCTCTTTCGGTAAGAATTCTTGAATTTGTCTTGATTTTAATTTGTGCATTGATTTTAATTATTGATTAAATTTTATTTGTGTTGATAATTTGAATTGAATCTTTATTTAAATTCTTGAATTATGCAATTAATTGATTCTTGATATCGATAATGTTGAGAGTTGTTGGAATTGGTCGAATCTTGATTTTGATAATGTTATGATTTATCAAAATCATTTGTTTGATTGAATTTTTCGTGAAGTTTACACGTCAATATCAATAATTTTTCATATTTGTTTAGTTACGCGTCGTGATCTAATTCTTATTTGATTCTTTGTGCATAATTATTGATTTCACGTGTCAGAATCAAATCTTGAAGCATTTAATCAATGTCGACGCGTAAATTAATTTCGGTTTTGATACTTGGATATGTTGCTACCGGTACTGGATTTTTGGATACAACTTATTTGTAAATTCTGATTGATTTTCTCATGTATCGAGGCTTACCTTTTGTGCATTAAAATTTCGATTTCAAACCGATTTTTAGCAAGCATCGATACATATGTCATGACTTCCCGGAGTTCACAAATGTGCCATAAACCATGTTTTAATTGTTTCTTGATGCTAAAGTGACTTTGTTTTTGTAATTGCTTGATACCGATATCAATTTTGGTCAATTTTAATCAATTTTCGGAAAAAGATTTTTGCATCTACATTGTGATTTAATTCATAATCAATGTATATTTGAGCTTGTTAGCATATTTTATTGATACCGGTATCAAGTTTGGTTGTTTTTAAGGAGACTTTTTGAGCATTTCGTAATATGAAAAGTTGCTTCCCGGAGATGGTAAGTGGTGCTTATTTGGTGATTTAATTCTAACTTAATGCATATTTGAGTTTGTCGGCATGTTTGGTGGTTACCGATATCAAGTTTAATTGATTTTATTCTGACTTTCACACACTTACATGTGTTAATGTGTTGCTACTCGGAAATTCATTTTAATGTTCCAATACATGTTTGCATATTATTTCTTCATGATTCAATCTTAATTTAAGTTGTGATGTGAATACTTGATTTTGTTTATGCCTCCTTGTTATTTCTAACTCTTTTGTTGACATTTATAAGACATTTCAAAAGTGCTTTCAATCGTTAAATTAATTCTTGATTATTCGATTTAAAAACACTTTTATTCCATCTCTTTTTGGATTCGAGTTCGCTTCTGACACGCTCGACTGTGATTCTCATTCTATGAGATATATACATTGCTCGTGTTTTTGTCTGTATGTATATTTTTGTGCAGGTTTATTGTTGTCATGCAGATGTGTTTAATACATATTATACATGTGATTTACTTTCACATTATCGATGCTTTAGCGCGTATTCCAAGAACCCATTTTTTATTAATTATTTTGTTTGTTAATGCTAGCTTTCATGAAGAATGCCAAGCTTCTTTCTTTTAATACGCTTTGCTACAGATTGATATTCGTCTGGTACTTTCTCTTGTCTATTTTCATTCCACATTGTTTTCTGCTTTCTTTTCCATGAGAAGTAGGCATATCGATGCATGACTGGGAGTCCCTACTTTAGGTGGGAAATTCTGTTTAAAGTCCTTAATTGAGGCGATGTTTGTGTTTGCTTATATTCAAAAGACCTCGACGAAGGAAAATCCCACTCCCCTTTATTTTGTGCAAAGACCTCAAAGAAGGCAATAAGGCAAAGTGTGGGTCCACAATTGACCCCCGCCATTTCAAGTTCCCAAGTCATTCGTAGCTCACATTGTACGTCGATGCTGTGAATTATCCTACTCTTGTTATCGAGTCGGTCGAGTGGAAAAATATTTGTAATCAACCCCCACATTTTGTCTTTAGCTCATTTTGGTCAATGTCGATGCTTCGTGTTTGTCCATATTGTCTTCTATCTCCAACCTTGATGATATGATATCATGGTTAGGTGCTTAGTCGCTTTGGACATACACCATTTTTGTTATCTTTCCCAGATGATATAATATCTTGGTTAAGAGTCAATTCCCCCTTCTTCTTTAATTCTTACCTTCGTGACATGATACCATGATTAAGAGTTTATCCCTTCCCTCATTTCTTTCCTAGATGACTTAATATCTTGGTTAAGACCCAATATTCCTTCATACTTCTTACCTTGGTGACATGATACCATGGTTATGAACCTCCTTCATCCTACCTTGATGACTTGATATCATGGTTAAGTGTCCCTTTCCTTTATCCTACCTTGATGACTTGATATCGTGGTTAGGTGTTATTCCCCTCCCTTTCCTACCTTGATGACATGATATCATGGTTAGGCGTGTGCTACTTGAGTAAGTGGATACTTCTCATGTGTTTGTTTGCTTGCTTTCATGTCTTGGTTAAGTTCTTGATTTCTTGGGTGTTTCTTTCTATTGTGTGATCACATGATCCCAATAGGATCTTTAGTTCATTCTTGGATGAGTTTGAAATAATTAAACCTTAGGATTTATATCCATGTATGCCAACATTAGGTAGAACTCCCTTGACCTCAACTTTAGGTCCACAAGCATGACAATAAGTAGGATTGAGATTCCCTTTTTGTTAGATTTTTATTTTGGCATCCCTTTTAAGACTAAAACTATTTTTCTTTGTTCAAACTTCAAAACACTCTAACATTAATCAAATCCTTTTTCAAGGTGAAAACACCAACCAATGCAAACTCTTTTTGTCTTCAGACTTTTTCTTTTAAAACCATTTCGATAAGGGTACGTCATTTCAAGTTCGAGCAACCTAGGAATGCTAAGTGTGCGGTTGGTCAAGCATGAGTCTTTTATGAGTGGCGACACCAAGCACGAGTTGCAATCCTAACCGCAAGGATGCGAACACAAAATTATCCATAAAAAACATGAAACCAACCAAAAATTTTAAGGTGAACTACGAGTGCCTTGATCCCCATTGCACGGATGGTGGTAAGTAGGCATAAAGGTTCGCAATCGAGGCAGACATGACTAATAAAACCTTTTTTTACATAATACTTTGCATCCATGCATTCCCTTTACAGCCTAGCTTTAAATTTAAACACACCATTTAGAGTAGACAACAAGAATGGATCGCATGGAGTACCACAAACGTGAGGGGTGCTAATACCTTCCCCTTGCGTAATCGACTTCCTTACCCGATCTGTCGGTCACGAGACCATGATTTCACCCTCTTCAGGTTTTCTTCGATGTTTTCCTTTCCCTTCGTGGGATGAATAAATATTCAATGGCAAATTCATTGTTTATTTTGAGAGATTTATTTTCTCGTGTTGCTTCATAGTTCATCAGGTGTGGCTCTCTTGGGCTTTCCCAGCGATCTCAGAGCCAGAAATTCGCTCCTTGCTCGCCCCAACTTCACCTGGAAATATTTTGAGGACAAAAGCAGATTTCCTTGCTTGGCTATTTTATTTGTGCATTTTCCTCTATTGCTTGTGCCTTCCTCTTTTAAGCTTGATCCATCACTTTCCGGAATAATAACACACAAATTAAAGATTCTTCTACTAAATACATAAAACAATAAATTCTAGCAAAACTTAGGAATAACGATAATCAAAAACATAAAATGGAGCTGAAAAGTGCCAACTTTTAAAGCGAAAATTTACACACATTTGGCACTCATCAAAACCCTGGTTCAAACCTTCGAAAGAACATACTCAGTCATTGAACGATCAACATTAGACGGAGGATACTCTTTTTTTTTTCAAGAAACAACAACAAAGATGAACAACTTTCTTCAACTTTTGAACAAATAAGAGGAGGAGAAACATGAAAGAATCATCTTCCAACAAAGGAGATATTATATGCTAAAATGTACCCAACGAGGGAGATACATTTTCATGATTGGAAAATGAAGATCCCAGAAAAGAGAAACTTACAGTATAGAAATGCACTCACTGTAAGAAAACTGGACACCTAAAATATATTTTCTTTAAACTAAAAAATTTAAGGGTAATCACCTTAGATCTTATATGACTAATGCACCTTAACTCAAGAAGATGATATGGGCACCAAAGGTGAAACCTTAAGTGCTTTCCAGGAATGCTTTGCAACTCGAAGTCTAAATGATTATTTGAAGTTGTACAAAACATCAGTATACTATAGAAGTATACATGATTTATGGAAGTCTTTTATCCAAAAGATTAATGATGATGGAAAATGTTAACCGTTATGATCAAAGAAAAATATTCGAGATTATCTCACAATTGATGATCTGAAATGATAAATTTAATGAATAATCATGTAATGGACTTTCCCATTTTTGGGCATTTACCAACTCTCACATCTAATAATCCGTGGAGAAGGATGCACCATGTGGTATTTTCCCTTTTAGGAAATATTTATCAAGACTTCTTGATAAAAGAGGTACAATTATTTTAAGTTGAAATGATTAGGAAAAATATGATTAAACCCTTAAAATAATTATTTTAATTATTTTCTCATTTGAATTAAAATTTCTAACTCATATAAAATGAGTTCATTTAGTGTTTTCTAGCAAAAGGGGTGAAACAATAACAATGAGGTGCATAAGAATGGAAAATCTAGAAAATGGCCCAACAATGCATAAACAAGGTTGAAAGGTAAACATTGAAGAATCTAATTGATTAGAGGGAAATTTAATAGATTATAAGACTCAAAAAAGGAGAATTTAGATTTGACTTTTGAATAGCATAATCTTCACCTATAAATATGTATTCTCCTTTCACTCTTCTTGCATCTCATTCTTACTTTCCTACACCTTTTTCTTGTGTGTGATTACTCTTGCAAATTCATCATGAATATTAGAAGTTGTAGCTTCACCTCCAGCCCTATCACTAATGATTTTACAACCAAACGATAAAAATTAGATATTTCAAACACTTTCCCAATCGATGGGAACTCACACCCTATCTCCAAAAGATTTCAGAGAATGCAATTTCTTCAAAAACTTCAAAGAAATCAACCTCACCAACTTTCTCTACACACCCTCAAAATGAATTTATTCCTCCTTTTTGAAGATGTTCTTTTCAAACCTTCATCTCACTAATGGAGTACTTAAAAGTGAAGTAGTAAAAATAGGATAAATCTTTCACTGGAAGAATTTGGAAAGTTACTAGATCATTCTCACGAAGACAAACTCATTGAACTAGGAGACAAAGAAAATAGGTACAACTACATCACTGTTGTATCCTCCTTGATGAAAAAACCATTATCACACATACTTTATCCATTCGAAGCTACATACATGCTCCTTGAAAATAGGATGACTCATTATATAATGACTTACATCATATTTCCTAGACAATGAAACTTTGGTCTTATAACCCAAACATATGTAGAAACACTATGGTTAATAGAAAACAAAGTCAAAATTAACTCGGTCCAACAAGTAATTGACTACATGCTGGAAAATAGGACAAAGGGGACACACCTTTCATATTGAAATATGATCACAAAAAACATGAAGAAATAAGGTACAACTTTGTAGAAGAAAGAGAATTTAAGGAAGGATCAACAGTGATAGGAATTTTTGTCCCACCCTTAATTCATTATGAGTTAAAATATGGAAATTTCATTGAAAATACACAATCATACAAAAGAAGAGGAAGGCCATAAGTCAGGAGATACCCGTAGAAACGAGAGCTCATATGACTCCCATCACATACTCACAACCATAGACCTATTGAAAATCCTAAGTGGAATGATAGATGTACTCAATGACAAAATATACTTCATAGAACACCACTTCATTCTTGACCGAACCAAATTACCACATCACCTCTTCCACCATGATGATCTTTATAAAGAAGAGTCTCACTTAAGTTTTTTAGTTAAAATATGTTATGCACTTTCTTTACTCTACTTTCAATGATTATGCAGTTTTCTTTTTTACTTTCAATTTCAATAATAATATGAGTATGATGTCCTTATTTTCTTAATTGTCTAAAATGCCCTTGTTTTGTATATTTATTTCTTGCAATGCATCTTTACCCGCCTTTTTTTATTTTGACAAAGGGGAGAAGTAAACACTTAGGGGTTATATTTTCTATCTAACTTAGGGGGAGTTTTATCACTCAAAATATATCCATATGTTTCTTTTACTACCTTTCCTAAGAGATGCATTGTCATCATCTAAAAGAGGGAGAATATGGAACCTTGTTTTACAGGTGATAGACCTTAAACCAAGACATCAAATTTTGATGATGAAAACTATAAGGACAACTAATGATAAGTCAAGCACAATACTTAAATGATTAAATATAAAAACCCAAGTGTTATGGTTTGATAAACTTGACTACTCGAAAAGGAAAACAAAGTGGAAATAATGTAAATCATCAAGTAATCTCAAGCAGTATCTACACAAAAGATAATATATGACAAAGGGCTTGTAGAAAAGGAGTTAATATCCTAATTTAGTAATGGAGTGAAATTACGTAAGAAAAGGTTTTTTCTCTAAAATTATAAAGCTATAAGCACACAAGGACATACACACACACAAATCTTTTTCAAATGCTTTACTAAAATAAAACACTTTGAAAAAAATATGGAAGTTGTATCAAATGAATTAAGAGCAGTCAAAATAGCCATGTGGTAAATTTTGATTTTTCTAACCGATTAGATCAAATAGCCAATAGATTACAAATGAAACAAACTTGATAACCCAATTATTTTGAATGCACTTTGATTATATACAACAACATATATCGTAAACTTCCATTTTGAGAACTTATACTCGATTGTTTTTTAATATCTAATTAATTAGCATTTTTCTCTAATCGATAAGATAACGGAAAATGCGTTGATTGCAAATTACTTTTTTAGAAAGCCTTAAGCCTATAAACAGAGGCTCCTTTTCTCATTTCAAACCATCTAGAATCGTGTTTTGACACTTCCATATCTCACTCTATCTCTCTCTCTCTCTCTCTCTCTAAAGTTTTATTTAACTTTCTCTCACTAGGTGTTATAGTCAAATGATTTTGTGAGAAAATTTTCTTTGTGAGTGAGGATGCTTTTGTAATTCTAGAAAGGGTATAATTGTAAAATTCACCAAGGGAATATTGTGTACACCTTGGTTTAATACTGTCTAATTAGGGATTATTTATGGTTTAAAGCTAAAGTCGATAAAAGCTTAGGTTTAGGGATTGTGTGATCAGTCCTGTGTTTTGGTTGTAAGATTATCCATTATTAAAATCTTCACTGGTTCTTGGTTATCCTAGTTAAAACCAAGATAGGTTGAAGATTAGCCCGGCGTTAAAATTTTCATAGGTTAGAGATCAGCCCAATCAAAATCTTATAAGTTTTACCGCTCCAATGTTTATGTTCGTGGAAAGGAGACTAACTGCCTCAATCCACCGTTGGGAAGGAATATTGACCACTTCACTCTCAGTAATATATTGAAGAAAATATGCAAACACCCATATATACCATCTTGTAATATTTGGTTTAAGAACAAACATCATTTCTATAACATCCTATTTTCCCAAACGCGTAATTATACAATAAATCAGAGATTTTGTACAACTTTTTCAAAGCTTTTGCAAATAAGATGTTACACATTTCTAAATACATGCACATGTTGATCATGTAACACATAATCTAAATAAACATTTCAACACAATATTTTAAGGCACACGATTTCACTTAGGATGTTTACATGACATCTAACTTATCTGATATGTACTTGGGATGTTTACACAAAATTTTAGCAACAAAATCATAATTAAGATACACAATAGTTTAGGTATCATGATAAAGTTTCATATTAAAATAATAGCATTGACTCGCAAGTATTCTCTAAATGCTAAACACACTAAAACATAAATATATTAGAGCATACATTATTTCTCAAAAAATCTCAACATGAACAAGAAATTGCTCCCCTGTGTTACATATCAGAGCATAACCCAAAACTAAAGTAAAGAAACTAAAATAGATAACTCCAAGAGCTAGCTTTCAATCACAACAACGTTTCTACTCTTGAGTATCTGCACGATGCCCATGTAAAGGACACATTCAAACAAAATGAGTGAGAATTCATTTCAATAATAACGATATAGAATGTAAGATAGAGTAAATCATTTACACAATTTTATTCTCACACCCAATTCATCAACATATTCAATACAATTGCATATTAATCATTTAATTTATGCAAAGAGTCTCACGACATCACGTAGACTCATATGCATGTGATACCGTATCATCACCAATTGGTTCACTTAAGAATCGGGTTCACCCTGCTCGAATCCTGAATCCACCCTGTTTGAATTCGGGACAATTCATCAATCCACCCTACTCGCATTGCAACTTTCATATTTTATAAACAACAACGGCATAAAGATTGCATGTCAAAACACGTCAATGCAACAACAACATAATGTTTAAAGTCCCCTCCCAACAATAAACAAAATATGCATTTATCTAACAATAATAATCCCCCTACTCGAACTATTATCCACCAACACAATAATAACATCAATATTATACAATAACATCACCATCATAACAACATCATTGTAATACGGTGGGAGAACTGACTTTTTTGGTTTTATCCAAATGTGCGGATAATAAGAGTCTCCACAGTCTTTTCTTTTATCCAATATATGGGAAAGGTGAAAAGAATAGGAAAGACCTTTGATAAATTTTGATTTCGGGGGGTAGGTTATGAAAAGGGAAGGTGTTACCACCCTTTTCATTCATAGTTATCTACGAGCTCTTAATTACTTAGCTCACATTTGAAAAACTTGCTTTGTGTGTGTGATTTGAAAATATTTTTAAATTGCAAATGTAAGGCTAACTTTGTAATGATTCTTGTATCAGTCCTCAAGAATGTATACAAAGTGTTTTTGAAAATATTTGTTCGAAAGTGATGTGTAAAAAATGTTTTGTTTGTGAGAAAGCACTTAAGAGTTGTTACCCACTAAAGTCTTTCTTGTTATTTTCCTTCTCCTTTGAAGATAGTACTATCCATACCATTAGTTGGAAGGTAGCCCCATCTATTGGATGTGAAGGGACATGTGTAGGGTCATCGTATGATGATCGAAGGCAATATGTAAGGATACTTTAGCAATTGTATCGGAGGGACTATCATCATTTACTCGTAGGGACTAGATCATTTTGTAGGCAACTCGAAGGGTCATCGAGGGATTATGATCTTTATTCGAAAGGGACAATGATGATTTGATCGAGGGTCTTTTGCTAAAGTATCCCCATTTTTTAGGGACGTGACCAATATTGTAAGGCAACAAGAGAGGACACCCTAGAGGTGCAAGTGTGAAGAGTGTATTGATTTAAGTTATTTATCTTGAGATATAGGGTTTTCTACATTTTTTTTAGTCTTGCCATGCAAACCCTAGTTACTAGCAATTAAATATGTATAGAAAAATTAAAGTGTAGAATGTAAAACCTAAGCTATTACATGGCTTTGGAAGAGATACATAGGAGTATAAATTTGCAGGAAAAATAAACCTACGCTATTACATCCTCGGAGCAGATATATAATTAGAAAGAGTGCGAGAAAATAAATCTACGTCATTACATCGATAGTGCAACCTATACAGTTTGTCTAATAAAATTAAATAACAAAAAGATGAATAAGAAAAAGAATGTTAAAATGTTAAAATATTTTTGTGGTTTTTTGGTAGAAAATAGTTTATATGATAATAGTAATTAAAAACCTAATTCTAATTAATTTTAATATTAAGAAGAAAAGTTTAGTTAATTAATTAATTAATTAGTAAATAAATAAAAATAAGAAAATTTAAATTACTAACTAAAACCATAATCCTAATTTTTTAGTATTAAAAAAAGATTAGATTAGTTAATCATTAATTAAAAAAAAGTAATTGGTAAAAATGATGAAAAATATGGTTAGTAAAATAAGGAAAAAAGCATTTCAAGGGGTGGGTGTTGAACCCATGCCACTAGCTTCACAGATTGCCTTCCAACTACTACGCCAGTGCTACTTTTATGTTTAGGAATAGGAACTAATCAATATGATATTAACTTGCATGTTAGTTTTGAAAAACAACCAAAAATTTGCAAGACGTAAGGATCGAACCCACGCCTCTCACGTTACATGCCACCGTCTCCAACCAACTGCATTGTGCTGTAAAAATAGCAAGATTTGGATCATAAAAGGGACCATATCCCCCTAATTTGACCCTTGAGAATCAATTGGAGGTGTTAGTTTGGCTTGAAAATGATTGTAATATGAGATACAAAAAAAAAAAGTTCCAAGCTTCCCTAACAATGGCATCGCACGATCCCAAACCGGTGATGTTGAGATGTAAAGATCTAGCGCGCTTCAGGCTTTAAGAATGGATGGAATAAACTCCTAAGAACTTCAGGAACATGATGGAATGCTTGGAATGGATTGAAAGTGGCTGCACACAAGGTTTTTAGTATGCCCTAGTTTTGACAATTTTGAGATTTTTTAGGACTTGTTCTTGAGGCAAATTTTCGTGTTCCTCTTGGTCTGAAGATGTCATGTATTTATAGTGAAGGATTTAGGTCAAAACAAGTGAATAAAATATTTTGTATTTCATGATCAAATATTTCATGATTTGAATTTCATGATCAAATATTGATTAAATTACAAAAGATTTGAATTTCATGATCAAATATCAAAATCTATGCTTGACTTTATCTGAAGAATGAGTATACGCTTGAATTTATCTGAAGAATGCTTTTCAGAATGAACCTATCTGGTCTTATCTGAGGGAAATGATTTTCAGGATGAATCTATGCTTTTTAGAATGAATCTTTGAAGGAGATGTTTGTCAGAATTGGTCTCTGAGGAAATGCTCGTCAGAATAAGTCTCTGAGGGAGATGGTTTTAAGAATAAATCTCTAAAGGAAATGCTTTTCAGAATGAAGCTCTGAAGGAAATGATCGTCAAATTTAATTCTCTGAGGGGAGTGATTTTCAGAATGAATCTCTGAAGGAAATGCTTTCAGAATGAAGCTCTGAAGGAGATGCTCGTCAGAATTGGTCTCGGAGGAAATGCTCGTTAGAATGAATCTCTGAAGGAAATGCTCGTTAGAATTAGTCTCTGAGGGAAATGCTCATCAGAATTAGTCTCTGAGGGAAATGCTCGTCAAAATTAGTCTCTTAGGGAAATGCTCGTCATAATTAGTCTATGAGGGAAATACTCTTCAGAATTAGTCTTTGAAGGAAATGCTCGTCAAAATTAGTCTTTGAGGGAAATGCTTTTCAGAATGAAGCTCTGAAGAAAATGCTCGTCGGATTTCAGCTCTGAGGGGAGTTATTTTTAGAATGAATCTCTGAAGGAAATGCTTTTCAGAATTAAGCTTTGAAGGAAATTCTCGTAAATTTTAGTCTCTGAGAGGAATGCTCTTTAGAATTAGTTACTGATGGAAATGCTCGTCAGAATTATTTTTGATGGAAATGCTCGTCATAATTAGTTTATGAGGGAATGCCTTTCATAATTTAGTCTATGGAGGGAATGCTCGTAAGAATTAGTCTTTGTTGGAAATGCTTTTCATAATTTAGTCTATAGAGGGAATGCTCGTAAGAATTAGTCTCTGATGGAAATGCTCGTCAGAATTAGTTCCTGATGGAAATGCTCGTCAAAATTAGTTTCTGATAGATACGCTCGTCAGAATTAGTTTCTGATGGAATGCTTTTCATAATGAATCTCATAGGGAAATGCTTTTCAGAATGAATATCTGAAGGGAATGCTTTTCAGAATGAGTATCTGAAGGGAATGCTTCTCATATTTCAGTCTCTGAGGGGAGTGCTTTTCAGAATGAATATATGAAGAAAATTATTTTCAGAATGAAGCTCTGAAGAAAATGCTCGTCAGATTTCAGTCTCTGAGGGGAATGCTTTTCAGAATGAATCTCTGAAATAAATGCTTTTCAGAATGAGTCTCTAAAGGGAATGCTCGTCAAATTTAATTTCTGATGGAAATGCTCGTCAGAATTAGTCTCTGAGGGAAATGCTCGTTAGAATTAGTCTTTGAGGGAATGCTTTTCAGAATGAATCTTTGAAGGAAATCATTTGGTCATGTAGATAGTCGCTCCGTCTTGTTTCGGGAATTGATCTGTGAATTATCTATAAATTGCTGATAATATTTGTCTATTTGCGAACTTAACGTGGAAACAAATTTAACTTCATGCAATGTCATGATGCATGAAATGTATTTTGTAATGATGCTCTCAAAATAAATGATAATAGTATATGTGTTTCATATTCATATGTTATGATATTTTGTAAATGGTGTATGGATGCAATATGCCGTTGGAGCGTATCGGTAGCTTTGTGTAACAATTTCTGGATGGGGAAAATAAACCCATGACTGTTGCTGGGGATGAAGACAGTAGTTCTTCAATTTTTGTTTAGAACGTCCTTACTGGGGATTTTTGTTTTCTGTTTGAGGACACCCAGCTAGGGATGTTCGACTTCTGCTTGGGGATGGAAGCATTCAAGAAGAGTCGGTCATTCGTCATTCTTTGAAGGATTTAGATCTTATATACCCTGACTAGGGATAAAAGGAGATGAATAATCCTCCGATACACTATTTGACCAGGTTTTAGCTCTTTTGGGGAGGACAAAATTGAATGATATTTGGCCATAGGAGGGAATCTTGTCGAGGAATTACAATATCATAGGAATGAACTCGTTAGGGAAATAAACCCTATAAATTGTATTGAGGAAATAATCATTGATGGGGATTAGAAATTCATAGGATGCACCAAGGAAGTTTCCATTATATGATGGGGAAATGATCAAACTTCCTTATTTATAAGGGGACCTATTGGGGAAGATGAACTACCGGAAGATGCCCCAATTTCTGTCTTAGGGAATATTAGATTTGTTGGGGAATATATCTCTGTCGGGGATGAGCTTGTGAAGATAGCTCTGTAGAGATAGTTCCATGGAGATTGCTCTGTGGGAATTTGTGGATAACTTTGAACATTATCCCAACTCCTAAAGTCTTTAGCAAATGCTGATTAAAGTGATAAATTTTCTACTGATAAATGGGACATAGTCGTACGCTTTAATCCCTAACTTTTCCTGGACCGCCTTTTAAGATTTTCAGTCCACCAGGATACCCTTTCTTGCCCAAGCCGCCTTTTCAGGTTTTCAACTTGTCGGGTGTACAATTTTATTTATATATCCCTAATTTTTTCCAGAACTCTTTTAGTCCATCGGGATGCCCTTATTTTTTACCTAGGCCAATCAACATAGCGGGTCTCTTTTTCATGCATTGTATTTTTGACTATGTTCATGTTCATAGTGTGCGGAGAAATTTCAATGTCCATGGTAGTAAGTGTTGTAGAAATTCCAAAAAATATTTTCTTGATCATACGTGGCCCTTCGTATGCGGGAGTCCATTTGCCTATGGGATTAGTCTGGTGCACCCAATGCTTGAAGTTATTGATCAACCATTAATTTTCAATTTTCTAATAATCTTGACCTTCTTCAGTACTCTTCTAAGAACTGTCACGACAGAATGACACCATCTGATACTACTGACAAAGACAAGAAATTTGATGATAGAAAATATTCAATTTTTGTAGTGGCTTTTTCTGAAACTCATGGTCAATGTAACATGCCCCAAGTGATTCAGATGGAGATCTGCCCCTGGATATTCAGCACTTTTGAGAGATTCTTTAAATCTTCACTTGACTTCCATAAATGAGTTGGACAATAACATGTCGTGCCCCTTGATTTATAACTAATCCGGTCCATGAAAGGCCTGTTACTGGAAGTGTCTTTCTCTTCGACACATCATCTGAATTAATGATGTCCATTGGGATGATTTTCATTCATTGAATATTCGTCATGCGAATTTCTCTACTGGTAAACACTTTGTCATATGCAAACAGTGGTATTAAAATGCAAAGCTTATGTCTGTCTTGAAGTTTAAAAATTAATCTTTTAGTAAAACAAAAATTTGTGAGAATGTGATATCAACTCGAGATTTATAGTAAGCCTTACAGGAGTCAGGATACCTTTTTGTAACAGTATGCTTTCAAACTAACCCATGCTTCAGTTAGGACTTTTAAGGGTTGTAATGTGGTCTGGTTCACGGTTTAAGAAACAAAGGATAAAAGCTTAAAGTTTATTTTTACCTGACCCATTCTCCATGACGTTCTTTAGTCCTATACAAAGTTAATTGCGCATTTAGGTTCCAATAGACTTTGGAATTATAGAACTGATATTTTGGTGATGGTTCCTAAACCGGAAGATTATTTGGGTAGGCAGTCATTTTTCTTGTAACATCTTTCTTTTATTGAGGATTTGTAGTGACCTCTTTTGACTTTAGTATCCCTAACTTTTTCCTGAACTATTTCGTTTGAGATTACAGTCAGTGGGATTCCCTAGTTTTTCCTAAGTCTCCTTCATAGGTTTTGACTTAGCGGGCTTTTCTTTTGAAAGATAATAATTGCTTGACTTAATGATTATGGGGAACCATCATCAGTTTTTGATTTAGAAGAATATCTTCAACACTACTCTTCGTGTATGAAGGTAAAGCTTGTGAATGCATAATTGATTTGACTGAGAAACTACCCTGCCTCATGTTATGTTTAAGGGTTTCAATTTGCATGAAAAAGAAAAATCCTACTTCTTAGGCTCAAAGGGTTTAACTAGGGATTAACTTCCTTATATCTCCACTGCTTAGGAATTGAAGTAATGCTTGTACATCATTAGCAATATCTGTTCAAAAGCATACTGTATAAGATTATGGTATTTTTTTCGTCATCCTCCCTCTAATGGCTTATAGCTTTAACGAGAGTTGATTATCACAAAAAGGAAGTAAGAAGAACAGTTTAAATATAGTGAAACGAAAGGATTAATTCAAAACAAACATATGCAATGCATTAATGGGAAAACCCAAATTTTGACAGGATAGTAATTGTTTGAACAAACAAAAGAAATTAAAAATAGAAATTTAAATGATCTTAAAGCTTCTCTTCCCGAACTTGTTACTTCAAATGGTGTGCTTTGTAGTTTCGATATTTGAGGGACGATAGAAAAACTCAATTTGACCATCTTGTGTGAACTCAAAAACTCCTTCGTCAATCAGGTCCTAAATCTTACGTTTCAATGTCCAACAACTGTTAGTGTCATATCCTAGACTGTTGGAGTGATATGTACACCTTGCATTAGGATCATAACTGGGAGAGGAAGTATTAGGATTTTGAGGAGGTTCTTTTAATGTAATCAACTCCATCTTCAACATGTGTTGCAATGCATAAGACAATGACATGTTAATTTTGGTAAATTGTCTTTTGGGTGTATCCTCCTTACGCTGATTACCCTATTGTTGTTGGTGAGGTCATTGTTGAGCTTGAGATGTAGTGACAATATTAAAAGGCCCTTTTCCATTAACTGAAGGATTAGCAATGTCAACCAAGTTAGTTTCCTGTCTCATCGGAGGCTGGTTAGTGATTAGATCTCCAATTCTACCAGTTCGTCCCGTACGGTTGTATCCGACATGATGAAGCTTGTTGATGAGGATCCTCAACTCTTCTTGCCCCTGAGCTAAATTTTGGATAAGAGCCACTTGACCAATCATTTGGATTCTCATCTATGCCATCTCAGCTTGTAGTTGTTCCAACTGGTCATCCTTGTTGTCTTAAGGATTCTTCTCGGTTATGTTCTCGACGAGGAGTGCTTTCAATCCTTCTTGCCCCATGACTAAGCTTAGGAGCATCTCTTTGAACTAAGCATTTTGAGTCTGGAGATCTTTGATTGTCTGTTCGAGAGCCATTTTTGCTGAAATGAACAACAAGTAGATGAGAAACCTGTCTTGGAAACCTTCTATGCAATGATATGTATGGCATGTAGATGCATATGCAATGTTTTCAAGGACCTCGTGGGATTTACATTTGTTAATAAGAAGGGAACAGAAAAACAGATTTTTGTTAGTAAGTTCAAATTATAACAAAAAAAGGGTTACAAAGAAACAAATTATGACTCAAGTCTCCGATGGACGCTTCCTCTTTGTGTTGACATACGCGTCAAGGCTCTTCTCTTCATGAAGTTGTTTTTATCAGCTCCAATACTTTCTTCTCACCAGCATAGAACTGAGTCTCAAAGGTGTTCTTTTCTTCTTTCAACTGGATCCAATACTTTTGTAGCTATTTTAGGTCAGTAGGCATATCTGGATGAAGAATGGTATGGGGAATATCTCCTTCAGCAACAGGCTCCACAATTATTGGTAGGACCACAGGATATATAATTATAAGATTTTGAGCACGAGATCGCACCCATCCGAGGTAGGGCTCCAAAAGGATGGAGTTTTTATGTCCCAAAGTCTTACTATCAACCTTATTCACCATGCCCTAAGCACATATAAACCTTTAACGGTAACCTTGAGGATTGTTCTCATAATCGAATATAATACCTTGGATAAGCATATCACAAGGACCATCTCATTGAGCATAACCAAATTGATGTAGAGCTAGAGAAGAGTTGTAAGTAATACCTCCCCTTACACCAAGGAGTGGCGCATTAGGGAATTCCCCACAAAGGTTAATAATAGTGATGTCCTCCTGAGATCGGGAACACAAATAGATATCTGAATGAGAGAGTGACATCATCCTTCGAGACCACCTAAAGCCTTGTTCATTCTTCATCACTGATCGGGGAACGTGCGAAATGAACTACCTGGTTAGTAAAGGTATGCAACAAATGAGAGTCCTTCGCTTCCTCATAGTACGAGTGTGAAGAGAGTGAAAAATATCTCCAAGAAAAGTAGGCATTGGATTATGAGTAAGAAATATTTTGATGGCATTCACATCTATGAGTTGGTTTGGATTAGGGAATAGTACTAAACCATAGATCAGAAGAGCCAATACCTCCTCAAAAGCATGAAAACTCATAAAATCTAGAAATAGTTGAGCCTTCTCTATCAGAAATTTAGAAAGAAGACATTTAACTCCACTTCTTGTTTCCCAATTAGACACAATGGCTGACTGCTTCAGATGTATGGCTGCTGCAATATCTTCAGGTCTTGGAGATTTCTCTAAACCGATGAAATGTGTCTGATCAAGAATAGGTACTCAAAGTAGCTTAGAGAACTCTTCCATTGTAGGTACCAACTGATAATATGGGAAGGTAGAACAATGATGCTTAGGATCAAAGAACTGGAACAGAACACTCATCATGTCTTTTTCAAAACCTGAGGTAACCAAACTGAGTAGATAACCATGCCTCTTGGTGAATTGAGAGTTTTCGAGAACCTTTAAGACCAACTCCTTAAGCTTTGAAGGTATCCTCACAAAGTTGATTTGGATAGTATTTTTATGAGCGGAGGCCATAACCTACAATAAGGAACAAATATAAATCCCTAGATCCTTGAAATGGTTAGTAAAAATGTTATGTCATGATGATATAACGTTATGATGTCATGTTCATGTTAGATAAGTAGCACACAAAAAAATATTCACACAAGAGCCTTAGATTTAAAGGCTTGCATGAAGTCGATAGGTAAATACTCTTCCCACTGAAGTTAAGTTGGCTGAACTTGTCCTAAAATAGTAACCGGGTTCTAAGGATCTCATATTACAGATATTTCTCACAGGATTTATTTTAGCACGGCAACTGGCTTGCCACCAAAACATCTCAAAATTTGAATCTCACTGAGTGTAGCTTCGAGTATCAACCAACCTTGGACTGCACCAAAGCTAACCATCTCACTACTTTCTAATGGCTAAAATGGGTCAATTAAGGTTCTAAAATTAAGTTAGTGTTAACGACATCACACGGAAGCCTAATGTTATCCTTTACTGACTCAAGGAACATCAATACAAACCAAAGTGTAACACTAACTACAGCCATCATGTTAACCATATCGGTCTATGCCGTACAGTCTTTATGATCTATTGCTACTTCCCTAAGGGATCCCTAGATCCAGGTGTAGGATCTTACAAGCAATAAAACCCGAACAAGCCCTTTAAAAGTAAAGCAAACAAAGCATATAATAAAAAAGCAAGTAAAAGTGATCTAAACCCTAAGGTAACCCCTCTTTTAAAAACTTCCCCAGCAGAGTCACCAGTTCTGTAATACAGTGGGAGAACTGACTTTTTTGGTTTCATATAAATGTGCGGATAGCAAGAACCGCCACCAACTTTTCTTTTATCCAATATTTAGGAAAGGTGAAAAGAATAGGAAAGACCTTTGATAGATTTTGATTTCGGGGGGTAGGTTATAAAATAGGAAGGTGTTAGCACCCTTTTCATCTGTAGTTATCTACGGGCTCTTAATTGCTTAGCTCACTTTTGAAAAACTTGCTTTGCGTGTGTGATTTGAAAATATTTTGAAATTGCCAATGTAAGGCTAACTTTGTAATGATTCTTGTATCCGTCCTTAAGAATGTATACAAGGTCTTTTTGAAAATATTTGTTTGAATGTGATGTGTAAAAAATGTTTTATTTGTGAGAAATCATTTAAGAGTTCTTACCCACTAAAGTCTTTCTTGTTATTTTCCTTCTCCTTTGGAGATAGTACTATCCATACCATTAGTTGGTAGGTAGCCCCACCTATTGGATGTGAAGGGACAAGCGTAGGGTCATCTTATGGTCATCGAAGACAACATGTAAGGATACTTTAGCAATTGTGTTGGAGGTACTATCGTCATTTACTCGTAGGGACTATATCATTTCGTAGGCAACTCGAAGGTTCATCAAGGAATTATGATCTTTATTCGAAAGGGATAATGATGATTTGATCGAGGATCTTTCTACTAAAGTATCCCCACTTTCAAGGTATGTGACTAATATTGTAAGGCAACAAGAGAGGATACCCTAGAGGTGCAAGTGTGAAAAGTGTATTGATTTCAGTTATTTATCTTGAGAATTAGGGTTTTCTACGTTTGTTTTTAGTCTTGCCATGCAAACCCTAGTTACTAGCAATTCAATATATACAGAAAAATTAAAGTACGGAATGTAAAACCTAAGCTATTATGTGGCTTTGGGAGAGATACATAGGTATAGAAATTTTCAGGAAAAATAAACATACGCTATTACATCCTCGGAGAAGACACATAATTAGAAAAAGTGCGAGAAAATAAATATACGCTATTACACCGATAGTGAAACCTATATAGTTTGTCTAATAAAATTAAACAACAAAAAGATGAATAAGAAAATGAATGTTAAAATGTGAAAATGTTTTTGTGGTTTTTTTGTAGAAAATAGTTTAAATGATAATAGTAATTATAAAACCTAATTCTAATTAATTTTAATATTAAGAAGAAAAGTTTAGTTAATTAATTAGTAAATAAAAAAATATAAGAAAAATTTAATTACTAACTAAAACCCTAATCCTAATTTGTTATTATTGAAAAAAATATTAGATTAGTTAATTATTAATTAAAAGAATAATTAGTAAAATATGATGAAAAATAGGTTTAGTAAAATAAGGAAAAAACAATTGCATGGGGTGGGTGTTGAAACCACGCCCCTAGCTTCACAGATTTCCTTCCAACCACTACGCCAACACCAATTTTTTGTTTAGGAATAGAAACTAATCAATATAATATTAACCTGCACGCTAGTTTGGAAAAACAACAAAAATTTTGCAGACGCAGGGATCAAACTCAAGCCCTAACATTACATGCCTCCATCTCCGACCAACTGCGCTGCTGTAAAAATAACAACATTTGGATCATAAAAGGGACCCTATCCCCCTTATTTGACCCTTGAGAATTCAATGGAGGTGTTAGTTTGGCCAGAAAATGATTGTAATATGAGATACAAAGAAAATTTTCCAAGCTGCCCTAACAATGACATCTCACGATCCAAAACTGGTGATGTTAAGATGTGATGATCTAGCGTGCTTCAGGCTTCAAAGATGGATGGGATGAACTCCTAAGAACTTCAGGAACATGATGGAATGCTTGGAATGGATTGAAATTGGTTGAACACAAGGTTTTCAGTTTTCCCTAGTTTTGACAATTTTGAGATTTTTTAGGACTTGTCCTTGAGGCTAATTCTGTGTGTCCCTCTTGGTCTGAAGATGTCATGAATTTATAGTGGAAGATTAAGGTCAACAAAAGTGAATCAAATCTTTTAGTATTTCATGATCAAATATTTCATGATTTGAATTTCATGATCAAATATTTGATTGAAGTTTTGCATGAAATCTTTTTTTTAGGCCAATCTCATACCATTCACGTTTTTTGCAAGTTGTCACCAGCTTTTTAGACTTATAATTGGATTCAAAAATAGACTCCCATGTCTTATATCATTTGGTTGGTATTTTATTTGATTTATTTTGCTTTTAATTAAATAAAATCAAAATAAAAAGAAATTAAAACCATAAAATATAGGCCCATTATCCAAAAATACAAATTTTCTCAATTTGGACTTCATGCATTTTCTCAAAATTGCTCAACTTGCACCAATCATAACTCACTCAATTTTTGACATATGAAGATGATCTTGGAATTTTTGGAAAGCTCAAGATATTTCCTACAACTTTCTTGTTGGTCATTTATTTCATTTTAAGTCTTTGACTTGATGTAAATTTCTTTAACAAAAAATATCTTTTTGTTGACTTTTAAAATAACATGTAATGTTTTGGCCCATATCTCTCAAATGAAGAATTTTTGGCCTTGAGCTTAGAGAGACAAAATAGTAGATAATTTAATTTCCTTCAAGATAGGATTTGGTTGAGGAATTTTTGATGAAGTATGTGAAAGTTATGCTTGGTCAAAGTTCAGTTGACTTCTCCTTAAGAAAACCCTAATTTAGTAACTTTTGACTTTTGATGAATCTTGAGTTTTCTTAATGAATCATGATCAACCCTTGATAAAATGATGAATGTGACTTAAAAATATTTATGTTGAACAAAAATCTTGAAGTTTGACTATAAATTGGTCAAATTTGACTTTTTGTCCAATACAGTTGATTTTCAATCATCTGAGCAATTGACTGAGCAAACTTATGCTACAAGGTTTGAAATTTGGCATGAGGATTCTTTGAAGCATATTAGGAACCATGAAATCCACTTGAGGCATTAGAAGACCAATTTTCCTTTGAGAAAAAAAAACCCTAGTTGTAGGTCAACGCTTAGGAGGAGAATTTATCTGATCAATCTTTGAGTAGTCATGAGCAATTGAGAGCTTCATGAGCATGAGGAGCCATCCTGAATTAATTTGTCTTAAATAATAGAAGGGAAAATTTTGGGGTACAACAATTATCAACTTTAACATCCTCAACACAACAACATCACATATTCCACAATTCAATGTATAATTAATTTAACACATAAGTATATATAATATCACTTAATTCATCAACATATCTCATGATCATACAACAACACATCAATATCACCATTTACACATTCAACATAACATCATCATCAATTATTCACAATCACACAATAGCATAATCAGTAGGATTAACATTCAACAATAAAGAACAACCCAATTGATTCATGATTATTTTAATTATATAATAACATGACAACACATCACATTCTAATAATTATTTAAAATATCAAATAGAGTCCTAATCAAGCAAACTAATATGTTACGGAAATCTTATAGAGAATATTTTAAGAATATAATTTTCATTTCAGGACTTAATACACAAAACAGGTCAATTTAATCAAACAAAAAGAATGGGTACTCGCACGGGGAAAAATGTTTTCGTCTGTCTTCAAAATGGCACCAAAACTTATATACTTATGAGAAATTTATGAAAATTTCTAGTTGAAATATCATTAAACTCTTTTTCCAACACAAGTGATCTCACTTCAAACGGACTCACGAGACTCCAGTTACACTTGAAACAAGTTGACCAACGCATGATTGAAATCGCCAATGTTTATGATATAGAAATCAGAAAAATGCTACTGTTGTAGCACTCTTAAACCCAATTTCTTCACTTATACATAATATTATCATGTTATCTTTATAAAGCAACTGACGAAGCCTCAAACGGACTTACGGAGCTCAAGATATGCTCGAAACAAGTCGATAAATATTCTCCTGTTATTTCCTTACGGGACTTTCACTCATAAACTCTTTTTTTCCAACATAGAACTATCCCAAACACCCCCTAACATGTTCAATTAGCTTATTTCAAAAATCTATTATTATAGGTCAATTACCTATTATTTCACTCTAAATATATCAATCAACTTCTAATTTCACAAAATTCTTCTAACTCTCAAAATTCATCAATAGAGTAACTCAGTATTTTTATTACTTGTGTCAGACCATCGACATGGTAATAACCCTTAACACCAAGACATACCAATGTATCCACCAAAGCCTATGATGAATTTCTCCCAATATTGATGAACAAGATTGATATCACCACACAATGACAATGAAAAATAAATGATGAAGAAAGAAAGAAAGTATTTTTCTACAGAGTTTCTCTCTACCCACAAATTATGGAAAACTTTATTATTCACTTTGCAACTTAAAAATTCTGTGAATACAATTTGATTGACTTGATTATAAAAAATAGGGGTTACTCCCTATTTATATATTTAGGTTTGCTTGCTCCCTAAGCCAAAGCCCAAAACTATAAAAGCCCAAAATACCTATTTTGGAATTAAATCAAATATATCTTATTTAGATCTAAATCAAACCTATCTAAATCTAAAGAAAAATATGTGTGTAATAAACAGTTTCCTCACTTCTAAATCAAATCAAATCTTTTTGACACTCCCTTGTCTCTGTCGAGCTAACTTCTTTGACACAAGGAATTACTTTCAACACACCACTTAATTCATTGTGTCAAATCTATCTTAATCATCATAGCTTTTAGTCTTCGAAATACTTCGACCTGCACACCCTTCGCCATGATGTCTGTAATCTGATTCACAGTTGTGCAGTGTTCCAAGTTCATCTTTCCATCAGCTACGTGCTCTAGAAGATAGTGGAACCTCATTTCTGATTCTCAGTCTGCAATCTGATTCGCCAGGTTAATAGCTCGTTTTATACCCCAAAATTTTCCTTTCCATTTTCCTTCAAGACATTCTTATGAGGTCCTCATTTACTCAAGTTGGCTCAAGAATTGATCAGACAAATTCTCCTCCTAAGCAATGGGTCCACAACTAGGGTTTGGTATTTCTCAAGGAAGATTGGGTTTTCAAGGGCTCAAGTGGTTTTCATGGTTCTCCATAGGTCTTCAAAAATGCTCATTGAAGAATGGAAAAACACAAGAAGGGGGGGGGGGGGGGGGGGGGAGGGGGGTTTGAATTGGGGTTTTTAAAACTTAAAGTAAAAAACATGTTTGTTATCCTGGTTTGTTTGAGTTCAAACTACTCTAGTCCACCCGCCAAGGTGATTTCACCTCTTTCAAGCGAGGTCTTAATCCACTAATCAAACTTGATTACACATAATCACAATGACAATTGTCAATGTCTTCTAGAGTCTCAACCACAACCATGTTTTCTCAAGGAATTACAAAGTACAATACTTTAAAGCATGTACAATATGTGTTTTCTAACAAAACAGTATCACACAAGGTGATGTTTTACACAAATGAATTTTTGTTAGATGAAGGTAATGAAGATATCTCGTCTTAGTGCACAGCAAAATTGTAAACAATTTCTCCTTCATGCTTTGTTTATATAGGCAACGCATGTGAGAGCTTTTGGAATGTTGATAAAAAGTAATTAAAGAGCTTTCCAAATATAGTGATTATTGTCCCCTTTCAGCCGTTACTTTTGAATAGCCATAAGCGAATTGTAATGCTTCAGAACATGCTTGCTTTAGAAGATGAATGTTATCGTTGAGACTTCTTTACTTTACAGAGCTTTACATATCAGAATATCAGAGTTCTTGTTTCACAGTGGTGGTGCATTCATATGTTATAACATAGAACTTCTTCATTTAGCGTATTACACAGATTTTCTTCTAAGTATGTTGTGTTTGAACAAATCTTCAAAAATGAAACTCTCTCATCTTCTTACATCAGAACTTCTTGGGATGTAGAACCAGACTATGTTCTAACAAAACTTTTCTCATCTTATATGCTTCCTACATCAGAACTTCCCTGCATATTAAAGTACTTTATTAGAGAGCATATATATTCTTTATATATATCATGTGTTTGTTATCATCAAAACTCTTACAGGGATGTAGAACCAAACTATTTTGATAATGACAAAAACTTGTATATTTTAATAGAATACTTAAAGAACATAAAGCATAAAAGTCTCCCCCTGAGTTGGATACTCAAATGAAGAAAAAACACTTTCCTGAAGATTTCTGATCAGAGTCTTGAGAAGGAGTGAAAATCAAAATATCTTGCATTCTCCCCCTTTTTGTCAAGAATCAAAAAGTAGTAACAAGAAGATTAAGATGAAGCAACGAGAAAAAACAAAACAGTTTTTCATATCTTCTGAGTTTTCTTTTCTGGTTGGGATCTTCAAATGTTTCTATAATGTTTGTGACATCCTCTTCCATATTTGACGAAGATTATTCTGATGTTGTATCCTCAGTATTGTTACCAATAGTTCCAGAGCCAATAATCGTTCCTTTCTGATTGCCTCTAAAACCTGTGTATCCTCCAATTTAAATTCCTGGCTTTGGAACATATTCTTTCTTCTCGTCATGTGTAGAGAGCATCCAGAGTCCAGCTATTAAAACTAGTGTTTCAACCTTGCTGTTAAAAGTATCTGCATTATAGATGATTTTATCCTTTGGTACCCATATCTTTTTGGGTCCATGATTGCTAGAGTTTCCAAAATTCTGTTTAAATTTTGGTTTAGCAGAAAATAACTTACTAGTATATTTTATATCATGTGTATGTCCATAGGTTAAGTGAGAATAAATGGGTATGTATTTTATGACCATATCCTTAACTTTCTTAGATTGAGATACTTTAACCTTATATCATATACCTTTTCTGCCATTTCTGCTAACTCCATAGATCATCGAAGCCATCTTGCTTCTGTCTATGTTTTTAGTAAGAAATTTTTGAAAGCTATTATCATATTCCTTTATGATCTTATCAGAGTTACTAGGACCTTATGAGTCAGTTTCTTTCTGAGCCTTTTGTAATTTATTTTCTAGTTTAGAAATTATTTCTTTAAGCTCAGATTTTTCTGATCTCAGTTTCTTAGTTTCTTCAGAGTCAGAAACTAGATCCTTTTCCAGGTTCTTGTTTATGACTCGAAGTTGCTGATATCTTTCAATAATTTCTGATAGACTTTCTTCTAATTGAGATTTAGAAAACTTAGAGAATACCTCTATTGTCTGAGTCTGATTCTGATTAAGATGATCCAGAGTCAGCTGAAAAGTTGGCCATTTGGGCTATATTGGCTCGTTGATCTTCTGATTTTGTTTCAGCTTCAGAAGATTCTGAGTCATCCCATGTTTCCATAAGACTTTTCTTCTTATATTTGGAGAACTTCTTTTTAGCCATTTCTTTCTGCAAATTTGGACAATCGCTTTTGTAATGGCCTGCTTTGTTGCATTCGTAGCAAACAATGTATTTGTTACTTGTTTTTCTGTATCCAGAAGATGATTCAGAATGATTCTATTTTCTTTTTGGAGTTATGAACTTCCTCTGCCTATGCTTCCAAAACTGATTGACTCTTCTGTAGAGAAGATATAGTTCGTCTTCTTTTGACGAGGATTCACCAAATTTTTCTTCTTTTACCTGTAAAACTTTAGGTTTATATTTTTTATTATATTTAAGAGCTAGAGACTTACCTTGCTTCTGGGGCTCATCTTCTTCTAGTTCTATCTCATGACTTCTCAGGGAGTTGATAAGTCCTTCAAGAGAAATTTTATCCAGATATTTGGCTCGTTTTAATGCTTTGACCACGGGTCTCCATTTCTTGGGTAAAATTCTTATGATTTTCTTTACATGATATGTTGTGGATTACCCTTTATCCAGTACTTTCAATCCTGCAACCAGAGTTTCAAATCTTGAGAACATTGTGTCGATAGTTTCTTCTTCTTCCATTTTGAAATCTTCATATTTCTGAATGAGAGAAAGAGCTTTGGTTTCTTTAACTTGCGTTTTGCCTTCATGAGTCATTCTCAAGGAGTCAAACATGTGTTTTGTTGATTCTCTATTTGTGATATTCTCATACTCTGTGTATGAAATAGAACTCAAGAGAATAGTTCTAGCTTTATGATGGTTTCTGAATTCTTTATTTTGTTGATATGACATTTTCTTTCTGTTAATCTTCTGACTACTTTCATCACTAGGATGAACATAGCCATCAGTCACCATATCCCATAGATCAACATCATGAGCTAGAAAGAAACTTCTGATTATGTCTTTCCAATAATCAAACTTTTCACCATCAAATATCGGGGGTCTGCTGCTGATTCTCTCTCTCTCATCATGATAATCATTGTTGGTGTTCTAACTTAGTCTCAACATAGTGTTTTTCTTGCATGGATACTGACACAGTTAAGTGTTTGTACTCAGAACCAGACACTCTAATACCAATTGAAGAATGGAAAAACACAAGAAGGGGGTTTGAATTGGGTTTTTTAAAAATTAAAGTAAAAAACACGTTGGTTATCCTGGTTCGTTTGAACTCAAACTACTGCAATCCACCCGCCAAGGCGATTTTGCCTCTCTCAAGCGAGGTCTTAATACACTAATCAAACTTGATTACACAATCACAATGGCAATTATCAATGTCTTCTTGAGTCTAAACCACAACCCGATTTTCACAAGGAATTACAAATTATAATATTTGAAAGTGTGTACAATATGTGTTTTCTAACAAAAAAGTATCAAACAAGGTGATATTTTACATAAATGAATTTTTGTAAGATGAAGGTAATGAAGATATCTCGTTTTAGTGCACAGCAAAATCGTTAGCGATTTCTCCTTCAAGGTTTCTTTATATAGGCAACACATGTGGGAGCTTTCGGAATGTTGATAAATAGTAATTAAAGAGCTTTCCAAATATAGAGATTCTTGTCCCCTTTCAGCCGTTACTTTTGAAAAGCCATAAGTGAGTTGTAACAATTTAGAACATTCTTTATTAAGAAGATGAATGTTACCTTTGAGATTTCTTTACTTTCCAGAGCTTTACATATCAGAGTTCTTGTTTCACAGCGCTGGTGCATTCAGAAGTTGTAACATAGAACTTCTTTATTTAGCGTATTAAACGAATTTTCTTCTATGTATGTTGTGTCTGAACAGATCTTCAAAAACGAAAATCTCTCATCTTTTTACATCAGAACTTCTTGGGATGTAGAACCTGACTATGTTCTAACAAAACTTTTCTCGTCTTCTACGCTTCCTACATCAGAACTTCCCTGTATATTAAAGTACTTTATTAGAGAGAATATATGTTTATATATATATATATATATATATATATATATATATATATATATATATATATATATATATATATATATATATATATATATATATATATATATATATATATATATATATATATATATATATATATATATATATATATATATATATATATATATATATATATATATATATCATGTGTTTTTTATCATCAAAACTCTTACATGGATGTAGAACCAAACTATGTTCTAACACTCATGTCAAGTTTCTAGTCTTGCATCACAAGTTTGCTCAGTCATTTGCTCAAATGACTGAAAATCAACTATGTTCGGTAAAAAGTCAAATGTGGTAAACATAAAGTCAAACTACAAGATTTTTGGTCAACATCAAGGTTTTGAAGTCATATTCATCATTTGATCAAGGGTTGATCATGATTCCTCAAGAAAAGCCCTCAAATCGTCAAAAGTTGCCAAATTAGGGTTTCCTTAGGAGAAGTCAACTGAACTTTGACCAAGAATAACTTTCACATTCTTCGTCAACTTCTCCACAACCAAAGCCCATTTTTAAGTAAATTCAATTATCTACAACTTTGTATCTCTTTGCTCAAGTCCAAAAAATGCATCATTTGAGAGATATATGCTAATACATTATAGGTCATTTCAAAAGTCAACAAAAAGACACTTTTTGTCAAGGCAACTTATATTAATATAAAGTCTTCAAGAGAAAAAATGATCAACATAGAGGTTATATATAACATATTGAGCTTTCCAAAAAGTCCAAGATCGTCTTCAATAGATAAATTGAGTGAGTTATGATCCTTGCAAGTTGGGAAAGTTTGAGCAAATGTATGAAGTTCAAATTGAGCAAGCTTGATATTTTGGACTATTGGTCCATGGTTTTGAGTTTCAAATGTGTTTATGCCTTTAATACACCTCATAATTCACTCATACACCCTTTGGCCTTGTTTTATTTTTATTATTTTTGATTTAATTCAATAATAATACAAATTAATAAGAAAAAAAATCATATCTTATTACACAAGGGTCCAAGACCATTTGTTTTTGCCCTAAAACTTCTCTATATATTCATACATCAAGACAAGAACAAGACACGGATCCTTTGCACCAAAATTGTAAAAAAAAACATCAAAAATTTCCAAGAAACCTAAATTTTCAAAACCCTATTTTCAAGCCTTCTCACCACCAAACTTCCATTCCATTCCCTTCCAGGGACATTGAAAGGTAAGATTGGATCGGTTACCATGATCCAAAGTGTTGTACCCCAAAATTTTCCCTCCCATATTTCTCAAAACATTTCAAGAAAAATCCTCAAGTTGCATAAAGTAGTCCAAGGGTTGGCCAGACAAGCTCTCTCCTAAAACAGTCTACCTCAAACTAGGGTTTCATGTTGCATCAAGATACTTGAGTCCAAGTGATCCCAAGTTCTCACCAAGGTCCTAATATGTTCTCAATATCATCCATGTCATGTTTCAAGCCTTGTAGAGGAAGTTTGCTCAGTCAATTGCTCAAAGGTCCAAAAATCGACTGTGCTAGGGCAAAAGTCAATTGTGGCCCACACACAGTCAAACTTCAAGATTTTTGGTCAACATCCTAATTTTGAAGTATATTTCATCATTTGATCAAGGGTTGATCATGATTCATCAAGGATTGCTTATAATTCATCAAGACTCAAAAGTTGCTAAATTAGGGTTTTGTAGGAAAAGTCAACCCAACTTTGACCAAGCATAACTTTCTCATACTTTATGAGAAATGACCCATCCAAATCTCATTTTTAAGAGGATGCAATTTCCTACAATCCATCCTCAGCTCCCAAGTTCAAAATATGCACACACAAGAAGTTATGAATTTGGACATTATAGGTCATTTTGAAAACTCAACAAAAACACCTTTTTTGTCAAAGCTTCATATATAAGCATGGAATATCAAAATGATATTATGGTTGATTAGAGGACACCACAAACTTTATAAAAAGTCGAAGAACACCTCCAAAGGTTCAAAATTGAGGAAGTTATGCATTGTTGAAGTTATGCCAAAAGTCAACTATCCTCAAAACTTCAAATTTTGCCAAATGGGCCCATTCTTTTTTACTTGTTTTGAGTTGGCAACATAACCCACGTGCTCTAGTCCTTGCCACTTGTCCATATCTTATTTTTATTATTTATTTTTATTTTTATTTGAATTAATTTAAATTAAATCATAATAAATCAAATAAAATCCAAAATATTGATAACAAAGGATCTTGTGATTATTTCAGGTCTTAAAGTACAGATTGAAAGCATTCAAATTCGTGCAAATGCATAGAGTGCACAAAAAGATTGAAAAGAAGCCAAATTTGGAAAGTTTTCAAAGCAAATCAAATCAATATCCAAAGCATTGAAAGAAGAAGATTCGGATGCAATTTGCCACCCTAATCCCTTCACTAATACATAAGGTCTGCGTGCAGATCAAAAGCAAGGTTAGGAAGCAAGCGTGAGAGCAAGAACAGGGTCTGAAAAAACAAGCAAAAAGTGTGAGATCAAAATCCCACTTAGAGGCGTCCTCAAGGCTCGATACCTCTCCCAATCGCTTCCTGGAAATCTCAGGAACCTAAAGCAATCGAAACCAAGCGTTTTCAAGCCCTCCCACACATTGTAAGTCCGTAACGATATCACCACCTTCTTGAATTCGAATAGCCTTGTTCTTGCATCCATAGTGTGAAATAATTGCATATTCTTAACCTATGAAGCATTTTCAAACTTTTGGCATTACTCAATTTCATTTATATGGTCTGTAACGAAATCCACCATTGTTAGGGTTTCAGATTTGGTTTTAGGGTTTTTATTTTCAGGGACAATTGGCCTTAGTAATGGGTACCACTGTGTTCAGAAGAAGGAGACGGTTCTAACCATGGCCTTGGTGGTCGTTTACATTGCCTGTACGTGATTTTGAGGATGGGCATGGTTATAGTGACAGACATTGTCCGTGGGTATAGGTCCCAAAATTTTTAGCCATTGTGCAGGGAAGAAGAAGCAGGTGTGTCACTCCCCCATAGGCCAATTCAAATTCCAGCGCGTTTTTTATTTTATTTTCCATTATATTTTGTTTTCTTATATTATTATTATTTTGCAATATGATAAAAATAAGAACAAAATAGCCCAGTGGTTGCCACGCAAGTTTTCAAGGCATTAGAGGCTAGAGGTCAGGGGTTCGATCCCTGCCTCCAGCATTTCTTATTTTCTCATTTGTTTTCAAGAGATCCAATGCACGGTTGATCTTGACGTCCACCATGCTCCTTCCTCATCAGCGCGCCAGATGGCCAGATCTGGTGGCCACCATTGCAAGTGCACCATAGGCCAAGTCAAACATGCCACACTGGATGGTAAAAGTCAGCGTGGACCTTCTCATATTGGGCCCAGAAATCTGCTTTCCACACCTCCCAAAAATGTTGTTTCAGGCACATTTTTCTTATTCCTTTTTCTTTTTACATTTTATTTAATTATTTCATTTTAATTATTTTACTAACCAAAAACAATTTTCTGTTTTATCAAAGAAATCACAAAAAATATTTTATGTTAAATTAAATTTAGGATATTTATTTTTTTAGTAAAAAAAATCAATTAATTTAATTAGTTTATTTTTTAGATAACTTTAATTTATTTTGCAAATAATTTAAAATCAATTAGAATAAATGGGATTTATACTAACTTAATTATTTTATTTTCTTCCTAAAATAACAAAAAAAACAAAAATATGTCATTTAATTATTTTTCATTAATTAATTTAATAACTAATTATTTTTAGCATTTAATTTTAGGACTTAATTTCTTTTCTTAAAAAAATACTAAAAACAACAAAAAACATTTCCTTTTAATTAGGAGGGTTAAAACCCTAGTTTCCCATTCGATCTAATTTTCTCGCGCGCTTTATTTTTCATCAAATTATTGTATCTGCTCCCGGTTTATAATAATTAAATTAGGACATTTATTTATTTTTACCGCTTTTTTTAATTTCAAAGAGTTTGTTTTTGGCGATGTAAATACCAGATGCCTTGTAATAGTTTAGATTACTTTCCGCCCTTTAATTTCTGCAAATATTCAACTGCTAGATGTTTGATAATAGGGTTTGCATGACAAGAATGAATGTTTAATCTTAAAACAGTTAGATCACCCTAAACATGTGCAAAGATAAATAAATCTGAAATTAACACACTCGCACATGCACATGTCCCCATTAATTTCGTTTCCTCTGTTTTATGGGGGTAGGATATTGTTGGATCATTAACGTTGTGTTTTTTACAGGTTTTAAAAAAAAAGGCTTATTGGAGAAGACAACCGGAGCTTGGGCTCCGGCGCTTCTCCAACCAATATATTTGATTATATAATATATATTTATTATTTCAGTTGTATTAATGTGTGTATCACCACCCCAATGGTTAAAACACACGCGCTAAGTCATTCCTCCCTTTGGTCATAGGTTCCATCCCCAATTTTGATATTTTTTTTCATATTTCTCATATTTTTGCAGGTTAATTATAAAACATGTTGAACGTATATCCTAGCACAGGCGTGCGCTTCACTCAGTTGGTAGCATTCTTCTAAGAGATGCAGGGGGAGTGGGTTCAACACCCACCCCCAACATTTTTTTTCTCTATTATTTTTACTATCTTTATTTCCTTTTTTAACCCTAATTTTTTTTATAAACCCTAATTATTTTTTAATCAACATTAAAATAAATTAGGTTTAGTTTTCTTTCTCACAAATTAACTTTGATTTTTATTTATAAAAATTAATCAGGATAAATAATCTCGATTAAGTTAATTACTTAACTTTTTTGATTTATTAAAATCAACCAGACTTTAGGGTTTGTTTAATTTTATCACTTAATCTTTTTTAAAATTAATTAGGTTTTAGGTTAAATCATCAATTATGTTTCATCAAACAATTCCTCCGTTTTACTATTTCGCGCTTTATTATTTCCACATTAGTTTTCCAATTATGTAATTGCTACGGAATGTAATAGCTTAAATTAGGGTTTTTACTTTCTTTCTTTCCCCAATTTTTTATGGTTTGTACCCCCTTCCCCGAAGTAGTGTAATAGCGTAGGACATTTATTTTCTGCTTTTACTACTTTCCTTGTAATTGTCTAGTTTAATATGATTGTATGACAAGACATAAAACGAAACGTTAGATAACCCTAATTAGGATTAAATAACTGAACTACATCACTATTCACACATGCACCTCTAGAGTAACCTCACTTGTTGCCTTCGGATAAATACAATCATGTCCCTCGAATATGGGACGCTTTAGCAAAGACCCTCAATACAAAATATTGTAGTCCCTTGATGACCATTTGATGCTGCCTTCGGTGAACGATCTTAGTCCCTTACGATAAAATTGCTAAAACATCCTTACCAGTTGCCTTTATGATTGTATGATGACCCATGCTTGTCCCTTAACATCCAATGATAGGGCTTCTTACTAACTAATGGTAGTATAGCACTATCTAAGGAGGAGGAAAATAACACGAAATATCTTTGAGTAGGTAAATAGGTTGTAATTGCTTGCTCACTAAAACAAAACATTTTCACAAACACTTTTTTCTGAAGTATTTTCAAAACAAACACTTTGTATGCACTCTTAACGATACGAGAATCATTACAAAGTTCACCGAACTTAGGCATTTTTTCAAAATATTTTCAAACACACATTCACAAAGAATTTTCAAAAGTGAGCTAGCGATTAAGAGCCCGTAGATAACTATGGATGAAAAGGGTGTTAACACCTTCCCTTTTCATAACCTACCCCCCGAACTCAAAATTCTCGAAGGTCTTTCTTGTTCTTTTAACCCTTTCCTTATTGGATAAAAAAAAGTCGGCGGTGACTCTTGCTATCCGCAACATTTGCGATAAAATGTAAAACCAAGTCAATTCTCCCACCGTGTTACAGAACTGGCGACTCTGCTGGGGAAAACTAAAAGTGGGATAGATCAATTTTAAATGATTTTCATGTTTGATTTGTCTGATTTATGTTTAAAGGGTGTTTGAGTTTTATTTCTTGCAAAGATCCTATACCCGGATCTAGTGAACATTTTAGGTAAGTAGCAATAGATCATGGAAACTATATAGTGTATACCTATATGGTTGAGATGATGGCTACGTTAGTGTGACACATTGGTTTGTACTAGTATCCCTTAAGTCATTCGGGGAGCATACTAGGCTGCCTCATGGTGTCATAAGCATTAGCTTACCTTAGAACCTTAATTGACCCAACTTAGCCATTAGAAGGTAGTGAGATATTTGGCTTTGGTGCATTCCGAAGTTGGTTGATACGTGATACTACACTCATTGAGATTCTAATCTCGAGTTTTGTTTGATGGCAAGTCAGTTGTCGTGCTAGACGAAGCTTATGGGAAAAATCAGTGATATTGAGATCCTTAAAACCCGGTTATTTCTCTAGGACAGGTTGAGCCAACTAAACCCGGTTACTTCTCTACAAACTCCATGCAAGCCTGAACCTAAGGCCTTGTATGCTTTGCTTGTGTTTGATTATCTATTTGAATATGTTATCATGACATTATAACATCATAACATCAACATATCATGACTAACCTTAGGAGCAGCTGAGGGTCCAAAGATTGCCTTTGGAGGGGCAATCTCTGGAGAGAAAATTCTTCCACTTCGGGTAATCTTGCTCATACCGGAAATGTTTCCAATGTCGGCAGTTTCTTCGTCAGGTCTCTCTTCAGTTATCTCAATTTGTTTAACGCCATGGTAGTTGATTTCTCCACCATAATTCCATGGTATTGATTTGTCAGATTTGTAGGGGATGGGCCCAAGCATGGTTATTTTCAGAGGTACTATCTTCGGAGCGGATGTAATCTTAACAGGTCTTTTGGGGAGCTTGGAAAGATTGGCGGAACTGGTTATTATTGAAACTTCATTGATAGGAGTTGGAGTAACAGGAGTCTTTTCGAAAAGAATTTCTTGGTTGTCCATTAGGCGTTGGATGCCCAACTTCAACAGTGGACAGTCGGTTGGTAAGGAGGAACAAAGGTAGCAATTTTCATTACAACCTGGGAAAATCCCAGCCTTCAACAAATTCAACTTGATTGTCAGTAGTGGAGTTATCAGATCATCAACAGCAGAAACAAACAGATCTTCTTCAACAGCATGGACATTGCGACCATGCTTTGGCATTGGAGCGGAGATTACATTCGGTTTCTCAGGGGCGTCGAACTCAACCTCTTTAGCATCTATCAAATCCTGAATTTTATTCTTAAGCGCCCAGCAATTGTTGGGGTCATGCCCGGCGCTGTCAGAATGATAGGCACATTTAGCATTTGGATGATAGTATGGAGATGTGGTGTTAGGGTTTTCCGGAGCCTCCTTTAAACCAGTCAGATTTAACTTCAACAAATGGGGAAGAACTTGTGCAGGCGTCATGTTGATGCGGGTGAACTGCCGTTGTGGCTGTTCTACCCATTGCTGATTGGGTCTCGACTGATTGTTACGAGGCTGATCATTTGACGAATTTTGAATCATCACGGCCCCTACAGTTGGCCGGCGCTCAGTTCTTCCCAATCCTTTCTGAGAGTATATAACGGCCGCTTCCTTCTTTGCCGGGAAAGGTTTTTTAACAGTCGTGGATGCAGAGGCATCCCTTTGAATCTTCCCACTCTTAATACCAGCTTCCACCCGTTCGCCAGTCAGAATCAGTTCAGTAAACCCTGCAGAAGAGCTCCCGATCAAATGGTTGAAGAAAGGGCCAGATAGGGTTCCCAAGAACATATCAACTAGCTCCCTATCTGAAAGAAGTGGCTGCACTCTTCCGGCCAAGTCGCGCCATTTCTGGGCGTATTCTTTGAATCCCTCATTTGAGGCCATCCCCATACTTTGTAGTTGAGTACGGGTTGGCGCCAAGTCGGCGTTGTATTGAAACTGGCGATAAAAGGTAGCTGCCAAGTCCTCCCAATTATGCACTTCTGATCTTTCAAGATGGTAAAACCAATCTAGCTGTGTACCAGCCAGGCTGTCCTAGAGGAAGTGTACCCAGAGATTTCTATCGGATGAATGAGGCTGAATTTTTCTGACATACGACCTTAGGTGCATCTTTGGCCAAGACAGACCGTCATATTTTGCAAAAGTTGGTACCTTGAATTTGGGAGGTATAACAATCCCAGCAATCAATCCCAATTCTTAAAAATCTAGCCCGGGAACCCTTTGCAGCTCCATAGCTGCCAGTCTATCCTCCAGGTTTTTATATTTGTCGTCCGCTGGCGGGTACTGCTGCTCTGAGTAATCTTCATCTTCCTCAACCTCTTCTTCTTCAGCCTCAGAGTCAGAGGGTAATGTAGCTCCTTTTCCCTTACCGGTCCCCTCGTCAGATGTGGAGGGGAAATCAATAACTCTCCTAGCTTCATTCTCAAATCTTCTTCCCAGTGTAGCTACCCCAACTCTTTTCTTTTTCTTTTTTCCTTTTTCTTGCTCTTTATTCCCTAACAGTGCTTTAAGATCCTCCTGACCCTTTGCTAAGGTCATGAGAAGCTGTTGAAACTGCAAGTTTTGTGCCTGCAGATCTTTGACCGTCTGCTCAATATCCATCTTACTGAAATAAACAGCAGAAAGATAAGGAAACCTGGTGTGAAGACCTGTTTGTGCATATGATGAATGATATGTTTATTCATGTAATGCATTCAAGGGTTTAGAAGTTCAAAGTTGTTGCAAACAAAAAGAACACCCGTCATATTAATAAGAAGAAATTTTGTCAGTACATAAATGCCCCATGGGCCAAATATTACAAAAACTTCTTAAGGTAAAAAGACGTTGCGCATCCTCTTTGGTGTGATGTAAGTGTTGAGGGTCTCCTCCTCATGAAGTTGACATGTAAGCTCCAAAACCTTCTTCTCACTGGCGTAGAAGCTGGCTTCAAAAGTATTTCGTTCTTCCTTGAGTCGGATCCAACTCTTCTGCATTTCCTCCTATGATGTTGGCATGTCAGGATGTAGGATGGTGTATGGAACCTCTCCTTCCTTAACAGGCTCTTTGATCAAAGGGATAATGTGAGGGTAAGGCATCATAAGACTATGGGCGCGGGTTCGTACCCACTTGAGGTAAGGCTCAAGAGGGATGGAGTTCTTGTGTCCCAGTGTCTTGCTATCTACCTTGTTAGGAAGCCTCCAAGCTCTGATGAATCTTTGGCGAAGTCCTTGTGCATCGTTGTCGAAGTCAAAAACTAGGTCAGGAATTAGCATGTCATGAGGGCCATCCCTCTGAGCGTATCCAAATTGTCTTAAAGCTAGGCAGGGGTTGTACGTAATGCCTCCTCTAATGCCAAGTAATGGAACATTAGGGAACTCACCACAGCGATCGATGATGATGACATTTTCTCTGGACCAAGAACACCAATGTACATCGGAATGCGTGAGGGTCATCAATCGTTGTGACCACCTTGAACCCTGATCGTTCTTCAAATCTGATTGTGGAAGGTGCGAAATAAACCACCTTGCTAGGAGAGGAGTACAGCACATGAGAACACCTCTTTTCCTCATTGTTCGTGTGTAAAATGAGTGTAGGATGTCCCCAAGTAATGTAGGTATGGGATTCTTTGACATGAAAATCTTGACAACATTGACATCTATAAGTTGGTCAGGATTTGGGAACAAGACCAACCCATAAATGAGGAGTGCCACAATTTCTTCAAAGGCTTGCAGATCCAAAGAATTCCAACACTCTTGTGCCTTCTCAAACAAGAATTTTGCCAAGAAGCCTTTGACACCACTTCTAGTTTCCCAATGCCCCTTGATGTCAGATGGTTGCAAGTGTAGTGCTTGAGCAACATCTTCAGGTTTTGGTTCTTTTTCCGTACCGTTGTAGGGTAGTTGATTAAGAATAGGAATTCTCAGGAGTTGAGAAAATTCCTCCAAAGTAGGCACCAACTGGTAGTCGGGGAATGTGAAACAGTGGTGAAGGGGGTCAAAGAACTGGAACAACACTTTCACCATGTCTTCTTCAATGCTGGTGTTGACTAGGCTGAGCAGTCTACCATGTCTTTCACTGAAGAGAGAACTTTCTGGAATTCTGGATGTAAGCTCCTTGAGTTGAGGAGGGATTCTCACAAGGTTGACTTGAATAGTTTTCCTGCGAAGAATTTCCATGACCTATAAAACAAGAACAAAGATGAAGATCCAAACCCTTGAAATTGTTAGTGGATGCATATTATGCTTTATGATGTTCATGATGTATGCACAAACACATGTACAAGCAAGTCACACAAAACCCTAATTTCAGGCTTGCATGAGGTTTCATAGGTAAGTACCCTCTTGAGTGTAGTTGGCTTAAAACCTGTCCTAAATAGTAACCGGGTTCTAAGGAGCTCAATATCATTGGATTGTTTTCTATGTTCATTGTTTTGGTTTAGCCACTTAACTAGCGACCAAAATATTCCAAGAAAACAACCCTCAATGAGTGTAGTATCGAGTATCTACCAACTTCGGACTGCACCAAAGCCGGTCATCTCACTACCCCTAATAAAAGGCCAAGATGGTCAAGTAAGGTTTTAGGTCATTAGTGCCTAGTGACATCACTCAGCGGCCTCGTACTCTCCTTGATTGAACTTAAGGGTTACCGGTACTCACAAATATGTCGCACTAATATAGCTATTGCTTCAACCGTGTCGGTATACCCCGCACAGTTTCCACAACGTATTGCTATCTATGAATGTTTCCCAAATTCGGGTGGAGGATTTCAAGCCCAAACAAGAGAACCAAAATGTAAAGCAATCAAAGCAAACAGTTAGTCATGCAAAAGGGTGATCTAGGCCCTAAGGTTACTCCACTTTTAGTTATTCCCCAGCAGAGTCGCCAGTTCTGTGATACGGTGGGAGAACTGACTTGGGATTTTGCGTTTGTGTTCGCAAATGTTTCAGTTTAGCAAGAGTCGCCATCGACTTTTTATTTTATCCTAAGGAAAGGTCAAAAAGCACAGGAAAGACCTTTGAGATGTTTTCTTGGGTTCGGGGAGTAGGTTATAGAAAGGGAAGGTATTAGCACCCTTTCTATCCATGGTTATCCATGGGCTCTTAGTTACTTGCTTAGATCACTTGATTTGCATTTTCAATTGTTTGAAATGGTGCCTTGTGTGTGGTTTTGAAAGATATTTTGAAAAGAGGCCATTTGTGGCAACCTTTGTAATTATTCTTGTTTGAATGTATACAAAGGTGTATTGTCTTTTGAAAAAGTTTTCAATGTTTTTTGAAAGTTGTTTTGAAATTGTGTTGTGGAGTGTGTTTTGAAAAATAGCAAGGATGTTTTGCAAGATTTTTGATCAAGTAACTAAGAGTTGTCTACCCTATTTTACTCAAAGATCTTTCCTTATGTTTTTAACCCTTTTAACAGTGTTACTTCACCATTGTATTTGGTGAACAACCTTGTGTTAGGATGTAAACGGGACAGGCGCGGGTCATCGTATAGACCATGAAAGCAATAGTGTCAAGTATTTTGGCGATTTTCTTGAGGGACTATGATCATTTTGTTTAGGCAACTAGATAGCGTCATCGAGGGACTATGATCATTTTGTTTGTTTTTGTTTTGTTTTTCCAAAATACTTGACATGCAAACATGGCCCATTTTTGAAGGCAACGAGTGGATGTAACGCTAGGGGTGTAAGTGTGCAAGTGTGTTTTGTTGCATGTAAGAGTTTATCTTTGAATTAGGATTTTCCATTTCATTGATTTTATCTTGCCATACACATCCTAATTACTAGCATTTATATTTGAAAGCAATAAAAGCAGAAATATAAAATCCTACGCTATTACAGAAATTAGGGGGTGGGCATACATATTTGTACATGGGGTGGATCAATTAGAAAAGTAGATAAGAAAAGAAAATAACAAAGGCAAGATAGAGAGAAAGAGAGAGAGAGCCAGCGCGCTGCTGAGAGGCCATCAGAAGTTCTGACTCAGGCCTGCTGCCAGATTATCAACCTCTTGGTTAAACTGTATGAGTCAGAACTTCTGACTCTGGCACCTGCAAAACAGAAACCTGTTAGTGGGAAGATCAGAAGTTCTGACCCCATGCGCTGCAAGACAAAAATTTGTTAGTGGGGATATCAGAAGTTCTGATCCTGCTGGAGATACAATAATCTTCAGAAGTTCTGATATTATTGACAACAATACAGGCTTCAGATGTGCCAACGTCAAAGTCAGCACTTGGCTTCTCCCTGTGCTAGTCAGAACATCTGCAGTTTTGTTATTGTTCCACAAAACAGAAAAACATGTTTGGGACAGCTTCAGCAACTATCAAAGCGTTTTAGGAGACAGAACCCACAAGGTCACAGACAGGTTCTACACTGATTTACTTCCTACTCAAACATTTTGAGGTATGAAAATCCTCAGAATGCAAACAACAACAACATGATATTTACATTATGTTTACTGAGCATGCAAAGTTGATGATGCTTAGCAGCGTGATGAAGGTCAACAGGTGCTTACCTGGCTGTTAGAAAAGTCTGTGAGTGAGAGCTATCTTTTGGCTCTGATGGTGTTCTGGACAGGTTCCTTTTTTAAAGGGGTGGATGAAGGTGTATGTGTATGTATGGTCAGAGGCTGAAAGGGTGTTCTTTAGTCACAAAGAAAACTGGGTATTGATGAAGTTTGGAGGTAGGAAGTTCAAAGTTATGAAACACCGGGAATTTTGGCAGAGTTTCACAAGGTTTCCTTCACCAGAGTTTTCTGTTTCTTCTAAATTTTTCTGGCTGTTTTTTCACGTCCCCTTTTGTGATGGACAATGGTGCTCTATTTATAGGAAAAGCTCTTGTGGATTCTTGAACGTTAAAGGCGCCAATAGAGGTTAAATTGTTTTTTTTTTAAAGAAGTTCATGGAAAGTTGTGATAATGTACAACTTTTCAACCTAGGCTGGAACAACAAGCAAGGATTGAGGAGAAGTGACCTCTATAGGTGGAAGGTGGCGCGTAGACCCATGCCTAAGCCTGCATAAAGGTGTTTACCAAGCCACACGTGAAGAGACCTCTTGGATGAATGTTTAGGAGTGGTTGGGAGCATTAATGGGCATTAAATGGTGATGAGACTTATCAACACCAAAATTCTTGTAATAGGAGAAAACCTGAACCAGCAGTTCTATTTTACCAAAAACAACGTGAACCAAGCCCTGGTCTTGGCCTCTTGCTGTCTCAGCAAATTCTGGGGGTTCTTCTGACTTTCTAACACGTTCCTTGGATTTGCTTCTGGAAATCCTGAACTTAGAGATTCTGTGTCAGTGTAACACCCACTCTTCTGAACCTTTCATCTTCTGATTCCAGCATGTTCTGAAGGAGCCTTCAGACTTCTTTGCTTCCTTTGCATTCCTCTAGCAAACTCTGGCTGAACTTGCGTAACTGCTGAAAGAGCCATGTTCTGTTTTAGGCTTACGTGTTGAACCACGTTTGCAACCTCTAACTGAGTTAATGTAGCTGCTGAAGAGCCAACTTCTGACTGCGTTGAGCCAAGCTTGCAACTTCTGACCGTTTATGTCTGGAGGTTGGTCCAGAAGTTCTGAAGTGCTATTTTCTTCTTAAACACCCATTTTTAGAGAAAAATTCCAAATGTTTGGAATTTAATTTTTCAAGGTAAAAGCGTTGCCTTTAGAACTTGTGTGATCATTTTGCTCTTGTAAATGGTTTTCTTGGGAAGAAATGATAATTCAGGACTTGGATTTGCTTCAGAGAGACTCTGAGAATCTAGGATAATTTCCTGAAGAATGAGAGGGCAAATTTTGGGGTACAACATAATCCTATTAGCATACATCTAAACAGTCAAATATTTGTGGGAATTAAGATGCGAGAAAGTAAATCTACGCTATTACAAGGCTTCGGGGAGGAGGATTAATTACCTAGCCAAAAACTCGGGAAAAAAGCGATAAGTAAAAAGCCCTAGATTCAACTATTACAAACCATGAACAGTTACAAAAATATTGGCGAAAATAATTAACACGCGCGCGATGAATAAACACGAGACAACTAGGGTTTTGACCCTTGACTTAAACCTATTGACGATTGATTAAGAAAATGTTTTTGTCATGTTTTGTTATTTAAGAAAATAAAGAAATCATTAAATTAAAAAGAAAAATCCTAATTCTAATTAATTTTAAATTAAGAAAAATGAATTAATTTATTCTAAAACCTATTTTTGTATTTTTATTTATTTGAGAAAAAGAGAAAATAAAATTAAATCAAGAGTTTTAACCTAATTTCTATTTTGATTTTATTTATGGAAATAAATTACGATTTACCTAAGTTAAACTAAATTAAATTAATTTCGATAAAAATAATTAAAAAAACTAATCCTAATTTTTTTTGTGAATTATTGATTTTATGACTTTTTGAAAAAAAGATTAATTTGTGAATTAAAAATAAATAAATAAGTATTGAAAGAAGTAAATAAAATATGAGAAATAAGAAAGGAATAATGGGCCTGTGCTTAGCAATTGGGGGGTATATTGGTGAAATTCTGAGCCCAAATGATCCAAGCCCATTTGACTTTGTTGGATCTGGTGTGTAGGTTGACTTGAGGCGCATGGTAGTCCTTCAGGCTAGAACGCGTACACCTGGCTGATTGCTGCATCCACTGGTTGATTATTGAAGGTGCATGGTAGGCGTGTGAAAGGGATTGGCACTGAATATGTGGAAGGAAAAGAAAATAAAGAAAGTTGTCTGGACCTGGGATCGAACCCAAGTCCTTATGCATATTTCCAATGCACGCTTGCCAACTGAGCTGCTTGACTTGTTTGTACATATAATGAAAACAAAATATAATATATGAAAAATAATGGTTAACGGAAAAACACGCTAAAATTCAAACCACCCAACCAGGGAGTGCCACGCATCGTCTTCTTCGCCAAACCGTCGTTTTAGGTAAACAAGATTTTACCTACGGATATTTCGTTGTAGGTACATACCTGTGCATCTAAAAAATTATCCACAAGCAAGATATATGACCATGGCTGGTACCAATCAACTCGTCTCATCCTCACGAGTATCATGGTACCAGAATCAACGTCCAATTTAACCTATATTGCAAAGTCCTAAACAAGAAAACAAAACCCTAGCCATGGCAGTTTCACATACAGTCATCAAAAATGCAATTGAATAGAATGATTAGCTTGCAAACTCCATGATGAACAAGAATATACCATCAAAACGTGCATATGATGAGTAAATCAATGAAATCGAAAACGAGTTTTTTGGGAAAACCGTATGACTGCTATGGATCGATTCTGGGCACGAGGAGGCTTGCAATTGATCCAGTTAGCTTCAGAGCGCTCCAGGATGCAATTAGGAGTGTTTGAAAGCTTTGAATCTTCCTCTAGGGTAGAGATCAGATCACCACTTTTCTACCAAAAATTGAGTTTTTGTTCTTGGCTATGCACGACTGTTAACCCCTATTCTTGCTTTGGAAACGTTCAATATATATTATAGAATGCATTAGGGTTGTAAAACTGATCACATCTTTGGAAGTTTTTCAAGATTTGATTTTGTTTTCATGGCATATGTAAACTTTCCAAATTTGGTCTAATCATGCTCCTTTTGTTCCAATTATCATTGATTGATCTTGCAATCTCATCAAATCTTGGTTTCTAACCTGTCAAAAAAACCAATCTAATCAAATCTTTGATAATTTTCATCATTTATTTGATTTAATTCAATTTTTAATTAATGAAAAATCAAAATAAATTAAAAAATGCAGAATACAATTGGTGGATAAGCATTTGAGTCTTGGACGACATTATAATTGAGGTGCAAGCATAAAAAGTTGGGCCCATTTAGCAAAAAATGCAAATTTGAGCACAGTTGACTTTTGGCAATTTTGCAAAAAATGTCAACTTGGCCAATGTATAACTCTCTCAATTTTGACCCTAGAGAGGTGTTCTTGGACTTTTTAGAAATCTTAGGATGTCCTATAAGCAACCATTTTGGTCTCATCTCAATTGAGTCTTCCATGTTCATGTATGAAGCTTTGACCCAAAAGGTGTTTTTGTTGACTTTTCAAAATGACCTATAATGTCAAAAATCATATCTTTTTGTGAGTGCATATTTTGAACTTGGTAGTTGAAGATGAATTGTTGAGAATTTCATCCCCTTCAAAATGAGCTTTGTATGGGTCATTTCTGATAAAGTATGAGAAAGTTATGCTTGATCAAAGTTGAGTTAACTTTTCCTGTAAAACCCTAATTTAGCAACTTTTGGGTTTTAATGAATTGTGAGCAATCCTTGAGGAATCATGATCAAACCTTGATAAAATGATGAATAATACTTCAAAATGAGGATGTTGACAAAAAATCTTGAAGTTTTACTGTATGTGGGCCACAATTGACTTTTGACCTAGCATAGTCGATTTTCAGGCCTTTGAGCAATTGACTGAGCAAACTTCTTTTGCAAGGCTTGAAACTTGACATGGATGATCTTGAGAACATATTAGGACAATGGTGAGCATTTGAGTACTTTTTGGTTCACACATCTTGATGAAAATATAAACCCTAATTTGAGGTACATTGCCTTAGGAGAGAGTTTGCCTGGTCAACTCTTGAACTTCCTTGAGCAATTTGGGGACCTCACTTGACATTTGTTGAGAAATATGGGAGGGCAAATTTTGGGGCACAACAACTGCCCCTGTTCAATCTTCTTAACCTTAGGATGTAGATAGGCTCGTCTGCCTTTCGTGATCTGAAGGTGGAAGATGATTGAACACTAGAGTGCCCAGAAATTTGCACTCGCCTGAAGTGATACTTGATTTGTGATATCAGGAATGGGCTTATAGATGCCATTTAGTAGTTTCTAGATAATTGTCGGAGATGGGCTTAAATATGCCATTTGAGGAAGCGTTGATCTCATAAGAGATTCCTTTGCGAGAACCCGTATACCTGTTGTTTGAGGAGGACTCCGCTGGGGAATGTTGGTCTCTGTCTTGAGAGAAATAGAGTTTTAGGAGCTTTAGTTGTCCGTTACTCTATTGGGGAATAATTCTGGTTTGGGAAGAGGAAGTGAACTGTGTATCTGGTCGGGGTATATGCTGCATCGCGACTCACTGGGGGAATGCGAAATCAAATGTGTTTGATCGGGTCTAGGTCTTACAGTGTTGCGGACTGTTGTTTGGGGATTAGAGAGGCAGAACCCGGATAGTAAGGTTGTGAGAAGGAACCGGGATAGTAGGGTTTCTTCGAGATGAAAGCCTGGATAGTAGGGCTATGAGAAGGAACCTGGATAGTAGGGTTACTTCGATATGAAAGTCGATATAGTAGGGTTGTGATAAGGAACCTGGATAGTAGGGTTACTTCGAGATGAAATCCTGGATAATGGGGCTTGAGAAGGAACCTGGATAGTAGGGTTACTTCGAGATGAAAGCCTGGATAGTAGGGCTGTGAGAAGGAACCTGGATAGTAGGGTTACTTTGATATGAAAGCCTGGATAATATGGTTGTGGGAAGGAACTTGGATAGTAAGGTTACTTCGAGATGAAAGCCTGGATATTGGGGCTGTGAGAAGGAACCTGGATAGTAGGGTTACTACGATATGAAAGCCTGGATAGTGGGGCTGTGAGAAGGAACCTGGATAGTAGGGTTACTTCAAGATGAAAGCCTGGATAGTGTGGCTGTGAGAAGGAACCTGGATAGTAGGGTTACTTTGATATTAAAGTCGGGATAGTAGGGCTGTGAGAAGGAACCTGGATAGTAGGGTTACTTTGAGATGAAAGCCTGGATAATGGGGCTTGAGAAGGTACCTGGATAGTAGGGTTAGTTCGAGATGAAAGCCTGGATAGTAGGGTTGTGAGAAGGAACCTGGATAGTAGGGTTACTTTGATATGAAAGCCTGGATAGTGGGGATTGAGAAGGAACCTGGATAGTAGGGTTACTTCGAGATGAAAGCCTGGATAGTGGGGCTGTAAGAAGGAACCTGGATAGTAGGGTTACGTCGATTTGAAATCCTGGATAGTGGGGCTGTGAGAAGGAACCTGGATAGTAGGGTGACTTCGATATGAAAGCCTGGATGGTAGGGCTGTGAGAAGGAACCTGGATAGTAGGGTTACTTCGATATGAAATCCTGGATAGTAGGGCTGTGAGAAGGAACCTAGATAGTAGGGTTACTTTTGTCGCACCGATGATTACTCTGTTTAGCTTCGAGTGTTGAATATGGACCTGCTGGAAATTGTTGATAATAATTGTCTTTCCTGAAATAAATACAGGGTTAGTTATGTGCGATACATGAGATGCATTGTGAGATGATGTTCTCGAAATAAACGAGATTATGTTATAGGTAATGTATTCACATGTCATGATGTATGAACATGAAATACTAACGCAATAATCTAAGTCCGGGAAAATAAATCCCTGACTGTTGTTTGGAGAGTATGAGAAATGGTATTCTTGATTGCCGTAAAAAACCATAGGTCCTCCGCTTCTGTTGGGGATGGTGAACAAAGATGACTATGCTGGGGATTTGCCATCCATTCAACTGGTGAGTATTTTGTCAGAAGCGACCCTGTCTGAGGATAACTCCGCGGGGAATAACTCTGTTGGAGAGGAGATACTCTGTTGGAAAAATAAACTCCACTGGGAATGAATTTCCGTTGCTGGTGATAATGAATTCTGTTGGAGATTGAATTTCTGCTTGTGAGAGAAATAAACTCTATTTTGGGGAAAATTTTACTGACTTACTCGCGATTGTGAATCTCAGCTGGGGAGAGTTATGTCTGGTTCGGGGAAGCTAACATCACTGTCTTTGGATACTTTTTACTCTGCGGGGAGTGTATGTACCATTAGTCATATTCTCAAGTTAGCTCTATCCCAGCACCTGATGGGCAGAGTAACTGTAAGGTTTGGGCATTTCTTTCTTTTCCTTGTTCCTAGAATTACGAGTAATTGTCTTTTGCTTTTTATGTAAATATTTGTGAGAAACAATTATTCTCAAATGCATATATAAAAAATGAATCATTGGACGTTCTTGCAAAAAAAAACAGAAAAAGAAAAACAAATCGAAATTTCTTGTGAAAATGAATTGTATTGATTTTGAAGTTGGCCCATAATAGGCGTTTTTGTACAAAGAGGCTGACGTCTTAGTAAGAGAACGCCGCAGAAAGAAATTACAATTTGTAAAAGAAAGAAAAATAGTTATGTAAAAAAATCCCATTGGGTTCCAACTCTGCTATTACCTTTATATCTTCAAGCATCTCATCACTTTGCTGTTTGGTCGAAGGTTGATCAGATTGATTGGTTCCATCCGAGCTTGATAGTTGATACCGAAGTCATGTTGCGAGATGATCCAATGAGACATAGTGTTACGCTTTAATCCCTAATTTTTTCCTGGACCGCCCTTTCGGGTTTTCGGTCCACCGGGATACCCTTTTTTGCCCAAGTCGCCTTTTCAGGTTTTTGACTTGCCGGGTGTACAGATTTTTTTCATTTTCATCATTTACTTTTGCCCGAACCCTTTTGGTTCACCGGGAAGCCCTTATTTTTGCCTAGGCCAGTCAACCTAGCGGGTCTTTGATTATGCATAGTATCTTTTCACTATGTCTGCATTGACGGGGTGAGGAAGGTCGTCACCATCCATGGTGGTTAGAATCATAGCTCCTCCCGAGAAAATGTTCTTAACCAGAAATGGCCCTTCGTATGTGGGGGTCCATTTTCCCCTAGGATCACCTTGTGGTAGTATGACACATTTGATTACTAGATCCTCGACTAGATATTCTTGACATCTAACTTTCTTGTTAAAAGCCTTGATCATCCGCTTTTGATACGTCTGACCGTGACAGATAGCAGTAAGTCACTTTTCATCGATTAGATTCAGCTGATCAAGTCGGGTTTGGATCCAGTCATCTTTGTTCAAACCTGCATCCTTCATAATCTTGAGGGAGGGTATCTGTACTTCGATGGGTAGGACTGCCTCCATGCCATACACCAAAGATTAAGGTGTTTCCCCTGTCGACGTTTGTGCTGAGGTACGGTACCCATGAAGAGCGAATGGTAACATCTCGTGCCAGTCTTTGTATGTCACCGTCATCTTCTGCACAATCTTCTTGATGTTCTTATTAGCTGCTTCAACAGCCCCATTCATCTTCGGCTGGTAGGGAGAAGAGTTATGATGCTGAATCTTGAACAGTTTGTAGAGCTTAGTGATCATTGTGTTATTGAGATTTGTACCATTGTCAGTAAAAATTCTCTCTGGTACACCATATCGACAGATCAGATTGTGTCGGATGAACCGTGCTACGACGTTCATGGTTACTGTGGCAAAGGAAGCTGCCTCAACCCACTTTGTGAAGTAATCAATGGCTACCAGAATAAAACGATGCTTGTTAGACGCATTATGTCTGATCTCGCCAATTATGTCGATGCCCCACATTGCAAAGGGCCAAGGAGCTGTCAAAACATTCATGGGAACCGGAGATACATGCACCTTATCAGCATAGACTTGGCACTTATGACAGGTTCAAGAGTGCTGATAACAATTGGCTTCTATAGTGGACAAGTAATATCCTGCCCGTAGGATTTTCTTTGCCATGGTATGTCCACTGGAATGAGTTCTGAAGGTACCTTCATGCAATTCTGCCATGATTCTTTCTGCTTCGCTCTTGTCTACACACCGTAGTAAGGTTAAATCATGGTTTCGCTTATAAAGGATCCAATTGTAAGAAATAACTTCGCTGCGAACCTTCTCAGAAATTTCTTATCATTAACAGATGCCCCCTCAGGGTATTCTTGAGCCTCAAGATACCTCTTTACCTCGTGAAACCATGGTTTATCTGCTACCTCTTCAGTCCCAATGTCACAGCAATGTACGGGTTCATCCAACCTCTCAATTGTAATATGGGGAGCTTCATTGTCCCACCTAACTTTGAACATAGAAGACATGGTATCTAGCGCGTCCGCCAACTGGTTCTCCTCTCGTGGGAAATGTTCAAAGGTGATCTCCGCAAAGTGTGGGAGCAATGTCAGTACATACTCTTTGTAAGGAATGAGATTCGGGTGCTTCGTATCCCACTCGTCTTTGATTTGACTTATCACCAGAGCGGAATCTCCGAATACACTCAAGAACATAATCCCCAGGTCAATAGCAGCTCGAAGACCCATGATACACGCTTCATACTCCGCCATATTGTTGGTGCAATTAAAACATAATCGGGCGGTGAACGAAGTATGATAGCCTCGGGAGATATAATTACAGCTCCAATGCCATTACCCAATGTGTTCGAGGATCCATCAAAATACATAGACCATCGGGATCCCTCCTCGGGTCCTTCATCTTGTCCAAGTTCTTCGCAGTCGGTTACCAACATGATATTCTCATTCGGGAACTCGAAATCCATGGACTGGTAGTCATCCACGGCCTGATGCGCCAAATCATCAGCCAATACACTCCCCTTGATTGCTTTTTGGATTGTGTATTGGATGTCGTACTCGGTTAAGATCATCTACCATCTTGCTATTCTTCTGGATAAGGCGGGCTTCTCGAAAATATACTTGATCAGATCCATACTTGATATCAACAAGGTGGTGTGAGTCAGCATATACTGTCTCAACCAGCGAGCAGCCCATGCCAAAGCGCATCAAGTTTTCTCGAGCAATGAGTATCGGGTCTCACAGTCGGTAAACTTTTTGCTAAGGCAGTAAATGGCGTGCTCTTTTCGGCCAGACTCGTCATGCTTCCCCAGCACACACCCTATTGAATTGTCTAGCACTGTCAAGTATAATACAAAATTCTTCCTTCAACTGGAGGCATCAAAATTGGTGGTTCTTGAAGGTATTCCTTGATTCTTTTGAAAGTTGTCTGGCACTCATCATTCCACTTTACCACTTGATATTTCTTCAGCAGCTTGAAGATTGGCTCACAAGTAGCGGTCAGATGTGAAATGAACATGGCGATGTAATTTAGACGTCCCAAGAAACCTCTAACTTCTTTTTCTGTGCGGGGAGCCGGCATCTCTTGTATGGCTTTTACCTTTGCAGGGTCTACCTGAATACCTTTGTCACTGACAACAAAACCCTAAAGCTTACCAGACCTTACCCCGAAGGTACACTTGTTCGGATTCAACCTCAGCTTATACATCTTCAACCTGTCAAACAGTTTCTGGAGATGATCAAGATGCTCTTCCTCAGTCTGGGACCTAGCTATCATGTCATTAACATAAACCTCGATCTCGTGGTGAATCATATCATGGAACAAAGCGACCATGGCGCACTGATAAGTTGCCCCCGCATTCTTCAACCCAAAAGGCATTACCTTGTAACAGAAAGTGCCCCACTGTGTAACGAAGGTTGTCTTATCCATGTATTCAGGAGCCATCTTGATCTGGTTGTAGCCAGAGAAACCATCGATGAAGGAGAAGATCTTGTGCTGCGCGGTGTTGTCGACTAGCACATCAATGTGAGGAAGTGGGAAGTCATCCTTGGGGCTTGCCTTGTTCAGATCTCTAGTCCACACACATCCGTACCTTACCGTCCTTCTTAGGTACCGGAACAACGTTGGCAAACCACTACGGATAAGAAGTGACAGCTAAGAATCCTGCATCGAACAGTTTCATGACCTCTGCCTTGATTTTCTCTAACATTTCAGGGCTCATACGGCGGACCTTCTTCTTTACCGGAGGACAATATTCTTTAGTCGGTAGGCTATGTACCACAATATCGGTATCAAAACCAGGCATATCTTCATAGGACCAGGCGAAGATTTCAACATAGTCGTGCAGCATCTGTATCAACCTCTGTTTTCCGCCAAACTCCAGATTTGCACCTATTTTAACCTCTTTCCTGATTTCCTCTGTACCCAAATTCACAGACTCAACTGGCTCTTCATGAGGATGTATGGCCCTTTCTTCCTGCTGTAATATTCTAGCAAGTTCTTCAGGCACCTCACAATCATCCTCACCTTCGTCCTTGGCTTGGTTGATCGGATTTTCAAAGTCATAACTGAAAGTAGCAGAGTTGTTATCAATGGGATCCAGAGTGGATATGGATCTGCATTGTGATACGTGAGTGTGTGTAAGATAATAGTTGTTTTGATAAAGTGAGAGACAGAAAATAAAAACAAGGAGCACAAAATTTGTAATACAAGAAACATCCAATGCTTTATTAATGATATATGAAATGACAAATAATAAGCCCTCACAAGCAAAGCCAAGGTGCCTCGGGCAAGGCACCGGGACGTAAAGTTTCAAATTGTTTATTAAAAATCTTTAAAAAAAAAGTCAATTACTGCAGAATAAAAGAAACAAGTATGAAGTCCTTCGCCGTCCAGTTGTTCAGTCCACCATTGGTTGTTGGGTAGATCCAGCTGTCGATGTCTGAATCCTCTTCACTATCTTCAATTGCATTAACTCCCCGATTGCTAATGTGTAGGGGAGGTCTTCCAATCCGTGCGTGCCTAACAGCCCTTTGAGCCCATGTAGTAAAGCCCAAACCAAATTTGTCAGTTTTGTGAGTGAAATTAGGGAGCTGACCTCAATTGGTGCACCCACCTTCTTCAATTACAGCCCTAGCATCTTTGAGAGAAGCCATCTTCAATGGAGGTTTTCCGATAGTAACTTCAGTTGACGCCAAAGTCTGAGGGACCTCTTTGAAGTTCTGACAAGGCGTTTCTATGAATTCCCCGTCCATCTCCATGTAGCAGAAGCAATTGAGATGACTCACCATATACTCTTCTTCACCTTGCACTGTGACAATCTTCCTAGAGAGTTTTAGCAAAAAATACAAATTTCAGCACATTTGACTTTTGGCAATTTTGCAAAAAAGGTCAACTTGGTCAATGCATAACTCTCTCAATTTTGACCCTAGAGAGGTGTTCTTGGACTTTTTAGAAAGCTTAGGATGTCCTATAAGCAACCCTTTTGGTATCATCTTAATTGACTCTTCCATGTTCATGTATGAAGCTTTGACCCAAAAGGTGTTTTTGTTGACTTTTCAAAATAACCTATAATGTCAAAAATCATATCTTTTTGTGAGTGCATATTTTGAACTTTGGAGATGAAGATGAATTGTATATAATTGAATCCCCTTAAAAATGAGCTTTGGATGGGTCATTTCTGATAAAGTATGAGAAAGTTATGCTTGTTCAAAGTTGAGTTGCTTTTCCTACAAAACCGTAATTTAGCAACTTTTGGGTTTTAATGAATTGTGAGCAATCCTTTAGGAATAATGATAAAACCTTGATCAAATGATGAATAATACTTCAAAATGAGGATGTTGACCAAAAATCTTGAAGTTTGACTGTATGTGGGCCACAATTGACTTTTGACCTAGCACAGTCGATTTTCAAGCCTTTGAGCAATTGACTGAGCAAACTTCGTCTGCAAGGCTTGAAACTTGACATGGATAATCTTGAGAACATATTATCACAATGGTGAGAATTTTAGTCCTTTGTGGTTCACATATCTTGATGAAAATAGAAACCCTAATTTGAGGTACATTGCCTTAGGAGAGAGTTTGTCTGGTCAAATCTTGAACTTCCTTGAGCAATTTGGGGACCTCACATGACATTTATTGAGAAATATGGGAGGGAAAATTTTGGGGTACAACATGGGGCATTGATATGATTGGAGAGATCAAACCTACTACTTCTAATGGACATTGATTCATCCTCGCCACCATTGATTACTTCACGAAGTGGGTTGAAGCATCCCCGTCTGCCTCTATTACTAAGAATGTGGTTTCCAGGTTCATTAAGAATAACTTTATATGTCGGTATGGCATCCCCGAAAGGATTATCACGAACAATGATACTAATTTGAACAACACTATGATCACGGTGCTCTACACGCAGTTCAAGATGAAGCACCACAATTCTTCTCTGTATCGACCAAAGATGAATGGAGCTGTGGAAGCCTCCAATAAAAAAATTAAGAAGATTATAGAAAATGGTTGTGACCTACAAATACTAGCACGAGATGATACCATTTTCTCTTCACGGTTATCGAACTTCAGCTCAGACATCTACTGGGGCAACCCTGTTATCTTTAGTTTACAGTATGGAAGTTGTCCTACCGGTCGAAGTTCATATTCCTTCCTTTAGAATTATGAAAGATGCAGACTTAGACAAAGATGAATGGATTTAGACTATGTTGGACCAGTTAAATTTGATTGACGAGAAGAGGCTTGAGGTTGTTTGTCACAGTCATATGTATCAGAAGTGTATGATCAAAGCTTTCAACAAGAAAATCAAGCATCAGGTATATCAGGCTGGAGATTTGGTAATAAAGCGCATCATCCTACCGTAGGGTGATCCCATGGGGAAAATGGACCCCCACCTAAGAAGGTCCATTTGTGGTCAAGAAGATATTTTTGGGTGGTGCAATGATACTTACAACCATGGACGATGAAGATATTCCATACCCTGTGAACACAGACATAGTTAAAAAATACTACGCATGAAAACAACCCGCTAGGTTGACTGGTCTAGGCAAAAGTAACGGCATCCCGGCGAACCAAAAGGGTTTAGGTAAAAATTAGGGATATATATATATATATATATATATATATATATATATATATATATATATATATATATATATATATATATAAAAGACTGTACACCCGGTAAGTCGAAAACCTGAAAAGGCGGCTTGGAAAAAAAAGGGTATCCCGGTGGACTGAAAACCCGAAAGGGCGGTCTAGGAAAAAGTTAGGGATTAAAGAGTACAACTATGTTCCGTTAGATCACTTACATTCAACTTTATTACCAACGTCAAGTTCGAATGGTGCATATTAATTCAATCAATTTTTTCCGACAGCGAGGGATGGGATGCTCGAAGACATAGGGGCAATAGCATAATTGAAACCAGACGAGATCATTTACACATAGCTAGATATTTTGTATTCCTTTCACTTCTTGACGATTTCCTCTTACTAGGATTTTTGTCTCTTTGTACAACAATCGCCTGTTTACGGGCAAACTATCAATATAAACACAATTCAAAGTTTAAATTTCGTTTTACTTTTTCTGTTTTATTTGCAAAAACGTCCAATGACTAAATTGAATGAACATATGCATATGAACGTGATTATTGTTAACAAAATATGCACAAAAACAAGAATACGTATTTACTCAAGACTTTAGGAGGCGGGATAATGTTCAAGTCATCCATAAATCCCTAAAGACTAATCTCCAGTAAAGATTCATCACAGAGCAGTTCCCATAAGATTATTCCCCATGGAATCAGCTTCCCTTCAACAAATACATATTCTCCGTAAGCCTAAAATACTCTAATCATACTCACCAACATAACCCCCTAGCGGATGAAGGAGTATAATCTTTTCCCCGTCAATTTCACTAACTTACAGAAATCCAATCTTTAGAAGATTATGATAGCAGCACAGTTCACAGGAGTTCTCATTCTCAACAGAGTGTTTCTCCATCAGGGTTTATGTCCCCAACAGGGTTTATTTCCCCAGCGGAATTCAGTCTCCCCAACTTGAGTCTATCCCTCTGACTACTGTAAATTACTGGAAAAACATGTCTCTCCAGCATGGGGCAATTCAGGTTTCTACCTCCAGAGAGTTGCTACGAAATCTGAAACCGGACCAGATATCAGTCAATTTTATCCTCCCCCGACGAGTCAGCATCCATGCTGAAGAACTCGGTCAAACAGTACCTCGGAAGGTTATCTATCTCTTTTATCCCCAGTCAGGGAATATAAGAATTAAACTCCCCAGTAGAGCAATGAATAACCAATGTTCTTGAACTCTTCTCCCCAAGCAGAAATCAAGTTCCCTAGCAGATTTTCCTCAAACAACAAGCCAAAATCCCCAGTACATGCATTATATGACAATATTGAAGATCACACGTATTCTTCATCCCCATTAGTAGTCCAGGATTTATTTTCCTGATAAAGAATGTCATACAAATCTACTGATACACTTAAATGACATCACACATTCATACATCATTTATCATAGCATGTGCATACGAAATGCATATAGCACATCCTCATTTATCTTGAGGGAATCATTATGCAATGAACTACATACATCATGACATTGCATAAATACTAACTTTATCTTTTCAGGTAAAGTTCACGATTAGACAAACATCATCAATTTTCTAATAGGTCGCAGAGTAATTCCTAAAAAAGGACGGTGTGACTATCTACATGATCATACAATTCCCTGCAGAGACTAAATCTGACAAGTAGCTACTTCAACATCTTCCCCAGAAGGTCATTCTAAAAGACATCTCTTCTAGGTAAAGTCGGACATAGACATCTTCTAGTACATCATTCAGATGAAGTCGAGCGTAGATTTCCTTCTAATGCTCTTTTTGGAAAAATTTAGGCGCAGACTCTTTTTGGTACCTCTTCTAGTTGAAGTCGGACGTAGACATCTTCTAGTACATCATTCAGATGAAGTCAGACGTAGATTTCCTTTTGATAATATTTTTGGAAAAGGTCAGGCGTAGAATCTTTCCAGTACCTCTTCTAGTTTAAGTCAGGTGTATACATGTTCTAGTACATCATTCAGATGAATTCGAGCATAGATTTCTTTCTGATACTCTTTTTGGAAAAAGTCAGGCGTAGACTCTTTCTGATACATCTTCTTAGGACAAAGTCAGGCGTTGACTTATTCTAATAAACAATGACTCTGGGTGGCATCTATAAGCCCATATTTGGCATCCCGTCACCTATCCAAATGGCATCTTTAAGTTCATTCCCGGCATAATCAACCAACAATGTTATTTCATACACATCCGAGTGCAAATTTATGGGCACTTAAGTGTTCAATCATATTCTACCTTCAAGTCATGAATGGCGGACATGCCAATATAACTTTTAAAGTTTAAGAAGATTTAACAGGGGAAGTTGATATACCCCAAAAGTTTACCTTCCATTTTCCTTCAAGACATTCTCATGAGGTCCTCATTTGCTCAAGTTGGCTCAAGAATTGATCAGACAAATTCTCCTCCTGAGCAATGGGTCCACAACTAGGATTTGGTATTTCTCAAGGAAGATTGGTTTTTCAAGTTTTCAAGTGGTTTTCATGGTTCTCAATAGGTCTTCAGGAATTCTCATATCAAGTTTCAAGTCTTGCATCACAAGTTTGCTCAGATGACTGAAAATCAACTATGTTGGGTAAAAAGTCAATTGTGGTTAACATACATTCAAACTTCAAGATTTTTGGTCAACATCAAGGTTTTGAAGTCATATTCATCATTTGATCAAGGGTTGATCATGATTCCTCAAGAAAAGCCCTCAAATCATCAAAAGTCAAAAGTTGCCAAATTAGGGTTTCCTTATGAGAAGTCAACTGAACTTTGACCAAACATAACTTTCACATGCTTCATCAGCTTTTCCCCAACAAAATCCTATTTTGAATGAAATTCAATTCTCTACAACTTTGTATCTCTTTTCTCAAGTCCAAAAAATGCTTCATTTGAGAGATATAAGTCAATACACTATAGGTCATTTCAAAAGTCAACAAAAAGACACTTTTTGTCAAGGCAACTTACAACAAGATAAATTCATCAAGAGAAAAAATGATCAACATAGAGTTTGTAGAGGATATCTTTATCTTTCCAAAAGGTCAAATATCATCTTCAAAAGATAAAAATTTAGTGCGTTATGACCCTTGCAAGTTGGGAAATTTTGAGCAAATGCATGAAGTTCAAATTGAGCAAGCTTGATATTTTGGACTATTGGGCCATGGTTTTGAGACCCAAACGTGTTTATGCCTTTCATACACCTCATAATTCACTCATACACCCTTTGGCCTTGTTTTAGTTTTATTATTTTTATTATTTTTGATTTAATTCATTAATAATACAAATAAATAAGAAAAAAATCATATTATATTACACAAGGGTCCAAGCCCATTTATTTTTGCCCTAAAATTTCTCTATATATTCAGACATCAAGACAAGAACAAGACACGGATCCTTGCACCACAAAATTGTAAAAAAAAACATCAAAAATTTCCAAGAACCCTAAATTTTCAAAACCCTATTTTCATGCCTTCTCACCACCAAATTTTCATTCCATTCGCTTCCAGGGACATTGAAGGGTAAGATTGGGTCGGTTACCATGATCCAAAGGACCTGAACCAACATAAATTTACGATCATTTTTGCATTATTTCATGATTCTTGTACTTTTATTTTCATGATGTTTTAACGCACACTAACTCCACTGATGTGCTTTTGAGATGCTAATGTGCAGGTTTGAATCACAACATGAGTCCCATGCTATCTGAATCATGAATTGCCATGATCAAACCGATTCATGTTATTTTGGATATACCTCACAAACTAGGACGAATTAGCCTTCAAAAATATCCCCATTGGATTCGCAACCTCTGTTTTAGGTGGGTAGGATATTGTTGGATCATTAACGTTGTGTTTTTTGCAGGTTTAAAAAAAAGGGCTTACTAGAGAAGACGACCGGAGCTAGGGCTCCGGAAATTCTCTAGCCAATATATTTTATTATATAATATATATTTATTATTTCAGTTGTATTAATGGATGTATCACCACCCCAGTGGTTAAAACGTGCGCGCTAAGTCATTTCTCCCTCTGGTCACGAGTTCGATCCCTGATTTTGATATTTTTTTTCATATTTCTCATATTTTTGCAAGTTAATTATAAAACATGTTGAACGCGTATCCTAACACAGGCGCGTGCTTGGCTCATTTGGTATGCATGTTGCTTGGAGATGTAGGGGGCGTGGGTTCAACACCCACCCCCAACATTAATTTTCTCTATTTTTTTTACTAACTTTATTTTCTTTTTTAATCCTAATTTTTTTATAAACCCTAATATTTTTAATCAACATTAAAATAAATTAGGTTTTCTTTTCTTTCTCATAAATTAGCTTTGATTTTTATTTATTAAAATTAATTAGGATAATTAATCTCGACTAATTTAATTACTTAACTTTTCGATTAATTAAAATCAAACTAGACTTTAGGATTTGTTTAATTTAATCACTTAATCTTTTTAAATCAATCAGGTTTTAGGTTAAATCATCAATTATGTTTCATCAAACAATTCTTCCGTTTTACTGTTTCAGGCTTTATTATTTTCGCACTAGTTTTTCTATTATGTAATTGCTACGGAATGTAATAGCTTAAATTAGGGTATTTGCTTTCTTTCTTTCCCTAATTTTTTATGGTTTGTACCCCTCATCCCTGAAGCATTGTAATAGCGTAGGACATTTATTTTCTGCTTTTATTATTTTCCTTATAACTGTCTAGTTTAATAGGATTGTATGACAAGACATAAAACGAAATAGGATTAAATAACTGAATGGAATCAAAATTCCCACACGCACCTCTAGGGTAACCTCACTTGTTACCTTTGGATAAATATAGTCACGTCCCTCGAACATGGGGACACTTTAGCAAAGACCTTCGATACAAAAGATCGTAGTCCCTCGATGACCCTTTGATGCTGCCTTCGGTAAACGATCTTAGTCCCTTACGATAAAATTGCTAAAGCGTCCTTACCAGTTGCCTTTATGACTGTACGAAGGCCCGTGTATGTTCCTTAACATCCAATGATAGGGCTTCCTACTAACTAATGGTATGATAGCACTATCTAAGGAGGAGAAAATTAACATGAAAAGTGAGCTAGCACTTAGGCATTTTTTCAAAATATTTTCAATAACACATTCACAAAGCATTTTCAAAAGTGAGCTAGCAATTAAGAGCCCGTAGATAACTACGGATGAAAAGGGTGCTAACACCTTCCCTTTTCATAACCTACCCCCCGATCTCAAAATTCTCGAAAGTCTTTCCTGTTCTTTTCACCCTTTCCTTATTGGATAAAAGAAAAGTCGGTGGCGACTCTGGCTATCCACAACATTTGCGATAAAACACAAAACCAACTCAGTTCTCCCACCGTATTATAGCTGGCATGTTCTCGATATTAATGGTAATTGCTCCATGATCTTTCCCTGTTATCTCTTCGACCAAGTTCACAATCCATGTTTCCTGACATTAACAAAGAGAAGCATATATGTATTCTGCTTTGCATGATGATAATTCCACTACTGGTTCCTTTCTCGAACTTCAAGCAATTGGTGCACCACCTAGAATAAATACATATCATGCTATGGATTTTTTATCCTTAGCATCACTACACCAACTCGAATCAGTGTACCCCACTAACTTGCATTATTTTCCTTTATCAGTTGCAAGAAACAAAATACCATAGTCGAGAGTTCCTTCGAGATAACTTAGTATCCTCTTCACTTCTGCTAGATGTGACACCTTTGGAATCTGTATGAATCTACTTACCATACCTACACTAAGTCAGGCCTCGTGTTACAAAGGTATCTTAATGACCCAATAAGACTTCTGTATTGGGTTGGGTCGACATCTTCTTCTTCTAAATCTTTTGACAATTGTAGTCTTGTTTTTTCCAGTATCAAAGTCGAGTTTCATTCTTCCATTTTAAATCTCTTGAGAATTCCTCCTGCATATCTTCTTTGATTCATCACCAAAACTCTACTAATCTTGTAAAATTCTATGCCAAGGAAATATGAAATGTCACCTAGATCAAACATTTTAAATTACTTACTGAGATCACCTTTGAAGTCTTCGATCTCTTTCTTGCAACTAAATGTTATTAATAAGTCATCGACATATATACATAGTATAAACAATTCACTATTGCTTCTTCTTACATATACTTCATGTTCAGTTGTGCACTTCAAAAATTCCTTCTCCCTTAGAAAACTATCAATCTTCTTATTCCAAGCTCTTGGAGCTTATTTCAATCCATACAAGGCTTTATGCAGGTAGTACACATTTTTCTCTTTGTCATGTTTCACAAACCCAACTGGTTGTTTAACATAAACTTCTTCACCTAAGGGTACATTCAGGAATGCACACTTCACGTTCATCTGACATATTTTCCAACTGTTTATTTCTGCTAGACCAACAACCAACCTGATGCAAAAACTTCATCGAAGTTTATTCCTTCTTTCTGTAGAAATCCTTTCGCCACAAGCCTTGCTTTGTGTCAAGTTACTTCACCTTTGGGATTCATTTTCACTTTGTATACCCACTTGACATTAGTTTCATTCTTGCCTTGAGGCAATTCGACAAGTGACCAAGTATTGTTGTCTTCGATGGACTTCACTTCTTCGTTCATTGATTTCACCCACTTTGAATCCTCCAATGCTTCAGCTGCATTGACTGGTTCGACATCTATATAGAAAGCATAATGTACCAGCTCACCTTTGTTATCAACCACATCATGTAATCTAATCATATATTCTTGCAACCTTGCAGGCACGCGTCTTGTTCTTTCAGGTCTGCTTGTACTTGGTTGATCAATAACTGTTGGTTCCTCTTGTCGAACTTCTCTTTCAACTTGAGTTTATGGTTCTTCAAGTAGGATTCCCACTTAATCTTTCTTGACATTTTCAGTCCAATCCCATTCTTTAAGCTCATCTATGATCACGTCCCTATTGATCACAATCTACTTGTTCACTGGGTCAAACAACTTGTAACCTCATGTTGAATGATATCCAACTAGAATCATTTGACTCGCGTTGTCATCAAGTTTCTTCTCAACTTATCTGGCACATGTATATGTGTAATACATCAAAATACCTTCATATGACTCAAGCTATGCTTCACAACAGACCAATATTCTTCTAGAGTAATTCCTTCTAGCTTCTTTGTCGGACATATGTTCAATATGTTTGTTGCAGTTGACACAACTTCACCCCAAAACTCTTTAGGTAAATGATTGCCTTTCAACATACTTCTCACCATATTCATGATGGTTTGATTCTTCCTTTCTGTAGCTCCATTCTGCTGTGGAGTATAGTTTGGAACCACCTTATGTGCAATCCCTTCTTTTTCACATAACTTGCCGAAGTCTTTCGACACATACTCTCTACCACCATCAATCTCCAAACTTTGAACTTTCGGCCACTTTGTCTTTCGAACATAGATTTAAACTTGGTAATACCTCGATCACTTCACTTTTCTTCTTGATTAGGTAAGTCCATAATTTTAAACTGAAATCATCTATGAATGTAACAAAGTATTTGTTACCTCCCTATAGGTGATTAGTTGTTCTTTTTCTATGGTTGCATGAATAGTTAGTGTTTTTGTTTATCTTACTTAGTAAAACCATGGATAAAAATGGATGTCTTCCAATTGATTGTCAAAAGAGTACGAGAATGGGGTATTGAATTAGTTAAGTTTGTTCTTGAACACACCAAAGACCCAAGTTGAATCACATGTCTTTGTTTAGGTTGCTGTTATGGGCATCAGATTGACGCAGTTGAGTTGGAATTGCATTTAAAGAGGCATGGAATTGATCAAAGTTATACATGTTTGATATTACATGGTGAGATAAGTAACAAGAATGTTGAACTGGGGGATAATACGACCTATGCTTCAAATGACATTGGCACAGATACATACGATTGTGATCGAGTCGAAGAGATTGCAGAAGCACTTGAAGAAGTTCTCCAGGATTGTCTCAAAATGTTTGAGAGGTTGGTAAGTGATTCAAAGAAACTGTTGTATAAAGGTTGCACTAAATTCACAATATTTTTTATGGTATTAATGTTGTACAACTTAAAGGCGGGAAATGGATAGTGGGATAAAAGTTTCAGAGTTATTAGCCCTTATGAAAGATATGCTTCCGGAGGATAATGGAATTCCTAATCAAACCTATGAGGCTAAAAAAATGCTGAGCTCTATTGGCATGAGCTATGATAAGATACATGCTTGTCCAAATGATTGCATTTTGTTTCGAAATGAATATGCATCATCAAATGAGTGCTCTAAATGCAGTGTCTCTTGATATAAGAAAAAATTGTCTCCAACATAAGTCTTTTGGTATTTTCCTATAATTATGAGATTTAGACGCATGTTTCATAATGAAACCGATGAAAAACACTTGACTTGGCATGCAGATGAAAGAATTATAGATGGAAAGTTTCGACATCTGGTAGATTTACCACAGTGGATAAAAATTGATAATGATTATCCTGATTTTGGAGAAGAAGTAAGAAACCTTTGCTTGGCAGTATCTATTGATGGAATGAACCCACATGGTCTTCAACGTGTCTCACATACCACATGGACTTGGCATTATCTATTGATGGAATGAACCCACATGGTCTTCAACTTATCTGACATACCACATGGACTGTGATTATTATGATTTATAACCTACCTTTGTGGCTATGTATGACGTGTAAGTACATGATGTTATTTATGTTGATTTGTGGGCCTAAACAACAAAGGGAATGACCTAGACATATACTTGACACCTTTAATCAAAGATTTAAAGATTTTATGGGAGAACGGCGTGGAGGTTTATGATGGATATAGGAAAGAAAGTTTCAATTTGAGAGTGATGTTGTTTGGCACAATTAATGATTTCCTAGCGTATGGAAAACTATTAGGGTATAGAATTAAAGGTCAATATGTGTGTCCTATTTGTGATTGGAATTAATTTTAGTAAAACAAATTAGGCAGCAACATAAGATGTTATAACTTGCAGAGAAACATGGCGAATAAAGATGTTCTATGCAGAATCATTCGACCACTTTTTGCTTATACTCTATCTAAAAAGGAGAAAAAAATATTGTGTAAGTTTCTAAGTGAAGTTAAAGTTCCAGAAGGATACTCTTTAGATATTAGAAGAGTTGTGTTTATGAAAGACCTCAAGTTAAAGAGTTTAAATACATATGATTTCCATGTTAGAATGCAACATTTTCTACCTATTAATTCTCTATTTTATGATTAGCATTAGTTTTAGTAAAATAAATTAGGCAGTAACATATGATGTTCTAACTTGCAGAGAAACATGTTGAATAAAGATGTCCTATACAGAATCATTCGACATTGTGACTACGATCAGCTGGACAATTGGATTAGTTTTTTTTTTGTTATCTATGCAGGATATTATGGGAATATTATGCTATCCTATTTGGAGTTCAGTTTAAAGAATAATAGATTTAATCTAAATTCAAGGAGCATTGTTGGTTTCTAATTATGGAGATATTTTAGGAAATACGTGATTGAAGTCATATCTTTGTGCATAAGTTTCTGCTGATTTGTAGCAACTGATATGTTGCATTTTTTCAAAGCCCAATCCAGTCCAGAAGATTGTTATAAATAGAGGGTTAAAAACCTAATGTATGTATGGAATGAATTGTAATGTTTGTGGAGCCTTTAAGGTTTATGTTCCATTTTTATTTGTGATCCACTCTAGAGTATAGTCAGAATGTGTTAATTGTGAGCCACTCTTGTATTGTTTAATACTTGAGTCAGACTGTTAGTTGAGTTATAACTATTGTTAATCACTCTTAAGCTTCTAAGTATATAGTGATTGTGTGTTCTAGAAGTTCATCTTCTAATTCTTTTGAATTGTTTGATTGTCACTATTTGTGACTGTAAAGAGAAGTGAAAGGGGTATCATATATAGGATTTCCTAGGTAGAAGTATAGCACGGGTAGTGATTAAGTGATAAGTTGTAAACGGGGGAGTTTAGCTTTGAATTGATATAATTTAGTGGATTTCATTCCTGACTTGGTAACCCCCATATGTAGGCGATGTTTACCCAAACTAGGTAAACAATTATGCGTGTTCCTTTACCTTTCTGCACTATTTACTTTGTTTATACCTGACCATTATGTTGAAGTCATATTTCAGTATCTCAACATCTCTTAGGACATCTGATATCTGATCACCAGAATTTCAATTAATATCCGAGCAAGAATCTTGCTCTGTCTTTAGGTGAGATTCATGGAAGTTACTTTCTGGTATAATGGACAAGGATGGTAAGCCTTCTGATATAGTAAAGGAAAAGAAGAAAGAATTATGTTGAAGAAGGCATATTTTCAGATGATGACAAGGGAGGTTAGTGGTAACACTCCTAAAACATCTGACATACTCAAGGATTTCAAGAAGTTATTTGACAGGGGCAAGAGGTGGAAGACAACCTAAAGATGATCAAGATTGTTGTGTTCCCAATGCTATAGTATGGTTGTTATGAATAAATGTCATACATGATGTCCTGACATGTCTGATAGACTGAGAATTTATTTCTCTCAGTGTGGATGGGTTTGCAATCTCCATAAATTGATACTATGATATTTTACCCTATTGCTCATATATTTGACATTTATGGTTTGAACTTGAATAGTTCATATTAGGTTAAGGGAGAGAAATGGTCCTGTGTGAAGATGTCGGGCATATTGCCTTGGTGGTGAGTTATTGAGTCTCCATTTTGTGCGTTTAATTTATTTTCAAACCTATGTAGTCAGCTGGATTGTTACGCTTGTATTTAAGGGTTATTAAGTTATGCCTGAAGGGTGTTGAGTAGTTGTTTTTCTATTTGAGTTTCGATGCATGTGTATTTGATGAAAGAGGATTCAGAAAGTTCTAGTCTTGGAATACCAATAAGGGAAGAGCATTGTGATTTGGTTCTTAATGAAGGGTTTTCCAATGGTGTTGTGTTTCATGTGATGTAGCTTCAACCAGCATTTCAAATTTGTCAAAGATACTTGAGGTTCATCTCATGTCCATTCATAAAGGCACTTATAAATGTGTTTTATGAAAGGAGTATGGAAGTAAATATGATCAAGATGGAGCTGATATGGTATATATGTTCAAAAATTCTGACATATAATAGAGGATCTCTTAATATTCTCCTAGAAGGACGTCCCACTTTGGTAGTAAGAAGAATGATCTGTTGGTACCAATGTTGATAGAAAAGGAGAAGAGAATAAATTGGAGAATTTGTTATTATATGAAGTGTTACTTAGCAGACTTTGGAAGGAGTCCATGTTATAGTTTGGATTGTCTCTGTTTTTGTGTGTTTGATCTACTTCAAACTTGAAATGCTTTTAATGGTTGAATAAGTGAACCCTGTTGGACAAAGGAATGACATAGCATATGCTCTTGGCACTGAACAGATGTGTGTTGATCACGTATGGTTGAAATCATCTCCTGAAGTTGAAGAAGGATTTGGGTTGTGTTTCTGAGATGTTTTTATCCAAGAAACTTGTCTTAGATGAATGGGCTGGTCAAGAGATAATCAATCTATTGATTACTTCTTAGGTCAGTTTATTTCTGATCCAAGTAAGAAGAAGTGAAGAGGTTGAGTTCTAACTTCTAGTGGAGATTCATTAACTCAACCAAGGTCTTTATATATGAAGGTCAAGTTCAAATGTCTAGGACATCCTCTCTGACATCTAAAAGTTTCCTCTGATCAAAAGGGGCCAGATTTGTGTGAGCTTGCTACTTTTCTCTAATGGAATAGGTGTTGATTTAGTAGGAGAAAGGAGACTTTAAGCAGTAACTGATCTAGATGGCTAGCTGGTGATTCTCTTAAACAGGATGAAGAGTGTTTACTCAAGCCTGAGATCATTATCAAGTCAATGAGAACATGGTACTCTTGTTTTGATGCAATGGAAAAGACTTCCAAGGTAGGATGATTTTTGGAAGTCTAATGGATAGATCTCCAATATTGTATCAGACGGTATTGGTGGATAATGGATTGTGACCAATGGATCTGGAACATCTTGAGATAAGTAAATTTTGAGAGATTAACTCTCGGGTGTGCAAAATGTGGTTTGCTTCATATATCTTGATCTGACCTTGGAGGGTGATTTATCTACTGTTATATGGTTCTCATGTGATTTGTGCAAAGGAATGTGTATGGGTTGATATGGATGTTGTCTCCAGAACCATAATAAATGATGATTGATGTCTGATTTGATGGTGTGAGGATTGTTGATCACCATTTGTAATGTATTACCATAGTGGAGTGTAAAGTCAAGCCATGGGTGGTTTGTGGAGTGAATATCAGTCACAACTTCTTCTAACGGATTACGGAAGACGAATGTCAAGCCGAATAGTCTTCCATTTGTGAGGAGGTAGACCTATCAGCTGATTGTACCTCTAAGGGAAATTGTGAAAGAAGGAACGTGAGGAAATGATTTTCTTGTGTGGTTGTGCATATGACTGATGTGCTTAACATTTTATCTAACTAAAGAAGGGATATGTGTATTTGTCCAATGTATTGAGGCAGGATTGCAGTCTGAACAATATGCTTTATAAAGTGTATGAGGGTTGATTTCTCTCCTTGGTTTTATGGTGTTGGTGATAACCTGAATAAGCTGTAGAGGTTGTGTCATATTGATATCTTCTTGTATATCTTGAAAGAAGGACTTCTAAGCATAATTTTTTTAAGGATGATGGATCAATAACCAAAGTGAGTGGTTTCTGTGATAATAAGTTGATGTTCTAAATGATGTTTCTTGTTACTGGATGTCTTTGGGAAATGCTTGAACTTGAGACTCAACTCTAGTTTCAGAAGTGGCTTTTCTAACTATGGTGAAGTAGGATGTAAAGCTTCTGACCATACCTACAGTGGTGTGTATGGTAAATGCATGACTTCTATCATGTTGATGAATTCACCTGTACCAGAAACTGCTAGTTTGTGCAAGGGAAGAGTATCAGATAAAGTGAGATGATTTGATTGCTTATGAGGAATATGCATGACATCTTGGCCAACCAAAAAGTCATGATAAGGTGTGTGGATCTGTAAGGCCATTTTTCAGCAAGTGTGTAAATTTGTAGCCTCCCCCATTATGAGAATGTAAAATACTTCATGTGATTTCATCTAGTGCTCAATTGTTCATCTTCAGCAGGAGCATTGTATATCCATGACAGAGGGAGTTAAATACTTATCTATGGATTTATGCTGCAATAGTGCAGATCTTATGAAGCCTGGGTGTTGTTCAAGCCTGTGGAGATTACATAGCTCATGTGAGGATATGATGTCAGACAATATGTTGTGACATAGGGCTACTAGATGTAGTTCTTTGTGCTCTAGACAGGGTATGTATAGTTCTAGCCAAGTGAAGCTAACTAATTGAATCATGTGTACACATGCCTCTTAGGAGTACTCTGAGAGACAATGTTCTCATAGACTTTATTTTAGCACGGCAACTAGCTTTCCACCAAAACATCCCGAAAGTCGAATCTCAATGAGCGTAGCTTCGAGTATCAACCAACTTTAGACTGCACCAAAGTTGGTCATCTCACTACTTTCTAATGGCCAAGATAGGTCAATTAAGGTTGTAAAAGTAAGTTAGTGTTAACGACACCACGTGGAAGCCTAATGTTACCCTTGACTGACTCAAGGAACATCAGTACAAACCAAAGTGTCACACTAAATGTAGCTATCATGTTAACCATATCGGTCTACACCGTACAATATTTATGATCTATTGCTACTTACCTAAGGAATACCTAGATCCAGGTGTAGGACCTTACAAGCAATAATACCCCAGCATGAACCCTTAAATTAAAGCAAACAATTCAAATAATTAAGGCAAGTAAATGTGATCTAAACTCTAAGGTAACCCCTCTTTTTTAAGTAACTCCCCAGCAGAGTCATCAGTTCTATAATACGGTGAGAGAATTGAATTTTTGGTTTATTGCAAATGTTACGGTTACCAAGAGATTCCACCGACTTTTCATTTATCCAATATTTATGGAAAGGTGAAAAGAACATGAAAGATCTTTGATATATTTTGAGTTTGTGGGGTAAGTTATGAAAAGGGAAGGTGTTAGCACCCTTTTCATCCGTAGTTATCTACAGGCTCTTAATTGCTTAGCTCGCTTTTGAAAAACATGCATTGTGTGTATGTGATTTGTTTGAAAATATTTTGAAATGTTAGTGTAAGGCTAACTTTGTAATGATTATTTTGTCAGTCCAGAAGAATGTACACAAAGTGTGTTTTTGAAAATATTTGTTTGAAAGTGATGTGTTAAATGTATTATTTGTGAGAAAAGTTATGAGCAAGCAATTACGAGTCCTTACCCACTAAGGTCTTTCTTGTTATTGTCCTTCTCCTTTGGAGATAGTATCATCCATACCATTAGTTGGTAGGTAATCCCATCTATTGGATTTGAACGGACATGTGTAGGGTCATCGTATGGTCATCGAAGGCAACATGTAAGGATACTTTAGCAATTGTATCAAAGGGACTATCATCATTTTGTTCGTAGGGTCATCGAAGGTACTATGATCTTTATTCGAAAGGGAAAATGATGATTTGGTCGGGGGTCTTTTGCTAAAGTATCCTCACTTTCAAGGGACATGACCAATATTTATAAGGCAACAAAAGAGGTTACCCTAGAGGTGCAAAGTGTGCAAAGTGTGTATTTTTTAGTTATTTTATCTTGAGAATTAGGGTTTTCTAGATTGCTTTTAGTATTGCCATACAAACCTTAATTCCTAACAGTTAAAGTGTGGAATGTAAAGTCATACGTTATTACATGGCTTTGGGAGAGATACATACATATAGAAAATGCCAGAAAGTAAATATACGTTATTACATTGATAGTGCGACCTTACTATTTTTTCTAGGAATTTAAATAGCAAAGGAAGAAAATAAGAAAAAAATGTTAGAAAAAAATGTAAAAGACCTAAAGTCTAAGTGTTTAATGTTTTTGGTGTTTTTATAGAAAATAATTTAAGTGATAATAATAGTAATTAAAACTTAAATTCTAATTTATTTTAATACTAATAAAAGACTAATTAATTAATTAATAAAATATATTAAAAAATTTAATTACGGATTAAAAACCCTAACCCTAATTTTTTATAGTTTTGAAAAAATTAGGTTTGTTAATGGTTAATTAAAAAGGAATTAATTAAGAAAAAGAAAGAAAATTAGGGTTTAGAAAATAAAAGAACCAAAATGCATGGGGTGGGAGTTGAACCCACACCATTGAGCTCACACGTATGACTTCCATCCACCGGGATAACACTGCGATTGTGACATAAGAACAGGATGAAGATGTGAAAAACACAAGAAGGGGGGGTTGAATTGTAAAACTTAAAACGAATGCTTAGACAACACAATATTTTTATCCTGGTTCGTTTGATCTCAAACTACTCCAGTCCACCCGTCAAGGTGATTTCGCCTCTCTCCAACGAGGTCTTAATCCGCTATATTTAAAGGATTACAACAGCTACTTTAACAACTATTAAAGCCTTCTTGAGTATAACCACAAACCGGTTTATCTCAAGGAAATCTTTTACAAACAATATGAACAATGATGTGTTAACATTTTCTAATAAAACAATATATCACAACTGTGATAATTACACAATTTTAAGCTTGGAATAAAACTGAATTTGCTAAAGCGTTTGAGTAAGCGTGGTTTGAAGGCTTGGCAAATTATGTGAGTGCATGTGTGCGTATTTTCTCACACAGACTTGTTTAAATAGGCAAGGCAGAGATACGTTGTCCATAAATCCATTTAAATGATAATAACGCACTTTCCTTTTTGAGAAGATCTTGTCCGCAGAGAGCCGTTAGCATTTAATCTGTCTTGAATACTTAGTAATGCTTCAGAGTCTTCTTTGCTTATGGTAACGCTTCAGAGTGTTCTTTGCTTTAACTTATGCTGACGCTTCTGAGTGCTGATGACTTGGTAAAGATCTTTGATTAGAGTCAGAGTGTATATGTTTATGTGGAGATTCTGGTCATCAAGCTTCAGCGTATAATCTGGTAGCTTCAGCGTGTAGCACATGTTACTGATCTTCTGATGCTGACATATTACTGATCTTCTAGTGTTGATTCCATCAGAACTTCTGTATATACAAAACATAATTTTAAGAAGCATATTTGTCTTATATATAAATCTTACAATTTATTTATTCTTTGTATTTTGTTATCATCAAAACTCTAATTAAGTGTTGTAAAATCAAACTATGTTCTAACAATCTCCCCCTTTTTGATGATGACAAAAACCAGATTTTTCAATTAAAAATAAAGAATAAAAAGTATAGAATTAAGAAGAGAAAATTCCCCCTGAGTTGATTACTTCCCTTTAATTCCATGAGTCTTTGAGCATCATAACTTTACTGTATCTTTCATCAGAATTTTGTACCTGTAAGCTTTTCAGAAGAAAGAATTTTAAATAGATCAGAATGTTTGAGACTTATGTCTCAGTAATCCGTTATTGAAAAATATCTTATTCTTTCTCCCCCTTTTTGTCAGTTATAAAAAGGAACAAATAATCAGAGCCAAAATGAATTTATATTAAAAACCAGAAGCAATGATAAGTTCAAAACAGTGTAAAAATATTACAGATAAACAAGTTTTAAAGACAAGGAAATTCTAAGAGGGAGGAGGAAGACGTGTGAACAAAGCTTCCAAAATTCTCTTGATCTGGGTGTTGGTTTCCTGTTGCTGGGTTAACATGCTCGTGATTGCATCAATTTTGTTGTCCTGCTTATCCATTCTTTCCTTCATCAACATGTCAGATCTTTTTAGGTCTTCTAGAGTCTGCCTGTCAAGGGAGGAAGCTTGAGGATCTTCAGAAACTGGATGCTTCTTAGAGCTTTCTACAATATCCTTTTCTTGACCCAGTTCTTTAGCAGGAATCATTTTCTCTTGAGTATCAGGTTGAACTTTGGATGTTGGACGATGTTCAGACCAGGGAGCATTGTCCAGAGGGAGAACTTCCTCCTTAAACAGCTGGCTTAGAACTGGACCTTCAATTTATTTCAGCAGATTGCTAAAGTTCTGTTGAGCTTGTCCGTAGCTTTGTTCTTGCAACTTATAAGTTTCAGAACATACCCATCTTCTTAACCTTGTCCAAAGGTAGTCTGATGCAGCAGGATCAACCAGCTCAAGACTAGCTTGCTTCAGAGAAGTGATCCACTTCTGTACTTCTGTTTCAAATGTTAATAAGTTGGTACTAACATCTGGATGTTTTGGTTTTAGGATAGCTGTTTTGTGGGTTATGGCAGCAAGACGTTCAAAAACTGTTAAGTCAATGACAGTCTTGATGTTGTCTTCTGGATTGTTCTTTGGTGAGGGAGTGGGAGAGTCAGAAATTATGATTGGACTTGATGGGGAGTTTGGTGGAGTTGATTCTAGAGAAGAGGGAATTTGGGGAATATTCATAATGGTACCAAGGGGCATACGAATGACCAGAGGTTTTGTGATTCCAGGAATGGGAATGGTATCAGAATCAACAGTTTGGTTTGATTGATCGTTATGAGGTTCTGGTTCACAGGATTCAGAGGGTTGAGCCTCAAAAGTTTGAACTTCTGGTTGAAGTGGTTCAGGTTGTGGAGAAGGGGGATGAATTTCTGGTTGAGGAGATGGAGGTAGTGGTATTTCTGGTAGTGGAGAGAGGGGAATTTCTGGTTGTGGTGAGAGGGGAATTTCTGGTTGTACTTCTGTGGTGGTTTCAGGGTTTGGATTTTCTGGCATGGGAGCAGAAGTATGTTGGTCAAAGGTATCTATATCAGATAGAACTTTTGCAAGTTCTTGTTGGGTTGCTTCAATATTTGGATTTGGAGGTTGGGAGCGAGATCTTCTAAGAGTTAAGGATTCAGAGGGGTCAAAGTCAATGTCAAAGTCATCAAAAGTTTGTGGTGTGGGGTTTTCAGATTGAGTGGGAATTGGTATAGATGTTGATACATAAATTGAATCTAAAACAGTTACAGAAGAAGGATTACCTCTCTTTTTAGGAGTCTGCTGGGATGATCCTTCTGCTACAGCTTTCCTTTTCTTGGTTTTCTTCAGCACAACTTCTGGAGCCTTTTGCTGCAGATCCTGAATGTTCAAATTTGGTGTTGTACCATCCGCCTTGCAAGCATCCAGATATCTGACTATTATATCAGGTTTAGAATCAATCTCTGAGAACAGAGGAAAGTTGTCCAGAGGGACTCTTCTGCTGGAGATTGTTGTAAAAGGAGTGACATTGGGTTCCTTCTTTATGTTCTCAATCAACTTCATTTTCTTCAGATTCTTTGCATTCATCTATTTGCAAACAGTAGCTTCCAAAGAGCTAATTTCCTGAGCCTCTGTAAGATGATCAATCAGCTTATTCTCTGTTAGAATATCTGATATAAGTCTTCCTAGGGGTATCTAGTCCCTCTTTGTGCGCTCCTCTTCTCTGGTTTCCTTAACACTGGTCTTTAGATGGTTAAACAGCAGATGAGCCATATTTACCTTGATCTTCTTAGAGATGAAGTAGATCAGAAATTACTGATCAATATTGATGTAGTCAGGAGAGCTGGTAGGCTTCCTGTGGTTTATGCATCCCAGAATGATCTTGGCCCATATTTTGTGATGGTCTTTTAAGTCCCTTATCTTGCTGGAGGGAAGACCCAGAGTGAAGATTTCTCTAGCAATTAGGGCAACATCAATGCATCTTTCAGCCATGTCAATGCAACGTACACCACCACCATTGTAGCCTATTAATCTTGCAATGAGGTCCTCAGTAATAACTATCTTCTTCTCCATAATGTATGAAGTAACTTTATGGTTGGAAGATGAAGCATGAATCCAAAATTCCTTTACAAGAATTGGGAATGTTGGACCCACCAGACGGTCAAAATATCTTTCCCAGCCTTGAGCCTTAACCTCTTCAGAGAGATTAAACCCATTCTCCTGAAGACTGTTGAAATCCACGATCAATTCTGAAAGAACTTCTAGATTTTTGATGGGTGTAAGAAGAGTTCTGTAGGGTTCTTCATATTGTTCGGAGGAGTCTGTTTTCTGAGAATTGGAAGTAGGAATGCTAGAGGAAGCCATGTTCACACGAAGGTTTTGTGAAGAAATTGAAGGGATTTGGAGAGAAGGATGCAAACTGAAAACAATAAGTTTGTAGAGAAAATGAAAGTGAAGGTAAAAGAGTGTAAATGGTGAGAAAAGTGTTTAAATAGATTTCTAAACAATTTTGAAAACATAAACCGTAAGAGAGAGAAATTAAAAATAATTATTATGAGCATTTAATGATAGCTGATTTTAGGGGATTCAAAAAGATATTGGAACGGTTACCCATGACATGTGTCCCAATGCATCCAATCAGCGCTTTTGCCCTTTCAGAAACGTGAACGCGTGTTGAGCCTCAGAAAGTAGCTGATGACTGGATGACACTTGTTTTCTTGAGTGAACTGCACATTTCTATCCTTGAAATGAAGCGCTCAGATCTTCATGGATAGATTCTGATATAATCTGTACTTCTAAAGATCTGAAGAAAGATTGATCAGTAGTTCACGAAAAATAAACAAAGTTCTGAAGGTTAAGATATGGAATCAAAACAGTTTTATTCTGGGCAGAGCTTCATGCTGATATGTTTCAGAATGAAGTTGAACCTATCTTCAGAAAGAGGTTTTGTAAAGATATCAGCCCATTGATGGTCCGTGTTAATAAATTTTAAATTTAAAATCCCTTTCTGAATATAGTCCCTAATAAAATGATGTTTTATTTCTATATGCTTAGCCCTAGAATGCAAAATAGGATTTTTATTGAGACAAATAGCAGAAGTATTGTCACAGAGGATAGGGATGTTACTCTCAAATATCTGGAAGTCCTCAAGTTGACTTTTCATCCAGAGCATTTGTGTGCTGCATCCAACTGCTGCTATGTATTCAGCTTCTGTTGTTGATAGAGCTATTGTGGATTGTCTTTTGCTGGACCATGAGATCAGATTTTCTCCCAGAAACTGGCAGCTTCCAAAAGTGCTTTTACGTTCTACTCTGTCTCCAGCGAAATCAGCATCATAGTATCCTATCAAACTGTAATCACTTGATTTTCTATAAAACAAACCTAGATTAGTAGTACCTTTCAGATACTTGAAAATTCGCTTAACTGCTGTTAAGTGAGATTCTCTAGGATCTGATTGGAATCTAGCACAAATGCAGACACTGAATAAAATGTCAGGCCTTGAAGCCGTCGGATAGAGAAGAGAACCAATCATACCGCTGTAGACCTTCTGTTCTACCTTTTTACTTACCTCTTCTCTTTCCAGAATGCACGTGGGATGCATTGGAATATTTGATGGCTTACATTCTGAGAGATCAAATTTCTTCAGAAGTTCTTTGACATATTTGCTCTGATGAATGTAAGTTCCTTCTGGGGTTTGATTAATCTGAATGCCCAGAAAGAATTTTAGTTCCCCCATTAGGCTCATCTCAAATTCTGCCTGCATACATTTAGCAAACTTTCTTCCCAAAGAGGGTTTAGTGGATCCAAATATGATGTCATCAACATAAATCTGACATACTAAAATGTCATTCTTAATTGTCTTACAGAACAAGATTGTGTCCACTTTCCCTCTGGTGAATTCCTTTTCTAACAGGAAGTTACTTAGTCTTTCATACCAAGCTCTGGGAGCTTGTTTCAGACCATAGAGTGACTTCTTTAGTTTGAAAATATATTCTGTATTTTTGGAACTTTAAAAACCAGGGGGTTGGTGCACATATACCTCTTCTTCTATATAGCCATTTAAGAATACACTCTTAACATCCATCTGATACAGAGTGATGCCTTTATTAACAACAAATGAGATTAAGAGTCTGATAGATTCTAACCTGGCGACTGGAGCAAAGGTTTCTGTGTAGTTTATCCCCTCTTACTGACTATAACCTTGTGCTACCAGTCGTGCTTTGTTTTTGATGACTTCACCTTGTTCGTTCAGTTTGTTTCTGAACACCCATTTTGTACCAATGACGTTGAATCCTTTTGGTTTGGGAACTAGATCCCATACGTCATTTCTTGTGAATTGATTTATCTCCTCTTGCATTGCTAGAATCCAGTCATTGTCCATAAGTGCTTCATCAATTATTGTTGGTTCAATTAGAGAAACCAGTCCCATGAGGGATTCTTCAGAGTTTCTGAAGCTAGATCTTGTTCTGATTGGATCTTCCTTTCTTCCTAAGATTATTTCTTCTGGGTGATCCATGCTGCTTCTGGATGGTCTTTTCTGGAGTTGATCAACATAAGGTGCTGGATTGCTTGCAGTTCCTCTTTCTGATGTTGAGGGAGTGTCTCTGTTGAGAGCTTCTGATGATTTGTCTTCAGTACCTATGAGTTCAACTTCCATACCTGCAAGGAATTCATTCTGCTTTGACTTTTGAGAGTCAAGCTTATCATCAAAACGAACACTGATTGACTCTTCCACAATCTGTGTTTCTGTATTGTATACTCTGTACCCTCTTGAGCGTTCAGAATATCCTAACATAATACACTTTTGTGCTTTAGAGTCAAACTTGTTCAAATAATTTTTTGTATTCAGAATAAAACATGTACATCCAAATGGGTGAAAGTAGGAAATGTTGGGCTTTCTGTTCTTCCACAATTCATATGGAGTCTTTTTCAGAATAGGTCTTATGGAGATTCTATTCTGAATGTAACACGCTGTGTTTATTGCCTCTGCCCAGAAGATCTTAGCAATGTTAGTCTCGTTGATCATGGTTCTGGCCATTTCTTGCAATGTTCTGTTCTTTAGTTCTACAACTCCATTTTGTTGGGGAGTTATAGGACAAGAGAAATCATGCAGAATGCCTTTGTCATTAAAGAATAACTCAAAATCTTTGTTTTCAAATTCTCCACCATGATCACTTCTGACTTTGACGATTCTAAGATCCTTTTCATTTTGAACTTGGTTGCAGAAGGTAACAAACACAGAGTGTGACTCGTCCTTGTGCCTTAAGAACTTTACCCATGTCCATATACTATAGTCATCTACGATTACTAACCCATACTTCTTGCCACTGACTGAAGCAGTTTTAACTGGTCCAAATACGTCAATATGCATAAGTTCTAATGGCTTGGAGGTGGAAACAACGTTTTTGGATTTGAAAGCTGGTTTTGCAAACTTGCCTTTCTGACATGCTTCACACAGAGCATCTGAATTGAACTTCAGGTTAGGAAGTCCTCTGACCAGATTGAGTTTGTTAATCTGAGATATTCTTCTCACACTAACATGTCCCAATCTTCTGTGCCAGATCTATTGCTCGTTGTTAACAGACAAAAGACATTTTACATTCTGACTTTTTAGTTCAGAAAGTTTTATTTTATAAATGTTGTTTTTCCTCTTTCCATTAAATAGGATAGTCCCATCTTTCTGACTATCAGCTTTGCATGAATTTTGATTGAAGATTATATCATAACCGTTATCACTTAATTGACTTATGGATAACAGATTATGCATTAATCCATCAACTAGTAAAACATTACTTATAGAGGGAAGATTTCCATTACCTACTGTTCCAGAGCCAATGATCTTTCCTCTCTGATTGCCTCCAAAACCTACGTGGCCTCCAGGCTTAAGTTCCAGGCTTTGGAACATATGCCTTCTTCCCGTCATGTGTCGTGAGCAGCCAGAGTCCAGGTACCATGATTGGTGTTTTTGCATTGCTGCTAAAGATATCTGCCACATGTATTATTTTATCCTTAGGTACCCACATTTTCTTGGATCCTGATTTGTTAGTTTTACGAAAACTCTGGTTGAATTTTGGTTTGACAGAGTAATCACTACTTGTATATTTTATGTCATGTGTGTGCCCATATATAAAGTGTGAATCAAGTGGAGTACGTTTTATAACTAAATCCATGGCATTTTTTGGTGTAGGTACCTTACCTTGATATCCTATCCCTTTTCTGCCATTTCTGCTAACTCCATAGATCATTGAATCCATTTTGCTTCTATCTATGTTTTTAGCTAGAAACTTCTGAAAGCTGTGATCATACTCCTTGATGATCTCATCAGCATTGATGGGAGTTTCAGGGATTGTTTCCTTCTGAGAGTTTTGCAATTGGTTTTCTAATTTTGAAATTTTATCTTTTAACTCAGAATTCTCCAATTTGAGACTCTCAGTCTTATTAGAGTCAGAAGCAAGATTCCTTTTCAGGTTTCTGAATTTGACTCTGATCTGCTGATATCTTTCCAGAATTTCATTAAGGCTTTCAGCTAGTTCAGCCTTAGTAAAGTTTAAAGTAAAGTCAGGGAATACCTCTTCTGTATCTGATTCAGATTCTGACTCAGAAGCTTCACCATCTTCTGTTATGTTTGCCATGAGAGCTATGTTTTCTCTTTCATCATCTGATTCTGAGTCTGCTTCAGATGTGTCAGAATCATCCCATGTAGCCATGAGACTTTTCTTCTTTTCCTTGCCAAACTTCTTTTTGGGCTTTTCCTTCTGAAGCTTTGGGCAATCACTTTTGTAGTGCCCTTGCTCGTTACATTCATAGCAGATGATGTCTTTGTTTTTTGGCTTTCTGTTTCCTGAAGAACCTTCAGATCTTCTGTGTCCAGAGGAGGATTCTGACCTTCTGTATCTGGAGAAAGATTCATTCTGATTTTCTGATCTTCTGGGATTCCTGAACTTTCTTTGCCTCTGCTTCCACAATTGGTTTACCCTTCTGGAGAGGAGAGATAGTTCATCTTCTTTTGATGAGGACCCATCAGAGGTTTCTTCCACAGCCTGCAAAACTTTGGAGTCATATTTTCTGTTAGATTTTAAAGCTAATGGCTTACCTTGCTTTTGAGGTTCATTTGCTTCTAGATTTATCTCATGACTTCTGAGGGAGCTGACAAGTTCCTCCAGAGAGATTCTTTTGAGATCCTTGGCTAGCTTAAGCGTTGTGACCATTGGCCTCCATTGTTTTAGCAAGCTTCTGATGATCTTCTTAACGTGATCAGCAATAGAATACCCTTTGTCAAGAACTTTTAGACCAGCAACAAGAATTTGAAATCTTGAAAACATAGTTTCTATTGATTCACTCTCTTCCATCTTGAATGCCTCATACTTCTGAATGAGTGCAAGGGCTTTGGTTTCTTTGACTTGAATGTTGCCTTCATGCGTCATTCTCAGAGAGTCAAACATATTCTTTGCAGTGTCTCTGTTTGATATCTTCTCATATTCTGAATAAGAGATGGCGCTGAGAAGAATTGTTCTGGCCTTGTGATGATTTCTAAACTCACGCTTTTGCTGATCAGACATTGTTTTCCTGTCAATCTTCTGACCACTTCCATCCACTGGGTGCGTGTATCCATCAGTCACCATGTCCCACAGATCAGCATCATGGGCCAGAAAGAAACTCTCAATTTTGTCTTTCCAGTAGTCAAAGTTCTCTCCATCAAAGACTGGAGATTTGCCACTGATGTTTTGATTTGGTCCTGCCATTGTGTTTTTCTGACGCTGGATCTTGTACTGACACGGTTAAGTGTTATAAGCTCAGAACCAGGCGCTCTGATGCCAATTGAAGATGTGAAAAACACAAGAAGGGGGGGTTGAATTGTAAAACTTAAAACAAATGCTTAGATAACACAATATTTTTATCCTGGTTCGTTTAATCTCAAACTACTCCAGTCCACCCGTCAAGGTGATTTCGCATCTCTCCAACGAGGTCTTAATCCACTATATTCAAAGGATTACAACATCTACTTTAACAACTGTTAAAGCCTTCTTGAGTATAACCATAAACCGGTTTATATCAAGGAAATCTTTTACAAATAATATGAACAATGATGTGTTAACGTTTTCTAATAAAACAATATATCACAACTGTGATAATTACACAATTTTAAGCTTGGAATAAAACTGAATTTGCTAAAGCGTTTGAGTAAGCGTGGTTTGAAGGCTTGACAAATTATATGAGTGCATGCGTGCGTCTTTTCTCACACAGACTTGTTTAAATAGGCAAGGCAGAGATACGTTGTCCATAAAGCCATTTTAATGATAATAACGCACTTTCCTTTTTGAGAAGATCTTGTCTGCAGAGAGCCGTTAGCATTTAATCTGTCTTGAATACTTAGTAACGCTTCAGAGTCTTCTTTTCTTATGGTAACGCTTCAGAGTGTTCTTTGCTTTAACTTATGCTGACGCTTCTGAGTGCTGATGACTTGGTAAAGATCTTTGATCAGAGTCAGAGTGTATATGTTTATGCGCAGATTCTGGTCATCAAGCTTCAGCATATAATCTGGTAGCTTCAGCGTGTAGCACATGTTACTGATCTTCTGATACTGGCATATTACTGATCTTCTAGTGCTGATTCCATCAGAACTTCTGTATATACAAAACATAATTTTAAGAAGCATATTTGTCTTATATATAAATCTTACAATTTATTTATTCTTTGTATTTTGTTATCATCAAAACTCTAATTAAGGGTTGTAGAATCAAACTATGTTCTAACACAGGAATGAATCAATATATTATAAACCTCCGCTAAAACCTGATAAAATATAATTTTGACAAAAGGCTGGCTCGAACCCACTCCCTTTGCAATACCAGTCATCACTCTTACCACCAGGCCATCTGTGTTACGCGTTAGTATGAACACTACCATTCAATATAATATAAATAAAAATCAAACAATCAGAAGTCAAACAAAATTACACGCGCGTGTTAGTGGATGGGTCAGGATTATGAATGGACCAATGAGAGGGTGACACGCTTAGGTCGCCTGAGTCAAAAAGTTGACTGACGGAGAAGTGACTAGAACCCTAGCTCCAGTTATCTTCTCTGATGAGCTCCACTTTCAAGCTTGCAAATTACGCAAATCAAAACACACGATGAACCCCGTCCCCCTAATTTGATCCTTGCAAATCCAATGGTAGCATTGGTTTGACCTGAAAGTGCCTGTAGAGTAAGTTTTGAAGAAAAACGTATATCACGGTTCATCAATGGTGATTCACGATTATAACAATATAAACTCCATGTAATGACTGCAACATGTTCTAAACATTCATATATGAAGATCTAGAAGGTTAGAAACAATAAACAACTAATGGAATTAAAAATATGAATGATGGAAAAGAATGCAATCAGAGATGATAAACATGATCGTTTCAAGCATGGGAAACCATTGAAGATCACCTGTACTTACTCTATGGATTTCCAGGAGATTATTTCAAGGCTTAGTTTGGATTTAAATTGCTTGGAACTTGCAACTCGAATGCTTGCACTTTTTGAGAAATTTTCTCTTTGAAACCCTAATGCTCTTAGTTGTCCAACCGTGTCCTCTTGGTCTGAATCTGTTGAGTATATATAGGGGAAAATATCAGGTCAATATTTGGGCTTAGACATCTCATGAAATCATATCTTTGATTTTGTTTGAAAATAAGTTTAAATCTTCCAAAACTATAAAGATTTGTTTCAATCATAGGCCACACAGTTTCTTGGTCTTTAAGGTAGATATTTGGGCCTCCAACATGATTAGAACAAAGGTCCACACGCCTTGTATTAAGGCTTTCATATTTTATTTTATTTAATTTGTATTTAAATGAATAAAATCAAAATAAAAAGAAATAAAAAAATCATAAAGATACATGAATGGATTTAGGGTCTTTTATGACGTCATGAACACGTTTGAACCTAAAAACTTAGGCCCATTAGCCCAAAAATCCAAATTTTTTCAATTTGAACTTCATGCATTTTCTCAAAATTTCTCAACTTGCACTAATCATAATTCTCTCAATTTTTGTTATATGAAGGTGAACTTGGACTTTTTGCAAATATCAAGATGTATTCTACAACTTTAATGTTGACCACTTTTTCATTTGAAGTCTTTGACTTCATGTAAATTGCTTTTAGAAAAAATGTCTTTTTGTTGACTTTTAAAATGACCTGTAATGTTTTTGTCCATATCTCTCAAATGAAGTATTTTTTGGCCTTGAGCTTAGAGACACAAAGTTGTAGAGAATTGAATATTCTTTAAGATAGGCTTTGGTTAAGGAATTTTTGATGAAGTGTGTGAAACTTATGCTTGGTCAAAGTTCAACTGACTTCTCCTATAGAAAACCCTAATTTACAACTTTTGACTTTTGATGAATCTTGAGTTTTCTTGATGAATCATGATCAACCCTTGATAAAATTATGAATGTGACTTCAAAATATTGATTTTTACCAAAAATCTTGAAGTTTGACTATAATTTGGTCAAAGTTGACTTTTTGTCCAATATAGTTGATTTTCAATCATCTGGCTAATTGACTGAGAAAACTTGTGATGTAAGGCTTCAAACTTGGTTTGAGGGTACCTTGAGACATCTGAGGAACCATGAATTCCACTTTAGGCAATGGAAACCTAATTTCCTTTGAGAAAGACAAAACCCTAGTTATAGGTCAATTGCTTTGGAGGAGAGTTTGTTTGATCAACCCTTGAGTAGTCTTTAGTATTTGAGACCTTCATGGAGCATGAGAAGACCTACTGAAATATTTTTTCTTAAAAATGGAAGGGAAAATTTTGGGGTATAACAGCTTCCCTTGTTCAATCTTCTTAAACCTGAAGAGTTAGATTGGCATGTCTGCCATTCGTGATCTGAAGGTGGAACATGATGGAACACTTAAGTGCCTAGAAATTTGCACTGACATGTGCATAAAGTAAAACTATTGGTTGATTTTACTACTTGAATGGGCTTAAAGATGCCATTCAGAGAGGTGACAGAGTGTCATCTGAGATGGGCTTATAGATGCCATCTGAAGTAAATGTTGATAGGAGTATCAAAATGAGTGTATGCCTGACTGTATTTGAACAAGTATTAGAATGAGTATATGCCTGACTTTATCTAAAGATGGATGAGAATGAGTCTTATCCCGACTGTATCAGAATAATATATTGGAATGAGTCTACGCCCGATCGTATCAAGAAGTGGATCAGAATGAATCTTCATCCGATTGTATCTGAATAATGTATTAGAATGTGTCTACGCCCAACTGTATCTAGAGGAGTATCATAATGAACCTTCCCATGGTTTTATCTGACTAATGCTTTTCAGAATTAATCTATCTGATTTTATCTGAGGGAAATTCTTTTTAGAATGAATCTCTGAAGGAAATGCTCGTCACAATTAGTCTCTGAGGGAAGTGCTTTTCAGAATGAATCTCTGAAGGAAATCATTTGGTCATGTAGATAGTCGCCCCGTCCTGTTTCGAGAATTAATCTACAACCTATCTACAAATCGCTGGTAATATTTGTTTATTTACGAACTTAACCTGAAACAAAGTTAGCTTTATGCAATGTCGTGATGCATGAAATGTATTTTGCAGTGATGCTCTCAAAACAAATGAGAATATTATATGTGTTTCGTATGTATATGTTATGATATTTTGTGAATGATGTATGGATGAAACATGTCGTTGGAGCATATCGGTAGCTTCGTGTAACAACTCTGGCTGGGGAAAATAAAATCATGATTGTTACTGGGGATGAAGATAGTTGTTCTTCAATTTGTTTAGAACAAATTTATTGGGGATTTCTGCTTTCGGTTTAAGGATACTTTACTGGGGATGTTTGACTTTTTCTTGGGGATAGAAACATTCTACGAGAGTAGATCATTTGTCATTCTTTTTATTGAAGGATCTGATTCTTTTGCACCCTGACTGGGGATAAAAGAGACAGATATCCTTCTGATGTGCTATCCGACCAGGTTTCAGATATGGTTATCAGCTCTTATGGTAGGACAACTTTGAATGATATCTGGCTGGAGAAGAGAATTATGTCGGGGAATTTGAAGTATCAGAAAAATAAACTCCATTGGGGAGTCAAATGTTGTAGACAGCGTTAAGAGAATAATCTCTGATGGGGATTGGAAATTCATAGACTGTGCTGAGGAAGTTTCCACTATATGTTGGGGAAATGATACAACTTCTTTATCTTCTAGGGGACCTATTGGGGAAGATGATCATGTCAAGCTATCCATCAGGGATACCCCAATTTCTGTCTGAGGGAATATTAGATTTGTTGGGGAATATATCTTTGTTGGGGATGAGCTTGTGAAGATAGCTGCGTAGAGATAGTTCCATGGAGATCATTTTGTGGGAATTTATGGATAACTTGAACATTATTCCAACTCCTAAAGTCTTTAGTAAATTCTAACCCTGTTTTCATGCATATATTTTGTAAACAGTAATCATATTCAAATGCATGTGTTCATTCAACATAATCATTGGACGTTCTTGCAAACAAAACAGAGAAAGTAAAAACGATTTTTGAATTTTGAAATATAATTGCATTGATTCATGCAGTTTTATACAAGAAGACAAAAATCCTAGTAAGAGAATATCATCGTAAAAATTGAAAAAGGGGTACAAAGTGATAAACAAAGAAAAACAGCTATGTGGAAATGATCCCATCGAGTTTCAACTCTGCTATTGCCCTTATGTATTCAAGTATCTCATCCCTTGTTGTTTGAAGAAGATGATTGAATTGATATGTACTATTTGAACTTGACTCTAGTAATAAAGCTGGCTTTAAGTAAATGGGTGATACAACGGGACATAGTCGTACGCTTTAATCCCTAGCTTTTTCCCGGACTACCCTTTCGGGTTTTCAGTCCATCGAGATATCCTTTTTGCCCAAGCCACCTTTTCAATTTTTCGACTTACCGGTTATACAATTTTTTTATACATACATATATATATATATATATATATCCCTAATTTTTTCCCGAACCCTTTTGGTTTTTCGGGATGCCCTTATTTTTTCCATGGCCTACCAACCTAGCAGGTTTCTTGTATGCAGAGTATTTTTAGACTATGTCCGCGTTCATAGGGTGCATAAAATATTCACCGTCCATGGTGGTAAGTATCATAGCACCGCCAGAAAATATCTTCTTGATCACAAATATCCCTTCGTATATGGGAGTCTATTTTCCTCTAGGATCACCTTATGGTAGGATGATGCGCTTTATTACCAAATCACCAGCCTAGTACACCCGATGTTTGACTTTCTTATTAAAGGCCTTGATCATGTGTTTCTGATATACCTAACCATGACAAATCGAGTCTGATCAAGTCGAGTTTGATCCATTCTTCTTTATCTAAACTTGTGTCTTTCATAATCCTTAGGGAAGGAATTTGGACTTCAACAGGTAAGAGAACCTCCATAAATGTGTGAAAACTCATAGCATCTAGAAACAACAGATCCTTATCTATCACAAATTTAGCAAGATGTCCTTTAACTCCACTTATTGTTTCCCAATTAGACACAATGTCTAACCGTTTCAGATGTAAGGTTGTTGCAATAACTTCAGGATTTGGAACTTTCTCTAAACGGGTGAAAGGTGTCGGATCAAGAATAGGCACTCCAATTAGCTTTGAAAACTCTTCCGTTGTGGGTACCAACTGGTAATCTGGTAAGGTAAAAAATTGATGCTTAGGATCAAAGAACTGGAACAGAACACTCGTCATGTCCTCTTCAAAACCTGAGGTGACCGGACAGAGTAGATAGCCATGCCTCTTGGTGAACTAAGAGTTTTCGAGAACGACTAAGGAGAAGTCAAGACATTCAAAGGAACCAGAGGTGCATGTACTTTGTCAACATAAATCTGGCATTTGTGCCAAGTTTTGGAATTATAATGGAAAACGGTTTCCATGGTAGACCAATAATAACCTGCTCTCAGAATCTTCTTTTCCGTTGTATGTCCACTGGAGTGAGTACCGAAGACACCTTCATGCATATCTTCCATAATTTTCTCAGCTTCCTTCTTGTCTACACAACGATGCAAAGTGGAATCGTGGTTGCGCTTGTACAGGATTTTGTTACTCATAAAGAACTTGGCAGAGAACCTCCTTAGAAATTTCTTATCATTGATAGATGCTCCTTCAGGGTATTCTTGAGTTTTGAGGTATCTCTTTACTTCGTGGTACCAAGGCTTTTCCTCTACTCCATCAGTATCAACTTCGTAGCAATGTGTCAGTTTGTCTAGTCTCTCAATAGTAATTCGAGGAGCTTCATTATCCCATTTGACTTGGAACATAGATGACATGGCAGCTAGTGCATCTTCCAATTGATTCTCTTCTCGTGGAATATGTGTAAAAGTGATTTCTTTGAAGTACGGGATTAATGCCAACACATGCGTTCGATAAGGAATGAGATTTTGATGTTTCGTGTTCCATTCTCCTTTAATTTTTCTGATCACTAGGGTTGAGTCCCCATATACATTCAAGAATTTAATTCTCATATCGATGACAGCTTTGATACCCATGATGCATGCTTCATACTCGGCCATATTGTTGGTACAGTCAAAACACAATCTTGTGGTGAAAGGCGTATGGCAACCCTTGGGAGAGACAATCATGGCACCAATTCCATTACCAAGCGCGTTCGAAGCTCCATCAAAAACCATAGTCCATCAGGACCTCGACTGAGGTCCTTTATATGATCCAGGTTCTTCATAATCAGTAACTAGCATGATATTCTCATCCGAGACCTCATAATTCATAGACTGATAATCATTTACAGCTTGATGAGCCAAATGATCTGCCAATACACTTCCTTTGATTGCCTTCTGAGTAGTGTACTGAATGTCGTATTCTGTCAAGACCATTTGCCATGTTGCTATTCTTCCGAGTAGAGAGGGTTTCTCGAATATGTATTTTATTAGATCGATCTTTGAGATCAACAAAGTAGTATGAGATAACATATATTGTCCTAGTCAGCGTGCAACCCATGCCAAAGCACAACAAGTTTTATCGAGCAGAGGGTATCTTGTTTCACAATTGGTAAACTTTTTGCTAAAGTAGTATATTGCATGCTCTTTTCGACCAGACTCGTCATGTTGCCCCAATAGACACCCCATTGAGTTGTCTAATACTATCAAGTACATGATCAGATGTCTTTCTTCAATCGGTGGCATCAGAATTGGAGGTTTCTGGAGGTACTCCTTGATTTTTCTGAAGGCTATTTGACAATCATCGTTCCATTTCACTACTTGATATTTCTTCAGTAACTTGAAGATTGGCTCACAAGTAGCGGTCAAAAGAGAAATAAATCTGGCAATGTAGTTTAAATGTCCCAAGAAACCTCTGACTTATTTCTCCGTATGGGGAGCTGGAATTTCTTGAATGGATTTTACCTTTGCAGGTTCAACTTCAATACCTTTACCGCTAATAATGAAACCTAGGAGTTTACCGGATCTTACCCCAAAGGTACACTTGTTTAGATTCAACCTCAACTTGTACTTCTTCAATCTCTCAAATAGCTTATGCATGTGGTCAAGATGTTCTTCTTTAGTCTGAGACTTGGCTATCATGTCATCAACGTAAACCTCTATCTTATGATGGGTCTTATTATGGAACAAAGCTACCATAGCATGTTGATATGTTGCACCGGAGCTCTTCAAACCAAAAGGCATAACTTTGTAACAGAATGTGTCCCACTATGTGACAAAAGTAGTTTTTTCCATGTCTTCAGGTGCCATCTTGATTAGATTATAAAAAGAGAAACCATCCATGAAGGAAAATACTTGGTACTGAGCAGTGTTGTCAACCAGAACATCAATATGCGGAAGCGAAAAGTCATCTTTGGGGATTGCCCTATTCAAATCCCTGTAGTCTATACACATACGCACTTTATCTTCCTTCTTAGGTACTGGCACCACATTTGCAAACCAATGAGGCTAAGACGTAACAGCTAAGAAACCTGCATTGATTTGCTTCATGACTTCAGCTTTCATCTTTTCAGACATCTCAGGACGCATACGACGAACCTTATGCTTTATAGGAGGACAACCTTCCTTCATCGGTTGCTGGTGAACCACAATATCAGTATCTAGCCATGGAATGTCTTTATAAGACAAATAAAAGATCTCAACAAAGTCACGTAACATCTGGATTAACCTCTTTTTAACATTGTCTTCTAGGTTGGCACCTATCTTGATTTCTTTCTTGTCCTCCTCAGTACTCAAGTTCACAACCTCTACTAGCTCTTCATTTGGTTGTATGGCTCTTTCATCTTGTTCTAATAGTCTAGCAATCTCTCCAGGTACTTCACAATCTTCCTCACCTTCGTCCTCGGCTTGGTCGATCGGATTTTTGAAGTCATAATTGGAAATAGCAGTATTGTTATCAATAGGAACCTTGGTGGATGTGGATCTGTAGTTTGTTATGTGGTGTGTGTAAGAACACATAGCTATTTTGAAAGAAATAGAGTAAAATAAAGACAAAGAGAACAAAATTAGAATGCAAACGTCCAATTATTTATTAAATGAAAATATGTGAATGAAAAATGACAACCCTAACAAGTTGACCGTTGTGCCCCGGGTAAGGAACTAGGCTTAAAGTTATTGTTCAAATTACATAACCAAAAACTTGAAAACAAGAAAACAGAAAATAGCATTTACCATGACTAAAGGAAATTGGTATAAAGTTTTCAGCCTTCCAAATGTTGAGCCCATTCCCGATGGTAGGGAAAATCCAACAATCTGTATCGCAGTTGTTATCAGCATCTTCCATAGTGTTGACTTAATTTTTGTGAATTCCATTATTGTTGATGCGAAATGGCGGTCTCTCAGAATTAGCACGAGTACGACGAATATCCCTCTGAGCCTCTGAGGTGAAACCCAAACCAAATTTGTCAAACTTGTAAGGAATGTCAGGAAGCTGACCCCAAATAGTGCCACCACCTTCTTCTACCAAGGCCTTAGCGTCTTTCAGAGAAGCCATTCTTAATGGAGTCCTGGTAACCTTAGGAACAATAGGAGCAGCTTTAGCAACATGGGTTGTTAGAGGAATAACTTCAAAGGTCTGGAAAGGAGTCTCGAAGAATTCACCATCCATATCAACATACTTGAAGGAGTTCAAATGGCTCACCGTGTATATGTCTTCGCCACAAGCTGTAATGATTTTTCCTTTCATGGGATAATTCAACTTTTGGTGTAAAGTAGAAGTAACAACTCATGCCCCATGGATCCAAGAGCGTCCAAGCAAACATGAATAGGTTGGACGAATGTCCATCACATAGAAAGTAGAGTCGAAAACCTAGGAACCCACTTTGATTGGAAGATAAACCTTTCCATGCACCATTCTCTTTGAACCATCAAAATCTCTCACCACAACATCATTGGGTTTTAGCACAACCCCTTCATAGTCAAGTTTGTCTAAAACAGCTTTTGACAATACATTTAATGAGGAACCTTTATCCACCAACACATGAGATAAGGTAGTGCCCCTACACTCAATAGAAACATGCATGGCCTTGTTATGGTTCCTTCTCGCGGGATTTAAATCAGCATCAAATAAGCCTAGCCCATTGTCATTTGTCAGACTAGCATCACAATTTTCAAACTGCTCAACAAATATTTCTTATGGTACATGAGCACACTTTAGAAATTTTACCAATGCCTGAGCATGGGCTACAGAGCACAACAACAAAGATAGAATAGTTATTTTGGAGGGGGTCTTCCCCAACTATTCAACAATCTTATAATCACTCTTTTGAATAATTTTTAGTACCTCATCCATCTCTTGCTTGGAGGTATCTTCAACAGTAACCTCTTTCGGTGCCTCAGTCTGGGCAGGCTCAGTCATCTGTTCTTTTCCCTGAGTCTCAGCAGTTGATTCAGTAGCAAGGTGTTGTACCCCAAAATTTTCTCTCTCATTTCTCAAGAAATCTCTCATAAGATCTCCATTGCTTCAAGACTACACAAGGTTTGATCAGCTCAAGACACCTCCTCAAACACTGACAACTCAAAATTAGGGCTTGAGTTTGTACAAAGACAATTGAACTTCTAGTGCCTTATATGACTTTCATGGATCATTTTGGATCCCCAAGATTGCTCATTTCACATTTCAAGCTTTGGATCACTTTTTTGCTCAGTCAGTTGATCAGTTGATCTAAAATCAAATGTATTAGGGAAAAGTCAATTGTGGTCAATTTGCAGTCAAACTTCATAATTTTTTATCCATATAAACATTATGAACTCACATATGTCAATTTATCAAGTTGGATCACAATTCCTCAAAGAAATTTGATCAGAACACCAAAAGGGAAAAATGGTCAAAATTAGGGTTTTGATTGAGAAGGCTCAGTTCTTGACTTTTTACCAAGAAAATGATTGATTGGTTTAAGACATGATCTCAAGGATTCAAATGCACCATCTTTACCTAATTTCATAGTTCAAATCACCTCTCAAGATCATTAGATTGATAGATGAATTTCAGTCAACTGTGCACTAAAAAGTCAAACTTTGACTTTTTGATCAAAATCAAGTTTTAAAAATCATATTTCATCAAGACATGTCAAAGTATGAAATTTGTTCATCAAGAAATTGAAAAGTCAAAATTATCTTTGAAAAGTCAAAATTCTAAGACTTAGAAATTTTTCTATGTGTTAAAAAGTTAACATTTTTTCATAACTTTGTGCCAAGTTTCCACCATGATGCAAGATGATTCAAGGAAAACTTACAACATGAAAGTTGTACGTCTCAATGAGATCTAAAACATTATAGGGCAGAACTTTTTCTAGAAATTCTTGGATTTCAAGTTATGAATTTATGAAGACATGTCCATGAAACTAAAAAGACTTAGTGAAATTTTGCCCTAGTTAGTTAGGATTTTGACCTAACTTCATGGAAAATTTTCACCTAGTTCCAAATTGAATCTTCAAAAATGTCCAACATGAAGGTTGTAGGGGATGTTACAAGTTTCTAAAATGTCCAAGAACTCATTAAGATCATACTTGAGCTAAGATAATCGAAGGCAAGAAGTTAGGGTTTCAAACTTGTTTTTCAAGTCATTTTCATGATGAACATTTGATCCAATTCCAAGCAATGCTGCATAATCCCACTTTCCAAGCCCTCTAACTTCTGTATCTATCTTTAATCAGAAGATTTCACAAGCTTTTGAGCTATGACCTACTTGATTTAAGCTTTGTCCAATACACCTTCCCATTTAAGGAAGAAAGTCACCACTTCCGTTTTAAAAAAGCAAGCTTTATGAAAAGTCAACTTGTCTTGAGCTTTGCACTTGTTCCTTTTGCACACATAACATCTATAAGTTAGAAGAAAGCTTGTTTAAAGTTAAACCACTCTACAATAGCATGGTACAAGCTTTGGGAAGATGTTTGTCATGGTTGCTTCAAAAACAAGTAAAGGTTTTACAACTTGATATTTCAAATTCTGACTTGTTGTAGCATACAAAACCTCTTGTCTATAAATACATACACTATTTGCAAGCTAAAGTACAAATTCTTAAGCCCTCAAACCCTCTCAAAGCCAGGATTGCATAAACAACCTCCATTGTTGCACTTTCTAGCTAGAAATCCCAAACACCTAATCCACTCGTGCGTTTCTTAGCTTTTCACTTCCAAAAGTTCCTAAACACCATCTACAAACAATCCCACACCCTCTTACACGACTGTAACATCTCCATCATCTTCCTCCATAACCAAAAAACAGAGCTTGCATCTTGACTTCTCCAGACCATTCCAGTCATTCATAGCTCAAGCTAAGCATTGCATTAGCTTCCTGGGAACTTGCGGAAGCTAACCTGATCATCACAACTCCTTGAAAGCAGCTCAAACTCATTTCACGATTTCCAGTTCTTGAGGTATTTTTCTGAACTTTCATCTCTTCATTTAGGCATTGTTAGACTTGCATTTTTAAAGACATAATGTAGATATCATTGCCCTGAAGCTGTACATATTCATAGTTTTCATTTATATTTCTTGAGCTTAGAGAATTTTAGGTTTGAATCTCTGAAAATAGTTAGGTCAAGATTTGGTACTTTTAGAAATACATGCTCATATTTGATTATTAGTCCAAATTGTTTACATGTCTGAAATCCTGTTAAAATTCCTAACAAGTTTGATGTTGGAAGTTTTGAGAATGGATGAGAAATGAATGAGATACAGGGACCCTGGCTAGAGGTTGAAGATGAAGTTCATTTATAGGAATGGATTTGTAATATATATTTATGGTTTTTTTTAAGTTAACGGATGTATAGCCACCCCAGTGGTAAGGCAGCACGCATTTATGGTCAAGGTCATGGATTCAAGCCCAAGCGCTGCCTTTTTTCATATTTTTCAACATTTTCCTTTATTTTGCAAGCAGCCAGCGCGCCTGGGCCTCCACATCTGGTCCTTGGCATTTTTTACTTCTTTTGACCCCCTGTTTCCATTTACAACACATCTCATTTGTTCGTTTTTTTTTCTTCTGATTTCCAAACAAAAATCATTAATGGGCCACGCTTCAAACAAAAACTGTTTTTTCCTAACAAACACTCTAATTTCCATTTTTACCTCCTCGCTTTATTTTTCATATTTTATTTTATTTTATTTTATTTATTATTATTATTATTATTATTTATTAAATCAAAAAATCAAAAAATATATTTTTATTCTATATACTTATTTTATTTTTCAATACAAAAAGACAAAAAAATATTTTCTTAAACAAACTTAATTTATTTTTCTTAATAAATTAATAATTAGATTTAGGATTAACTATTTTATTTTTTAATTAAAATTAACATAGAATTTAGGTTTTCTTTTAATTAATTAATTTTCATACTATTTTGATTAAACTTAAAACCTTTTCTAAAAACCATAAAAATTCTTTATTGATTAAATTTAATTTCTTTTCTTAATGAAACTAGGGTTTAATTTTATTTATTTTAATTAATTATTTTCTTTTAGATAATTAGGTTAAAACCATTTCCTTAACAAAAACCAAACAAAAATCCATTTCTTTTCCATTTACATCCTTGCACATTATATTTTCATTTCTTGCATATTATTCAAGTTTCAATATGGTTGTAATAGATAATTAGTATTAAATTCTTGCAATCCCCATTTATAAATTTGTATACCCCATCCTCAAATGATGTAATAGCGTAGCAAGTTAACTTTCCGTTAATCGCTTTCATATCAATGCTAGTAAATTAGGGTTTGTATGGAAAGATAAAATCAATGCTTAGAGAACCCTAATTCAAGATAAACAATTAGGTTTAAATACTTAGGGTAATTCAACTTAATTCCTTATAAAAATGGTCATGTTATGCATGTGGGATGTCTTAGCAAAAACAATCAAAAATACAAGATCATAGTCCCTCGATGACGCTTCAAATGTTGCCTTACGAATGATCTTAGTCCCTCAAAGAAAAATGCTAAGATATCTCACAACAATGCTATCATGACTATACGATGATCCATTCCCATCCCTTTTACATCCAAAGATAAGGCTTCTTACCAATCAATGATAAGATAAAAATATCAAAGGAAAGGAGGAAATGAACAAAAGAATTTTTGAGTAGGTAGAAACGTTCTTAGTTGCTTGCTCATTTTAAAAACAAACACACACCAAACACTTTCAAAACATGAGATATTTTCAAAAGTCCAACACTTTGTATACATTTTCGCCGAAACGAGAATCATTACAAAGTTTCCCTAAACGAAGGTGCCTTTTCAAAATACTTTCAAAAACCACCACAAAGCACATTTTTCAAACAAAGCAAGTGATCTAGCAAGCAACTAAGAGCCCGTAGATAACTATGGATGAAAAGTGTGCTAATACCTTCCCTTTTCATAATCTACCCCCCAAACTTAAGAAATAATCTCAAAGGTCTTTCCTGTTCTTTTCAGCCTTTCCTTTTGGATAAAAGAAAAGTCGGAGGCGACTCTTGCTAACCTCAACAATTGCGATCAAACGCAAAACATCCCAAGTCAGTTCTCCCACCGTATTACACGGGGATATGAACAAGTGTAGAAAAAGATTTTGAACAGATATATGGAGAAAAACCCCTTCCATTTCTAGTAATCTTACTAGTCCAAGAAATATTGTTGACATTGGGATCAATAACTTCAGTATTTTCATCTTTGACAGTCAATGGTTCTTGCTTAACACCATGGTAGTAGACATAAGCTCCATAATTCCAAGGGATAGCCTAGTCATAGGAATATGGAATTAGCCCATGCGCGGTAATGATCAGAGGAGCAACCTTAGGCTCGGAAGTATTCTTCATAGGACCCTTAGAATTGATCCTTACGGGAGTACCTGAAGTTGTAATTATAGACATGTCTTCAAGCTCCAGGCCTTGAGACATACTTTTGCATAAGCTCTCCACATAAGGAGTCTTCTCAAATAGAATTACAAGGTCATCCATCAAACACTGGATGCCTTTTTTGAGCAGTACACAACCATTGGATTGGGGCGCACAGGAGTAGCAATTTTCAATGCAACCCAAAAATAAACCGAATTGCAACAGCTTCTCCTTAACAATCAGCAGAGGAGTAGTCAAGTCACTCACAGCAGAAACATAAGAAACATCACCAACAATAATAACTCCTTTGTCATGATTAGGCATATGTGCACTGATCACATTAGGAGTCTGAAGAGGATCACATTCATTCTCCTTAAAGTCAATCATATCTTAAATATTATTTTTCAAGGCTCAATAGTTGTTAGTGTCGTGTTCAGAACTGTTAGAGTGATATGCACACCTTGCATTGGGATTTTAACAGGCAGAGGAAGTATTAGGATTCTTAGGGGGATCCTTCAAAGTAATCAGCTCTGGTTTCAAAATGTGTTTCAATGCTTGATACAACGGCATGTTGATTCTTATCAACTGTCTCTGGGGTGCATCCTTCCTATGTTGATTGTTCTGTTGTTGTTGCACTGGCGCAAGATTAGAGATCAGAACTACCCCTACAGATTTGTTACGATTACTTTTATTACGACCCTTCTGGCCATATACATCATTGGATTCTTTCTTTCCATTGTATGACTTCTTTGCAATACTCGAAGATGTAGCCACCTGAATTTTACCACTTTTAATTCCATTATCAACATGTTCCCCTGTCAATATTGGTTCAGTGAAACTGGATGAAGATCATCCAAGTAGGTGATTATAGAAAGTACATGTTTGCATACTCATGAACATGGCAACCAATTCCCTATCATCCAAAGAAGGTTGAACTCTTCATGCAAGATCTCTCCATTTTTGTGCGTACTCTTTAAAGTATTCCTCAGAACCCATGGACATACTCTATAGTTGCATGCAGGTTGATGCGAAATCATAATTATATTGATACTATCTACAGAAACCTACAGCCAAATCTTCCTAGGTATGGATATTGGTACCTTGGAGTTGATAATACCATTCCAATTATGTTCCAGACAGACTTTCTTGAAAGAAATGCAACCAAAATTTCTTGTCAGCAGTGTGTGGTTGAATTTTTTAAACACATGATCTCAAGTGCAGCTTCGGGTAAGAAAATCCATCATACTTAGCAATGGTGGGAGTTTTGAACTTAGAAGGAATGACGACTCCTGGGACTAAGTCAAATTCTTCAAAGTTCAAACCAGACACCTTCTGGATGTCCATAGCTTTCAGACGCTCTTCTAACAGCTTATACTTCTCGCCAGTGGGGGGATATTGTTCATCCAAATAATCCTCTTCCTCTTCATCAGAATATTTTTCAGAACCGTGATTACTTTTTTCAGTTTTCTCACTCTTACCATCTTCATCTTGTTCGTCATCTTTATCCAATGGGATATCAAGATCTTGAGCTCACTTGACTAGACCTCTGAACCTTCTCCCCATGTTAAGGATTCCAATTGGTTTATTTGTATTTTTCTTCTTCCCATTTTTGAAGAGTGCCTTCAGTTCTTCTTTCCCCTTTGATAAGTTTAGGAACATCTCTTGGAACTGAGCATTATGAGCCTGGAGTTCTTTGACAGTCTGTTCGAGAGCCATTTTGCTGAAATAAACAGCAAGAAGATGAGAAACCTGTCTTGGAAGCCTGTTATGCAATGATATGTATGACATGTAGATGCATATGCAATGTTTTCAAGGACCTTTAGGGATTTAAATTTTTTAATCAAAAAGAGAACAGAAACAAAGACTATTATTAGTAAGTTCAAATTATAATTGCCTCTTTGGCTTACAATGAAAACAAAAAGGGTTACAAGGAAAAAAATCATGAATTAAGTCTCCCATTGACGTTTCCTCTTTGTGTTGACATATGCATTAAGGCTCTGCTCTTCGTGAAGTTGTTTTGTCAATTCCAACACTTTCTTCTCACTAGCATAGAACTGAGTCTCAAAGGTGTCCTTTTCTTCTTTCAGTTGAATTCAAGACTTATGTAGCTCTTTAAGGTCAGTAGGCATATCTGGATGAAGAATGTTATAAGGAATATCTCCTTCAACAACATGCTCCATAATTACTGGTAGGACCGCAGGATATGGCATTATATGATTTTGAGCACGAGATCGCACCTATCTGAGGTAAGGCTCCAAAGGGATGGAGTTTTTCTGTCCCAAAGTCTTGTATCAACCTTATTCATCATGCCCCAAGTGCTTATAAACTTTTGACAGTAACCTCAAAGATTGTTCTCGTAATCAAACACAATACCCTGGATAAGCATATCATGAGAACGGTCTCTTAGAGCATAACCAAATTGATGTAGAGCTAGAGATGGGTTGTAATTAATACCTCTCCTTATGCCAAGGAGTGGCACATTAGGGAATTCCCCACAGCGGTCAATAATAGTGATGTCCTCCTGAGATCGGGAACACTAATAGATATCTGAATGAGAGAGTGACATCATCCTTTGAGACAACCTCAAACCTTGCTCATTCTTCATCACTGAACGGGGAAGCTGCAAAATAAACCACCTGGATAGCAAAGGTATGCAACACATGAGAATCCCTCGCTTTCTCATAGTACAAGTGTGAAGAGAGTTCAAAATATCTCTAAGTAAAGTAGGCACAGGATTATGAGTAAGAAATATTTTGATGGTGTTCACATCTATGAGATGGTCTGGATTAGGGAATAGTACTAAATCATAGATCAACAGAGCCAAGATCTCCTCAAAAGCATGAAAACTCATAGCATCTAGAAACAACGGAGCCTTCTCTATCAGAAATTTAGCAATAAGACCTTTAACTCCACTTATTGTTTCCCAATTAGACACAATGTCTGACTGTTTCAGATATAAGGCTGCTGCAATAACTTCAGAATTTGGAAATTTCTCTAAACCGGTGAAAGGTGTCGGGTCAAGAATAGGTACTCTAAGTAGCTTAAAAAACTCTTTCATTGTGGGTACCAACTGGTAATATGGTAAGGTAAAACAGTGATGCTTAGGATCAAAGAACTGAAACAGAACACTCATCATGTCCTCTTCAAAACCTGAGGTGACCAGACTGGGTAGATAACCATGCCTCTTGGTGAACTGAGAGTTTTCGGGAACCTTTGAGACTAACTCCTTAAGCTTGAAAGGTACCCTTTCAAAGTTGATCTGGATTGTATTTCTGTGAGCGGAGGCCATAACCTGCAACAATGAACAAAGATAAATCCCTAGGTCCTTAAAATGGTTAGTGAATATGTTATGTTATGATGATAGGATATTATGATGTTATGTTCATGGTTAAATAAGTAGCAAACACAAACAAGTCACACAAGAGCCTCAATTCTACGACTTACGTGAAATCCATAGGCAAATACCCTTCCCCTCTGAAGTTAAGTTGGCTCAACCTGTCATAAAATAGTAATCGGGTTCTAGGAATCTCATATCACAGATCTTTCTCGCAGGCTTTATTTTAGCACAGCAACTGGGTTACCATCAAAACATCCCAAAAGTAGAATCTCAATGAGCGTAGCTTTGAGTATCAACCAACTTTGGACTGCACCAAATTCGGCCATCTCACTGTTTTCTAATGGCAAAGATGGGTCAATTAAGTTTCTAAAAGTAATACCCCAGATGTTGTACAGTCTTTATGATCTATTGCTACTTACCTAAGGAATCCCTAGATCTGGGTGTAGGATCTTAAAAATAATAATACCCCAGCATGAACCCTTAAAGTAAAACAAACAATTCAAATAATTAAGGCGAGTAAATGTGATCTAAACTCCAAGGTAACCCCTCTTTTTTAAGTAACTCCTCAGCAGAGTCGCCAGTTCTATAATACGGTGGGAGAACTGACTTTTTAGTTTATCGCAAATGTTACGGTTAGCAGGAGTCGCCACTGACTTTTCTTTTATTCAATATTTATGGAAAGGTGAAAAGAATAGGAAAGACCTTTGGTATATTTTGAGTTTTGGGTGTAATTTATGAAAAGGGAAGATGTTAGCACCCTTTTCATCCGTAGTTATCTACGGGCTATTAATTTCTTAGCTCACTTTTGAAAAACTTGCTTTGTGTGTGTGTGATTTGGTTAAAAATATTTTGAAATGTCAGTGTAAGGATATATTTGTAATGATTCTTGTATGAGTCCTCAAGAATGCATACAAAGTGTTTTTTTTAAAATATTTGTTTAAAAGCGATGTGTTAAGTGTATTGTTTATGAGAAAAGTTGTGAGCAAGCAATTAGGAGTCCTTACTCACTAAGGTCTTTCTTGTTATTTTCCTTCTCCTTTGGAGATGGTATTATCCATACCATTAGTTGGTAGATAATCCCATCTATTGGATATGAACGGACAGGCGTAGGGTCATCGTATGGTCATCGAAGGCAACATGTAAGGATACTTTAGCAATTGTACCGAAGGGACTACCATCATTTTGTTCGTAGGGTCATCGAAGGTACTATGATCTTTATTCGAAAGGTACTATTGTACCCTAAAATTTTCCCTATCTATTCTCAAGACATTTCTCACAAAATATCTCAAATGCTCAAGAAGTTCCAAGAGTTTGATTAGATAAGCTCACCTCCTAAGCACTGAGCCTCCAAATTAGGGTTTTGTTTTTATCAAGGACAATTGGACTTTGGATGCCTCAAATAAATTTCATGGTTCATTATAGGTATCTAATATTACTCATACCAAGCTTCAAGTCTTGCACTACAAATTTGCTCAGTCAATTGCTCAGATGATTGAAAATTAGTTGTATTGGGTAAAAAGTCAATTGTTGGTCAAATACAGTAAAACTTCGGGATTTTTGACCAACATTAACATTTTGAAGTGATATTTATCAATTTACTATGGGTTGATCACAATGCCTCAAGAAAAGCACTCAAATCATCAAAGGGGCAAAATTGTCAAAATTAGGGTTTTGATTGAGAATGACTGATCATTGACTTTTGACATAGTATATGACCTAATCGCTTGAGGAATAATCTCAAGGACTCAAACATAACATATTGTCCTAATTTCATGGCTCAAACCATTTGCTCAAAATCCTTGGATTGATAGTTGAAATTTGATCAACTGATGAAAAGTCAACTGATACACAAAAAGTCAAACTTTGACCTTATTGATCAACATTGAATTTCAAAGATCAAGATTCACCAAGACATTAAAAAATATCAAACTTGATCATCAAGAATTAAGAAAGTCAAAAAGTCAATAAAAAATTCAAGATTTCTAAGACTTAGAAATTTTCTAAGTGTTCTTATACTTGATAAATTCATTACTTCATGACAATTTTTCACCAAGATGCAAGATGCTTCAAGGAAAACTTTCAAGATGAAAGTTGTAGATCTTAATGAATTCTACAACTTTGTATTATAGGTTTGATGTCCAAAAAATTCTTAGATTTGAAGATATAGGCTGATGAAGTCATGACACTTTTCATAAAACACTTAATGAAATTTTCAACAAGTTTAGGCAGATTTTTTACCTAACTTCTTGACTAATTTTCACCTAGTTCCAATTTGATTTTGTCAGAATGGTCAACATGAAGGTTGTAGACAATGTTTCAATCTTTCCAAAATGTCTAAGAACTTGAAGATATCATTTTTGAGTTAGGAGAATCGAAGAGAAGAAGATGAACATTCATTCTTGTATTTCAAGCCATTTTCATGAAGAATACATAACCAAATCTCAAGCCATGCTGTATAAATATCAATTTGTAGGATTCAAACATGCAAATCACTAAATAATTAAATGCTTACACAACCCGTTAAGCCATTGTCGAAGCATTTGAGCCATTATCCAAGTGATTAATCCATTTTTGGCACAAAGGTAACATTGCCATTTTGGAAAAGTGGCTTTAATCATAAAGTACACTCTCTTTGAGCTTTGAACTTGTTCCTTCTGCACATACACAATCTCAAATCCATAAGAAACTTATCTAGAGTCTGTCAACCACCCTACAAACCTTGAACTATGCATTGAAACCATATTTATCAAGCTTGCTTCAAAAACAAGTCAAAAAACAATAACATGTGATCTTGTGAATCTGATTACTTCAAGCCCTCAAACCTTTCCATATAAATAGAGACACCATTTTGCAATCCAGGACACGAATTCATAAGCCCTGAAATGATCCCAAACTCCCTCAAATCAGAACTTGCACCAAAACTCCATTTTTGTGGCATTTCTGACCTTGAACCTCCATCTTGCAATCCACTCGTGCGTTTTCTCTCCAAATCAATCACATAGCATCTATACATCAAATATAACTCATCTGCGTCCCTGTTTCAAAACTGTAACTCCATCTTCATCATTTTCCAAACTCAAAAATAGAGCTCTGCATATTGATTTCTACAGGAAGTTTCACCAACTCTCAATCAAAAGTAAGAGTTGCATTAGCTTCCTAGGAGTCCACTAAAGCTATTCAGATCATCACAACACATCCAGGAGTGCTCAAACTCAAAATACGATTTCCAGTTTTAAGGTATGTGTTCTCAACTTTGAACTCTCTCTACAAGCATCATTAATGGTTACCTTGTGAATAAAAAATGTAGACATCATAGCCCTGAAGCTAACCATGTCCTTAGATTTAATTTATGTTGCATGAGTGATGTGAATTTTAAAGATGAAGTTTATGACAAATTAGGTCAGAATTTGGTACCAACAAAAATTCATATTCATCTTTGAGTTTTAGCTTAAGTTATTTACATATTTGAAATCGTGATGAAATTTCAAGCAACTTTTATGTTTACATTTTTGCAAATGGTTGAGAAAAGTTACAGGTTTCTAACATGGTGATGAAGAAGCTGGCACGAGGAAGAAGAAGATGACACATTCAGAAACGAGTTTATAATATATTTATTGCAACTTGTTCTAGTACCAGATGAAACAACCACCCCAGTGCCAGGAGAAGCGCACGTAAGGTATTGAGCTATAACCCTAATTTAAGATAAAATAATTAAAAATAATACGCCTTGCACACATGCACCTCTAGGGTAACCCACACTTGTTTCTTCGAATAAAAAAGTTACGTCCCTCGAACGTGAGATCTTTTGGCAAAATACCCTCGATTAAAAGATTAGAGTCCCTCGATGATCCTTCAATGTTGACTTCGGTAAATGATCTTAGTCCCTTACAATAGTTGCTAAAAACATTCTTACATGTTTCCTTCTATGATTGTACGACGACCCACGTTTGTCCCTCACATCCAATGATAAGGGGGTTGGTTATGCAAAGGGAAGGTATTAGCACCCTAAACATCTACGGTACTCCGTAGGAACCTCTTTGTAAAATTTGTATATTTTGGCTATAAAAATGTGTTGTATATAAAATGGATAGTGGAGGTGAGAAAAGAAGTATTTTTTATGATTTTTGTACCCGCCGCGGTTGCGAACCTTTAGTGCCTACGTACCACCTTTCGTGCAATAGGGGATCAGGGTACATGTAGTTCCTCTTTTAAAAATTTGAAACACGGGTGTGTTGGTTAATTTTATGAGATAAGACGTCATCGTCATTATCCGTGTGGAAAACATACTTACTACCCACAATCACGAGAAAGGAGAATTTGCATCATCTCAAAGTGGAGGATATGGCTTGGATTTTAAAATCAACAATGCCTCACTCAAAACCCAAGTGGAAAATATCTCACTTCACTACATATTGTAGAAGTATAGTTGTTTGCATCACTATAAGGATTGACAGGAGCCTAATATTTTAAGAAAAGTTTAAAGGTAAAAGCCAAAGTGGCAAAATGATTTGAAATGAGATTGATTGACTTTTAGTCTTTTCACAAAAAAATGTCAAGGTATTATTAAATTGATTGAAGTTTATTTATGGAAATGTTTTTTTTTTTGAAAATGCATGGAAATAAGCCCAAGTTTATTATGAAAGTGTTTAAGTTTCAAATCAAGAAGGTTTCTCAAAAGGAGGGAGAAGACTTTTGAAATTAAGTAAAATGGGAGGAGAAGAAGAGACTATCCTAAAGCATAAGGTAAAAGCTAAGGATAAGGACCATCTAACCAACAAGAAGCTAAAACTTGACATTATGATCCAAGATAAAATTCCCATTCATTGGAGTGAAACCAAGCAAGCAAAGATACTAGACCTCTTCAAATGTATTAAGTCTTCACAAAAATTGGGCATAATAATGGCTGTATGCGGGTGAATTCCAGATTACAAACAAAGAGTGTAATCACAAAAACCTGCACACAAAAACAAACAAGCAACCCAATGTCTTGAGGTAAACCTCAAGAGCTCCAAACAAAATAATCAGATAAGATCACAAGGTATCCAATATGGGCCAAGGTTTCTAATCATAAGTCCAAGAAAAAGTCCACTGCTCCATCATGCCAAGGATAGTAACCAAATAGTCCAAGTACCATTAAGAGTTTTTTTTTAGGGTTTAAGTTGGTTATTAAGTATCTTAGAAAAAGAAAAAGAAAAGCTCAAGTGAGCAAAGTAAAAATGACAAGAAAATAAATGCTCAAATGAGCAAAGATGAAAATGGCGTGAAATGTAAAATGCTAAAAAATAAATAGTGCATAAAGCATAAAAGAATAAAAGCATAAAATAAAACAAGTCAATAATTAGTGGTTAGTTGGAAGACCATCTTGAAACTTGCATTTGGAACTCATTAGAGGATTGGTAGAACCAAAGCCTCCACACAACAAGTTGAATTTGCTTTCTGTCAAGTATATCATCCATTTGGAATTCTCACAAGTACCATTTAATGATCAATGATGTTTAAGTGATCCGCGTTGACCAAAGGTTTTGTAGATCCATTAGAGGATTGGTAGAACCAAAGCCTCCACACAATGAATCTCAAGGTTATTGGATCAAAGAGATCAAATTAACATACTTGAGCTTGCAATCATAAGTTTGTGCCACGAATGATCATTTATTGGAATCTGGACAAAATTTAGTGCTATGTTAAGCAATCGTAAGTGGACTTATATAGAAGTCGCACCTATTTTGAGGTCGGTCAATAACAATCTATGCACCATTTGTTTTGAGACATGATATAGAGATCATGCTCTAACAACATTTAGTGCAATTAGAAGGGGATGAGATGAAGAGGAATTAGGGTAAAAAGAAAAACCACATTTGAATTAATATTTAATCAAACTATTATTAAAATCATTCATCCATTTTTTGTGGAGTTAAACTCAACACCATGGATCCAATGATGTTAATAAAGCCATGATCAAAAAATCAACCCAAGACAGCCAGAAAATAATCACAAAATAATATCATATTTAATATATATATATATATATATATATATATATATATATATATATATATATATATATATATATATATATATATATATATATATATATATATATTAAAAGGTTTAAAAAATGTTTAAAAAACGGAAAATAATGAGGAAAATATCAATTATATTCAAATTAATCAAGAAATGAAAAATAACACCATGGAAAAATCAGAAAAGAGGCCAAGTAATTTTACAAATTTTTTTGGGAATTTTTAAAAATTAAATTAAATGGGCAAAATAAACAAAAATAGTAAAAAAATAGCAAACTCAGATACAAAAATAAAATAAGGTTACCAATATTTGTCACAATATCATTGGATCATTCCATAATTTTTTCAGAATTTAAAAATGTGTAAAAGTATTTTTAAACATTTTAAACAAATCAAATAAGTGAAAAATTCATTAAAAAAATATCAAAACACAAAATTAAATTGTGAAAAAAATAAAAATCAGAAAGAGAATAATCAAAATTATTTTTCATAATGTTTTTAGATTTTTTGGACTAAAAATGAATTTTCTATGATTCTTTGAAATTTAAAACAATTAAAATATAAAAATCAGAAAAAGAAAATAAAAGAAAAAGATGTGGACCATTGGATGTGAGTCAAAACGTGTTAGTAATCAAATCTAAGGGATCTGGCGCGTTGTGCATATCACAGTCTTTACTGAATAACGTACAGAATCATTAATAAAAATAGAATTTGAAAGTAACAAATGTCACGCTTTCATTGGTTAGAAGGTAACACGTTGGTCATCTTCAACCTCCAGCCATCACGAATTGCAGGTCTCTCAAACTGTAAAATCAGAAGCTCAGACCTATGCCATTCGCTTCGTCTCTTTAAGACGAAGACAACCACACCCTCGCAGCCAATTTATATAAATTGTAACTCAAGCAATTTGGAAAGAAAGTTTTGAAAAGGGATTTGAAATTTCCTGATCAAAACGTGCTTCCAGATAAAATTAAGTGTTGCGACTAGAACCAGGGAAATGACAGCAACACAATGAAACCAAAATTTTGAAGAATTGATGAAGGAATCTACCTATTGAAGTTGAGTTGCAGAGCTCTGAAACTGGACTTCTATGGAGCAATATAGGGCACGATTCTTGAATGTGATTATATGGTTAGCTTCAGGGAAGATTAAGGAAGGTGAATTGATGAAAAAAATGAATTGAAAAAGGCTTGAGAATAGGATTCGAAGTAGCTGAATTTTGAGTTGTGAAGCAAGTTCGGCAGGGTGATTCTGGCTATCTAAGCTTGGGAAATTGAATGGGGGATGACCCTCTATTTTTAGGGATTCAAATGGAATGCTCAAGCGTGTGGAATGATGCAAATTGGAGGGAAATCGTGTGAACCTGATGCACGAGCAAAGTGTGATCTGATTTGCATCAAAACTCATCAAATCCCTGCGTTTCAAGGCTCTAATCCACTTTGGCAACTTGGTTAAACATGTTTAGATCATAAACGCATGCTAATTTGATGTTTAAAGGCCAAAACATGGATTTCAAATTCTGACTTATGGTGAAACTTCAGTTCCAAGTTACCAAGTTCAATCCAATGGCATTTCCACCTTAGGGGGTCTTAGGGCAAAATTCTTGATTCTTTGGAAAGATGAGGTAACAAGCTTTGCAATGGAAAAAGAATGGAACCAAATGGATGCTTGAGCTGAAAACTACATGGAGTCAAAGTTGAAGAAAAAGAGTTGACTTTCCATACTTAGAAATATTTCAAATTCTTCTTTAAAAATAACCTATAATCTCTTGCATCTAAACATGGCCTTCCACTTAGAATTTGCTCTTGACCAAAAAAGATGGAATGAATTAGATCTCTTGAATGACATTTTTCAATTTGAACCACTCAAAATCTCCAAAATATGAGCAAGTTATGACTTGTTGAAGTTGGCCAAAAATCATGAAATGACCTATAATCTCTTGCATTCTTAAGGCAACTTCCATCCATTTTCTTACTTTGCACATAAAAGATGGAATGAAGTACACATCCTTATGGTCATCATGAAAAAAGAATGGGCTCAAGGTGATAAAAATTGACCTAGTTATGACCATTTGAATTCACATATGGAAAATGAGGGATTCATCTGGATGACTTGTAACCTTTCTTCTTCACCAAGTTCCTTCCACATGAAGACTCCTTGGAACTTTTGAAGTGATTTGTTGGTAACTCTTTAAAGAGAAGAATGCTTTTCGAATCACTCAAAAATACCAAAATATCAGCAAGATATGCCCCTCTGAAGTCCAAAACCCTAGCCTCTAGATCAAGAGAATGCTTGGTGGAACTTTGCCAAGTTTGAACAAACTTTTTGTGCCAATATTTTTCTTTTGTGAATAGAATTTGTTGAGGATGATTATGAGGACTCATGGCCACCAAAACTACTTCCAAAACAACTTCAATGGTGAGGTTTGAATCTCTCAAGACTTTGACTAGGGTATGGAAATAAACTCATGAACCCATGATGCAACTTGCTAAACCTCATTGCCTTTACCTACATTATTAACAAGTAAAACAAACCAATATTGTATTTTGTTAATTTAGAGAGAAAATCAAAGCAAAATATCCATGATCACCAAATAAAACAAGTCAAGGTTCTTGGTAACTCCTCAAAGAGCAAAGCTAAAGATAGGGAGAAGAACCAAAAGCCCTAATGTGATTTTGTAGTGATTGAAACAATATGGTATGATGAAGGGATCTTAGGGGTAAAATTGGGGTACAACAGCTGCCCTTATTTAAGTTTCTTCTATCTAGAGATACGAAGGTTAAAAATCTTCGTGTCGACGTGATCGAAGATACTTAAATATAAAACAGACCCTGTTTTTGGCCCTAAGCTGCCATGCAAACATTTATGCATATGAATGGAACAAAAGAGACATAAAGTAGCATTGGGGATGCAACATGAAATGTAGAAATAAAAGAGCAATCCCACCAGGAAAACAAATCACTGGTAAACCACAAGAAAATAATCAGAGAGGAGGATAACAAGCATCAACGTTCACTGCCGATGAACTACCAACATTCACTGAAGGTAGAAAGAGAAAATATATCATATCACCTCCGTTCACTGACGATGAACTATCAACGTTCACTGAAGATAGAAAAAAGATAAGAAACACCAACGTTCATTGCCGATGTACAACCAACGTTCACTAAAGGTAGAAAGATAAAAAAAATATCATATCACCACCGTTCACTAACGATGAACTATCAACGTTCACTGAAGATAGCCAAAAGATAAGAAACACCGGCGTTCACTGTCGATGTACTACCAACGTTCACTGAAGGTAGAAAGAGAAAAAATATCATATCACCGTCGTTCACTGACGATGAACTATCAACGTTCACTGAAGATAGCAAAAAGATAAGAAACACCGACATTCACTGCCGATGTACTACCAACGTTCACTGAAGGTAGAAAGAGAAAAAAATATCATATCACCGCCATTCACTGACGATGAACTATCAACGTTCACTGAAGATAGCAAAAAATAAGAAACACTGACGTTCACTGCCGATGTACTACCAACGTTCACTGAAGGTAGAGAGAGAAAAAATGTCATATCAACACCGTTCACTAACGATGAACTATCAACGTTCACTGATGATATCAAAAAGATAAGAAACACCGACGTTCACTGCCGATGTACTACCAACGTTCACTGAAGGTAGAGAGAGAAAAAATGTCATATCACCACCGTTCACTGACGATGAACTATCAACGTTCACTGAAGATAGAAAAAGGATAAGAAACACCGACATTCACTGCCGATGTACTACCAACGTTCACTGAAGGTAGAAAGAGAAAATATATCAAGTTTCCCCAAGATTCTGGTGTTTTGCCAAGAACGGGTCTCAATTTCTTCTTTAACCAAAGAAATCTGCCTGGAAAGGGTAATACGTAATCTGTCTCAAATAAAGAGACTTCCACTTATTGTCAAGGGGATTTGCAAAGAGAAATGACTTTCTAGGGATGGAAATATGATTTCTCGGGGAAGTGCCACGACATTCCTGCTGAGGAGATAAAGTCTTCCTATGCAAAATAAATGCACAAACCAAAACCCAAAGTTTTCAGAAAACCACAAATCCAATTTAGAAATAAACTGGAGCAAGACGGCCAATGCAGATTCATCCTCTGAGAAATAAACTCAAGAGGGAAAACCAAATTCAACTAAGCAAAGAGCGCTACAGGAAAAGTCAGAACACTATATCAATGAACGATGATTTTTAGCAATGCATGATGTATGTATGAATGTATGAGTGATATCGTGCATATGCTGGTAAAAGGATACATGATCAGTACAAACAAAGAAAACCGCCTCAGGTACTAACAACATTGGGCTAAACTTCAACCAGAAAGATCAATCCAAGAAAGGTAAAAGCAACTGCGGAAACCAAACCTATTGCCTGCTTTAACTTCACTGAGGAGAAACATAATCCGGACGTAGCCAAATCAAACATATAACGGGATATAACATCCTTCTTCCGGTTACATCGGAGAAAACAGTTTTCCAAAAGCAACATGCCTACTGGAGATTGCGAGACCAGCCTCAAATAAAGCAGACTGACGCTGATACAACCAAACCTCATTGGGGGATTCAAGCCTACCTCCCTGGAGAAAACTTTCATCACGAACACTCATTCCAACATGATATGCCCTGGGATAATCTTCCCGAGAAGTCAAGAAGTCAATATTAATGCCAAAACTGCAAAAAGAGCGACATCCCAGCACACCAAAGGAATAAAACCTTTCATTATACGAGGGAAGACTTTGTTGGGGAATCTGGGACAGAGGCTTCTGACCATGCCAACCCAAAATCAAAAGCGAACCAAGACTTGACTGGTGATAATGGGATCATAAACCCAATAATGTACCTTGCACCTACTGATATCGTCTTTAACTATCTGAGAAACATACAAAGATTGCACATCTACCAGCAAAATAACCTGAGAAAACCTTCATGAAGGGAGTAAATCTTCTTAAAACACCCGGAGTTTCTTCATTCTTGGGACCACCATTCTTGTTTTCATTGTTTCATCATAAATTCCAAAGTAAATTGAATTTGTAAAGATCTATCTTCTTTTTGAAAAGTCAATTTTTCTTTTTTAATCTTTTTGCTTTAACAGTTATTATCAGTAATAAATGAAGTCTTTGCAAGCTAAATAAAAATAAGAACACAAAGAGTTGGGCAAAAGCTTGAATTTCATTAATAGAATGGTAGTCTACGAATGGCGAGACTCCATGGATGATTACAAAGTTTGGGAAATGGTAATACATAATGGAAAAGATACACTGAGATACAATGACCACTATCCCCCCTAACAACTTTTGAAATCCTGGGCAGCAGCTTCCATTGAGGTATGGTGAGAATCCGAGAAAATTGTTGCTTCAACGATCAACTCTCGTCTGACGTAGTTACTTGCCAAGAAAGTCCCTAAATTTTGCCTAAGCTGCCCTTGCGGGTTTTCAACTTAGCGGGAAATTTATTCTGTTTATGTCTCTAATTTTTTCCTAGACCTCCCTTTCGGGTTTTCGGCCTACCGAGACGCTCTTTTTTTCCTAAGCCGCCCTTTCGAGTTTTCAACTAAGCGAGTTGTTCTTTTATTTCTTTAGGCGAAGTATTTCTTGACTGCATCAGCATTCGTGGGACGTGGGAACTCCTTGCCATCCATAGTTTCATGAATTAATGCACCACCGGAGAAGGCTTTCTTGACAGCATACGGGCCTTCAAAATTGGGAGTCCACTTGCCCCAAGAATCAGTGTTGAAGGACATGATCTTCCTGAGCACGAGGTCGCCTTCTCTGCAAATGCTTTCTTCATTATTTTCTGATATAGCTGCCCATGACACAAAGCTGTCATTCTTTTCTCTTCAATCAAATTCAATTGGTCAAACCTGTTCTGAACCCATTCAGCCTCTGTCAATTTGGCTTCCATTATCACACGCAACGAGGGAATCTCTACCTCGACAGGGAGTACAGCTTCCATTCCATACACTAGAGAAAACGGGGTTGCTCGTGTTGAAGTGCGGACAGATGTTCGATATCCATGTAGAGCAAAAGGGAGCATTTCATGCCAATCCTTATAAGTAACAACCATTTTCTGGATAATTCTCTTGATATTCTTATTAGCAGCTTCAACAGCCCCATTCATCTTTGGCCTGTATGGAGATGAATTGTGATGGACAATCTTGAATTCTTCGCACAGTTCAGTCATCATCTTGTTGTTTAAATTCATGCCATTGTCAGTGATGATTCTGCTTGGCACACTATACCGGCATATAAGATTTTTTTGATGAAACGCACAACCACCTGCTTGTACGAAGCAGCCTCTACCCATTTGGTAAAGTAGTTAATTGCTACCAAGATGAAACGATGTCCATTCGAAGCTTTGGGTTCTATGATCCCGATCATGTCTATACCCCACATAGAGAAAGGCCACGGGGAGGAAATCACATTGAGAAGTGTCGGAGGTACATGGATCTTATCTGCGTAAATCTGGCATTTATGGCACTTCTTTGCAAATTTGTAACAATCAGATTCCATTGTCAACCAATAATAACCTGCCCTTAGCATCCTTTTAGCCATTGAATGTCCATTAGCATGAGTGCCAAATGAACCTTCATGGATCTCATGCATCAATATGTCTGCTTCGTGTCTATCCACGCATCTGAGCAAGACCATGTCAAAATTCCTCTTGTATAACACATTTTCACCGAGGAAGAAACTTCCTGCCAATCTTCTCAGTGTCTTTCTATCTTTCTTTGACGCACCAAACAGGTATTCTTGAGTCTGAAGAAAATGCTTGATATCATAATACCAAGGTTTTCATCTGCTACCTCCTTTGTCACAAACACACGAGCGGGCCTATCTAGCCGTCGAACTGTAATTCGGGGTATATCATTCCAAGCATTCACTTGGTACATGGAAGCCAGAGTTGCCAGAGCATCTTCCATTTGATTTTCATCCCTAGGAATGTGATGGAATTCGACTTTATTAAAGAAGGGTAGTAATCTTCTAGCATAATCTTTGTAAGGGATCAAGCCAGGGTGACGAGTGTCCCATTCTCCTTTAATCTGATTTATTACCAAGGCTGAATCACCATAAACATCTAGAATCTTGATTCTGAGATCAATAGCTTCTTCAAGACCCATGATGCAAGCCTTATATCCTGCCATATTATTAGTGCAATCAAATGTTAACCTTGCAGTAAAAGGAATGTGCGATCCATGAGGAGTAACAATCACAACACCGATTCCTTTACCATAAGCATTCACAGTTCCATCAAATACCATACTCCAACGAGATTCAGGGTCGGGGCCCTCCTCAGGCAATGGTTCATCACAATCTTTCATTTTCAAGAACATCACATCTTCATCGGGGAATTCATATTCTGCAGACTGATGATCTTCCACCGGCTGGTGAGCAAGGTAATCTGCCAACACACTACTTTTGATAGCCATTTGAGTGTGGTACTCGATATCATATTCAGATAACAACATCTTCCAGTGGGAAATTCTCCTAGTAAGAGCAGGCTTTTCAAAAATATACTTGATTGGATCCATTTTGGAGATCAACCAAGTAGTATGATTCAACATATACTGCCGCAAACGCTTTGCCACCCAGGCCAAAGCACAACATGTTTTTTCTAGCATAGAATACCGTGACTTACAATCAGTGAACTTTTTGTTGAGATAATAAATGGCGAACTATTTATTTCCCGTTTCATCTTGTTGTCCCAGAATATAACCCATGGATTTATCTAACATTGTTAGATACATAATCAACGGTCTTCCTTCTACGGTAGGGAGCAAGATAGGAGGTTCAAGTAGATATTCTTTAATACTTTCAAATGCCCTTTATCAGTCATATGTCCACACACAACCTTGATCTTTCTTTAACAACTTAAAGATCGGTTCACACGTTACAGTCATGTGGGAGATAAATCTGGAGATATTATTCAAACGCCCGAGGACACCCCTGACTTACTTTTCAGTTCTTGGTGCTGGCATTTCTTGAATTGCTTTGACTTTATCAGGGTCAACTTCAAGTCCTTTCTGGCTAACAATAAAACCCAACAATTTCCCCGATCTAACTCCGAAGGTGCATTTATTTTGATTCAGGCGGAGACGATACTTCCTCAAACGCCGAAACAACTTCAACATATCTTCTATATGCCCTTCTTCAGTTTGGGATTTGGCAATCATATCATCAACATATACTTCGATTTCTTTGTGCACAGATCATGGAATAGGGTTGTCATAGCCCTCTGGTACGTTGCACCAGTGTTCTTCAACCCGAAGGGCATCACTCTTTAACAGAATGTTCCCCAAGGTGTGATAAACGTTGTTTTTTCCATGTCCTCTAGAGCCATTCTTATTTGATTATACCCGGAAAATCCGTCCATGAACGAGAATACCTTGAATTTTGCTGTGCTATCCACTAACATGTCAATGTGAGGAAATGGAAAATCATCTTTTGGACTAGCTTTATTTAGATCTCTGTAATCTACGCACATGTGGACTTTTTCGTCTTTTTTAGGTACTAGAACAATGTTGGAGATCCATTGAGGATACACTGATGTCACAAGAAAACCAGCATTAATCTGTTTTAGGACCTCCTCTTTGATCTTTATTGCCATATCTTGGTGGGTTCTTCTCAACTTTTGTTTAACTGGAAGACACTCTGGCTTCAATGACAAATGATGCTCGACAATGTGTGTATCTAGACCAGGCATATATTGATAAGACCAAGCAAAAATATCCACATACTCTTTCAACAGCTCAATCAACCCACTCCTTACATCAGGATGTAACGATGCTCCAATCTTGACTTCCTTCGGATCTTCTTCTGAACCCAAATTAACCACTTCCAAAGGCTCTTTATATGGATGAATGGTATTTTCCTCGTGTTCAAGCAACCGTGAGACCTCTTCTAGAATCTCATCATAATCTTCTTCTTCAGCCCCAAACACAGGACAATCCAAGTTGGGAGAGGGTGCAGGGTCATTGTATTCAACGGGTTTTTTAATTAATCTGCACATATAATTTATGACTGTTTTTAGAAACTGACACATATAACAAGTGATCATGCAGATTAATTTTCAGTTATTATTTATTTTGAAAGGGTTTTTTTTTAAATTATTACCATTTCCCAAGAAAAAGGCAGAAAATAAAAGACATAATTTTGGAAGCAAAGGCAACTTTTATTAATGATCTTAACAATTATAGCAAACAGATAAGCCCTACAACATTAATACTTACACCTTGGGCAGAGTGAAAGCTTTTCAAAAGAAAGAAGCAGATTAACAAAACAAATTACTTTGAAATATGTATGCAAGAAGGAACATCAATGGTGACCTAGTTCTGAACTCGGACTCCATGCGTCACATAATTCGGTACTTCCTTCTCTGCTTCATCCTCTTCAACATCATTAATTCCAGAACCAATTGGATGGAGGTAGCCTCCGCTGCGGAAAACATCATGATAACTGTTCACAAAAGACTTTGACTTCAAACTTTCGCCTTCGCCATTCCTCGAAGAGAAACCCAAGCCAGTTCTGTTCTTGTTCATAGGTGGGTCCACAAGTCATCCCCAAACTGCATTATGACCATTGCGCACCACCTGCTGCGCATCCTTCAGGGAAACCACAGAATTCTCATTCTTCCTTATGTTATCAATGGATAGGGCTTGGAACTAGGTTCCAACAGCAGCCTCATCCGCTTCTACAATACTGAAAGAGGATAGATGGGATATCAACAACGCCTTTTCCCCATTTATGATCACTACTTTCCCTTCACGCACAAATTTTAGCTTCTGATGCAGAGTTGAAGTGACAGCCCCTGCTTCGTGTATCCATGGCCGTCCTAGTAAGCAACTATGCGCGAGAATAATGTCCATTACCTGGAAAGTTATCAAGAACAAATGTGGTCCTATATGGATGGGTAAGTCCACCTCACCGATGACAGATTTCCTCGACCCATCAAAAGCCTTCGCAATGATGCCACTCAGGCGCATAGGTGTTCCCTGATACTTTAACTTCATGGGAGTACTTCTCGGTATAACATTCAACGTAGATCCATTATCAACTAATACATTGGATAGCGAATCATTCTTGCAGTTCATAGATATGTGGAGGGCCAGGTTGTGATTCCTCCCTTCATTTGGTAACTCATCATCGTAGAAACTTAAGTTGTTACATGACGTAATGTTTCTAATTATGCTGCTGAATGGATCTAATGGCATGTAATTCTCTACAAAAGCTTGGTCTAGTACTCTCATCAGTGATTCTCTATTAGCGGAGGAATTCATCAATAAAGCTAGGATGGATATCTTTGAAGGAGTCTGCAATAGCTGGTCCACAATTTTGTAGTCGCTCATTTTAATTATCTTCAAGATATCATCCACTTCTTTCTCTTATGTAGCTCCACTAGCCTCTCTGGTAGCCTTCTTAGGCTCATCATTCTCAGCAATCTTCTTTCCAGCAACAACATCTTTTCGAATAACCTGCGCAAACATGCGACCACTACGGGTCACCCTGCTATTATCAGCTATATTTCTAACATCTGGCATTGGCTGGATGGGAATTTCCACCCCATCTTCTAAGATTGTAGCATTGTATTTGTAAGGCACAACCTTATCTGATTTATAGGGAACAGGTCATGGCAGACTAATTACCAATGGGGTAACAGCTGGTTTGCTATGGTACTCCACCTCAAAATGAGCGGGTGCACCAAAATAAGGTACAATGACGTTTACACCTTCCTCGACACAATCAGCCCTCAAAAGACCATTTCCGGCAAACAAATCTTCGTCTGAAGAGAAATACTCATCCGTGAAGGCATATTCTTCTTCTGACTCTTCTCCCATCAATCAAACTTCAACCATATCAATCTCGTGATAATCATCTCTCTGACCTGTGATCTTGATATTTCCATTGTCTAACAGCAATTGAACACCCTCTCTCACAATAGAACATCCTTGGAGGTCTCGACAGGAAACTACGCATGATCCATATTGGTGTTCCACCTGACCAACAGTACGACAGAAGGTAGCATGCAACTGTACGAGATCTTCATTCAAATTCTCTACTTCAAAAATTCTGAATTCACCCGGACATCCAGAAACCATATTAACTTCCTCTTCATATTCTGCCCAAATAACTCTTTTCCCCTAAGAGCCTTCATCTCTCTTTGAATTCTATCAAACCGCTCTTGGAAATCATCCATTCTGTCATAAAGACCCAAGTCTTCACTCGGCGGAGGGAAAGGACGACATACATCTTCATTAATAAACGAAACCAAATTCACCGAAGGAGGTGCAGCAGGAACAGCATGCACCACAGGAGGTGCTGGAGTAACAACATTTGGAACCACTGGAGCATCTTGGGGGCCCAAATTGAAACCTTCAGGTGAAAAATTCTCTGGCATTCCCCACGGATAACCCTGAGGCATGCGGTTTTGAACAACAGTCGGAGTAGCGGATACAGGAACAACAGGAACTTCAGCATTTACCCTTGTTGGTTGAGGTTGAACACTCGGTGGCTGATTCTGAGAAACCACCAGAGCTTCCATCCGAGTAGTCAAATTGTCCAAGCCAGCCTTCAAACCAGAAACTTCTTCGCGTAGCTCGCGATTCTCCTGTTCCAAGTTGTCCATCTTCTTTTTTAAGTTAGCCCGAGTGTTGTAGTGATGAGTCAGCTTGCTGAACGAAGCAAAAAGCTGGGTAAGGCACCTGGATATGCATAATAAATGCAAGAAATATGTGCAATGTGATGGATGATATGCAATGCATATGATTATTTTTATTTTATCATTTAATATTTCAAGGGATTTAACGTTTATAGACATATTGCAAACATCAAAATAATAACGCATTTGAAATACTGAAAAAGTTTTATTATAATAACTTTAAAATGGGTTACAAGCTTCAATGATCCAAAGTACAAGATGAAAATACAATCTAAAAATCCTGAGAGAAAGAAACTGATAGAAATCAATCTGTACATTGGCGCCTCCCTGTGAGCCTGGAAATCTGAGCTCTCAACCTCTGGTTTTCTTCCACATGTCTGATGGCAACCTCCTTCCAATCATTCAGATCAGGAAATGAGCAATCAACACCTGTTTGAGGCTTAGGAGAAAATAAATCCCCCTTCCTCTCCATAGACTCTACTGCTCGACTCTCAAGGATCTCGATCAAATCATCTTTCTCCTTCAAGTCTGCTTTGTAGGAACTCTCTAAAGTCTAGAACTTGTTTTTCCAAGCATCTCTTTCATGTTGCATCCTAACTAAAGCAAGCTGCAACTCTTCTAGATCATCTAATAAAGGAGGAGTGGTCTTCACAAATAGATCAGGCATGGGTGTCTCCCGAGTATACGACATCTTCAACTGGACGGCTCTCGATCGGACCCACTGAAGATATGGTTCCAAAGAAACAGCACCCTTAGGTCCCAAATCTTTCCTACTTTTCTTATGAATGTGATTCCAGGCCTTCGCAATCTGCTCCCTAGCTTCCCTGTGGTCTTCTCCTTCCTTCAGAAAGAAACTACTCAAATGAATACTATTTGGTTTATCCCTCATCAGATAACCAAGCTATCGCCGTGCAAGAACAGGGTTATAGTTAATTCCTCCCTTAGTACCAAGAAGAGGTACATTGGGGAAACTACCATAACTGTCAATAATATCTACATCCTGATAAGCTCGATGATACCAAAAAGCATCAGACTGAGGCATATGAGAGATGAACCACCGGTACAATAAAGGTGTGCAACAGATAATCATTCCCCCATGATAAGAACTCCGAAGATGAACAGAGTAATAAGCATCACCCAACAGTGTAGGAACTGGGTTTCCAATCATGAAAATCCTGATAGCGTTAATGTCGACAAACTTGTCCACATTAGGAAATAAGAATAATCCATAAGCAAGTAAAGCAAAGATGACCTCAAAAGCAACCGTACTCTTCATTCTGGAAAATTAACGAGCTTTCTCCAATAAGAACTGAGCTGGTAATCCTCTAATCCCTCCTTTAGTAGTCATATAGGCTTCCACCTCAGACTTCCCCAGATGAATCAAAGCAGCAATCTCATGTGGTTTTGGCTCGCCCTTTAAACCAGTAAAAGGAACATGATCGGTAACAGGTAAATCCAATAGATAAGAATACTCCTCCAGTGTAGGCATCAACTGATAATCGGGAAAAGTAAAGCAGTGATACATCGGATCATAAAATTGGACCAAGGTTGAGAGAATACCCTCCTTCATTTTCAGCTTCATGAGAGGAATGATGGATCCATACTTCTTCCAAAAGTCTGCAGGACACTCAATCTATGGAATTAGACTGACCAACTAATCTATCTCGGGATCCTTGAAACTGTATTTCCCGGTCTTTCTCTTTCCATAATCCATGGCTAACAGTACCTGAGATATTCACAAATAGTCAACCTTTAAATCCCTTGAAATATGATTTTCTTCAAAAGATGCTTATGAGTGCATGGATGCATGATGCAGCAATCACACACAAGATCACACATATAAGGTTCATAGGTTCAACGTCACGAGCATGAGGTCGAGGGTACTACCCATAAGGTGTTGGTCTAAAAAGTTATCACCTACTGAACAAGGTTCTAGAGGTTCCCAGAGTCTACATCCTTCCTTCAGATATTACCAACTTCCCGATTAACTCGATAATTTGTAATATTCTCAAGAAAGACTCATCAGAGTGTAGTATCGTGTAACAACTATTTATGGATTACTCTGTCATAGCTTCCGCACTACACCTAAAAGGCCAGGATGGGTTTGGTATTCTAGGGTCCTCAGTTTCAGCAGGCTCCCAGGTCGAAAGCAGTACGTCTTCTTGATTACTCGGTAAACGTCACTACAGTCAAAGGGGCCTCCACTGAGTGGGGGATCTCATGCCTCTTTTTTTGGGATTACTCCCTCAAAGTTAACATGACTATACCTCCCGTCCTATCTTAATGTTTGCCCAAGTCTGGGTATAGGACTTATGAGTAATCACCAAGCAACATGAAAACCAGGAAAATCCAGACAAACATATATACAAAATATAACACATAAACAGCAATAGCACATATACATATATAAACAAAGATAGGCTTAACCCACTTAAGGATGGACCAGCAAGAGGTCAATCTGTCCCCAGTGAAGTCGCCACTTTTCTGTTAGCGGTAGATATGTTCAAGACTAAGCCATTAGATTGACTAGACTTTATACAAATCAAAATAAAAATTGCCATCGCGCTTTATTGTTTCCAAAGGAATGGGAAAAGAGAGAATAACCCAAAAAGAGGGGGAAAGATTCAAGGTAAGGGGGTTGGTTATGTAAAGGGAAGGTATTAGCACCCTAAACATCTACGGTACTCCGCAGGAACCTCTTTGTAAAATCTGTATATTTTGGCTATAAAAATGTGTTGTATATAAAATGGATAGTGGAGGTAATAAAAGAATTATTTTTTATGATTTTTGCACCCGCCGCGGTTGCAAACCTTTAGTGCCTACGTGCCACCTTTCGTGCAATAGGGGATCAGGGTAAACGTAGTTCCTCTTTTAAAAATTTGAAACACGAGTGTGTTGGTTAATTTTATGAGATAAGACGTCATCGTCATTGTTCGTGTGGAAAACATACTTACTACCCACAATCATGAGAAAGGAGAATTTCCATCATCTCAAAGTGGAGGATATGGCTTGGATTTTAAAATCAACAATGCCTCACTCAACACCCAAGTGGAAAATATCTCACTTCACTACAAATTGTAGAAGTATAGTTGTTTGCATCACTACAAGGATTGACAAGAGCCTAATCTTTTAAGAAAAGTTTAAAGGTAAAAGCCAAAGTGGCAAAATGATTTGAAATGAGATTGATTGACTTTTAGTCTTTTCACAAAAAAAAATGTCAAGGTATTATTAAATTTATTGAAGTTTATTTATGGAAATGTTTTTTTTTTAAATGCATGGACATAAGCCCAAGTTTATTATGAAAGTGTTTAAGTTTCAAATCAAGAAGGATTCTCAAAAGGAGGGAGAAGATTTTTGAAATTAAAGAAAATTGGAGGAGAAGAATAGACTATCCTAAAGCATAAGGTAAAAGCTAAGGATAAGGACCATCTAACCAACAAGAAGCCAAAACTTGACATTTTGAGCCAATATAGAATTCCCATTCTTTGGAGTGAAACCAAGCAAGCAAAGATACTAGACCTCTTCAAATGTATTAAGTCTTCACAAAAATTGGGCAGAGTAACGGTTGTATGCGGGTGAATTCCAGATTACAAACAAAGAGTGTAACCACAAAAACCTGCACACAAAAACAAACAAGAAACTCAATGTCTTGAGGTAAACCTCAAGAGCTCCAGACAAAATAATCAGATAAGATCACAAGGTATCCAAGATGGGCCAAGGTTTCTAATCCTAAGTCCAAGAAAAAGTCCACTGCTCCATCATGCCAAGGATAATAACCAAATAGTCCAAGTACCATTAAGAGTTTTTTTAGGGTTTAAGTTGGTTATTAAGTATCTTAGAAAAAGAAAAAGAAAAAGAAAAGCTCAAGTGAGCAAAGTAAAAATGACAAGAAAATAAATGCTCAAATGAGAAAAGATGAAAATGGCATGAAATGTAAAATGCTAAAAAATAAATAGTGCATAAAGCATAAAAGAATAAAAGCATAAAATAAAATAAGTCAATAATTAGTGGTTAGTTGGATGACCATCTTGAAACTTGCATTTGGAACTCATTAGAGGATTGGTAGAACCAAAGCCTCCACACAACAAGTTGCATTTGCCTTTTGTCAAGTTTATCATCCATTTGGAATTCTCACAAGTACCATTTAATGATCAACGATGTTTAAGTGATTCGCGTTGACCAAAGGTGTTGTAGATCCATTAGAGTATTGGTAGAACCAAAGCCTCCACATAATGAATCTCAAGATTATTGGATCAAAGAGATCAAATTAACATACTTGGGCTTGCAATCATAAGTTTAGGCCACGAATGATCATTTATTCGAATCGGGACAAAATTTAGCACTATGTTAAGCAATCGTAAGTGGACTTATATAGAAGTCGCACCTATTTTGAGGCCGGTCAATAGCAATCTATGCACCATTTCTTTTGAGACATGATATAGAGATCATGCTCTAACAATATTTAGTGCAATTAGAAGGGGATGAGAAGAAGAGGAATTAGGGTAAAAAGAAAAACCACATTTGAATTAATATTTAATCAAACTATTATTAAAATCATTCATCCATTTTTTGTGGAGTTAAACTCAACACCATGGATCCAATGATGTTAATAAAGCCATGATCAAAAAATCAACCCAAGACAGCTAGAAAATAATCACAAAATAATATCATATTTAATATATATATTAAAAGGTTTAAAAAATGTTTAAAAAACGGAAAATAATGAGGAACATATTAATTATATTCAAATTAATCAAGAAATGAAAAATAAGACCATGGAAAAATCAGAAAAGAGGCCAAGTAAAAATTGAAATAAATGGGTAAAATAAACAAAAATAGTAAAAAAATAGCAAAGTCGGAAACAAAAATAAATTAAGGTCACCAATATTTGTCACAATATCATTGGATCATTCCATAATTTTTTCAGAATTTTAAAAAGTGTAAAAGTATTTTTAAACATTTTAAACAAATCAAATAAGTGTAAAATTCATAAAAAATATCAAAACACAAAATTAAATTGTGAAAAAAATAAAAATCAGAAAGAGAATAATCAAAAATATTTTTCATGATTTTTTTAGATTTTTTGGACTAAAAATGAATTTTCTGTGATTTTTTGAAATTTAAAACAATTAAAATATAAAAATCAGAAAAATAAAATAAAAGAAAAAGATGTGGACCATTAGATGAGAGTCAAAAAACGTTAGTAATCAAATTCAAGGGATCTGGCGCGTTGTGCATATCACGGTCTTTACTGAATAACGTACTGAATCATTAATAAAAACAGAATTTGAAAATAACAAATGTCACGCTTTCATTGGTTAGAAGGTGACACGTTGGTCATCTTCAACCTCCAGCCATCATGAATTGTAGGTCTCTCAAACTGTAAAATCAGAAGCTCGGACCTATGCCATTCGCTCCGTCTCTTTAAGACGGAGACAACCACACCCTCGCGGCCAATTTATATAAACTGTAACTCAAGCAATTTGGAAAGAAAGTTTTGAAAAGGGATTTGAAATTTCCTGATCAAAACGTGCTTCCAGATAAAAGTAAGTGTTGTGACTAGAACCAGGGCAATGACAGCAACACAGTGAAACCAAAATTTTGAAGAATTGATGAAGGAATCTACCTATTGAAGTTGAGTTGCAGAGCTCTGAAACTGGACTTCTATGGAGCAATATAGGGCACGATTCTTGAATGTGATTATATGGTTAGCTTCAGGGAAGATCAAGGAAGGTGAATTGATGAAAAAAATGAATTGAAAAAGGCTTGAGAATAGGATTCGAAGTAGCTGAATTTTGAGTTGTGAAGTAAGTTCGGCAGGGTGATTCTGGCTATCTAAGCTTGGGAAATTGAATGGGGGATGACCCTATATTTTTAGGGATTCAAATGGAATGCTCAAGCGTGTGGAATGATGCAAATTGGAGGGAAATCGTGTGAACCTGATGCACGAGAAAAGTGTGATCTGATTTGCATCAAAACTCATCAAATCCCTGCGTTTCAAGGCTCTAATCCACTTTGGCAACTTGGTTAAACATGTTTAGATCACAAACGCGTGCTAATTTGATGTTTAAAGGCCAAAACATGGATTTCAAAATCTGACTTATGGTGAAACTTCAGTTCCAAGTTACCAAGTTCAATCCAATGGCATTTCCACCTTAGGGGGTCTTAGGGCAAAATTCTTGATTCTTTGGAAAGATGAGGTAACAAGCTTTGCAATGGAAAAATAATGGAACCAAATGGATGCTTGAGCTGAAAACTACATGGAGTCAAAGTTGAAGAAAAAGAGTTGACTTTCCATACTTAGAAATATTTCAAATTCTTCTTTAAAAATGACCTATAATCTCTTACATCCAAACATGGCCTTCCACTTAGAATTTGCTCTTGACCAAAAAAGATAGAATGAAGTATATCTCTTGAATGACATTTTTCAATTTGAACCACTCAAAATATCCAAAAAATGAGCAAGTTATGACTTGTTGAAGTTGGCCAAAAATCATGAAATGACCTATAATCTCTTGCATTCTTAAGGCAACTTACATCCATTTTCTTACTTTGCACATAAAAGATGGAATGAAGTAAACATCCTTATGGTCATCATGAAAAAATAATGGGCTCAAGGTGATAAAAATTGACCTAGTTATGACCATTTGAAGTCACATATGGAAAATGAGGGATTCATCTGGATGACTTGTAACCTTTCTTATTCACCAAGTTCCTTCCACATGAAGACTCCTTGGAACTTTTGAGGTGATTTGTTGGTAACTCTTTGAAGAGAAGAATGTTTTTGGAATCACTCAAAAATACCAAAAGATGAGCAATATTTTTCTTTTGTGAATAGAATTTGTTGAGGATGATGAGGAGGACTCATGGCCACGAAAACTACTTCCATACCAACTTCAAAACAACTTCAATGTTGAGGTTTGAATATCTCAAGACTTTGACTAGGGCATGGAAATAAACTCATGAACCCATGATGCAACTTGCTAAACCTCATTGCCTTTACCTACATTATTAACAAGTAAAACAAACCAATATTGTATTTTGTTAATTTAGAGAGAAAATCAAAGCAAAATATCCATGATCACCAAAGAAAACAAGTCAAGGTGCTTGGTAACTCCTCGAAGAGCAAAGCTAAAGATAGGGAGAAGAACCAAAAGCCCTAATGTGATTTTGTAGTGATTGAAACAATATGGTATGATGAAGGGATCTTAGGGGGAAAAATTGGGGTACAATAGGTTCCTTACCAACCAATTGTAAAGTAGAATTATCTAAAGAAGGGGGAATATTACAAATACTTTTTGAGTAGGTAGATTTCTCATAATTGATTTCTCATAAACAAAATCATTTCCATACTTCACACTTTCAAAATATCTTTCAAAAAAAACATTTTTGTAACATTCTCAACGATACGAGAATCATTACAACCTGGCCTTACATTGGCATTTTCAAAACATCTTTCCAAACACTTCGTTTCAACAAATATTTTCAAAACCAACACTTTGTATACATTCTCAAAAATACGAGAATCATTGCAAAGTTTTCCAAACCTAGGCACTTTCAAAATATTTTCAAACTTACACAAACACAAGCATTTTTAAAGTGATCAAGCAATTAAGAGCCCGTAGATAACTACCAATGAAAAGGGTGCTAACACCTTCCCTTTTCATAACCTACCCCCCGAACTCAAGAAAATATTTCAAAAGTTCTTTCTTGTTATTTTCACCCTTTCCTTTATTAGATAAAAGAAAAGTCGGTGGGGACTCTTTCTATCCGCAACATTTGCGATAAAATGAAAAACTCCCAAGTCAGTTCTCCTACCGTATTACAGAACTGACGACTCTGCTGGGGACATTTAAAATTGGGGTTACATTAAGAGCTAGATCACCTTTATTTGCTTTAATTTTTTGCTTTGTTTGCTGTATATTTGTGGGTTATGCTTGGGTTTATTACTTGTAAAAACCCTATACCTGGATTTGGGGCATATTAAGTAAGTAGCAATAGATCGTGGGGACTATGCGGCATAATTCCAACATGGTTGAAGTGATGGCTACGTTAGTTTGATATGTTTACTGGTACTGGTGTTCCTTGAGTCCATTCAAGGAGAATACGGGGCCGATGTGTGGTGTCATGAAGCACTAATTGACCTTAGAAACTTAGTTGAACAACCTGGCCATTAGAAAGTAGTGAGATAGTTGGCTTTGGTGCAAGACTAAAGTTGGTTGATACTCGATACTAGACTCATTAAGATCATACTTTTGGGATATTTTGGCCGCAGCTTGGATGCTTGAGCTAAAACAATGCCCAATGAAGAAAGATAAGTGATATTGAGATTCCTTAGAACCCGGTTACTTTTGTTAGGACAGGTTGAACCAACTAAACTTCAAGAGGGTACTTACCTATAAACCTCATGCAAGCCTAAACCTAAGGCCTTGTGTGCTTTGTGTGTGTATGATTATTTGTTCATAAACATCATGACATCATGCCATAGCATTTTTCACTAACAATTTCAAGGACCTAGGGATTTATCTTTTTTCTATTTTGTAGGATATGACTTTCACTCATAGAAATACCATCTGAATCAACTTCATAGGAGTGTCTCCTCAACTCAAAGAGTTAGCATCAAGGGTTCCTGAAAATTCTCCCTTCTACAGTGGTGACACCTCCAGGGCTGGAATTTCTCTCTGGTGTGATTAATTTTTTCTTGCCATGATGTCTTTTCTTGCCATGATGTTTTCGATGATGTTGAGACATTTGATTCGACATCTTTGGTTTAGACTTGGCATGAGTGGAATTTGATGAAGGTTCTTTTGAACAAGGTTCCTTTTTCTCATTAAACCCTAGACCACTCTTGTCTCCTGACACTCTTCCCACTTGAAGAATTTCATCTAATGTGCCAGGCCCATTATTCAACATCTTGAATGATTTGACCATTCTGTCAAGATTCGAATTCAGAGAAGTCACTTCACTTTTCACACTAGAGATAGTTTTTAGATGCTCTTTCCTTTCTGCCTTCAGTTGAGTTGAGAGCTTTCTGTTTCTCCCCTTCTTGGAAAACTTCTGCACTTCTGATACACAATTTTTTGTACGAGGCATCTAACTCGTCAAAGGTTAGTTCACCTTCACTAGAATCTTCATCAGAAACATATTTTTCTGTCAATGCTTTAACATACTTGGCAGATTCCTCTTCAAGATCACTCTCAGAGTCCTCTTCAGACCAAGTAACAAATATATTCTTCTTCTGTTTCTTAAGATATGTAGGACATTCAGCTCTAATGTGACCAAAACCTTCACATCCATGACATTGTATTCCCTTCCCTTGAGTGGATTTTTCTTCAGCCATTTTTCTTCCAAACTCATTTGAGTTATGGATGTCAGATGAGATGTTTTTGACATTTGATCTTGGGTTCCTATCCATCTTATTTATCACTTTGTTAAATTGTCTTCCAAGCAAAACTAAGGCATTAGATATTCCTTCATTTTTATCCAGATCACAATCCTCCTCTTCATCTTAAGTATTGGTTACAAAAGCTAGTCTTTTGTTCTTCTTCTCAAATATTTCATTGATGCTTAATTCAAATGTCTAAAGGGATCAAAAAAGTTCATCCATTTTCATCTTGTCAATGTTTTATGCTTCTTCTATGGCAGTCACTTTCGTATCAAATCTCTTGGGGAGAGACCTAAGCATTTTTCTCACCAATTTGTCTTCGGGTATTTTTTTTCTCCTAAAGCACTGGATGCATTAGCAATCTCAAGAATGTTCATATGGAAGTCATTAATACTTTCATCATCCTTCATTCTCAGATTTTGAAATCCGGTGGTGAGCAACTGAATTCTTGACATCTAAACTTTAAATGTGCCTTCATGGGTAGATTTAAGAATCCCCCAGGCATCCTTAGCTACTTCACATGTGTTTACTAATCTGAAAATTTTCTTGTCAATTCTATTGAATATAGCATTCAAGGATTTAGAATTTCCAAGGGCAATTCCATCTTCTTCTTTAGACCAATCTTCTTTTGGCTTTAACTCAGAAGTAGGTTCTCCATCTTCTCCCAATTTGACAGGGTGTTTCCATCCTCTTAAGACAGCTTTCCAAGCCCTGCTGACCAGAGATTTTAGAAAGGCCACCATACGTAGTTTCCAACAGTCATAATTGCTTCCATCTAGAATGGGTGGTCTGTTCATAAATCCTCCTTCCTTGTCCATAGTACCAGAAAGTATCTCCCCTAGATCTCACCCAAATAGAGAGCAAGATGCCTGCTCTGATACCAATTGAAATTTTGGTGTCAGATATGTGATGTCGAAGGATATGTCACGACATAAATATCTAGGGACAATATAAAATGCAACAATATAAAAGCAGTAAAAACACAAGGGGTTATTAACCCAGTTCGGTGTACAACAACACCTACTCCAGGGGCTACCAAGCCAGGATAAGTCCACTAAATAGTACCAATTCATAGACCCTTAGTAAACAACTAGTTTACGATCTAATCACTACCCGTGCTATACTTATACCTAAGACACACCTAGGTATGAGGCCCTCCTCAAATCCCTCCAATCACTAACAGTGAAAAACAACAAAATTATTAAGTTTGAAAAAACTCAATCATTCAATACTTAAAAGTATATGAATGATCCACAATATACAACTCAACTAACAAATTACAACTCAAGTTTAGAAACAATACTAGAGTGTATTACAATTAAAAGATTTATACTTTAAACACAAAGAATATATTTTTCTTCAATTGTTGAAGTTGTACGAATAAGGTTGCAAGTCTTTATAAAGGCGCGACAACTTCTTTATGGGCTTGGGCTGAAAAACAAATATTACAATATATTGAATGCCTTGAATATCTCCATGAAATTAGGCCAAGATATAATCGATAAAGATAAAACAGATCAAAAAATATTCCTTCATATTTTTCGCAAGTTATAAACCACAAAACCTGAATAAGGCGCCCTAAAAAATAGGAAACAGAAAATATCAAAAACACGTTCAGATCATAAGCCAGATGTTAAGACATCTGCTTTGACATCATTCAAAATCAGTTGAGATGATTTACTTCAAACGTCAAGACATTAAGCAAAATACTACCAAAGCAGTGTTTTACCAAAATTGCTGCCATCAAACACTTACACTCCCTAAATGTTTTACCTAAAGGCGCTTTGGATAGATTAGATTGTGATGGGTTGGTGCTGAAACCTAGCGATATTGTGGTAAGAGCCTTCGATGGGTCAAAGAGGATGGTCCATGGAGAGGTTAATCTCCCGATCAAGGTAGGATCTCAAGTCTTCAATTCAACTTTCTATGTAATAGATATTCGACTCGCCTATTCATGTTTACTCTGATGCTCATGGATTCATGGGGCGGGTGCGGTTACCTCTACATTACATCAAATGTTGAAATACCCAGTAAAAAGGAAGGTTGTCACGTTTTATGGAGAGGAAGAATATATGGTCAGTCATTTGAATTCTTTTAAATATGTTGAAATGGATGGAAAATTCATTGAAACCCCCTGTCAAGCATTTGATCTAATCCCTCCAATGGTTGTTGTTGCTAATTCTGCTACTCCTGAAACCTCTAAAGGTACACCAAGAATGGATTCTATGAAGGATGTTAGGGTTGTTGTAGAAGATGGAGGTTGAACTCTCTGGGAACAACTTCATGACATTCCCTACAAATCTGACAAATTTGGGTTGGGTTTTACTTCAACGGCTCTGAAAGGGGTTTGACGCGCTCACGCTGGTGGACCACTTCTCTGTATTAGAAACAAAGAAGTTAATTCACTAGAAGACACTAATAGTGACGGTGACCTAGACAGCTGGATCTTCCCAACTGCTGATAGTGGACTCATAAACTAGAATGCCAAAGACTTCATCTCAATCTCCTTTAACCAGGAGTAATTGATATTTCCTATTTTTATTGCTTTAAGAAATTTGTTTGTATAATTTCCTTCAAAATAATTACTTTAAACCATGTGCCTTTCCCGAGGCATAATGGTCCATTTGTTAAGGGTTTATCATTTTATATATCATATGCTCATTTAATGAAAACATTGGATGATTTTGCATTCAAATTTTGTGCTCCTTGTATTTGCTTTACTTGACTGCATTTTCAAATAGCCGTGTGACCTTACATGCACACACACACTTTTGCAGATCCACATTCACTTCGGGTCTCATTGATAACAATTCTACTATTGCCATCTATAACTTCGAGAATCAAATATAGTAAGCCAAAGACGAAGGTGAAGAAGATTGTGAGATACTTGGAGAACTCCCCAGACTCCTGATACAAGAGGAAAAGGCTATCCAACCGCACAAAGACCCGGTCGAAGTGATAAACTTGAGTGCTGAGGCAGATAAGAAAGAAGTTAAGATCGACAACAACTTCGAAGACAGTGCCAAGAGCAAATTAGTTCAGATGTTGCATGACTATGTTAAGGTATTCGCTTGGTCATATGAAGACATGTCGGGTGTCATACGGTGGTATAACTGACTTGTGTGTTTTGCGTTTTATTGCAAATGTTGCGGATAGCAAGAGTCGCCACCAACTTTTCTTTTATCCAATAAAGGAAAGGGTAAAAAGAACAGGAAAGACCTTTCGAGATATTTTCTTGAGTTTGGGGGGTAGGTTATGAAAAGGGAAGGTGTTAGCACCCTTTTCATCCGTATTTATCTACGGGATCTTAGTTGCTTGCTAGATCACTTTGAAAAATGCTTTGTTTGAAATGTGTTCGTGGTGGGTTTTTGAAAGTTCTGGTTTGTAATATTTCTCGTCTCTATAAGAATGTATACAAAGTTTTGGTTTTGAAAATAGTTAAAAGAGATGTTTGTTTTTTGAAGGTGTTTTAGAAAGTGTAAGTGTGAAATTTTTTTTTGATTTGTGAGCAAGCAACTACGAGCATCCTACCTACTTAAAAGGTATTTGTTCTTTTCCTCCTCCTTTATATGTTGCAATCTTACCATTGATTGGTAAGAAGCCCCATCATTGGATGTGAAGGGATAGGCATGGGTCAATCGTATAGTCATAGAAGGCAACTTATGAGACATTTTAGCAATTTTCGTAAGGGACTAGATCGTTTACCGAAGGCAACATCGAGGGACATCGAGGGAATACGATCCTTTTTTATCGAGGGTCTTTGCTAAAACGCCCATATTCGAGGGAGATGACTATTTTCTGAGGCAACAAAGCGAGGTTACCCTAGAGGTACACGTGTGAATAGTGTGTTTGATTGCATGCATTTTTGTCTTTGAAATTAGGGTTCTCTAATGGTTGATTTTATCTTGCCATACACACCCTAATTACTAACAATTTATATTAAAGTGGTAAATTGTGGAAATTAAAATCCTAAGCTATTACATCATTAGGGGAGTGGGGGTACAATTTACAAATGGGGATGAAGTAGAAACATAAGTATTACAACCATATCGAATAATAATGAAGACAATGTAAAAACAGTGTAAAATAAAAGAAAAATGCATTTTAAACTGTTATGTGTCGACACATGCTGCTATGTATCGAAACATAGCTTTCCTTTCTCCTGCCAAACCAAACCAACTCAGTATGAGTCGATGCATAAAGGGATGTGTCGACTCATGCACCTATTTGTATCGACACATACGCGTTTTGTGTCGACTCATGCACCTTTCACCTTTCTGTTTAAGGGCATGGATAACAGTATGAGTCAATGCATAAGGCTATGTGTCGACTCATACCCTGTTTTTTCACTATAATGAGTTGACCTAAGTGGGTATTTGTCGACTCATGTTGTAGTTTTTTGCCTTAAACATTGTTTTATTGTCTGTTTGTATCAGTTTATAGTATGTAATTGATAAACATAAACAACAAGCAAATGGTTAGATCAAATGGGGTAATGATTACTACATTTTATCTTCAAAAATAAATCATGTATGAAATATGAAAAGCTCAAAGTTAAGAAGACTTACCTTGGGACTACACTTGGTGTTTTAAGCCTGAATACTTTTCCAACTGCTTTGATGGCTCCAATGAATCTCCAGGAAGTTGTCCCAAACTGTTAAATCACACTAACTCAGTCAAGTTGTACAATACTATTTTTGTGTTTGGAGGGTGAAGATAATGACACTACATAAACTGTTCTTGTGTTTGAACAATCTCTATGTGGTAAGGTGTTTGGTTTATGGGAGAGTTTGTAAGGTGGAATAATGGATTGAGGGTTTCTGTTTTGAATGAAAGTAGAGCTGGTTTTTTGAATGAGCAAAGATTACAAAGAATATTGTTTTTCTGCTCAAAACTCTTTATTCTCTCTCTAAAAACCAACCTCTTAGATGTGTTGTTAAACAGTTTATTTGTAGATGAGTTTTGCTGTGATTTTGGAAGGGAAACAAATAACCATTTGAACTATTTTGAGTACGCTGCATCATTTCCTTTTAGGTGCAGCTCTCATATGCAAATTTGATGCAAACATAAGGTTGATATAATGCAGGTTTGGACTGAGTTGATAATAGCATAACAGGGTTGTCTTTGTAGCAGTTTTGGAGTGTTGTGGTAGCTTGGTGCAGGGCTGTTTTATAGCAGTATTGAATATTGTCTTTTACATGGTTTTGGGTTGTTGTATGGGCCATACAACAGGCTTGGACAACATTGTTTGTAGCATGATACAAAATCTGATTTGTGGACTAAATTATGCAGATTGTAACAAAGACAAGGCATGCTTGTGAGCAGCATAGTGGCAAGGTTTGAGTCAAAGGGGACGAGTTCAAACAAGACCAAACCTAGGATTTGTACTCTTGCAAAAATGCCACTTTGTAATAACTTGAATTATTTGTAACATCTTGAATTATTTGTGACATATTGAATTATTTGTGACATCTTGATTATTTTGAATTATAGTGAAAAGATGTCATGAAGCAATGAAATTAACAAGTATAGAAAATACTTAGAAAAATTTCAAGGTGTTGCAAAGTTGGATTTTTGAATCTCTTGATTTTTGACGATCAAATTTCATATTTTGGATGTCTTGATGAAATGTGATTTTTGGGACTCAATTTTGGTCAAAAAGTCAAAGTTTGACTTTTTAGTGTACAATTCACATTTACCACCAGTTGACCGAATTTGTTTATCAATCCACTGATCTCAGGAGATGAATTGAAATATGCGATTAGGTCGAAATGATGAACTTGAGATCATATTTCAAACCAAAAAGTCATGTACTAGGTCAAAAATCAAAGATTGTTCACTTTCAGTCAAAACCTTAATTTGGGATTTTGTCTGATTAATTCCTTGAGAATCCTTGAAAAAGAGAGGACAAATTTTGGGGTACAATAGTTGTACCTATTCAAAGTTCTTAAACCTGAAGAGTTAGATTGGCAGGTCTGTTATTCGTGACTTGAAGTTGGAAGATGATTGAACACTAGAGTGCCTAGAAATTTGCACTCGATGATGTGGTGGCTGATTGTGTCGAGAATGGGATTAAAGATGCCATCTAGGGCGATTGTTGGTAGAAATTAGAAGAAGAAACAGAATAAATCTTTGGTCGATTTAATTTGAATGATATGCCAGAATGGACCCGTGTTAAGCCATGTATGGAAATGTATTAGAAGGAATCTGTGTAAGATTGCTTCTTGATGAGCCAATGTGAAGCTGCATCTGGAAACATATGAGAAGGATCCTATGTAGGGATGCCTTGGTATGAATCAGTGTGAAACTGTATTTGGAAATGTATGAGAAGGAGCCTGGGTAGGGCTTCTTCGGGATGAGTCCGTGTGAAACTGCACCTGGAAATTATGAGAAATAATTCGTGTAAGATTGCTTCAAAATGAGAAGGAGTCTGTGTAAGATCACTTCCGGATATTACGAGAAGGAACTCGTGTAAGATACTTTCACGATGAGCCCGTGCATAGCTGCATTTGGAGATATGAGAAGGAACCCGTGTAAGATTGCTTCAGGATGAGCCCGTGTAAAAGCTACATCTAGAGATATGAGAAGGAACCCGTGTAAGATTGCTTCAGGATGAGCTCGTGTAAATCTACATCTGGAAATATATGAGAAGGAATCCGTGTAAGATTGCTTCAGGATGAGCCCGTGTGAAGCTGCATCTGGAAGTATATGAGAAAGAGCCTGGGTAGGGCTGCTTCAGGATGAGTCCATGTGAAACTTCATCTGGAAATTAGAAGGAACCCATGTAAGATTGCTTCGTCTGGTCGTGTAGATAGTTGTCCTGTCTTGTCTCAGGTATTAATCTACAATCAATTGTTCACATATAGTTGTTTTGTCTTGTTTCAGGTATTAATCTGGAACCTGTTGAAAATCGATGATGATATTTCTTTGTTGATCTTTCCTGAAAAGGTAAAGAATTAGTTGTGTGCAATGTCATGATGCATGACACACATTGTGTAATAATGTTCTCAAAATAAATGAGATTATGCTCTATGTATTTTGTATGCATATGCTATGATGTTTGTAAAGTAATGTATGAATGCAGTATATGAACTGATCAGTTGTTTGTTGTAGCGTCGTTGACTTAAGGGAAAATAAATCCATGATTGTTGTTTAGGATGAAGAATGTGATTCTTCATTATTTGTTGAAGTTGAATTGTGGGAGATAGATTTCCGTGTCTAGAGAAATAAACTCTACTGAGGATTTATACTCTTGATTGGAGAGAATGGAAGTTAACAACTTGCTGGGGATAAAGAAGTTACTTTTTATTTGGTTGACTTCCAGGCTTCGTAGTAACTTCGAACGGTTACCTGGTCGGGTCTAGATTTTGTGGTAGATGGAGAAGTTATGTTACTATTTGGTCGGGTCCAGGCTTCATAGTAACTTGCTTTAGAGGAATGGAGTCAACTGTTATCTGGTCAGGTTTCGGGCTTCACAGTCACTTTCGGGGATACTAACGACTCTGTTGGCGACTTTAACTAGGGATTAGGGGTTGTCGGCCCTTGTTTTGTAATAGTCTGAGGGGAAAACTCAAGTTGGGGAATCTATAGTTTGTTGTGGAAATAAACCCTGTTGAATAGGATATTTGACGAACAGCTGGGGAGGATATTTTTAGTAAGAATTCCATAAGGCTTCCTTTTTAAGACCAAATCAGCTGGGGAGAGGATCTTTCGGAGATTGAGACTCTTGATGGGGATCGCATGAATCCAACTTTGTAGGGATAATTATGTGGGGATACCCATGAATTTGGCCTTATGGGGTTTGGACCCTTATCCGTGAAGATTATTCTGTGGGGATAACCTTATAGAGGTGACTCTTGCGACTTTATCGGGGACCACTTTATGAAAGGGACTTTGTGTGGATTTGTCACTATTCATAATAGTAAGTGTTGTAGCATTGTAAGAAATTTTTTGCTTGATTATACGTGCACCTTTGAAGGAATTCGTGCTCGATGCCCCAAGTGATTCGAATGGATACCTACCCCTGGCTATTCAGGACTTTATGAGATATTTCTTGGACCCTTGACTTGACTACCCCAGATGTGTTGGACAATAATCATGTTATGCCCCTTGATTATGGAAGGTTTGTCATTGGAAGTGTCTTTCCATTTGAAGTGGTTCTATTCATTGGGAATTTTAGTTCATTCGATATTTGTCGTGCGAATTTCTCCGTTGTCAAATAATTTTCCATATGCAAACAGCGATATTCAAACAATGCAAAGTTTATGCCTGTCTTGAAGTTTTAAATATGCATTTTTTAGCAGATAAAAGAAAGTTGTAACAATATGAATTCAAATCAGGATTTACAGTGAGCCTTACAGGAGTCAAGATACCTTTTGTAACAGTATGCTTTCGAACTAACCCATGCTTCAATTAGGACTTTTAAAGGGTTGTAACATGAAATGGTTCATGTTTTAAGAAACAAAGGATAAGGCTCAAAGTTTATTTGTACCCACCCGTTCTTCATGATATTATCCAGTCCTAAACTCAATTAATTGTGCATTTGAACTCCTATTGAATTTGGAATGATATTTTGGTGATGGTTCGGATACTTGGAAGTTTATTTGAGAAGTCGGTCATTTTTGCAACATTTTTCTGTTGTTGAGGATTTGTAGGGACCTCTTTTTTTTTATTTGTTATCCCTAATTTTTTTGCCTAACTGTTTTTGTTTTGAGACTACGGTTAGCGGGATTCCCCAGTTTTCCTTAAGTCTCCTTCGTAGGTTTTGACTCAGTGGGCTTCTCTTTTGAGATATAATGACTGCATATTTTATGGGAACCATCGTTGGCTTTTGATTCAAAAGAATGTTTTGATGTCATTCATTGTGTATGAAGTGAAAGCTTGTGACTGAATGCACATTTGGATTAGATGAGAAGCTACCCTGCCCCAGGTTATGATTAAAGGTTTCAATTTGTGTGAAAAATAAAACTCCTACTTCTTTGGCTCAAAGGGGTTAACTAGGGATTATCTTCCTTATAACTCCAATGTTTAGGAATTGAAAGAACACTTGTACATCGTTAGCAAGGTCTGTCCAAAAGCATACTATATGATATTATGGCATTGTTTTTGTTATCCTCCCTCTAAAGGCTTAAAACTTATAGTCGAGAGTTGAATATCAGAAAAAGGAGTAGAAAGCACAGTTTAAATACAGTGACAATTAATGAATTATTTCAAGACAAACATATACAATGGATTAATGAAAAAAAGTTTGACATAATAGATAAGTGTTCAAACAAACAAAAGAAATTACAATTGAAAATTCAAAATGAACCGGACACTCTCAATGATTTGGCATGGGAGCAGTGATCATATTGGGAGTCTTGGGAGGACCGAATTCAATCTCCTTGGGGTCAATCATATTTTGAATCTTGTACTTCAGCGCCCAACAATCATTAGTATCATTCCCTGGACTGCCTGAATGATAGGCACATATTGTATCGGGATTATAGTTAGGAGAAGAAGTTTTGGGGTTTGGATGAGGTCCTATCAACGTAATCAGATTCATCCTTAACATGTGTTACAATGCTTGAGACAGTGGCATGTTTATTTTGGCAAACTGTCTCTTGGCCTCGTCTTGCTTGCTGATTTCCCTGTTGTTGTGGTTGGACTGATATAGGACTAGAGATCAGGACTGCACCCATAGATTGGTCGTGGTTACTCTTGTTACGACCCTTCTGGCTGTAAACAGCATTGGACTTTTTCTTCCCATTGAAAGGTTGCTTCCCTTAACTTGAAGATGCAACCCTTTGAATTTTACCGCTCTTGATGTCAGCTTCTACTCTTTCACCTGTCAATATCAGCTCGGTGAACTCAACTGAAGAGCTTCTGACCAAGTGGTTGAAAAATAGGCCTAACAAAGTACCAAAGAACATATCTACTAGCTCTCTATCAGACAGAGGATGCTGGACTCTTCCTACAAGATCTCTCCACTTCTGGGCATAATCTTTGAAGTGCTCACTGGAACCCATAGACATGCTTTGAAGTTGTGTATGGGTTGCAGGGAGGTCAACATTGTATTGGTATTGCCTATAGAAAGCAGCAGCCAGATCCTCCCAGTTACAGATGTTGGTTCCCTCCAGCTGATAGAACCATTCCAATTGAGTCCCCGATAAACTTTCCTGGAAGAAATGCATCCATAAATTCCTATCAGCGGTGTGAGGTTGAATCTTCCTGACATAAGACCTTAGATGCAGCTTAGGACATGAAACTCTGTCATGTTTAGCAAATGAGGGAACCTTGAACTTCGGTGGAATGACCACTCCAGAAACCAAACCTAATTCTTCGAAATCCATACCAAGTACTCTCTGAATTTCCATGGCATTGAGACGATCCTTCAGCTGTTTATATTTTTCCCCAGCAGGAGGATATTATTCTTCAGCGTAGTCACCCTCTTCTTCAACAGACCCTGTACTGTGGTCTTCTTCTTCTATCTTCTCTTCCTGATTGTCTCACTCATTTGACGGAGTTGCGAATTCTAGATCTCGCTTTGCTGGTCCTCGGAGTCTCCTTCCCATATTCAGGACACCCACTGGTTTCTTTGTCTTTTTCTTCTTGTCTTTGAGAATGAGATCCTCCAGGTAATCTAGTCCCTTAGCCAGAGCCAGGAACATCTGTTGGAATTGAGCAATACGTGCTTGAAGATCCTTAATATTTTGTTTGAGAGCCATCTCTACTGAAATAAATAGTAAGCATATGAGAAATTTGTATGGGGAAAACCTGTTATGATGACATGCATGATATGTGTATGCGATGTTTTCAAGGGTCTCGTAGAGTATACTCAAGAAAATGTCAGAAGTTGAACTTTGACTACAACTTAGATTGAAGAACTTCGTATGGTTGAAATGTCCTTCTACGAGAATCGAGCTCACCGTCTCAAGTGGGTCATAGCCCTTGACTCAAGTTATCGTGTTTTGGTATTTGAGAGCATTTGGTTAAAGGAAAATAAATCCTCTTTCCCCTTTATAGTTGTGTGGTTCGAAACAACCCTACATCGCAGGCCCTTGAGACCCTTGAAATGGTTATTGAAAATTCTATGGTATAATGTCATGATGTTTATGTACAAGTAGTCATATACATACAAAGCAAACAAATCTTTATGTTTAGGCTTGCATGGGTTTTATAGGTAAGTACCCTCTTGAAGTTTCAGTTGGCTCAACCTGTCCTAGAAATTAATCGGGTTCTAGGGAATCTCAATATCATTGATCTTTCTTCATCAGACATTGTTTCAGCACAAGCCTCTTTATTGGCGACCGAAATATCATGAAAGTCCGATTTTAATGAGCATAGTATCGAGTATCAACCAACTTCGGACCGCACCAAAGCCGGCTATCTCACTACTTCCTAATGGCAAAGTTGTTCAATTAAAGGTTCTAAGGACAGTTAGTGCTTTATGACACCACAGAGCGGCCCCGTATTCTCCTTGACTAGACTCAAGGGCTACCGGTACCAACAAATGTGTCACACTAACGTAGCTATCGCTTCAATCATGTCGGTATACCCTGCACAATCCCCTTGATGCTACTTACCTAATGGTGTTCCCAGATCCGGGCAGAGGATCAATACAAACCCAAACAAGGATCCATAAATGTAAAGCAAACAAATTAAACAATGAAAGCAATTAAATGTGATCTAGCTCTAAGGTAACCCCACTTCTAAGTAACATCCCCAGCAGAGTCTCCATTTTTGTCATACGGTGGGAGGGTTGACTTTGGTGTTTTGCGTTTTATCACAAATGTTGCGGATAGCAAGAATCGCCATCTACTTTTCTTTTATCCAATAAAGGAAAGGGTGAAAAGAACAGGAAAGACCTTTCAAGATATTTTCTTGAGTTCGGGGGATAGGTTATGAAAAGGGAAGGTGTTAGCACCATTTTCATCTGTAGTTATCTACGGGCTATTAGTTGCTTGCTAGATCGCTTTGAAAAATGCTTTGTTTGAAATGTGTTTGTGGTGGGTTTTTGAAAGTATTTTGAAAACGCCTTTGTTTCGGAAAACTTTGTAATGATTCTCGTCTCTATAAGAATGTATACAAAGAGCTGGTTTTGAAAATAATTCAAAGAGATGTTTGTGTTTTCAAGGTGTTTTTGAAAGTGTAAGTGTAAAAAATGGTTTTGATTTGTGAGAAAGCAACTATGAGCGTCCTACCTACTCAAAAGGTCTTTGTTCTTTTCCTCCTCCTTTAGATGTTGCAATCTTACCATTGATTGGTAGGAAGCCCTATCATTAGATGTGAAGGGACAGACGTGGGTCAATCGTATAGTCATAGAAGGCAATTTATGAGACATTTTATCAATTTTCGTATGGGACTAGATCGTTTACCGAAGGCAACATCGAGGGAAATCGATGGACTATGGTCCTTTTTATCGAGGGTCTTTGCTAAAACGCCCGTATTCGAGGGACATGACTATATTCCGAGGCAACAAAGTGAGGTTACCCTAGAGGTGAACGTGTGAATAGTGTGTTTGATTGCATGCATTTTTGTCTTTGAAATTAGGATTCTCTAATGGTTGATTTTATCTTTTCATACACACTCTAATTACTAACAATTTATATTAAAGCGGTAAATTGCGGTAATTTAAATCCTAAGGTATTACATCATTAGGGGAGTGGGGGTACAATTTACAAATGGGGATGAAGTAGAAACTTAAAAATTACAACCATATCGAATAATAATGAAGACAATGTAAAAACAATGTAAAAGAAAGGAAAAAATGCATTTTGAACTGTTATGTGTTGTCATATGCAGCTATGCATCGACACATAGCTTTCCTTGCTCATGCCAAACCAAACCAACTCAGTATGAGTCGATGCATAAAGGGATGTGTCAACTCATGCACCAGTTTGTGTCGACACATACGCATTTTGTGTCGACTCATGCACCTTTCACCTTTCTGTTTTGGGGCCTAGATAACAGTATAAGTCGATGCATAAGGCTATGTGTCGGCTCATACCCTATTTTTTCACTAGAATGAGTTGACCCAAGTGGGTATGTGTCGACTCATGCTACAGTTTTTTGCCTTAAACATTGTTTTATTATCTGTTTAGATCAGTTTACAGTATGTAATTGATAAACATAAACAACAAGCAAATGGTTAGCTCAAAGGGGGTAATGATTACTACATTTTATCTTCAAAAATAAATCATGTATGAAAGATGAAAAGCTCAAAGTTGAGAAGACTTACCTTGGGACTGCACTTGGTGTTTTAAGCCTGAATACTTTTCCAACTATTGTGATGGCTCCAATGAATCTCCAGGAAGTTGTTCCAAACTGTTGAATCACACTAACTCAGTCAAGTTGTACAGTACTATTTTTGTGTTTGGATGGTGAAGATAATGACACTACAGAAATAGTTCTTGTGTTTGAACAATCTCTATGTGATAAGGTGTTTAGTTTATGGGAGAGTTTGTAAAGTGGAATAATGGATTGAGGGTTTCTATTTTGAATAAAAGTAGAGATAGTTTTTTGAATGAGCTAATATTACAAATAATATTGTTTTTCTTCTCAACACTCTCTATTCTCTCTCTAAAAACCAACCTCTTAGATGTGTTGTGAAACAATTTATTTGTATATGAGTTTTACTGTGCTTTTAGGAGGGAAACAAATAACCATTTGAAATTTTTTGAGTATGCTGCATCATTGCCTTTTAGGTGCAACTCTCATATGTAAATTTAATGGAAATATGGGGCTGATATAATGCAGGTTTGGACTGAGTTGATAGTAGCATAGCAGGGCTGTTTTTGCAGCAGTTTTGGAGTGTTGTGGCAGCTTGGTGCAGGGATATTTTATAGCAGTATAGTAGACTGTCTTTTGACATGGTTTTGGGCTGTTATGTGGGCCATACAGTAGGCTTGGACAACATTATTTGTAGCATAATACAAAATTTGTTTTGTGGACCAAATTATGTAGATTTTAACAAAGACAAAGCATGCTTGTGGGAAGCATAGTGCCAAGGTTTGAGTCAAAGGGGAAGAGTACAAACAAGAACAAACCTAGGATGTGTACTCTTGCAAAAATGTCACTTTGTAATAACTTGAATTATTTGTAACATCTTGAATTATTTGTGACATCTTGAATTATTTGTGACATCTTGAATTATTTTGAATTGTAGTGAAAAGATGTCATGAAGCAATGAAATTAACAAGTATATAAAATACTTAGAAAAATTTCCAAGTCTTGCAAAGTTGGATTTTTGACTCTCTTGATTTTTTCTGATCAAATTTCATATTTTGGATGTCTTGATGAAATGTGATTTTTAGGACTCAATTTTGGTCAAAAAGTCAAAGTTTGACTTTTTAGTGTATAGTTGACTTTTTCCACCAGTTGACCGAATTTGTTTATCAATCCATTGATCTTAGGAGATGAATTGAAATATGCGATTAGGTCGAAATGATGCACTTGAGATCATATTCCAAACCAAAATTTCATGTACTAGAACAAAAGTCAAAGATTGGTCACTTTCAGAGATGATTTTATTTGATCAATTCCTTGAGAATCTTTGAAAAACTGGGGGCAAATTTTGGGGTACAACAATTTCCCCTATTCAATCTTCTTAAACTTAGAGAGTTAGATTGGCGGGTCCACCATTCGTGACTTGAAGGTGGAAGATGATTGAAGACTAGAGTACCTAGAAATTTGCACTCGATGATGTGGTGGTTGATTGTGTCGGGAATGGGCTTAAAGATGTCATCCACGGCGACTGTAGGTAGAAATTGGAAGAAGAATTAGAATAAATATTTGGTCGATTTAATCTTAATAATATGCCGGAATGGACCCGTGTTAAGCCATGTCTGGAGATGTATTAGAAGGAATCTGTGTAAGATTGCTTCTTGATGAGCCAATGTGAAGCTGCATCTAGAAACATATGAGAAGTAGTCTGTGTAGGGATTCCTTGGGATGAATCTGTGTGAAACTGTATCTGGAAATGTATGAGAAGGAGCATGGGTAGGGCTGCTTCGGGATGAGTCAGTGTGAAACTGCACCTGGAAATCATGAGAAAGAAACCGTGTAAGATTGCTTCAAGATGAGAAGTAGTCCATGTAAGATCACTTCCAGATATTATGAGAAGGAACTCTTGTAAGATTGTTTCAGGATGAGCCCGTGCAAAGCTACGTCTAGAGATATGAGAAGTAACCCGTGTATGATTTCTTCAGGATGAGCCCGTGTAAAAGCTACATCTGGAGATATGAGAAGGAATCTGTGTAACATTTCTTCTAGATGAGCCCGTGTGAAAACTACATCTGGAGATATGAGAAGGAACCTGTGTAATTTTGCTTCAGGATGAGCCTGTGTAAAGCTACATCTGGAAATATATGAGAAGGAATCCGTGTAAGATTGCTTCAGGATGAGCCCGTCTGAAAGCTACATCTGGAGATATGAGAAGGAACCCGTGTAAGATTGCTTCAAGATGAGCCCGTGTGAAAGCTACATCTGGAGATATGAGAAGGAATCCGTGTAAGATTGCTTCAGGATGAGCCCGTGTAAAGCTACATCTGAAAATATATGAGAAGGAATCCGTGTAAGATTTCTTCAGGATGAGCCCGTGTGAAGCTGCATCTGGAAGTATATGAGAAGGAGCTTAGGTAGGGCTGTTTCGGAATGAGTCTCTGTGAAACTGCATATGGAAATTAGAAGGAACCCGTGTAAGATTGCTTCATCTGGTCGTGTAGATAGTTTTATTGTCTTGTTTCAGGTATTAATCTACAATCAGTTGTTCACGGATAGTTGTTCTGTCTTGTTTTAGGTATTAATTTGGAACTTGTTGAAAATCGATGATGATATTTGTTTGTTGATCTTTCCTGAAAAGGTAAATAATTAGTTGTGCGTAATGTCATGATGCATGACACATATTGTGTAATGATGTTCTCAAAATAAATGAGATTGTGTTATATGTATTTTGTATGCATATGCTATGATGTTTGTAAAGTAATGTATGAATGCAGTATATGAATTGATCAGTTGTTTGTTGTAGCATCCTTGACTTGAGGGAAAATAAATCCCTGATTACTGCTGGGGATGAAGAATGTGATTCTTCATTATTTGTTGAAGTTGAATTGTTGGGAGATATATTCCTGTGGCTAGAGAAATAAACTCTACTGGGGATTTATACTCTTGATTGGAGAGAATGGAAGTTAACAACTTGTTCGGAATAAAGAAGTTAAATGTTATCTGATCGGCTTCCAGGCTTCGTAGGTACTTCGAACGGTTATCTGGTCGGGTCTAGATTTTGCAGTAGATGGAGAAGTTAAGTTACTATCTGGTCAGGTCCAGGCTTCGCAGTAACTTGCTTTAGAGGAATGGAGTCAACTGTTATCTGGCCGGGTTCCAGGCTTCATAGTCACTTTCGGGGATACTAACGACTTTGTTGGAGACTTCAACTGGGGATTAGGGGTTGCGGTCCCTTGATTTGTAATAGTCTGAGGGGTAAAATCAAGCTGGGGAATTTGTAGTTTGTTGGGGAAATAAACCCTGTTTAAGAGGATATTTCACGAACTGCTGGAGAGGATATTTTTTAGGATGAATTCCATAAGGCTTCCTTTTAAGACCAAATCAGCTGGGGAGAGGATCTTCCAGAGATTGAGACTCTTGTTGGGGATCGCATGAATCCAACTTTGTAGGGATAATTCTCTGGGGATACACATGAATTTGGCCTTATGTGGTTTGGACCCTTATTTGTGAAGATTATTCTGTGGGGATAATCTTATAGAGGTGGCTCTGGTGACTTTATCGGGGACCACTTTATGAAAGGGACTTTGTGGGGATTTATCACTATTCATAATAGTAAGTGTTGTTGCATTACCGAAATTTTTTTGATTGATTGTATGTTCCTCTTTCATGGAATTCATGCTCGACGCCCCAAGTGATTTGAATGGAGACCTACCCTTGGCTATTCAGGACTTTATGAGATATTTCTTGGAACCTTGACCTGACTGCCCCAGATGTGTTGGAAAATAATCATGTTATGCCCCTTGATTATGGAAGGTTTGTCATTGGAAGTTTCTTTCCATTTGAAGTGGTTCTGTTCATTGGGAATTTCCGTTCATTGGATATTTATCGTGCGAATTTCTCCGCTGTCAAACAATTAGCCATATGGAAACAACTATTTTCAAACAATGCAAAGTTTATGCATGTCTTGAAGTTTTGAAAATGCATTTTTTAGCAGATAAAAGAAATTTGTAAGAATATGAATTCGACTAAGGATTTACAATGAGCCTTGCAGGAGTCAAGATACCTTTTGTAATAGTATGCTTTTGAACTAACCCATGCTTCAATTAGGACTTTTAAAGGGTTGTAACATGGTCATGTTCATTTTTTAAGAAACAAAGGATAAGGATCAAATTTTATTTGTACCCACCCATTCTTCATGATATTCTCCAGTCCTAAACTCAGATAATTGTGCATTTGAACTCCTATTGAATTTGGAATGATATTTTGGTGATGGTTCGGATACTTGGAAGATTATTTGAGAAGGCAGTCATTTTTGCAACATTTTTCTGTTGTTGAGGATTTGTAGCGACCTCTTTTTTGATTTGTTATCCCTAATTTTTTTGCCTAACTACATATTGATGTCTACCGCATATTGATGTCTTAGTTGACAACACTGCTCAACACAAGGTGTTTTTCTTCATGGATGGCTTCTCGGGTTATAACCAAATAAAAATGGCGCCCAAAGACATGGAGAATACTACTTTTGTCACACAGTTGGTAACCTTCTGTTATAAAGTCATGCCTTTTGGGCTGAAGAATGCAGGCGCAACTTATCAACGGGCTATGGTGACTTTGTTTCATGATATGATTGATCATGAGATAGAAGCTTATGTTGATGACTTGATAGCAAGGTCCCAAACTGAAGAAGAGCACCTTTACATTCTACACAAGCTATTTGAAAGGCTGAAGAAATATAAGCTGAGGTTGAATCCGAACAAATGCTCCTTCGGGGTAAGGTCTGGTAAGCTCCTAGGATTTGTCGTCAAGGGAAAAAGTATTGAAGTTGATCCTACTAAAGTCAAAGCTATCCAAGAAATACCAGTTTTGTGTACTGAGAAGGAGGTTAGAGGTTTCTTGGGACGTCTAAACTACATTTCCCGGTTCATCTCTCACCTAACTGCTACTTGTGAACAACTCTTCAAGCTGATGAAGAAAAGTCAAGTAGTCAGATGGAACAACGACTGCCAAATAGCTTTTGACAAAATCAAGGAATACTTGCAAGAACCACCAATTCTGATGCCACCAGTTGAAGGAAGACCTCTAATCATGTACTTAACTATTTTAAAGAATTCAATAGGGTGTGTGTTGGGCCAACATGACGAGTCTGGTCGAAAAGAGCATGCAATATACTACCTTAGCAAAAAGTTTACCGACTGTGGAACCAGATATTCACTGCTCGAGAAAACTTGTTGTGCTTTGGCATGGGCTGCTCGCCGACTAAGACAATATACATTGATCCATACCACTCTATTGATCTCTAAGATGGATCTCATCAAATACATATTTGAGAATCCATCTCTCTCTGAAAGAATAGCCCGATGGCAAATGATATTTACTAAATATGACATCTAGCACACTACTCAAAAAGCAATCAAAGGAAGTGCGATGGCAGGTCATTTGGCACATCAAGCTGTGGATGATTAAGAATCTATGAAATTTGAATTCACGGACGATAATATCATGCTGATTACAGATTGTGAAAAGCCTGGACCATATGAAGGACCTGAACAAGGATCCCAATAGACTGGTTTTTGATGGAACTTCTAACGCACTGGGTAACAGAATTGGGGTTGTGATCATTTCTCCCGAAGGTTGTCATACTCCTTTCGCTGCCAGACTCTGCTTCGATTGTACCAACAATATGGTCGAATATGAAGCGTGCATATTGGGTCTTAAAGCTTCTATTGACTTAAGAATTAAATATTTAAGTGTATATGGAGACTCAGCTTTGGTAGTCAGTCAAGTTAAAGGACAGTGGGATACTAAACATCCAAATCTTATCCCTTACAAAGAGCTTGTGCTAACCTTGATCTAGTACTTTGAAGATGTTACCTTTGAATACATTCCAAGGGAATAAAATCAGTTGGTAGATGCTTTAGCTACCATGTCTTCTATGTTCAAGGTCATATGGGACAACGAAGCTCTCCAAATTACCGTCGAAAGATTTGACGAACCAGCGCACTGCTATGAGATTGACATTGAGGGTGTAGAGGAGAAGCCTTGGTTTCATGACGTGAAAAGATATCTCAAAGCTCAAGAGTATCCTGAAGGGGTGACAATCAACAACAAGAAATTTCTGCGGAAGTTCTCATCCAAGTTCTTCTTGAGCAATGGGATCTTATACAAACGCAACCACAATTCAATTCTGCTCTGTTGTATGGACAAGAAGAAAGCAGATAAGATCATGGAGGATATGCATGAAGGTATGTTTGGTACTCATTCTATCAGACATATTATGGCCAAGAAGATTTTGAGAGCTGGTTACTATTGGTCGACCATGGAAACCGATTGTCATTACCACTCGAGGACTTGCCACAAGTGCCAAATTTATGCTGACAAGGTTCACGTGCCTCTAATTCCTTTGAATGTCATGACTTCTCCTTGGCCATTTGCAATGTGGGGAATCGACATGATCAGAGAAATCAAACCTACTGCCTCTAATGGACACTGTTTCATTCTTGTCGTCATCGACTACTTTACCAAGTGGGTTAAAGCAGCTTCATTTTCCTCAGTTACCAAGAACGTCGTAGCCCGTTTCATTAAACATAACCTCATCTGCCGGTATGGTATCCCTGAGAGAATTATCACTGACAATGGAACCAACCTTTACAATACCATGATCATTAAACTCTGTACGCAGTTCAAGATCAAGCATCACAACTCTTCTCCATACAGACCTAAGATGAATGGCGCAGTGGAAGCTACCAACAAGAACATAAAGAAAATTGTACAAAAGATGATGGTGACTTATAAAGACTGGCATGAGATGCTACCATTTTCTCTTCATGGCTACCATACTTCAGCACGAACATCAATTGGGGCAACCCCTTTCTCTTTAGTCTATGGCATGGAAGTTGTCCTGCCTGTCGAAGTTCGGATTCCTTCTCTAAGGATTATGAAAGAAGCAAACTTAGATGAAGACGAATGGATTCAGACTAGGTTGGATCAATTGAATTTGATTAACGAGAAGAGGCTGACTGTTGTCTGTCATGGTCAGATGTACCAAAAGCGCGTGATCAAAGCTTTCAACAAAAAGATCAAGCATCGGATATATTAGGCTGGTGACTTGGTAATAAAGCACATCATTTTTCCATAAGGCAATCCCAGGGGCAAATGGACTCCCACTTATGAATGGCCATTTATTGTTAAAAAAGTATTCTCGGGCGGTGTTATGATGCTAACCACTATGGATGGCGAAGATTTCCTCCACCCTTTGAACTCGGACATAGTCAAAAAATACTACGCATAAGAATGACCCGCTAGGTTGACATGCCTAGGCAAAAATAATGGCATCCCGGCGAACCAAAAGGGTGCGGGCAAAATTAAGGGATATATACAAAAAATCATACACCCAGCAAGTCGAAAACCTGAAAGGGAGGATTGGGAAAAAAAGGGTATGTCTGTGGACTGAAAACCTGAAAGGGCGGTCCAGGCAAAAATTAAGGATTAAAGCGTACGACTATGTCCCGTTGGATCACTACAACCAGCTTTATTACCAAGTTCAAAATTTCAAAAGGTGCAATCAACTTATTCCGATGGCAAAAGACGAGGTGTTCAAAAACATAGGGGCAATAGAAGAGTTGGAGCCCAATGATATCATTTTTCACATGGCTATATATTTATTTGTTTTCACTTTGTACTCTTTCATTTCACGAAGACTTCGTCTTACAAGGACTTCCGTCTCTTTGTACAAACTCGCTTGTTTATAGGCAAATTGTAAATACAAATATACTTTGAAGTTCAAACTTTTTGTTTTTCTGTTTTGCTTGCAAAAACGTCCAATGACTAAAGTTGAATGAGCGTGTGCATATGAACATGATTAACTATTAACAAATAACTAAGAACGGGAATAACCATTTACTCAAAATTCTAGGAGCAGGGATGACACTCAAGCTGTCCATAAATCCCCACATAATCCCTTTCATAAGTTTATCCCTAGTGAAGTCGCCAGAGCCACTTCTATGAAATTATCCCCCACAAGTAGCCTTCGCAAATAAGGGTACATTCCCCACAATCTCCCCGGAAGATTACCCCAACAAGTAAAGGAACAAAATCTCCCCCACAGAGTCCCAGTCAGTATAATTTATGGAAATTCTCTTCCCCGGCTGAGTTTGTTCCTCCAAAACTGAAGAAAGAGACCCTGCAGAGTTTTTTCTGTTTAGCAAATTCAATCTCCCCAAGAGAGTTAGTTTCTTCAGCAAAGCACTTCTCCATCAACAAGGTTTATTTCCCTAACAGACTACGAATTTCCCAGCTCAAGTCTATCCCTCAGAATACTACAATTTGCTGACAAAAGTATTCTCCCCAGACAAGTCAGAAGATTGTCCATCTTTTTTTTATCCCCAGTCAAGGTATATAAGAATTATCTTCCCCAAACAAGTCGGAAATTTAACCATCTCTTTTTATCCCCAGTCAGGGTATATAAGAAAATAATTCCCCAATAGAGCAACGGACGACCAATACTCCCCAAATAGAAATAGTTACATCCCATGTAGATTTTCCTCAAACAAGTAAGCAGAAATCCCCAGCGGAAGCATTCTAGACAAGAGTGAAGATACACCTACTCTTCATCCCCAACAATAAATCAGGGATTTATTTTCCTCGACAAAGATACACTTCGATACAACATTACACATTCATACATCATAGTATATGCATACGAAACGCATATAGCATAATCTCATTTATTTTGGAGAACATCATTACGCAATGCATTTCACACATCAGGACATTGCATACAACTAAACCTTTACCTTTTCAGGAAAGATCAATCAACAGAGCGATATCATCAAAATCCTCAAAACAGATTGTAGGTCACCCCCTGAAACGAAACAAGGGAAAATATCTATATGATGGATACTCCCTTCAAACATATGCTGGCTCAGATTAAATCGACAAAACATTTATTCAGATACTTCTCTCAGTAGACCTTTTTCTGTCTCAAATTAAATCGACCAAAGATCTATTCTGATACTCCTCTTAGTTAAATATTTTCAAACATATGCTGGCTTAGATTAAATCAACCAAAGATTTGTTCTAATACTTCTCTCAATAGACCTTTTTCTGGCTCAAATTAATTCGACCAAAGATTTATTCTGATACTTCTCTCAGTTAATGATTTTCAACATCTGTTGACTCAGATTAAATCGACCAAAGATTTATTCTGATACTTCTCTCAGTAGACCTTTTTCTGGCTCATATTAGATCGACCAAAGATATATTCTGATACTTCTCTCAGTTAAATATTTTCAAACATCTGCTTGCTCAGTTTAAATCTACCAAAGATTTATTCTGATACTTCTCTCAATAGACCCTTTTCTGGCTCAGATTAAATCGACCAAAGATTTATTCTGATACTTATCTCAGTTAAGGATTTTCAGAGACATCTACTGGTTTAGACTAAATCGACTAAAGATTTAATCTGATACTTCTCTCAGTAGACCTTTCTAGTTCAGTTTAAATTGACCAAAGATTTATTCTGATATTTCTTCAGATACAGTCGAGCGTAGACTCATTCTGATACTTCTATCAACAATTACCTCTGAATGGCATCTTTAATTCCATTCCCGACATAATCAATAAACAGTCTTACTTTGTGCACAAACGAGTGTAAATTTCTGGGCACTTAAGTGTTCAATCATCTTCTACCCTCAAGTCACGAATGGCGAACAAGCCAATCTAACTCTTAAGGTTTAAGAAGATTGAACAGTGGAAGTTTTTGTACCCCAAAAGTTTCCCTCTGTATTCTCAAGACATTTCTCACAAAAGATCTCAAATGGTCAAGAAGTTCCAAGAGTTTGATCACATAAGCTCACCTCCTAAGCACTGAGTCTCCAAATTAGGGTTTCATTTTTCTCAAGGACAATTGGACTTTGGATGCCTCAAATGACTTTCACCGTTCATTATAGGTCTCTAAGATTACTCATACCAAGTCTCAAGTCTTGCACTACCAATTTGCTCAATCAATTACTCAGATGATTGAAAATCAACTGTAGTGGGTAAAAAGTCAATTGTTGGTCAAATACAATCAAACTTCATGATTTTTGGCCAACATTAACATTTTAAGTGATATTTATCAATTTACCAAGGGTTGATCACAATGCCTCAAGAAAAGCACTCAAATCATCAACGGGGCAAAATTGTCAAAATTACGGTTTTGAATAAGAATGATTGATCATTGACTTTTGACCTAGTATATGACCTAATAGCTTGAGGAATAATCTCAAGGACTCAAACATAAAATATGGTCCTAGTTTTATGGCTCAAATATTTTTCTCAAAATCATTGGATTGATAGTTGAAATTTGATAAACTGATGAAAAGTCAACTAATACACAAGTCGTCAAACTTTGACCTTTTTGATCAACATTGAATTTCAAATATCAAAATTCATCAAGACATTAAAAAATATCAAACTTGATCATCAAGAATCAAGAAATTCAAAAATTCAATAAAAAAGTCAAGGTTTATAAGACAAAAAATTTCTAAGTGTTTTTATACTTGATAAATTCATTACTTCATGACAATTTTTCACTAAGATGCAAGATGATTCAAGGAAAACTTTCAACATGAAAATTGTAGATCATGATGAATTCTGAAACTTTGTATTATAGGTCTGATGTTCAAAAAATTCTTAGATTTGAAGATATTGGCTCATGAAGTCATGAAATTTTTCATAAAACACTTAGTGAAATTTTCTACAAGCTTAGGCAGATTTTTTACCTAACTTCTTGACCAATTTTCACCTAGTTCCATTTTGATTTTGTCAAAATGGTCAACATGAAGGTTGTATACAATGTTTCAACCTTTCCAAAATGTCTAATAACTTGAAGAGATCATTTTTGAGCTAGGAGAATCAAAGAGAAGAAGATGAACATTCATTCTTGCATTTCAAGCCATTTTCATGAAGAACACATAACCAAATCTCAAGCCATGTTGTATAAATCTCAATTTTAAGGCTTCAAACATGAAAATCACTCAATAATTAAATGCTTACACAATTGATTAAGCCATTTCCCAAGCATTTGAGTCATTAGCCAAGTGATTAATTCATTTTCGGCACAAAGGTAACATTGCCATTTTGGAAAAGTGGCTTTAATCACAAAGTCCACTCTCCTTGAGCTTTGCACTTGTTCCTTCTTCGCATAAACAACCTCAAAGCTAGAAGCAACTTGTCTAGAGCCTGTAAACCACCCTACAAGAATTGTACTATGCAATGAAACCATGTTTATCAAGCTTGCTTCAAAAACAAGTCAAAAAAGCATAACATGTGATCTTGTAAATCTGATTACTTCAAGCCCTCAAACCTTTTCCTATAAATAGAGACACCATTTTGCAAGCTAGGACACGAATTCACAGTCCTTGAAACTCTCACAAACTCCCTCAAATAAGAACTTGCACCAAAACTCAATTTTTATGGCATTTCTGACATTGAACCTCCATATCACAATCCACTAGTGTGTTTCCTCTCCAAATCAATCACATAGCATCTATACATCAAATATAACTCATCCCCATCCCTGTTTCACAACTCTAACTCCATCTTCATCATTTTCCAAACTATAAAACAAAGGTCTGCATATTTACTTCTACAGGAAGTTTCAGCCACTCTCAATCCAATGTAAGAGTTGCATTAGCTTCCTAGGAGTCCACTGAAGTTATTCAGATCATCACAACACATCCAGGAGTGCTCAAACTCAAAATACGATTTCCAATTTTGAGGTAAGTTTTCTCAACTTTGAACTCTCTCTACAAGCATCATTAATAGTTACCTTATGAATAAAAAACGTAGACATCATAGCCCTGAAGCTAACCATGTCCTTAGATTTCATTTATGTTGCCTGAGTGATGCGAATTTTGAAGATGAAATTTTTGAAAAATTAGGTCAGAATTTGGTACCAACAAAAATCCGTGTTCATCTTTGAGTTTTAGCTTATTTTATTTACATATTTGAAATCGTGATGAAATTTCAAGCAACTTTCATGTTTACATTTTTGCAAATGGTTGAGAAATGAGCAAGTTACAGATTTCAAAAATGGTGATGAAGAAGCTTGCGCGAGGAAGAAGAAGATGACACATTCAGAAATGAGTTTATAATATATTTAGTGCAACTTATTCTAGTACCGGATGAAACAGCCACCCTAGTGGCAGGAGAAGCGCGTGTAAGGCATTGAACTATAGGGGCCTGGGTTCGAGCCTCAGCGGCACCCTTTTATTTATTTCATAATTTGTCATATCTGATTCAATGCAAGCAGGTTGGGAGCGCCTATCATATACCTTTCACCCACACCACATGACCATCATGTGATCTCATCCCACGCACCACATTTATTTCATAATTTGTCATATCTGATTCAATGCAAGCAGGTTGGGAGCGCCTATCATATACCTTTCACCCACACCACATGACCATCATGTGATCTCATCCCACGCACCACATGTGTTGTCCATGATGCACCTCAAGAAATCAGCCAAACATAATCAAAACAGGCGTTGGGCTTAGAGTTTGGGCCACATTCTATTTTTATTTTTGCTGAGTCTCACCACCCATTTACTAAGGGCAACGCAAGCCCACATCATTTCTTTTTATTTTATCATTTTTCTGATTTCAAACAAAAACACCTTGGGCCTAACTCTTTTTACTACATTTGACCTCCATTTTCATTTTTTAATCCCCGACCCAACTATTTTCATTCCTTTTATATTTTATTTATTTTTATTTATATATTTATTTTATTAAAACTAAAAACACAAAAACATATATTTTTCTTAAAAATAATTTTATTTTAAATATTTTATTTTATTTTTTATTAAATTAATTTCTATTATTTTCTTTTACATTGTAAAAACATTTTCTAAATTAATACTAATATTCAAATAATTTACTAAATAAATTATTAGACTTAGGTTTATTTTCTTCTTAAAAATAAATTAACTTAGATTTTTAAGTTTTGTTAAATAATTAATTAATTTCTTTTATAAATAAAATTAATTAGTTCAATTAGGTTAAATTACTAAAACCTTTTTCTCCATCAAAAACCCTAAAAATCATTTTCTTTTCTTCTTCATCTCTACAATTTGTGCATAACTATTATTGTAATTCATATTCAATGGTTTGTAATAGTAATTAGGGTTTTATTACTTTTCATCCCCATTTGTAAATTTGTACTCCCCCCATTCCCAAAGTGTTATAATAGCGTAGAACATTTAAATTCTCAAATTTATCGCTTTCCTTATTATTGCTAGTAATTAGGGTTTGTATGGCAAGATTTAAAATCAATATTAGATAACCCTAATTCAAGATAAAATAATTATAAACAATACACCTTGCACACATGCACCTCTAGGGTAACCCACACTTGTTGCTTCGAATAAAAACAATTGTGTCCCTCGAACGTGAGATGTTTTAGCAAAAGACCCTCGATTAAAATATCATAGTCCTTCGATGACCCTTCAATATTGCCTTCGGTAAATGATCTTAATCCCTTACAATAATTACTAAAAGCATTCTTACAAGTTTCCTTCTATGACTGTACGACGACCCATGTCTGTCCCTTGTAACACCCCATTTCTACCCAACGAATTATATAAAATCAGAGTTACAAAATTTCCAACAAACAAATGGAATGCTACACTTTCAACTTAGAAACAACGACATTCAATCACATGTAGTTCAGATACATAACACATTAAATTTGGATGAACCGATAACAACCTATTTAGTCTTTAAAAAATAAAACAACTTTCGTTGCTACGCAGCAGATTCACAAATTCAACTGAAAATATCATAACATCTTGTCCAACTCAAAACGGATTTAAGACAACAAGTCTTTAATGAAAATAACTTGAAAATTCATCCCTATAATGAAAACCAACCATAAAGAAAACATGCATTCATCCCCCTAAGTGCTACGTATCAGAGCAACAACACTGACTCGAACTAATGAAGATAACAACTATCCTTCTTGATTACCTGCATTTTACCATTATAGGGCAACATTCAAACAGAAGGGGTGAGATATCGAACCATATAATTGAGTGTATGATAACAAATTTATTAGATCAGATTACATAAAATCACCACTTCACAACTTTCAACCAACATCAATCATCACAAGTCAACAACACAACATATTAAATATGCAACACGGAATGCAACTCGTTACAATGCACATGCATGTGATACTAATGGAGAAAAACTCCCAACTTAAAAATCTGCCAATTAATAGAGGCATCAACAAGGCATAAGCCTTCAACTTAATTTGCCAATCCAGGCCAACTTACTAAGCATCAGCTCCAACATAATATGTTATGTATGCGACACAATATGAATGTCAGAATAGCAACAACACAATTTCATAGCAACACAATGACAAACCAACATTGGTCATAAGTCTACAACTTAATATTTTGCCCATAAATAGAGGCGATTTAACAAGATAAAACATCACCTGCAATTTGCATTGTTCAACAAGAAACATGATACCACGAATCAACCAAAATTTACTACAACCAAATAGCGTAATTATTCGAACTATTACGACTATTTCCAATTATTTAATTATCGGCTAAAAGTTCTATTATTTCTACTTACAAAAATTATACAATATTATTATACTAATAATACTAAATTATTATTATTATTATTATTATTTACTAATGAAACATTATATATATATATATATATATATATATATATATATATATATATAAATTGAAACAGGATTCTCAACTTAATCTATCATATATAGCTATAGTATAAAAATAGTATATAGTTGTATGTTATTTTCTTCTTCGCTACTGTATCCAAATAATGCATATATTTCCAATAATTTCCAATGAGGTTTACAAATACTCCCACAATTTCCCTCTCATTTGATCTTGTCGATGAGACACCAACGCCTAACATATTACACGGTCCACATTACACTCACTTAGCCTCACACGAAGGTTAAGAATTCTCCAACTCAAGAATTACTAATATACCAGTACATTACAAGTCATCTCGTCCCAATTGAAATCTCAACAATGTCGTTCCACGCCGTTTTGGTGATAAAACCTCCCCAATTCTTCTTTTACACGCGCCACCATGTTGGCATCATAAACACAAATCTAATTCCTCTTAAAAGCATCTTCCTTTAAAAGGACATCCTCATTATAATCATTGTTAATCATCATAAGTTGCATCTCTATGCGCTTCTTCAATACTTTCACGTCCTTTTTAATACCGAACATCTCATTTCTCAACTTATTCGCCAATAACATATTACACTTAACCTCGTCTCGAACAACTACGATAATGACCATTTATGCCCAAAAAGCCACTAGTTCTGAAATCGACTTCAGAGTCCCTCCATATAGGAATGCATATACCATATTTAAAAACACTTTCATAGGATAGAAAATATTTTTACCTCCTCATAGGTTTAAACGGAACACCAATTCGATACTCGGAGCACAAGATATGAATTTCTAAAGTTATCTGAAAATGCAAACACTGACGTCATGCAGCGACATACTAATACACACCTTACGATAACATCATTGTTGTACCCCAAAATTTGCCCTCTCATTTTATCAACATTTCTCATCACAAGGCTCTTGAAACTCAAGATCAAGCTAGGGTTTGCTCTGCTCAGGGATTTTTGGAACTTCAATGCCCAAATTGACTTTCATACTTCATGTTGGACTCATAAGTTTGTCCATACCAAGGTTCAAGCCTTGAATCAAATTTTTGCCCAGTCATTTGGACAGTTGACCTAGAAATCAGCTGTATTGGGGAAAAAGTCAACTGTGACCAATTTACAGTCAAACCTCGTGAATTTTGACCCAAATCAACATCATGAACTCATATGAACCATTTTATCAAGTTTGGACTACAAATCCACAAGAAATTTGATCATATCACCAAAAGGGCAAAATGGTCATTTTTAGGGTTTTAACTGTTTGACCTAACCAATGGCAAATCAAGTTCAATCATGGACTCAAGGACTCAATGAAGTTATCTTGACCTATTCAACAAGTTCAAAAGATCTCAAATGCATGAGGTTGACAGATGAATTTTTCAGTCAACTGATCAAATTTTGATTGTACACTGAAAAGTCAAACTTTGACTTTTTGGTCAATATCAAGTGCCAAGGGTCATTTTTCATCAAGATGTGTCAAATTATGAAACTTGTTCATCAAGAAACCCAAAATTGCAAATTAGGGTTTGAAATTGAAATAATTTCATAACTTAGAATTTTTCTAAGTTATGAAATTTTCTTAATTTTTCCTAAGTTTGCCCCACATTTTCACTAAGATGCAAATGGATTCAAAAAAAACTTACAACATGAAAGTTGTAGTCCATCACAAAGTCTACAACTTTGATTCACAATTTTTTCTCAAAAGAAGATTGGATCTCAAGTTATGATTTTTGGAACAAGGGTCCCTAAGACTTTTAACTTAGAGAAATTTTGCCCTAGTTTAGGCAGGATTTTGACCCATCTTCTTGGCCATTTTTCACATAGTTCCACTTGGAGTATCAAGTTGCACTTCAAAGATGGATTATAGTACATTTTTAAAGCTTTCCAAATTGTCAAAGAACTCCTCGAACACATTTGTGGTTAGGGAGAATCGAATGCTTGAAGTTGGCAAAAACTCACTTTGATCCATGGCCAATACATGTTCATACAAGTTGCAAAATCTGTCCAAACTAGCTTTGTACTTGTTTACAGGACTCTAAACCAATTCACACTCAAAAATTAATTGCAAATACATTGGACATTGGTATTGTTCTGATCAATGGAGCTTGGCACAATGAATAAATCCATTTTGGGCATAAAGGTAGCACTTCCATTTACATAAAGCATGCTTTATGTAAAATTGCATTTCTTGAGCCATACACCAAGCCCTTTGTTGCAAACAAGGCCCCCTAATGTCAGGAAAAGTTCAAAAACTTTGTGCAGCTAGGTTACAAGCCAGTATAGCCATAGCATTGTCAACTCTCACTTTTTACTTCAAAACCAAGTAATTGTGAAAAAGGTCAACAACTTGCATATCTGATATATTCAACTCTTGCCAACATTCAAAACAAGTTTTGTGCATTGCCTTGAGCCAGAAACACGAATTGTTGAGCCCTCAAGCCTTCCAAAACACCAAATCACATTCTTCTTGCAAAACAGGGCACTCCCTGCAGATTCACATCCATCACACTAACCACTCGTGCGTTTGGCCTCAAACTTATTCCAATACCTTCCATTCAACTCACTCAAGCTATCCCAAACCTCTATTGCCAACTGTAACTCCATTTATAGTGTTCACCCTTTCTGTTTTGAAGCTTTTCAGGTTGAGTTCTATAGAGAGATTCAGACCATTTCAAAGCAAACTAAGCATTTGGAAAGGTCCAGGGAACATCAAGCAAGCTCAAAAGAACCTCAGGCCTCACTGAAAGTTGTTGCATTGCCATACTCGAGCTTGACTGAAACAGGTATTTCTCAAACTTCTATCTCTCTATTTAGGAACATTTAGCCTTAGGTTTGTGAAAGAAAGATGTAGTACTCATTGCCATGAAGCCATACATATGCTCAGTTTTCATTTATATTAAGCGTGCTAAGAGAATTTCATCTATGAACATGCTGAAAAAGTTAGGTCAGATTTTAGGGCCAGAGAAATTCTCTGTGGTCTTTGAGAGTTAAGATTAATGCTTTATATGGTTAGAATCGTATTAAAATTCTCTACAAGTTTGATGTTGTGAGTTTTGGCAAAAGATCATGTTTCCAAGATGTTCATGTTGGAACCAGGCGCGCGCGTTTGACAGTTCTGGAGGAAGAAGATGAAGTAGCGGGGCTGGGTCTGGCTATTTCTCACTTTTGACACCCCCCTTTTCAGTTTCACACCCCCTGGTCCAATTTCTTTATATTTTGTTATTTTGGAATTTTGATTTCATTTCTGATTTTATTATTTTATCCCCAAATATAAAAAATGCTTAAAAATATTTTCACATTTTTTTTTTACATTTTTTTAGCATATTATTCCATTTTTTCTAACATTAAAACATTTTAATACTTTTCATTATTTGTTTAATTTCAAAAACAATGAAAATAATACTTTTATTTTTATTTCTTATTTTTATTCACACTGAAAATATTTTTCTTGAATATATTTTATTTTTGTAAATATTTTATTTTATTTTATACATACTTAATATATTTAGTATATATATATATATATATATATATATATATATATATATATATATATATATATATATATATATATATATATATATATATATATATATATATATATATATATATATACTTTCATTTTATTAAATAATTAGAACAAAAATATAAAAATATTACCTTTTTATTTTTTATACTAAAAAATACCTTTTCTTCAATATATTTCATTTTTGTACATATTAATATATTTTTTTGTATATAAATAATATATAATATTATTTTCTTAAGGAAAATTAGAGTTTACCCCTTTAATAAATAAAATTAATCTTTTATTTCTTTATACTCTTGTTCATTGAAAATATTTTACATACATAAACAAATAAAAACTTCTTTTTTGCATAATACATTTTACTTAACATTTATTTATTTTGTTTATTTAAATAATTGTACATTTAAATATTGTTGCATTGAGATTCAATTTGGATGTAATAGTAATCTAGGGTTTATATTTCTTGTCAAATACCCCATATTCAAAATTGTACCCCCATCCCCATTATCATGTTGTAATAGCTTAGAATTTAAATTCTCGCACTTTACGCTTTCAATTATGCCATGATTAGAGAATTAGGGTTTGTATGCCAAAATCAAATTAATAAATAGTTTGACCTAATCAAAGACAAAAATGCATGAAAAACAAACACAATGCACACTTACACCCCTAGGGTAACAATCCACTTGTTGCCTTCAAAAATGGGTCATGGTATGCATGTTGAGTACTTTGGCAAGACAAAAACAAAACAAAAGATCATAGTCCCTCGATGACGCTATCTTAGTTGCCTAAACAAAAATGATCAAGTCCCTCAAGAAAATTGCCAAAAATACTTGACACAATTGCTATCATGGTCTATACGATGACCCGCGCCTGTCCCGTTTAACATCCTAACACAAGGTTGTTCACCAAATGCAATGGTGAAACAACATTGTTAAAAGGGTTAAAAACATAAGAAAGATCTTTGAGTAAAATAGGGTAGATAGCTCTTAGTTACTTGATCAACAACTTGCAAAACATCCTTGCTATTTTTTAAACACACTATACAACACAATTTCAAAACCCTACTTTCAAACATTGAAAACTTTTCAAAAGACAAAAACACCTTTGTATACATTCAAACAAGAATCATTACAAAGGTTGCCACGACGATGGCCTCTTTTCAAAACATCTTTCAAAACCATACACAAAGCACCATTTCAAACAATTGAAGAGCACAATTTCAAACAATTGAAAAGCAAAGCAAGTGATCTAAACAAGTAATTAAGAGCCCATGGATAACCATGGATGAGAAGGGTGCTTGCACCTTCCCTTTTCATAATCTACTCCCCGAATCCAAGAAAACATCTCAAAGGTCTTTCCTATGCTTTTTGACCTTTCCTTAGGATAAAATAAAAATTCGGTGGCGACTCTTGCTAAACCGAAACATTTGCGAACACAAAACACAAAACCTCAAGTCAGTTCTCCCACCGTATCACAGAACTGGTGACTCTGCTGGGGAAATCTTTAAAAGCGGAGTAACCTTAGGGTTTAGATCACCTTTTGCATGCTTATCTTGATTGCTTTGATTGCTTTACATTTGGTTCTCTTGTTTGGGTTTGAATCCTTCACCCGGATTTTTGGGAAACATTCATAGGTAAATAGCAATACGTTATGGAAATTGTGTGGGGTATACCGACATGGTTGAAGCAATAGCTATATTAGTGAGACATATTTGTGAGTACCGGTAGCCTTTGAGTCAATCAAAGAGAATACGGGGCTGCTGAGTGATGTCATGAAGCACTAATGAACTCTTAGAACCTTACTTGACCATCTTGGCCTTTTTTAGGGGTAGTGAGATGACCGGCTTTGGTGCAGTCCGAAGTTGGTAGATACTCGATACTACACTCATTGAGGGTTGTTTTCTTGGAATATTTTGGTCGCCAATTAAGTGGCTAAACCAAAACAATGAACACAGAAAATAATTCAGTGATATTGAGCTCTTTAGAACCCGGCTACTATTTATAGGACAGGTTGAGCCAACTAGCTTCAAGAGGGTACTTACCTATGAAACCTCATGCAAGCCTGAAATTAGGATCTTGTGTAACTTGCTTGTACATGTGCTTGTGCATACATCATGAACATCATAAAGCATCATTTGCATCCACTAACCATTTCAAGGGTTTGGATCTTCATCTTTGTTCTTGTTTTGTAGGTCATCTTCGCAGGAAAAAAATTCAAGTCAACCTTGTGAGAATCCCTCCTCAACTCAAGGAGCTTACTTCCAAGATTCTAGAGAATTATCTCTTCAGTGAAAGACATGGTAGACTTCTCAACTTGGTCAACTCTAACATTGAAGAAGATATGGTGAAAGTTCTCTTCCAGTTCTTTGACCCCCTACACCATTGTTTCACATTCCCTGATTACCAACTAGTACCTACTTTGGAGGAATTTTCTCAACTCCTAAGGATTCCAATTCTTCATCAACTACCCTACAACGGTACAGAAAAAGAACCAAAGCTTGAAGATGTTGCTCAAGCCTTAGACTTGCAACCATCTGATATCAAAGGTCATTGGGAATCCAGAAGTGGTGTCAAGGGTTTCTTGGCAAAGTTCCTGTTTGAGAAAGCACAAGACTGCTGGAATTCTCTAGATCTACAAGCTTTTGAGGAGATTGTAGAACTTCTAATCTATGGGTTGGTCTTGTTCCCAAACCCTGATCAACTTATAGATGTGAATGCTGTCAAAATTTTCATATCCTGGAATCCTGTGCCTACATTGCTTGGGGACATCCTACACTCATTTTACACACGAACAATGAGGAAAAGAGGTGTTCTCATGTGTTGTACTCCTATCCTAGCAAGGTGGTTTATTTCTCACCTTCCACAATCAGTTTTGAAGAATGAGCAGGGTTTAAGGTGGTCACAACGATTGATGACCCTCACACATTCTGATGTTCATTGGTGTTCTCGGTCCAGAGAAAATGTCATCATCATTGATCGTTGTGGGGAATTCCCTAATGTCCCACTACTTGGCATCAGGGGAGGCATTACCTACAATCCCTGTTTAGCTCTAAGACAGTTTGGATATGCTCGGAGGGATGACCCTCATGATATGTTGATTCCTGACTTGGTTTTTGACTTCGATAACGATGCGCAAGGACTTCGTCAAAGGTTCGTCAGAGCTTGGAGGATGCCCAACAAAGTGGATAGTAAGACACTGGGGCACAAGAACTCCATCCCCCTTGAGCCTTATCTCAAGTGGGTACGAACCCGCGCCCAGAATCTTATGATGCCATATCCTCACATTCTCCCCGTGATCAAAGAGCCTATTATGGAAGGAGAGGTTCCATACACCCTCCTACATCCTGACATGCCGACATCATTGGAAGAATTACAAAAGAGTTGGATCCAACTCAAAGAAGAACGGAATACTTTTGAAGCCAGCTTCTATTCCAGTGAGAAAAAGGTTTTGGAACTTACCCGCCGACTTCATGAGGAGGAAACTCTCAACACTTACATCGCGCCAAAAAGGATGTGCAATGTCTTTTTACATTAAGAATTTTGTAATATTTTTCCCATGGGGCACTTATGTACTAACGAATTTCTTCTTAATATGACGTGTGTTCTTTTTGTTTGCAATAAATTTGAGTTTCTGAATCCTTGGATGCATTACATGAATAACATATCATTCATCATATGCATAAACAGGTCTTCACACCAGGTTTCCTTATCTTTTTTCTATTTATTTCAGCAAGATGGATTTGGAGCAGACGGTTAAGGATCTGCAAGCACAAAATCCGCAATTCCAGCAACTCCTCATGACCTTAGCAAAGGGTCAAGAGGACCTTAAAGCACTGTTGGAGAAAGATAAAGAGAAAAAGAAGAAAAGGCCATGTGTGGTCATTATGGGAAGAAGGTTTGAAAACCATGCTAGAAAAGTTCTCGAGTTCCCCTCGACGTTTGATGAAGGGGCTGATAAAGGAAAAGGAACAGCGATGCCTTCTGAATCTGAGGTTGAAGAGGAGGAAGAGGAAGAAGACGAAGATTACTCCGAACAGCAATATCCCCCGGCAGATGATAAATTTAAAAATCTTGAGGATCGGTTGGGGCCATGGAGTTGTAAAGGGTACCCAATTTATATTTAGAAGAACTAGGGTTGGGCGCTGAGATCGTCATTCCTCCCAAGTTCAAAGTTCCTACATTTGCTAAGTACGACGGTCTGTCGTGTCCGAAGATGCATCTAAGGTCCTACGTCAGAAAGATCCAACCCCACTCATCTGATAAGGATCTTTGGGTCCATTTTTTTCAAGACAGTTTGTCAGGCACAAAATTGGACTGGTTCTATCAACTCGAGAGATCGGAGGTTCATAACTGGGAAGACTTAGTTGCTGCTTTCTACCGACAATACCAATACAATGCTGATTTAGCACCTACTCATACTCAACTACAGAGTATGGGTATGGCTTCTAACGAGGGATTTAAAGAGTATGCCCAGAAGTGGCGTGATCTGGCTGGAAGGGTGCAGCCACCATTGTCGGATAGAGAGCTGGTTGACATGTTTTTAGGGACCCTGTCTGGCCCTTTCTTCAATCATTTAATTGGGAGTTCCTCCGCGGGATTCACCGAATTAATTCTGACCAGTTTCAAGAGTGTGTGGCCATCCTTACTGCTGATAATGGTCTTGGTTTTTCCGATGCTGATTTGACCCCTAAGGGAAGGAAACACAATGACACGCTGCATGCCTCAGTAGAATGCAGGGGAACCACACTTGCCCATGTCCTGGTGGATACCGATTCATCTTTGAATGTACTACCGAAGAAGGAGTTGGATAGACTGGACTGTGAAGGTTTGACCCTGAAGCCTAGTAACACGTTGTTAGAGCCTTCGACGGTTATAAGAGGATGGTTCATGGAGAAGTGGACATTCCTATCAAAGTGGGCACAGAAATTTTCAACTCCACCTTTTATGTGATGGACATCCGTCCTTCATATTCTTGCTTGTTGGGAAGGTCGTGGATCCACAATGCTAGGGAAGTCACTTCCTCTCTGCACCAAATACTAAAATATCCAGTTCAGGGAAAGATTATAACGGTTCATGGGGAGGAAGAGTACATGATAAGTCACCTCAACTCCTTCCGCTATGTGGAGTTAGATGGCGAGTTCATAGAAACGCCTTTCCAACATTTTGAAGAGGTTCCTCTTGAAGTCGCAGTTGCGAAGACAATGAATGATGTGCCTATTATTTCCAAGCCTGTGTCTAGGATGGCATGCCTCAAAGATGCAGAGGCTGTAATCAAAGAAGGAAGGAGTACAATATGGGGGCAACTTCCTGATTTTCCTCACAAGATAGACAAGTTCGGACTAGGTTTTACTGCTGCTGGCCAGAAAGTTGTGCGTCGCTCCAGGGCCGGAGGACCACCCGTAAAAATCACTCACCGTGGAATTAATGCCTTAGAAGATGATGATGAAGAAGACAACTTTGAAGATTGGATCTTTCCAACCGTCGAAGGAGGATTAAGCAACTGAGAAGCGAAGGACTTTATTCCTATCACTTTCATCAACCAATAATTTATCTTTGAACAATTTCCTATTTTGGTCTGTAATAACTAAACAATTCGTACACTATTTTCACCTTATGCCTTGCCCGGGGCATATAGGTCCATTTGTAAGGGCTTGATTTTCTTCAATATAATATGCCATGTTTAATGAATCATTGGACGTTTTCATCTATAAACTGTTGTGTTCATTTTCTTTCCTTTTACATTGTGTTTCGTTTAAGGATGGCTATCCCTTACACACACCCACACTCACAAAATGCAGGTATCCATCCACTCCAGATTCCATGGGTGACTATTATGCTTTAGCCTTTGGTGACTCTGAAGATTTGGTCAATCATGCTGAGTACGAAGTTGACGAAGACTGTGAAGTGCCGGGAGAGTTAGCCAGACTTCTGCAACAAGAAGAGAGGGCTATTCTGCCCCATGAAGATTTGCTAGAGACCATCAACTTGGGAACAGAGGAATACAAGAAAGAGGTTAAGGTGGGTGTCAACCTGGAACCAAGTTTCAAAGAGCGCTTAGTGTAGTTATTGAATGAATATGTTGAAATCTTCACCTGGTCCTATGAAGACATGCCGGGACTAGACCCAGACATTGTGGTTCACCGTCTCCCTACAAGAGAAGATTGTCCATCGATCAAACAAAAAGTCTACCGAATGAGGCCCGACATGTCTGAAAAGATCAAAGCTGAGGTGATGAAGCAATTCAATGATGGCTTTCTGGCTGTTACTTCCTATCCATAATGGGTTGCTAACATTGTGCCTGTGCCTAAGAAGGATGGCAAAGTCAGAATGTGTATGGACTATAGGGACCTAAACAGGGCCAGCCCTAAAGATGATTTTCCCCTACCACACATCGACATCTTGGTTGACAACACAGCTTAACACAAGGTATTTTCCTTCATGGATGGGTTCTCGGGATACAACCAGATCAAAATGGCCCCCGAAGACATGGAGAAAACTACTTTTTTCATGCAGTGGGGTACCTTCTGCTACAAAGTGATGCCATTTGGACTGAAGAATGTCGGGGCAACCTATCAACGCGCCATGGTAGCTTTGTTTTATGACATGATACATCATGAGATTGAAGTCTACTTAGACGACATGATAGCCCGTTCACAGACAAAACAAGAACACCTCGATCATCTGCAAAAGCTGTTTGTCAGATTGAAGGAGTATAAGCTCAGACTGAACCCAAGCAAGTGCACTTTTGGAGTCAGGTCTGGTAAACTTTTGGGATTTATCGTCAGCAACAAAGGCATTGAGGTTGATCCTTCTAAAGTCAAAGCTATACAAGAAATGCCTGCCCCCCGCACTGAAAAGGAGGTTAGAGGTTTCTTGGGACGCCTAAACTATATTGCGAGGTTCATCTCTCACCTAACATCTACCTGCGAGCCAATCTTCAAGCTGTTGAAGAAAGATCAGGTGATTGAATGGAACAAGGATTGTCAAGTTGCTTTTGATAAGATCAAGGAGTATTTACTGGAACCTCCTATTTTGATGCCACCCGTCGAAGGAAGGCCGTTAATCATGTATCTAACTGTTTTGGATAACTCAATGGGGTGCGTACTGGGCCAACATGACGAGTCTGGCCGAAAAGAGCATGCCATTTATTACCTTAGTAAAAAGTTTACCGACTGTGAGACTCATTACTCACTACTCGAGAAAACTTGTTGCGCTTTAGTATGGGCTGCTCGCCGGTTAAGGCAGTATATGTTGAGTCATACCACTTTGCTGATTTCCAAGATGGATCTGATCAAGTATATCTTCGAGAAGCCTGCTTTATCTGGAAGAATCGCTAGATGGCAAATGATCCTGACTGAGTATGATATCCAGTATACTACCCAAAAAGCTATAAAGGGGAGTGTACTAGCTGACCATCTAGCTCATCAAGCCGTCGAAGATTACCAATCTATGAGATTCGACTTCCCTGACGAAGACATCATGACATTGGACAACATTGAAGGTAACAGACCGTATGATGGACCTGAACAAGGATCCCGATGGACCCTGTACTTTGATGGTGCTTCAAATGCACTTGGCAACGGTATCGGTGCGGTACTCATTTCTCTAGAAGGGTGCCATACACCCTTCACTTCCCGACTTTGCTTCAATTGTACCAACAACATGGCTAAATATGAAGCTTGCATCTTTGGTCTCAAGGCTGCTGTAGACTTGGGAATCAAATCTTTGGTCGTATTTGGGGACTCATCTTTAGTTATCAGTCAAATCAAAGGAGAGTGGGACACTAGACATCCTAATCTTATCCCATACAAAGAACATGTCTTGACATTGTTGCCTCATTTCGAGCAGATTACTTTCGAGCACTTCCCGCGAGAAGAAAATCAGCTAGCAGATGCTCTGGCTACAATGTCTTCCATGTTTAAACTCAACTGGGATAATGAGGCTCCCCAAATCACCATCGAGCGAATGGACGAACCTGCGCACTGTCATGAGATTAATAACGAAGAAGTAGTGGAACAACCCTAGTTTCATGAAATCAAAAGGTATCTCCAGACTCGAGAATACCCTGAAGGAACTTCCGTCAATGACAAAAAGTTCTTAAGGAGATTTACTGCCAAGTTCTTCCTAAGCAATGGTATCCTTTATAAGCGCAGCCATGATTGTGTTCTACTTCATTGTGTGGACAAGGTTGAAGCAGAGTTGATCATGACCGAAATACATAGTGGCACATTTGGCACCCACTTAAGCGGACATACGATGGCTAAGAAGATTCTAAGGGAAGACTACTACTGGTCTACCATGGAAGCAGATTGTCATCAACATTCCCGTACTTGTCACAAATGTCAAGTCTAGGCTGACAAGGTACATATTCCTCCTATTCCTCTCAATGTTCTAACAGCTCCTTGGTCATTCGCGATGTGGGGCATCGACATGATTGGAGAGATCAAGCCTACGGCATCAAATGGACATCGCTTCATCCTAGTGGCTATTGATTACTTTACCAAGTGGGTCGAAGCAGCTTCCTTCGCCTCCGTTACAAAGAATGTGGTTTCCTGCTTCATCAAGAAGAATCTCATATGCCGGTATGGTATCCCCGACAGGATCATCACAGACAACGGTACAAATTTGAACAACACTATAATCACCGCTCTGTGTGAGCAGTTCAAGATTTATCGTCACAATTCATCTCCTTATCGGCCAAAGATGAACGGTGTTGTTGAAGCTGCGAACAAAAATATCAAGAAGATCATTCAAAAGATGACAGTCACCTACAAGGACTGGCATGAGATGTTACCGTTTGCTCTGCACGGATATCGTACCACAGCACGTACTTCAACAAGGGCAACCCCTTTTTCTTTGGTATACGGCATGGAAGCTGTTTTACCTATGGAGGTTCAGATTCCTTCCTTAAGGATCATGAAAGATTCCGGTTTGAGTGAAGACGATTGGATTTAGACCCGGCTTGATCAACTTAATTTGATCAACGATAAGCGACTTACTACTGTTTGTCATGGTCAGACGTATCAAAAACGGATGATCAAGGCTTTCAACAAGAAAGTCAGACGTCTAGTATATCAAGTCGGAGATCTGGTAATCAAGCGGATCATCTTGCCGCAAAGTGATCCCAGGGGCAAGTGGACTCCTACTTACGAAGGACCATTTGTGATCAAGAACATCTTTTCTGGTGGGGCAATGATTTTGACCACCATGGACGGTGACGACTTGCCGCACCCTGCGAATACAGACATAGTCAAAAGATACTACGCATAAAATGACCCGACAAGTTGAAAACCCGAAAGGGCGATTTGGGCAAAAATGGGCATCCCGGTGAATCAAAAACCCGAAAGGGCGGTTCAGGCAAAAATTAGGGATAAACAAAAAAATATGTACACCCGGTAAGTTGAAAACCCGAAAGGGTGACTTGGGCAAAAAAGGGTTTCCCGGTGGACTGAAAACCCGAAAGGGTGGTCCAGGAAAAAATTAGGGATTTAAAGTGTATGACTATGTCTCGTCGGATCACTTTAAGGACAATCTCTTCACCAACAAGCTCCAAGCTTCTGATCAATCCAATCATCGGCGGACGAAGCAGCGAATGGACAAGATACTCAGAGTTGTGAAGACCATAGCAGAATGGGAACCCCATGGAATTATTGCACATAGCCATCTTTCTTTTGTATAAAAAATTTCTCAATTTACGACAACATTCTCTTACTAGGATGTCTGTCTCCTTTGTACAAAGACACTTACAAAAGTTAATACAAAGATACTTCAAGTGCAGAAATTTGCTTGCCTTTTCTTTTTTACACTTATGTTTTATTTGAAAACGTCCAATGTTTTGTTAAATAGGCATATGCATTTGAATATAATCACTGCTTACAAATAAAACGAAATTGAGAAAGGATAATTACTGATAGGTTGAAGGTGTAAGAAGATATCCTTGTGCTATTCCAGAAGAAATCCCCTGCAGTATGTCATTCAGATCCTCAATAAAGCTAAAACCTTGGAGTATATATCCCCAGCGGAGTTAAATTTCAAGATCCCCAACGGAGCCAGTGTATTCTAAACTTTATTCCCCAGCGGAGTTTAGTTTCAAAGTTCCCATCAGAGTTTAAACTCCTGATCCCCAGTGGAGCCCGAAAACCCTGAAATACCTATCCCCCAGCGGAGCTAGAATATTCTAAACCTTCTTCCCCAACAAAGTCAATTTTCCAAACTATCAATCCCCATTAGGGACCATTCAATTTTCGCCAACTTCCCATGTAGATTGGCGTACAACCCAAGCTCCTGATTTCCCCGTCCGAGTAAACACTCTCCCCACAGAGTTAATCCCCAATAGACTGAGGATTCTAGTTCCTGTTTCTCCATTTGAAGCCTCCCAGGTTTTGATTCCCCAGTAGAGGTCGTCAGAGTTTTCCTTATTTCCCAGGAAAGTCATGAAGGATTCTCATTCCCCGAAGAAGTTGTCGAAGCTCTTGTTAAAACCCCACAAGTCACCAAGGACTTTCAATCCCCAGCGGTGGTCCCAGGATTTCTCATTCTCGACAATCAAAGATCTTTAATCCCCAAGCAGTCAGCAAGGATTTCTCATCTTCAACAATCAAATATTTTGAGTCCTCAGCATCGGTCAGGATTCACTTTCCCTGGCAGCAGTCAAGGATTTCATTGTCTCCAGTTATCAAGGATTTTTTTCCTCAGCAAGACAGCTAATCAGCTTACATGCACATCCATTACATTCATATATTATAAACATTGATGAAACATATTCTATTGCATCACACATATCATACAACATGACTTTGTGTTTAGCTAACATTTTACCCTTTAACAGGATAAGATTAAAAAGCTATCATTAACAACTATTCAGAGATTTCAGATACAGTATGGATACACCCCAGACAAGGCGGTCATTCTACTACTCATTCGGACTTCAGTAATCAGATACAGTATGGATACGCTCCAGACACGGCATCCATTCTATTTCTCATTCAGATTCGACTATCAGCTTCAAGTTCAGATACGCTCTAAACACGGAAGCCATTCTGGCCCTCACACCAGAAGTTTGATTCTCCCCAATGCAGTTGCCACAGAAGTCATTTTGTCACTTATTCAGATCCCAGTTACAGTTTCAGATACACTCCAGACACGGAAGTCATTGTACTACTCGTACAAATCTCAATTTCAGATACAGTCCAGATACGCCCCCAGACACGGTTGCCATTCTGTTACTCATTCGGAATTTATCCCCAGCACACAGTTGCTCCATACACATATGTTTCTCTGTTACCCATTCACAATACAGATATACTCCAGACACGACATTCATTCTAATATTCATTCAAAGTTCAACTACAGTTACAGCTCGGATACGCTCTAAACACATACGCTATTCCCTTGCTCATACAAACCCAATCTCCAGATACAACTCAGATACGTTCCATATAAGGATACCATTCTGATGTTCATTCTACTGATTTTCAACAAAAAAATCTTAGATGGCGTCTTTAAGCCCATCTCCAGCAAGATTCTACTATCTCCAAATGGCATCTTTAAGCCCATTCCCTCATATACGTTTTTGACGAGTGCAAATTTACGGGCACTCTTGTGTCCAATCCTCTTTTACCTTCGAGCCACGAAAGGCAAACTTGCCAATCTAACTCTTAGGGTTCAAGAAGATTGAATAGGGGCAAATGTTGTACCCCAAAATTTTCCCTCTCATTTTATCAACATTTCTCATCACAAGGCTCTTGGAACTCAAGATCAAGCTAGGGTTTGCTCTGCTCAAGACACCTCCTTGCATTGTTGACCTAAATTAGGGTTTGAGTTTGCACAGGGATTTTTGGACCTTCAATGCCCAAATTGACTTTCATACTTCATGTTGGACTCATAAGTTTGTCCATACCAAGTTTCAAGCCTTGAATCAAATTTTTGCCCAGTCATTTGGACAGTTGACCTAGAAATCAGCTGTATTGGGGAAAAAGTCAACTGTGACCAATTTACAGTCAAACCTCATGAATTTTGACCCACATAAACATCATGAACTCATATGAACCATTTTATCAAGTTTGGACTACAAATCCACAAGAAATTTGATTAGATCACCAAAAGGGCAAATGGTCATTTTTAGGATTTTGACTGTACAAAGGCAATTTTTGACTGTTTGACCTAACCAATGGAAAATCAAGTTCAATCATGGACTCAAGGACTCAATGACATTATCTTGCCTATTCAAAAAGTTCAAAAGATCTCAAATGCATAGGTTTGACAGATGAATTTTTCAGTCAACTGATCAAATTTTGACTGTACACTAAAGAGTCAAACTTTGACTTTTTGGTCAAAATCAAGTTCCAAGGGTCATTTTTCATCAAGATGTGTCAAATTATGAAACTTGTTCATCAAGAAACCCAAAATTGCAAATTAGGGTTTGAAATTGAAAAAATTTCATAACTTAGAATTTTTCTAAGTTATGAAATTTTCTTAATTTTTCCTAACTTTGCCCCACATTTTCACCAAGATGCAAATGGATTCAAACAAAATTTACAACATGAAAGTTGTATTCCATCACAAAATATACAACTTTGATTCACAAAGTTTTCTCAAAAGAAGCTTGGATCTCAAGTTATGATTTTTGGAACAAGGGTCCCTAAAACTTTTAACTTAGAGAAATTTTGCCCTAGTTTAGGCAGGATTTTGACCCATCTTCTTCGCCATTTTTCACATAGTTCCACTTGGAGTCTAAAGTTGAACTTCAAAGATGGATTGTAGTACATGTTGCAAGCTTTCCAAATTGTCTAAGAACTCCTCAAACACATTTGTGGTTAGGGATAATCGAATGCTTGAAGTTGGCAAAAACTCACTTTGATCCATGGCCAATACATGTTCATACAAGTTGCAAAATCTGTCCAAACTAGCTTTGTACTTGTTTACAGGTCTCTAAACCAATTCACACTCAAAAATTAATTGCAAATACATTAGACATTGGTATTGTTCTGATCAATGGAGCTTGGCACAATGAATAAATCCATTTTGGGCATAAAGGTAGCACTACCATTTACATAAAGCATGCTTTATGTCAAATTGCATTTCTTGAGCCATACACCAAGCCCTTTGTTGCAAACAAGGCTCCCTAATGTCAGGAAAAGTTCAACAACTTTGTGCAGCTAGGTTATAAGCCAGTACAGCCATAGTATTGTCAACTCTCACTTTTTACTTCAAAACCAAGTAATTGTGCAAAAGGTCAACAAATTGCATATCTGATATATTCAACTCTTGCCAACATTCAAAACAAGTTTTGTGCATTGCCTTGAGCCAGAAACATGAATTGTTGAGCCCTCAAGCCTTCCAGAACACCAAATCACGTTCTTCTTGCAAAACAGGGCACTCCCTGCAGATTCACAACCATCACACTAACCACTCGTGTGTTTGGCCTCAAACTTGTTCCAATACCTTCCATTCAACTCACTCAAGCTATCCCAAACCTCCATTGCCAACTGTAACTCCATTTACAGTGTTCACAATTTCTATTTTGAAGCTTTGCAGGTTGAGTTCTATAGAGAGATTCAGACCATTTTAAAGCAAACTAAGCATTGGGAAAGGTCCAGGGAACATCAAGCAAGCTCAAAAGAACCTCAAGCCTCACTGAAAGTTGCTGCATTGCCATACTCGAGCTTGACTGAAACAGGTATTTCTCAAACTTCTATCTCTCTATTTAGGAACATTTAGCCTTAGGTTTGTGAAAGAAAGAAGTAGTACTCATTGCCATGAAGCCATACATATGCTCAGTTTTCATTTATATTAAGCGTTCTAAGAGAATTTCATCTATGAACATGCTGAAAAAGTTAGGTCAGATTTTAGGGCCAGAGAAATTCTCTGTGGTCTTTGAGAGTTAAGATTAATGCTTTATATGGTTAGAATCGTATTAAAATTCTCTACAAGTTTGATGTTGTGAGTTTTGGCAAAAGATCACGTTTCCAGGATGTTCAAGTTGGAACCAGGCGTGCGCGTTTGACAGTTCTGGAGGTATAACATGAAGTAGCTGGGCTGGGCCTGGCTATTTCTCACTTTTGACACCCCCCTTTTCAGTTTCACACCCCCTAACCCAATTTCTTTATATTTTGTTATTTTGGAATTTTTATTTCATTTCTGATTTTATTATTTTATTCCCAAATATAAAAAATGCTTAAAAATATTTTCACATTTTTTTAACATTTATTTAGCATATTATTCCATTTTTTCTAACATTAAAACATTTTAATACTTTTCATTATTTGTTTAATTTTAAAAACAATGAAAATAATACTTTTATTTTTATTTCTTATTTTTATTCACACTGAAAATATTTTTCTTGAATATATTTTATTTTTGTAAATATTTTATTTTATTTTATACATACTTAATATATTTAATATATATATATATATATATATATATATATATATATATATATATATATATATATATATATATATATATTATATATATATATATATATATATATATATATATATATATATATATATATATATATATATATATATATATATATATATATATATATATATATATATATATATATATATATATATATATATATATATATATATATATATATATATATATATATATATATATATATATATATATATATATATATATATATATATATATATATATATATATATATATATATATATATATATATATATATTTAATTATTTCATTTTATTAAATAATTAGAACAAAAATATAAAAATATTACCTTTTTTATTTTTTATACTAAAAAATACCTTTTCTTCAATATATTTCATTTTTGTACATATTAATATATTTTTTTGTATATAAATAATATATAATATTATTTTCTTAAGGAAAATTAGAGTTTACCCCTTTAATAAATAAAATTAATCTTTTATTTCTTTATACTCTTGTTCATTGAAAATATTTTACATACATAAACAAATAAAAACTTCTTTTTTACATAATACATTTTATTTAACATTTATTTATTTTGTTTATTTAAATAATTGTACATTTAAATATTGTTGCATTGAGATTCAATTTGGATGTAATAGTAATCTAGGGTTTATATTTCTTGTCAAATACCCCCTATTCAAAATTGTACCCCCCTCCCCATAATCATGTTGTAATAGCTTAGAATTTAAATTCTCGCACTTAACGCTTTCGATTATGCCATGATTAGAGAATTAGGGTTTGTATGCCAAAATCAAATTAACAAATAGTTTGACCTAATCAAAGACAAAAATGAATGAAAAACAAACACAATGCACACTTGCACCCTTAGGGTTACAATCCACTTGTTGCCTTAAAAAATGGGCAATGGTATGCATGTTGAGTACTTTGGCAAGACAAAAACAAAACAAAAGATCATAGTCCCTCGATGACGCTATCTGAGTTGCCTAAACAAAAATGATCAAGTCCCTCAAGAAAATTGCCAAAAATACTTGACACAATTGCTATCATGTTCTATACGATGACCCGCGCATGTCCCGTTTAACATCCTAACACAAGGTTGTTCACCAAATGCAATGGTGAAACAACACTGTTAAAAGGGTTAAAAACATAAGAAAGATCTTTGAGTAAAATATGGTAGATAGCTCTTAGATACTTGATCAAAAGCTTGCAAAACATCCTTGCTATTTTTCAAACACACTACACAACACAATTTCAAAATCCTACTTTCAAACATTGAAAAATTTTCAAAAGACAAAAACACCTTTGTATACATTCAAACAAGAATTATTACAAAGGTTGCCACGATGATGGCCTCTTTTCAGAACATCTTTCAAAACCACACACAAAGCACCATTTCAAACAATTGAAGAGCACCATTTCAAACAATTGAAAAGCAAAGCAAGTGATCTAAACAAGTAACTAAGAGCCCATGGATAACCATGGATGAAAAGGGTGCATGCACCTTCCCTTTTCATAATCTACTCCTCGAATCCAAGAAAACATCTCAAAGGTCTTTCCTGTTCTTTTTGACCTTTCCTTAGGATAAAATAAAAAGTCGGTGGCGACTCTTGCTAAATCAAAACATTTGCGAACACAAAACGCAAAACCTCAAATCAGTTCTCCCACCGTATCACAATCATAACAAAAAAAAATTGTACCAGTATCAACACTTACCATTCTTGAAATCATACTCATCTCCTCGCATTTCTAACTCCGACTCGCGATTCAAAATATTCCAACAACTTCAACCACTTTTACAATCACTCACAAGGATCCCACGACAAGGTCTACAACAATATGTCACTCTATCAACGTTCAAACATTGACATCTTACGCAAGGGCTACTCAAACGGACAACTTCAGAGTCCACCAGCAGCGCTGAAACATCACAACTTTATAAATTCCATCTTCTAAAAAAATTATCCTTGTTACTTAACAATCACCTTCAGAAACATCAAGGATTTACACTTTACTCGTATATCAACAACTGTTACATTGCTCATCATCCTTCGATAAGTAAACATCAACAATGTCTGATCATCCTCCCACAAGATGCTCCAACTTGATTAACAAACAAAATCTTGGATCCATGTCACCTTCGGATTCAGGAAACAACAAAACTTCAACAATACTCGTACTGTCGCCATCAACAACATACTGAACTAACATCTTACAACCGAAACATATCCGAGAAGCAAAGCTTCTCACCCACTTATCTTAAAACCAACTCCTACATACAATCGATTGGAAAAGCAAACAAGTACGGACAGTGTGTCGCACACATGTCACATACTAAGAAACAACACATCGACAGTATTCAACTGTCACACTACTCTACTGACTCAATAACTTGGTCAGAAGGATCGACCTGCTCTGATACCACTAATGTAACACCCCATTTCTACCCAACGAATTATATAAAATCAGAGTTACAAATTTTCCAACAAATAAATAGAATGCTACACTTTCAACCTAGAAACAACGACATTCAATCACATGTAGTTCAGATACATAACACATAAAATTCGGATGAACCGATAACAACCTGTTTAGTCTTTTAAAAATAAAATAACTTTCGTTGCTACGCAGTAGATTCGTAAATTCAACTGAAAACATCATAACATCTTGTCCAACTCAAAACGCATTTAAGACAACAAGTCTTTAATGAAAACAACTTAAAAATTCAACAACATAATGAAAACCATCAATAAAGAAAACATGCGTTCATCCCCCGAGTGCTACGTATCAGAGCGAAAACACCGACACAAAGTAACGAAGGTATCAACTATCCTTCTTGATTACCTGCATGTTACCAACAGAGGACAACATTCAAACAGAAGGGGTGAGATATCAAACCATATATTTGAGTGTATGATAAACAATTTATTAGATCAGATTATATAAAATCACCACTTCACAACTTTCAACCAACATCAATCATCACAAGTCAACAACACAACATGTTAAATATGCAACATGAAATGTGACTCGTTACAATGTACATGCATGTGGTACCAATGAAGCAATGAAGCAAAACTCCCAACTTAGAAATCGGCCAATTAATAGAGGCGCCATCAAGGCATAAGCCTTCAATTTAATTTGCCAATTCAGGCCAACTTGCCGAGCATCAACTCTAACTTGATATATTATGTATGTGACACAATATGAATGTCAGAATGGCAACAACACAATTTCATAGTAACGCAACAACAAACCAACATTAGCTTAAGCCTACAACTTAAAATTTTGCCCATAAATAGAGGCGGTTCAACAAAATTTACTACAACTAAATCGCGTAATTATTCTGACTATTATGACTATTTTCAATTAATTAATTATCGGCTAAAAGTTCAATTATTTCTAATTACAAAACTTCTATAATATTATTATACTAATGATACTAAATTATTATTATTATTATTATTAATATAATTTAATAATGAAACATTATAAATATAAATTGAAACAGAATTCTCAACTTAATCTATCATATATAGCTACAGTATAAAAGTAGTGTATATATGTATGTTATTTTCTTCTTCGCTACAGTATCCAAATAATATATATATATATATATATATATATATATATATATATATATATATATATATATATATATATATATATATATATATATATATATATATATATATATATATATATATATATATATTATAGCACTAAGTACTTAATTTGTTTCTACAGTAAGATAGCATATTGATATTAATTGGAAATTTTAACTTACTCTAGTGACAACTCTAAACTTACTCTAGTGACAACTCTAAATATGTTGGAATTACGCAAAACAAATAAAATTGACTTTTAATGATATGAAACAACTTTATTGATAACTTTAACATCAATATTGACAATTCTAACAACCCTATTGATAACCAATTGACAACTTTATTAATAGTTCTAACAACTCTATTAGAATAGAAATTAATCTGAATTAACTATTTATCCAAATACTTATCTCTAATTCATAACTTCTACAAAATATTATTAATATTATTATTATTATTATTATTATATTAATTTTATATATATATATATATATATATATATATATATATATATATATATATATATATATATATATATATATATATATATATATATATATATATATATATATATATATATATATATATATATATATATATATATATATATATATATATATATATATATATATATATATATATATATATATATATATATATATACCAGTAAACTTGAAATATTCTCAACTAGTGCCACTACAGTATATGTGTTAACAAAGTAATGCTACACTACAATATATACATTAAAACTTTAAAAAAGGATTTTCGTGTGTGTGTAAGAAAGGATAGCGCATAGTAGGTGTAACTAATTATCTTCAATTGGACTCATATGTGTTCTTAATTTCTCTATAGTACCTTGATACTCATAAAGGTGCAATGTACCTATCAGTATAACTAAACAATATTTAAACCCACATATACCAATATACTTCAAAAAAGTGATGCTACAAGAATATCACCAATATATTAATTCTAAACACATTTAATCATCACATATCAAAGAATATCATCAAAACCAAACAATATCAAAACCATAAAAATTAAGGATTTCAACTTAAACATGTTTCTATCGATTAATACACTATTATAGAGCCAGAATCTCACTCTTACTTTGAATTAAAGGTTGCTCTAACTCTCTGATTGCAGCTAGTTTTGCCTTCTCTTTACACTTCTAGGTATCTCTTCAAAACCCCTTATTTCTTCTTTTCTACTACTTTCTACGTTACTGCATCAAACTTTCTTAATCTTTCTAATTAACCTAATTTCTTGTTATTATAACTAATCCTAGTAATAATATTATTATTTCTAATAGACTCAACTTACACACCCCACCTATTACTACTTCTAACCATCAAAATAGGTTCAACTAATATTCTACTAATATTCTATACTTTCTAATATTATTTATTAATATTATTAATCAACTTAATTAACAACTTAGCAACATATAACAATGTTTCACACATTTCAATAAATAATTCGAAAATAATTTAATTAAATAATAAATTAAATTATCGGACGTTACATCCCTCACATCAAATGATATGGTTCCTTACCAACCAATGGTAAAGTAGCAGTACTATCTAAAGAAGGGGGAAAAGAAAAATGACTTTTGAGTAGGTAGATTGCTCGCATTTGCTTGCTCACAAACAAAATTATTTCCACACTTCACACTTTCAAAACATCTTTCAAAACAAATCATTCTGTATACATTCTCAAGGATACAAGAATAATTACAAAATGGCCTTACATTGGCATTTTCAAAACATCTTTCTAAACACTTTCTTTCAACAAATATTTTCAAAACCAACACTTTGTATACATTCTCAACAATATGAGAATCATTGCAAAGTTTGCCAAACCTAGGTGTTTTCAAAATATTTTCAAAGTTACACAAACACAAAGCATTTTTAAAGTGATCAAGCAATTAAGAGTCCATAGATAACTACGGATGAAAAGGGTGCTAACACCTTCTCTTTTCATAACCTACCCCCGAACTCAAGAAAATATCTCAAAAGGTTTTTCCTGTTCTTTTCACCCTTTCCTTTATTGGATAAAAGAAAAGTCGATGGCGACTCTTTCTATCCACAACTTTTGCGATAAGACGCAAAACTCCCAAGTCAGTTCTCCCACTGTATTACAGGAACAATGATGATTTGATCGGGGGTCTTTTGCTAAATTATCCTCACTTTCGAGGGACATGACCAATATTCATGAGGAAACAAGAGAGGTTACTCTAGAGGTGCAAAGTATTAAAAGTATGTATTTTTTAGTTATTTTATCTTGAGAATTAGGATTTTCTAGATTGCTTTTAGTCTTGCAATGTAAACCTTAATTACTAACAGTTAAAGTGCAGAATATAAAGTCCTACGCTATTACATGGCTTTGTGAGAGATACATAAGTATAGAAAATGCGGGAAAATAAATCTACGATATTACATTGATAGTGTGACCTATACAGTTTTTTTTAGGAATTTAAATAGCAAATAAAGAAAATAAGAAAAAAATGTTAGAAATTTTTTTTAAAGACCCAAAATCTAAGTGTTTAATGTTTTTTGATGTTTTTGTAGAAAATAATTTAAGTGATAATAATAGTAATTAAAACTTAAATTCTAATTTATTTTTATATTGAGAAAATGATAATTAATTAATAAATAAAATATATTAAAAAATTTAATTATTGATTAAAAACCTAAACCCTAATTTGTTATAATTTTGAAAAAATTAGGTTTGTTAATGGTTAATTAAAAAGGAATTAAATAAGTAAAAGAAAGAAAATTAGGGTTTAGAAAATAAAAGAACCAAAATGCATGGGGTGGGAGTTGAAACCATGCTCTTGAGGTCACAGGTATGCCTTCCATCCACTGGGCTAGTGTTGCATTTATGACATGAGAACAGGAATGAATCAATATATTATAAACCTATGTTAAAACCTGAAAAAAGAAATAATTTTGACAAAAGGTTGGCTCGAACCCACGCCCTTTGCAATACCGGCCATCACTCTTACCACCAGGCCATCTGTGTTATGCGTTAGTATGAACACTACCATTCAATATAATATAAATAAAAATCAAACAATCATAAGTCAAACAAAATTACACGCGTGTGTTAGTGGGTGGGGTCAGGATTCTAAATGGACCAGTGAGAGGGTGACACGCTTAGGTCGATTGAGTCAAAAAGTTGACTGACGGAGAAGTGACAGGAACCCTAGCTTTGGTCATCTTCTCCGATGAGCTCCACTTTCAAACCTGCAAATTATGCAAAATCGAAACACAAGATGAACCCTATCACCCTAATTTTACCCTTGCGAATCCAATGGTGGCATTGGTTTGACCTGAAAGTGCCTGTAGAGTAAGTTTCAAAGAAAAAAGTATATCACATTTCATCAATGGTGATTCATGATTATAACGATATAAACTCCATGTAATGACTACAACCTGTTTTAACCATTCATATATGAAGATCCAGATGGTTAGAAACAATCAACAATGCATGGAATTAAAAATATGAATGATGGAAACGAATGCAATCGGAGATGATAAACATGATTGTTTCAAGCATGGGAAACTATTGAAGATCACCTATACTTACTCTATGGATGTTTAGGAGATGATTTAAAGGCTTAGTTCGGATTGAAATTGCTTAGAACTTGCAACTCAAATGCTTGCACTTTTTGAGAAATTTTCTCTTTGAAACCTGTTGCACCCCAAAATTTACCCTCTTGATTTCAGAATTTTTATTTGGCTTATATTTCATTTGCATATGCATCCATACATTGGTTCTATTGTTATAGGATTAAGGTACGTCACTAAAGCATCGACTATTTATCAGAAGCGTCAAAGGCTTTGAGCAGGCAATTCAATCAGCTGAGGAACGGTTTATTACCATGTTCTATTCCTGTGTATTTTCTCATGTCTTGGGCAATATAAGGGAACCAGAGGTTTTGATCTAATTCAGAACAGTTCGGGTTAAAAATTTGTTTCGGTGTACTTTTTTGTGCTGAAATTTGATCATCAAATCCATGTTAATATTATCTTCACTTTTCGTATTCGGTCCGGGAGCCAATTATGTGCAGATGGCGGTCAAATAATTTTATTACTGAGATTTGAGGTTACCGATCAACGGTGTTTCGGGCATTCAGAAATCTATAACTCGAATTTGATATACTGTCTCAAGGTGGTTCTTTCTCCATTGAATTTGTCTCAATGTCCTCTCCAACTTTCATGTTCGAGCAAAAAGTTAATTCTCGAAGAAAGATCTCCGAATTCGCAAATCAGTTAAAGTTGAATAGTGGAAAATACTGATAAACAGTTGGTTGAACCGTGTTTTGTGCGCACTAAAAATTCATACCTTGAAGCTTGTGGCTCGTTTTGAACCCGTTCTAGTGGCCAAAATTCTGTCTCGATGTAATCTACATTTTCATCTCTCACGGTCGGAAGCTAATTCTGCTCAGGAAGGCACCGAAAATATGGATTTATCAAGTATTTTCACACAGGAAAATTGTGGCAAATGTTTATCTCCACCACATCTAAAAAATCATAACTCGGTCGATTTTTATCGTATCGAGCCCGCTCTGGTGGCATTGTCTCGCAAGTTGAGTTAGATAAATTTTGGTTTCCATTTTCAAGAGCCAAAGGTAACCTGAAGGCTTCCATTTTTGGCCCGAAACGTGTGCAACTCACTGAAAATTCTGAAGCTGGGAATTAAAGTTGTCTGGGGCGAAATTTTAAAGATTCATAACTAAATCACCATCTATCCGATTGAGCCCATTTTCGGACAGGAGTTCGTTCACAATGTCGGCTACATTTTGGTTTAATATTTCAACCTCAAAAATCGCACCAAGTTTCCTGTGAATTTGCCCGGAACGTGTCGCACTCAAGTTAATTAAAATTATGCATTACTATTTATGGATATTTGAGACCCATTAATCAAATTCACTCACATAAGCCCATACTGTAAGTATGAAGTGCGCCTAAGAGGGGGGTGAATTAGGTACTTTAAAAATTCTGGTTTTAGTGATGATGGATATTATTTTTCTGGATTAGAGGAGTTTATGAAAGAGTAAAGTGCAGAAAAATAAAGAGACACGAGCGATATATCCTGGTTCCCCTCACAGTCCGAGAGTACTCCAGTCCCCTTTTAACATGAAAGAGATTTCCTTATTGTGGCAAACTTAAACAAGAACTACCAAAAAAAATCCAAGAACAATCCTCTTGGACCAAGAACAATCCTCTTGGATTTTCACTATGTCAACAATGAGAACAATCCTCTCAAAGTGACTACACTTGTATCCAACAATCCTGGAAAGACAAGATTTATAAAATAACTTAAACTTATTTCCAACAATCCTGGAAAAATAAGTAAGTATCTATCAATATTTGATTTTGAGTGAGTTGAGTAGTAACGATCACTTAGAGTGATTTAATCAATGAATGATCTTCTCTTCCAATGATAATATTATGCAATGACTCAAGATATAATGCTCAAAGTTTTCTGTTTAATAATATGTGAAAGTGTGCAGAAAACTTATGTATGAAAGTGAAGAAAAGCTTGAGTTTGTATTTTGAAAATTCAGAAAATATATTTGGAAGAGGTGTTGAAAATGATTTTGAAAATGAGTATTTATATGTTCATAGCACCTTTTTGAAAAATCATAAAGTTCTATAAATGAATCATTAACAATTGTCAAGATTCATTGAAAGGTTTCCATGAAAAGGTATTATGAACAGGCATGTGCAAAACTGCTGTTTTTCAAAATCGTGCAGCATGCAATCGATTGCACCCTTTGTGTAAATCGATTGCACGGGGTTTCAACGGCTATATTTTCAAAAGTTTTAAGTGTGCAGTCGATTTCACAAGAGTGTAAATCGATTCCATGTGAAGTCAGTAGCAAAAATTGATTGAGTGCAATCGATTGCACAAGCAATGTAAATCGATTGCACTGAGAAACAGAAGCAAATGTTTTGAAAATTTTAAGCATGCAACCGATTGCACTAATACGCAAATCGATTGCACTGAGAAACAGTAGCAAAAGATCTGAAAAATTGAAGTATACAATCGATTGCAACAATATGCAAATCGATTGCACTCAAGTAAAAAATGAATTTTAACTTAGAAAAAACTTGAGTAAGGATTTATAAAACATTTATTTTCACCATTGATCATCTATGTCTTAAGTTCAAAGTAAGTATTATCATTATACCTTTAAATTTGATAAGAGCTTGAACTGAAGACTTTTGTCCATTGATGCTTTGAGCTTGATAAAAAAATATTTGTCTTCTTTGTCAATCATGGTTTGTATTCATCAAAACAAAAGTTCATTTGAGAAGCTTTATTTTACATTCTCCCCCTTTTTAATGATGACAAACAATCTGCTTTATGCGTTGTAATTTCCAGAAAGAGCTTCTCCCCCTAAGATGCATAACTCCTCCTATGTAGGAGAGGGTTGGAATCCTTTGAATTTGTTCATATTGGTTGAAGAGTACCTTAAAAAAATAAGACAAGGAAATATACAAGCATAAAGTACCACATCCTTCTCCCCCTTTGACATTATCAAAAAGAAGGGAAAGATGCACAAAATAAGCAGTAATAAAGCAATATTTCGAGGAAAACTTTAATTAAACATGCAACACAAATTGTCTAATGATTACAAAGAAATTCAACAAACAAAACATAGAATAGCAGGGCAAGGACATAACAGAAAATAGAGTTGGACAAAACTTTATGGTTAATGTATGTCCCGGTTGTTATAGGACCAAGATCCTTGATTCAGAAATTGTTGTTGTAGAGGAGGTTCTGTGTAATGTTGTAGAGGTGCAGCTGGATTATTTGGGTCATATGATGGAATATGAAGATGAGAGTATTGGATTAGAGGATGAATCAACTTTTTTCTTCCCTTTCTATGAAGCTGACACCTTTCTTTTTTGTCTTGAAGCCATGGGTAAGGTTTTTTAGGGTTTTGAGAATTTTAGGTTTTTGAGAGAGAAGGGTGTTTGATGAGTTGAAGTTTGGATATGAATTGAGTAGATAGAAATGAGTGGTTTGTATTATATGTAATGAAGTTTATTTGTCTTGGGAATATGAGAGAGAGAGAGAGAGAGAGAGAGAGAGGAATTCTGACCAACAAGTATTTCTATCATAAAAGCATGTTACAGTAGGTGCAATCGATTTGCATACAGATGCAATCGATTTGCACATAAAACAGAAGCAAAATAAAACTGAAACGCACAAAGTGAAATCGATTTGCACTTATGGTGCAATCGATTTGCACTTGAAACATAAAGGTCAAAATTAAAAACACTCAGTGAGCAATCGATTTGTATCAACCAAAAAAGACCAAAAACATATTTTTCTTAAATTTAAACACCATTTAACATATATATTCACATATAGCATGGTTAAAAACATATATATATATATATATATATATATATATATATATATATATATATATATATATATATATATATATATATATATATATATAAAATTATAGCAAGGATAGAAAGCACCTTATATGTCGTGTTCTTCAAGAATGCCAAGCTCTCGTCGAATCTTGTAAAACGGTTCTCTTGCCAAAGGTTTAGTTAAGATATCGACAAGTTGATTATGACTATCTACAAATGTTACCTCGACATCTCCTTGAAGTACATGATCACGAAGAAAATGATGTCGTATATCTATGTTTTTAGTTCTTGAATGCATGACCGGATTCTTCGTAATGTTTATTGCACTTGTATTCTCGCACCGTAGAGGAATGCATCCTAGATCGAGTCCGTAGTCACGAAGTTATTATTTGAGCCACAAAATTTGAGCGCAACTACTACCCACTGCAATATATTCTGCTTCGGCCGTGCTAAGAGCAACGCATGCTTGTTTCTTGCAGGCCCATGATACTAATGCATTTCCAAGGATGTGACAAGTACCACTTATTATTTTTCTATCAGTTTTATAACCTGCATAATCCGCGTCAGAATAACCAACTAAGTTGCAAACACTACCTTTAGGATACCATAACCCGAAATTTGTTGTTCCTTTGAGATACTTCATGATCCTCTTCATTACCGTGAGATGTGATTCCTTTGGATTTGCTTGAAAGCGAGCACATAGACAAACACTAAACATTATGTCAGGACGACTTGCCGTCAAATATAATAAGGAGCCAATCATACCTCGATACTTTGTAATGTCGATGGAAACACCTAATTCATCTTGATCAACATATGTACCGGAACCCATTGGTGTAGACATTGCCTTACAATTATCCATGTCAAATCTTTTCAAGAGTTCCTTGCAATGCTTGGATTGGTTGATGAAGATGCCATCTTTTAATTGTTTGATTTGAAGTCTAAGAAAATAATTCATTTTACCCATCATGGACATCTCAAATTCTCTTTGCATCATTACTGAAAATTATTCACACATTTCTTGGTTTGAAGATCCGAAAATGATATCTTCAACATAGACTTGAGCTAGAAAAGTGTCATCTTTGAATTTCTTGATAAACAGAGTCTTGTCAACTTTGCCCTTTTCAAAACATTTTTCGCATAAGAAGTTTCTTAAACGATCATACCATGCCCTTGGTGCTTGTTTCAATCCATAGAGAGCTTTTCTCAATTTAAATACATGAGATGGATTCTTGAAATCTTCGAACCCCGGGGGTTGCTTAACATAGACTTCTTCGGTGATATATCCATTCAAGAATGCGCTTTTGACATCCATTTGGAAAAGTTGAAAATTTAATGAGCAAGCATAGGCAAGTAAGAGACGAATGGCTTCTAGCCTTGCAACCGAAGCAAAAGTTTCTTCAAAATCTATTCCTTCTTCTTGATTGTAGCCTTGTGCTACCAACCTTGCTTTGTTACGAACAATTATTCCATTTTTGTCAAGTTTGTTTTTAAACATCCATCTTGTTCCAATAATGTGTTTGTTGCTTGGCCTAGGGACAAGTTTCCAAACTTGATTCCTTTCAAATTGATTTAATTCTTCTTGCATAGCGATAATCCATTGGTCGTCGTCTAAGGCTTCATCAACTTTGGAAGGTTCAATTTGAGAGACAAACACCATGTTTAGGCAAGCATCTTTGAGATTTAATCTTGTTGTCACACCTTGACTTAGATCACCAATTACTTTATCAATAGGATGATCTCTATGAGTTCTCCATTCTTTTGGTAGATCATTGAGATTTGATTCTTGTTGGGGTGAATCTTCGTGTTGAATTAGTTGATCTTTGGAAGTATTTTCTTGAGGACCTTCTAGTATTTCATCATCATCATTATCACAAACAATATTATCCTCCTTAGAGGGGTTAGATTCATCAAAAGATACATGCATTGATTCTTCAATTGTTAAAGTTCTTTTGTTGTAGATTCTATATGCCTTACTAGAAAGAGAGTAGCCACGAAAAATACCTTCATCGGATTTTTAATCAAACTTACGAAGGTTATCTTTGTCATTGTTTAAGACAAAGCATTTGCATCCGAAAATGTGAAAGAAATCAATGTTTGGTTTCCTCCCTTTGAAGAGTTCATATGGAGTTTTCTTCAAGATCGGTCTTATGTTAACTCTATTGCTAACAAAACATGTCATGCTTACCGCATCCACCCAAAAATATTTTGGAAGATTTGAATCGCTAAGCATTGTTCTAGCAAGTTCCACAAGAGTCATATTCTTTCTTTCTACCACTCCATTTTGTTGAGGAGTCCTTGGTGCCGAGAAGTTGTGAGATATTCCATGTTCTCCACAAAATTCTTCAAATAAAGCATTTTGAAATTCTCCTCCATGATCACTTCTTATGGAGGAAATTGTTAGAGACTTCTCATTTTGAACTTGTTTAGCATACTTCTTGAACACCTTGAATGCATCACTTTTCTGCACTAAAAAGAATGTCCAAGTATATCTAGGGAAATCGTCAATAATAATCAAAGCATATACATTACCTCCGAAACTTCTTGTTCTTGATGGACCAAATAAGTCCATATGTAACAATTGTGGTAGCCTTGTAGTAGACACCACATTCTTAGATTTTAAAGTTGATTTTGTTTGTTTCCCCTTTTGACAAGCATCACAGATTCTATCTTTGACGTAATTTCTCTTAGACAACCCAATGACAAGATCATGCTTGATTAGTTAATTCAAGTATTCCATGTGAATATGAGCAATTCTTTTGCCACAACCATGCATCATCGTTGTTCGCCATGAGACATTTTACCTTCAAAGATGGATCATCAAGGGAAATTATGAATATATTATTAATTATTTTACCTTTAAGTATAACCTCATGTGTGACTTCGTCTTCTATCAAGCATTCATCCTTGGTGAACTTGATCTTGAAGCCTTTGTCACAAAGTTGGCTAATACTAAGAAGATTGTGCTTTAGTCCTTCAACATAAAGAACATCTTCAATGGATGTGAAAGATGGAGCACCAACTTTGCCTTTTCCAAGAATTCTTCCCTTACTATTGTCTCCTTAAGTGACAAAACCCTTTGCCTTTAGCACTAGATTTGAAAATTGGTTTATGTCTCCCGTCATATGCTTTGAACAACCACTATCAAGATACCAAAGATTGCATGTGGTCTTCAAGCATACATGCAAAGAAAATTAGGCTTTTTTAGGTACTTAAGTTGCTTTGGGTCCTTCGTAATTAGTGCCTTTCTTTACCCACACATAATGCCCACTTGTCACACTAAAGTTTTTAACATAGCAAGCATTAGGTGTATGGCCTTTAATACCACAATAAAAACAAGTAGGTTCAAAGTTACTTCTATATCTAGAAGGATAAGATTTCTTCTTAGGAAATGTTTTCTTTTTAGGATAGTGATGAACTATTTTAGGTTTGTTCACTTTCTCTTTGGATGATTGATCACTAGCCTTAACAAAGATAGTTTTATTAGAACTTGGTTTTGAAAACATTGAATATCCAAGTCCACTTTTATCATTGGAGTATCTTTGTTGGCTAAGAACACCTTATAATCCAATTTGGCCTTTTTCATATCTTTCAATGACTCTTTTTAATTGGACAATTTGGAAAGAGAGTGATTAACAATTTTTGCATACAAAATTATGTTTTTGTTCATCACTTGATTTTTGTTTTTCTTCTTCGAAATCTTTTTCCATAGATTCACATTTTTCTTCTAAGGATGAAATTTGTTTCTTTTATGATGAAATAGTTTTATAAAGAATTTTGCATTCATTCAATAGTTCATCTATAGCACCTTGTGCATCACTTTCAAAAAGATAAAATTTATTACTAACCTCATTGTCTTCATCATCGGAATGGTGTGAGGCCATCAATTCTAGATTTTCACTTTCATCACTATCGGAATCGGATGAGGAGCTTATTTCATTATCCTCCCATGCAACATAGGCCTTTATTTTCTTGAATTCCTTTTTTCTTTTGTAGCCACCTTTCTTGGAGAGTTTCGGACAATCCAGCTTGATATGACCTTGCTTAACACATTCATAACATGTGACTTCTTGTGTTGATGTGGAAGCTTCCTTTTTCTTGAATTGTTTCTTTCCTTTTGAATGAGAAAAGGATTTTTCATTTCTACCAAAGAACTTACCAAGCCTTTTAACAAGAAGCATGAAGTTTTCATCTTCTTTCGGATTGTCTTCCTTTTCAACTTCCTTGGAATCTATCTTCAAAGCAATATTCTTGGATTTCTTCTCTTGATTCTCATGTTTTTCAAGTCTTCCGAGTTCCGTTTCATATTCTTGAAGTTTCCCAAACAATGTTGCGGACGTCGTGGAGGAGAGATTTTTCTTTTCTGAAATTGCCGTTACCTTTGGTTGCCATTCCCTAGTTAAGGACCTAAGTACTTTCAGATTTATTTCATCATTCGTCAAAGTCTTACCAAGAGCCCTTAGATGATTTGTCAAGTGCACAAATCTCTTTTGTAGGTCAAGAATGGTTTCTCCGGGCTGCATTCGAAATAATTCATATTCTTGACTCAGGGTATTTAGTCTTGATCTTTTAAGTTCAACCGTTCCTTCATGAGTTTGTACCAAGGTATCCCATATTTCTTTTGTTGTTTTGCATGCCGTGACACGGAAGAATTAATCCATGCTAAGTGCACCTTGAAGAAGGTTTATTGCCTTTTTATCATAGAGAACCTTCTTCTTATCATCCTCGTCCCATGCAGTTTTAGGCTTTGATGAGCCATCACCATTGATTACCGTTATAGGGATAAATGGATCATTCTCGATGGCATCCCGTATTTCTTCTCCTTGTGCTTCTAGATGTGCCTTCATGCGTATTTTCCATAAGTCAAAATATTCACCACAAAATAGATGAGGCTTGTTGTTATTACCACCATCTCTGAAAACGGGATTTTGATTTGCAGAAGTCATTCTGGATCTTTTAGGAACAGGTTACCTATAACCCACTCTGATGCCAATTGTAAGTACGAAGTGCGCCTAAGAGGGGGGGGGGGGGTGAATTAGGTACTTTAAAAATTCTGGTTTTAGTGATGATGGATATTATTTTTCTGGATTATGGTGAGTTTATTAAAGAGTAAAGTGCAGAAAAATAAAGAGACACAAGCGATATATCCTGGTTCCCCTTACAGCCCGAGAGTACTCCAATCCCCTTTCAACATGAAAGAGATTTCCTTATTGTGGCAAACTTAAACAAGAACTACCAAAAAAAATCCAAGAACAATTCTCTTGGACCAAGAACAATCCTCTTGGATTTTCACTATGTCAACAATGAGAACAATCCTCTCAAAGTGACTACACTTGTATCCAACAATCCTGGAAAGACAAGATTTATAAAACCACTTAAACTTATTTCCAACAATCCTGGAAAAATAAGTAAGTATCTATCAATATTTGATTTTGAGTGAGTTGAGTAGTAATGATCACTTAGAGTGATTTAATAAATTAATGATCTTCTCTTCCAATGATAATATTATACAATGAATCAAGATATAATGCTCAAAGTTTTTTGTTTAACAATATGTGAAAGTGTGCAGAAAACTTGTGTATGAAAGTGAAGAAAAGCTTGAGTTTGTATTTTGAAAATTCAGAAAATATATTTGGAAGAGGTGTTGAAAATGATTTTGAAAATGAGTATTTATATGTTCACAACACCTTTTTGAAACATCATAAAGTTCTGTAAATGAATCATGAATAATTACCAAGTTTAATTGAAAGGTTTCCATGAAAAGGTATTATGAACATGCATGTGCAAAGCGACTATTTTTCAAAATCGTACAACATGCAATTCATTGCACCCTTTGTGTAAATCGATTGCACGGGGTTTCAACAGCTATATTTTCAAAAGTTTTAAGTGTGTAGTCGATTGCACAAGAGTGTAAATTGATTGCATGTGTAGTCAGTAGCAAAAATTGATTGAGTGCAATCGATTGCACAAGTAATGTAAATCGATTGCACTGAGAAACAGAAGCAAATGTTTTGAAAATTTTAAGCATGCAATCGATTGCACTAATATGCAAATAGATTGCACTGAGAAACAGTAGCAAAAGATCTGAAAAATTGAAGCATGCAATCGATTGCACTAATATGAAAATCGATTGCACTCAAGTAAAAAATGAATTTTAACTTAGAAAAAACTTAAGTAAGGATTTATAAAACATTTATTTTCACCATTGAGCATCTATGTCTTAAGTTCAAAGTAAGTATTAGCATTATACCTTGAAATTTGCTAAGAGCTTGGACTGAAGACTTTTGTCCATAGATGCTTTGAGCTTGATCAAAAAATCGTTTCCTTCTTTATCAATCATGGTTTGTCTTCATCAAAACAAAAGTTCATTTTGCTTTCATATTTCAACTTCAAAACTCGCACCAAGATTCCTGTGAATTTTCCCGGAACGTGTCGCACTCAAGTTAATTAAAATTCTGCATTACTATTTATGGACATTTGAGACCCATTAATCAAATCCACTTACATAAGCCCATACTATATATTATTTTTACTCCAATTTCTATCATAACTCACCAATCTCCACAAACAATCAAAACTTTTCTCTCAATTCTCTCAAAGATCAAATCAAGGTTCTACACCTTTTTCATCAAGAACACAACAACAACTTCACCAAGATCCAAAAGTTAAGATCAAGAGCAATTCTTCTCCGATTAATAATCCGTTCGTTTCGATCTCTATACCTAAGCCTCCTCTTCACTTCTATTAGTTAGTTTTCTTGAATTAAGCACTTTTTGAAATAAGTGATTTTTTTGAATAAGTGTTTTTTCTTGGTTTTGTTGTTGATTGAGGTTTTAATTGTATAATTGATGCTTAATTATTGAGAATTGATTTGAATTTAGGATTTAATACTATTTTATTGAATTGCTTATTGAAATAAGTGATTAATTGAACTTGAGAAGTTGATTTTGGTTGTAACTTGAAATTGACATAGTGTTGTTGTATTGATTTTTAGCCCTAGTTGTAGTTACACTAGTGCTTAGGTTGAATTAGATATAGAAAACTAGTTAGCACTAACACTAGTTTGAGATTTTAAACTCTTGATTAGATTAACACTAGTTCCTAATTCTTGATGTAGAATTTGTTAATAGTTTAGGTTAGGTAGATTCAAACACTAACTTTGATTTAGGTGTTGTAACATAAACTACCAATTAGTTTAGTTTAGGCCTAATCTTTGATTTTCAAGCTTTACTACATGTTTCCAATTATTTTTAGTTGATGATCATTGATATTTTTGTGCATTTGAAATGCATTTTTGCATATGATCTGAAGTTACCAATTCTTGACATAAACTAATCTTTTTGCCAATTATTGATTGATGGTTTGTTGTTTGCCATTTCAATGAGTTGAGATAATTTCTAGTGGATTCAAATATCATTGCAAAACACATTTGAAACAAGTTTAATTGAGTTTGATAGAAAATATCTCAATATTTAGTAAATTGACAAAGTTTGACATAATTGGTGTTTTTACTCTAACTCTTGATCTGTTTTAAGTTTTTCTGACTTTCATTAATGAAAACCGACTTTCTCAAGCCATCTAAGGCTCTCCACGCAAATGGTTTCTCAATTCGGATACATTTCGTTCAAATCTGGGTGCTGCTGACTTGTGTGCGAAAATCGCATTTTTTAACGAAATTTGACTGAATCGTCCATATTTTGAAACTGTATGCGTGTGCATAGCTTCCGATAATTTTGATAAATCATTTCGGTTGATTTTTAAGCTTGTGCCTTGTGTATCGGTTCACTTTTTCAACTTGTCTATAATTGTGATTTTTGGCCTAAATGTGACTTTTTTGTCTTTATTCATTACTTTTCATAGTTTGTGATTGTGCCAATTGTGTGATACTTGTAGCATTTGTTTGTTTGCTAACATTAGCCTAGTTTAGGCCTATTTCTTTGATTGCTGAAAATTATTGAAATCGAAATGTTAAAGAAACTTGACATTGGTTGATAATTCATGAGATTATGTGTAAATTGTGGAGTTTACAACTTAATTGAAAAATGTTATTGAATTATCTCATGAGTTAGAAATTGATGCTGAGAGTTTTATTTAGTGTCTTTATATCAATAATATGAATTGTTTCTAATCATTTGGTTGTTGATCATTATATTTTTTTGTGCATTTGAAATGCATTTTTGGTATATAATTTCAAGTTGTTTGATTTTTGACATAAACTACTTTTTGCCAATTTGTTGATTGGCACTTGTTGTTTGTCATTCACATGTGTTGAGATAAATTCCAATAGACTCAAAGGACATCATAAAACACATTGGAAACAAGTTTGATTGAGTTTGGTGGAAAATGCCTCAACACTTGAACATTGACAAATTCTTGACATAATTGTTGTTTTTGCTCCAACTTTTGATCCGCTTTGAGTTTTTCCGACTTTCTTTATTGAAAATTGAGTTTCTCAAGACATCCGAAGCTCCCTTTGTGTATAGTTCTTTGATTTAGACACTTTTCACCCGATTTTTACTGTTGCTGACTTGTTGCGAAAATCATGTTTCTGGGTGAAATTTGGCCGAATCGATTGCATTTTTGTGATCCGTTTGCATAAATATAAGTCCCATTAATTTTTACAATTCATTCCAAACAATTTTCAAGAGGTTATCATTTGTTTCGGATGCGCTTTTCGGTTTATGTACATATTACACCGTTACTTGAAAAATACCGTTTTGCACTAATTTTGGTTTGTGATATCATTCCTCCTAGTTTGTAAGTATAATAACTTGTAGCATACAAACTAACTTGGTAGCTTGTATATTGGATGTTGATATTCAAGAGATTACCACTTTATGTAAATACCGTGTTTTGTTGATACCGTTAACTTGTACATATGCGTTTTTATCGCTTTTTTTTAGTTTAATTACTTGAATATGGCGTGGCTGTTCAGAGTATTGCTATTAGCGTCTAAACATGGTTCACTTTTTACCATTTGACCATTCATATCCATACTTATATCTGATCTCATTTCTTCCGCTTCCATGCTAATTTTGGTACTCTTTCTGATACTAATACAATGTTGTCCAGAAATGTCATACTATGTTCAAGTATATTGCTCATTTTGTATTATACATAACCATATCTACTTTTGATCATTGTTGCTTACTTACAATTTGTATTTCAATTGCATTGTTATTTGCTAACCATTTTGGTGAGTTGTGCATGTCTTATGAAGCGAATATGGACATTGACCGCTTTGGTAACGGATGCGCTTTGCTTGCACTGTTGTCACGTTTCTGACATTCTCTGTTGTCGATGCTAGCTTTTGGAGCTTTTGTAGAAGATTTCGGATTTTTGTTGTAGAGTTTGATATATACGGATTTGTTTTATCCGTTTGGTACACATTCAGATCATTATTGTTGTAAATATTGTAAATACTGCATTTTACCACTTTCTAGAGATCATGTATAGTAGGGACGTTTATTGCTTTCTAGAAATCATGTGAAGTAGGAAGCAGGAACTAAAGAGTGTACGCTCGAAGTTGCTGTTTAAAGTCCTATAGCAGGCACCGTTTTCTGTATGCTAATTGTGTTTGTTTAAAATCCTACCTTGGAAGTATGTATTATGCATGTGTGTTTATATTTGTGCCCCCACTATATTACAGGTCAAAAGTCCTCAAAAGGAGGCGAGCGAAAAGGGTTCGTAATCGACCCCCGCATATTCCAGTCCATGTTGTTCCTATGCTCACTTACTATAAGTAGATGCTACAAACACGTGCCCAAGATCTGAATGAATTTAAGTCCTTTAAAGGCAAATGAAAAGGATTCCCGCAATCAGACCCCCACGCTTTCTTTAGCTTGTGTTGACCAACACCGATGCTTAGTGTACGCATGCCTATGTCTTTTCCCCTGCATCTTTCTTTCCCTGGTAATTGAAATCACGGTTAAGGACCCTTTTATATTCCTATAATTCTATAGCTTCTTGACTCGGGTGATACGCTCCCCTTGGCTATGGCTTGACCCTTGGTCTGACGCTTGGTTTCTTGTCTATGGAGGGACCTCCCCTTCTACTACTAGGCATGCACCTTATAGGTGCTTGATATTCGAGTGATGCTCGAGCTTTTGTTTGTCCAGATATTTTGCCGTCTGTTTGCTTGATTTTTTTTGTCACATGATCTGTGACATTTTTGCTGCTTCCCTAAGGATCACTCGATTAGAGTAGCTTTCGAGCTAGACATTAGGATAGATATCCATGCATACTAACATAGGGTAGAAGCTCCCCTTTCATCCTCAACCTTAGGGTTAATCATTGTATGATAACATTAGGAGTAGTTCTAGGCTAGTATCCCTTAGTTATCTTAAAACTAAAACTTCTTCTTGGTAAATCATAAAAACGTCTCTAATGAACTTAAATCCTTCTTCAAAGTAAAAATACAAATCAATCTTAATTGTTTGTGCGCCTTTTGGCTTTGTTTTAAACTTTGTCAAATGGATGTTTTTCAATCCTTGCCATGATATTTTGTTATCTTTTCGGCGATGTTTCGCCACCGCATATGTTTGTTATCCTACTTTGGTCCTCAATATCATTATTAGGTGTGATGTTTTATCATCTGAATTGTTGATGTTTCGCCATCTTTGCCATGTTACCTTGCTATCTTTTAGCCAATGTCTCGCCATCGCATATGTTTGTTGACAATGTTTCGCCATCGCGCATGTTTGTTATCCTACTTTGATTATTAATATCATTGTTAGGTGTGATGTTTTATCATCTGAACTGTTGATGTCTCACCATCTTCGCCATGTTATCTTGCTATCTTTTTACCGATGTTTCGATATCGCATATGTTTGTTGTCGATGTTTCGCCATTGCATATGTTTGTTATCCTACTTTGATCTTCGATATTATTGTTAGGTGTAATGTTTTATCGTCTTGTTTGATATTTTGTTATCATGCTGACGTTTTATCATCTTATCTGAATTTGTGTTGCCATGTGATGTCTTGTCATCTCTTTTTGTTGGTGACCATGTTCTGATAGTTACTGTGTGTTTTTTATGGTGACTTGATACTGTCAATGACTGTGTCTCCTCTCGGTTTTGTTCTGGACTTCTCACCTTGTGATGGCCGTTTATTTCGGCATTTCAGCATTTATCTTTTATGACAGGGAGATTTTGGTCTCATACGGTTGTTGATCTACTTGGTACTTGGCTCTTTTATGTTCCAAGGTGGTGTCGTACCTTTGATCCGGTGATGTTCATCATTTAGTTTAGAGACATTGCAACCATTTTCCATGTTTATGGAACCTTGATCCCATGTTCTTGCACACATAATCTCTTAACATCATTTTAACAGACATGTTCTTTCCATTTCCAAAGAACCATGCTTGTGAGCTTTGTGTTGCACTTCTCCACCTCTTACTAGTTTAAAATCAAAATTAAAAGCATGTGGGTTCCTTGGAAATGATCGAACATGGCATTGCATCCACTCACGCACCTCATGCATATTCAAGCATTCATAACAGATACTCAAAGTTGGGAATTCTTATTCGGATTTGGTGCTCTCTTCAGAGTTATAGACTTGAATTCTTGTTGTCACATCTTCAGATATCAGTTATGGAATAACTTCGTGGGGTATTAGCCGGGATGAAGATTCAGATAAGGTTGGTTGTGGTGTACATGTAAGCCTTGGCCCGTCATTGGGAGCTCTTCGAGAAGGAAGATAATCAGTTGGAGACCCAACTGAGTCAGGTCATGGAAGCCTTCATGATAGTGTCAGCAATCTTACACTGACTGTTGCAACATGAGTTATTCTCTTCTCATTTTCATTTGGGATTTCTTTCAAACCATGAAGTGCATTATGGATTTCATTCACTGTCTTTAGTGCTTGAAATGTTTTATCAGCAGATAGTTCCCATCTTCCATTTGAATTCAAGGGATATGTTTTATCAGCAAGGGAGGAATAAGTCTAGAGAACGGTTTTGATCCCATCCCAGTGTTTTATTCTCATTTGTTTCTGCACTTGTTTGAGCTTCAGTGGGTTAGGCTCTGTGCTTCTGTACCATCTACAAATCTCCTTCCAAATCCTGTTGTTAACGCCATATGTGGTTACCACGTTGGGGTACATGATTATTCAATCAACGCGCACTCTCTATAACTTTGGGCCACCTGATTTTCTCTTCAACAATCAGTGTTTGTTTCCCAAGTGAGTGCATGGGTCAAAACTTTTAAGAAAAGATAGAAAAAGCATGAGAAGTACGTTGATACCAACTCAATGCCTTACATCCTGGCACTTTCTTGTCGGTTAGGAATTCAGTTGATTAAGCTTCGGGCTTTGGAGACTATTCAGTCGATTAATCTCTCTCCTGATGCAAATGCTAGGTGTGTCTCATTTTGGGGCATTTAGTCGTGATGTTGAAGATTTCAAGAGGTTTAACCAAAGTCCAGCTCCTGCCTGGTGTCTCATCAAAGTCCAATTTCTAAGGTGACAGACAATTTCAAACTTTTTGCCTGGTACAACTTTCACCCTCTCTTTTGAGAGAATCTTCTGTGAACATTATTCTGGGGCACTCAGTTATTCAGTCGAAGACAGTTTGTCATCTGAAGATAAAGTCCAAGCTTGGAGAAATTCAGATATCGTTGTGTCCATATCAGAGGGAAATCTATTATCCAAATGAGCCTCAAGGTTGCGGAAGATCGTTTGAAGCAATCAGTCCATATGGAGTCAAGTCTCCACAACATGGAAACTTCAAATTTCATTTGCATTTTCATTTGCAATATTAATTGTTTTGTTTAGTACTTTCTTTTATGAAAACTTGCTCATCTTTTTGAATGTTAATCATAACGCACTGAATATGCTTGTCTTGAATTAATCCATTCGTTATCACTCTTAATTGTTTTACTATGTTTTTAATATTCAACTCTTATTAATAAAGAAATGACTCTGGAGGGAGGATGACAAAATTTACCTGGAATCTCATATGGTATGCTTTCGAGTAAAAACCTTGCTGACGATGTACAAGCCTTATTTCAATTTCTAAACACGGGAGATATAAGGGAGATATAAGGGAGATATACCCTTGTTAACCCCTTTGAGCCTTCGAAGTAGGAGTTTCTTTTCTTATTGGAAAAAAAACCTTATTTAAACCCGGGGCAGGGTAGATGTTTAGTTAATCTGATTGAGCATTAAAATTTTAGAAGGAGTGTCCCATCTGAAGATCATTTCATTTTATCCCTCGCATTATGAGGACATGAAAAGATCAAAACTACAATGGTTATTTCCTCATAAAATCCTGAGGTCAAGATCTAATCGATACAACAATGGTTATCCCTCGCCGACCAAGGAATGAGGCAGACACTTTTCTTCCAAAAAGTTCAAAGAATTAGGATCACACGACTTATTCAAAATGGAAAATATGAATAAGAAAGAAATAAAAAATAGTCCCGCTAAGTCAAAACTTTAAAACAAGTCACTTAGGAAAAAGTTAGGGCATCCCGTTGGACTCCCAAATTGAAATTCAAAATAATTTGAAAATCCCGAAAGGCGGAAAAGGATTATCCAATAAAAATCCTCATCAAAATAAAAGTCGTGTGATCGAACACCCAAAAACCAAAGGTCAAGTGATTGTCGTGTCCAAAAAAATTGTTGTGGTTCCTCAACCATCGTAAACTCTTTTGAGAGATGAATGCTCGTGTCGAATTAACTGAATGTAGGACTAGAGAACATCATGGAGAATGGGTGGGCACCAAAAATTTTGAGCCTTAAATCCTTTATTTCTAAAAACTGTGAACCAGGCCATGTTACAACCTTTAAAAGTCCTAATTGAAGCATGGGTTAATTCAGAAGCAAAACTGTTACAAGAATATGGTAACCTGACTCCTAGGAGACTTGCTTAAAACTTTTGAGTCGGTATCACTCCCTCTTTGTACAGAAAAATTTCGATGTTTCAACATCTTTTCAATAAAAGTTTTCTTACTTCAAGACAATCATATGATTTGCATTAATTTTATCATTCATAGGATAAAACATTCTTTGCATATGAAAAAATGCTTAAACATCAAGCAAGCTTGCATAATGAGCATCAGATGAAGAGTTTGATTATTCCGAGGGACGAATTGCTTCAGGAATCTGTTGAAAAGAATGACCTTAATCTGGGGCATGCTTTCTAGCTACTCCTTTAAATTGAAGAAGACTAGTTTGAGAGGTTGGTCAAGAACTATTTGTTTGATGATTGTGCAAAAGTTTTGTCTGCCAACAAGTCTCTATTTGAGCAATGGCGTAGCATTTCTAGTTGGTCCTGAAGGACAATTTTCTTCAAGCATCTTCTTGCGTGCGAAGCAGTTCAAGTTGAGAAGTACGATTGTGTACTAGCTTATTTTGAAGACGTAAGTCAATAATCCTGAGGAGGTGTTATCTTCCAAACTCTGTGAACATCTCATTCCTCCGTGAGCATGAGGTAAGGAAATAGTTTGCCAAGATTTCTCTAATCTTGAGGAAATCAAGTCAAGATCCATCGAATCTCAAAGTTTCATCAATCTAAGGCGGTTATGTCAATAATTAACAAATTTCTCAAAGTGCCGAGGGATCAGGGTCTGTTACCCAAGGTTTCTTGAAGCCACTTCTAATATTGATTAGTCGGAAGTCGTGTTTCAAAGATTGTAACACTGGGGAAGTTTATCTGGATGGTACAGATCTCAGGAAGTCCTTTTAAGGCAAGTTCTTTAACAGCCCTATAGACTGGGGAAAGGAATTATGCAGGGGCATTTCCCCCATTACACGGTTGATCAGTTTAAGTTTGGTTACAAGCTAAACAATTTATGAATGTGAAGAGCTAGACAGAAACTCAGAATTTTTATCTTCAGATCATCAGAATTTAAAGTCTATGAATTGTTGTTCCTTCATCAGAAGTTGAGATCTTTATCTCCAACTAAAGTCATGAGTGTTATCCTTAGCACAAATCTCAAGAAGTCCTCTCGAGGTGAATCTCTTCAAAAGCTAGTTAACCTGAAGCAGTTATGTCGTAATTCGACAAATCTCCCCATGGACTTGTTGTGTCAGAATTACTCAGGGCTCAAATAATCGGGGACAGATTACCTCAAGTCAAAAAGACCTTTTCCAGCAAAGTTGTCACACTATGCCTGGGGCACGTTCATTGATCTGTTTCGCATGATTTTTCATGTTCTTCTCTTATCTGCGTAATTCGCCATTACCAGGGCAACATATTTCAAGATAATCCACGTGTCCCTAACCTGTATCGTTTCCTCTGAAGCAACACTAAATTTTTTATTTCTCCCTAGTGAATCTCCTGAAGCGAGGAATTTTAAAGATTGACTAATTGGAATTTCGGATTAAGAGAGTCTTATTCTCCAAGCGCTTGAATTTTTGTCTCCCCAGGGTCACCTAACAAAAGAGAATGTATATTCCCTGAAGTGGAGTGTTCTCATTCCAAGCCGAAGTCAATAGTTCCTTCGAAAATTTCTCCTGCTCGTCGACGAAGTCATTTCATAAAGATTTCTTATTCAAGAATTCTCTAATCTTCATAGAAAAAGTAGGGTTTGAAGTTCGTTATGCTGAGAATCTTTTGTTATCCCTAGTAAAGAGTATCCAAGTATGTTCTGTTTCTTAGCAAAGTCATGGGAGCATCATCTCACTTCCTTAGAGGAGGCTGTTTATGAGGACCTCTTGTCCAAGATTTCTCATTCCCAAATGGAACTGCCTTATTGGAGATCTCGCTCTCAGGAATTTTCTTCCCCCCAGCTAATTTGTGTTGAGTTTTATTTCATCTCTCCAATAGAGACCATTGGCTGAGATCTCTTATGTAAAATTTCTTCTTTCCCCAGCGGAGCTGCCTTCAGAAATCTCTTATTCAGAAATCCTAATTTCCCCTGTGAAGTGGCCTTATCAAGAAATATCTTATTCAGAAATTCTCATTTATCCAATGGAGTTGTTTCATCGAAAGTGCTTATTCATAGAATTATCTCTTTTCCTAGTAGATCTCAATCCTGGATGTTGATAAGTGTTGCTTCTCTAAAAGAGTTCGCTATTGTGATTGCTAGCCCCGGGTAAGAGCATCATAGCAGGATTTCGTTCTGGTTGAAGCACATCCTTATTCCCCAGTGGAGCCGAAGATTCTCGTATTTCCAGTAGTAACATATTCTGTTGAGTTTCTCATACGAAGAATATCTTATTCCCGACAAGAGTTCTTCTTGTAAGGTCGCTCACCCCAGCATAGATCTTCATATCCTTGGAAGTATAAGGGATCTTTATCCCTAGTGATAGATTGTGGGTGAAGTATTTCCTCAGTCAAGTTCTGAACCTCAAGCTTATGGTTCAAAGATACCCTCCTTTTCCCCAAGTGAGGATTGTTACTCCTTAGCGGTAGTATCTCAGGTGTGGTTTGGTTAGAATTCTTTTGTTTAAGAATTTTCACGTTTCCCCAGTCGAAATTGCTTTCATTGAGGAATTACATCAGAAGGTCCCAGCTCCCACAATGTTCTCTTTATCCGTGGAAGGAGATATTGGATCTTTACCCCAGAAGGTTAAGAGGTGGAATATAGGTCAAGATTTCTTCTGCGTTGCAATTTATTTTTACAGTATTCTCCCCAGGAAGTTATCCCCAGTGAGAAATTGACAAGTTATCAAACAAAAAAGTCAGGTGAATTTTGATTTCCCACAGACCCTATTTTATTAATGTTCTCTCCAGTAATGTCAAGTATCCATTTGACGTTTCTTCGCAGATGTTACAGTTTTGATCTGATCTTCTCTAGCGGAATTTGCAATTAATTTTTGTGAGTTTTATCAGGGTTCGGCTTGTGGTTATTGGTCTTTTCGTTTCGCCAATCTGGGGCAGTCAAGTTGAGGATCAATCTCTCAAAGTTCCACTACTCTAGGGAAGAATATCAATGATGGTACGAATCCCATGAAGTCCTCTCAAGGAATTGTCATTCACTCTGTAAGTTGAAGCTTGTCAGCACCCATGTAAGAGTCTTACCTCTAACTTTTGAATGCTGAAACATGGAATTCCTCGTAGATTTAGTTCTCCTCAGCATTGTCATGTGAGGGATTATCGAGGCGGATAAGGTTTTTGGATACTTTCATTCCCCAACCAAGTCTGGATGAGCATTATTTCGTTTCTTAATAAAGACTATTCCCAATGGATTTTACCTTCCGATTTGTATTATCATTTAAGTTTGCATTCAGAGATTCTCATTTTCCCCACAAGAACTGTGATTTGGGGCATTTCTTTATCAAAAGGATCTTTTATCATCCTCAGTAGAGTTGATGTTGGCTGAGATTTGCATATCCCCAGTAAATTTGACACTGTTTGACTATCATCATGGTCTATTTTAGACTGCATATCCAAGGTTCCTTTAATCCCTGGCAGTCAGGTTCTTTATGAATAAATCCATGGTAGAAGCATTCCCAGCAGGGGTTGCCGCTTTTAGAGTTTGGTATCTCTTATCCCCAGCAAAATACTCCCCGACATAGTTTGGTATCCTAAGTGGAGTTTTGTATCCTCGGCAGAGTTTTGTTGCCCATAAATATTTTTCAAGAGAAAGGCTTCGTTCTGAGACTTCAAGTTTGAAGACGTCTCATGTTCCCAGTGGAGTTGCTTATATGAGAATTCAAAGTCTGAAGAAGTTACAACTCCCTAGCGGAGTTTCCAATCTGAGATTCTTCTTCCTGGTCTCTCATTTCCCAACTAATTTGTTGCTTGGGGCATCCTTATTTAAGGATCTTTCCTTATCCTCAGTGTAGTCGTTGTTGGTCGATTAATTGATATTTTGTTAATCTTTGGCAAATAGTATAGGACTTTTCAACGAAAGTTTCCCCAACGAGGGTTTTGATTCCCACATCTGGTTTGTTATCTTGGTATCATCCTCAACACATTTTCACGCCGCCTTTTCCAGAGATTACAGTCTTGCCATGATCTTCCCTGACAATGTCCAATCTTCATTGGCACCTCTTTTCATAGATTACAGTTTTGATCTGATCTTCTCCAACATAGTTTGCAATTTATTTTTGCAACTCCTATCAGTGTTTGTAGCCCATTTCTACCAGTTACTCAGTTTGTTACTCCCCATAGAGTTTCAGCTCTTCAAGAGTTTCTCTCCAGCGGTTCCTTATATCTTCTCTTCTCCTTTGGATTCTGCAATTTACTTTTGCAAGTTATGACAGATTCTGACTTCTTGGTTGTTGGCCTCTCGGATGGCCATTCCCCGGTGAAACATTTAGCATACATCATTACATTGCATCTACCAAAACGCGTAGCACTTCCATTATATTGAGCATTATGCTATATAAAAAAATTCAAACATGCATAAGAACATAAGCCATTATTGTTTCTGTTTCCCCCAGTGAATTTGCTAATACTTCAAATGATATCCCCAGCGAGGTCTTCATCCTCAGTATCTCAGTTTCACCCCATACAAATATCCTTTTGATATTAATCATTTGAATTGTTGAGTGTCTACTCTTGATTGTAGTCCAGATTTTCCTTGGCACAATTTTCTCGGGTTTAGTCTTCACTATCCTCGTCAGTTCGTTCCAATATCTATTGATGTACCTTTTGAATACCAGTTTCGTCATGATATTCTCTTTTAGCATGTTTTTAGTTGTACACCCTAATAACCTTGCTTTGGGTCGAGCATTGAGTTTTGTCTCCTCATTCGCGCATGAAATCCAGTTTCGTCCTGGTACTCATCTAGTTTAGTTTCGTCTAACTAGTTATAATGAGTCGAGTTTCGTCTCATTCTGTTTTCATACCTTGGACCCTTTATCAGTTCTCGTGTACCGAGTCTCTTTGTAGCGTTCGTATTGCGTCCTTGGTTGAAATCAGTCTCTTTTGTTCCTTGGATTCTTCTATTATTTTTCGTTACTATTTATCCATTAACCTGAGACCAGCAGGTGCTCTGAGAAACATGCGCTCTTATCACTTTGCTTTGGGTCAAGTTTTGATCTCGTCGCCTGTGCATGAAATCCAGTTTCGTCCTGGTACTCATCTAGTTTAGTTTCGTCTAACTAGTTATAATGAGTTGAGTTTCGTCTCATTTTTCTTTCATACCTTGGACATTCATCAGTGTTTATTTACTGAACCCTTTATCGGTTTTCATTTACCGAGTCTCTTTGCAGTGTTTGTACTGCATCCCTGGTTGAAATTGGTCTCCTTTGTTCCTTGGATTCTTCTATCAGTTTTCGTTATTGTTTATCCATTGATCTGAGACCAGCAGGTGCTCTGAGAAACACGCACTCTCATCACTTTTGCTATGGGTCGAGTTTTGCCTCGTTACCCGTGCGTGAAATCCAGTTTCGTCATGGTACTCATCTACTTTAGTTTCGTCTAAGTAGTTTTTATGGGTCGAGTTTCGTCTCGTTATGTTCCTCACTCTTGGATTCTTTCAGTTCATTCATACTGTCTATCTTGGGTTGAGATTAGAAGGTGCTCCTAGAATCACGCACTTTAGCCACCTTGTCCCGCGTACTTTTTCAGAGTTTAGTTTCGCCTATTCTATGGGGTTTGAGTTTTATCTCATCACTTTTGTGGTCCAGTTTTATCCTGACACATTTATTCTGAAGTTTAGTTTCATCTATTCTTCTAAGTTTGAGTTTTGTATCAACTTTGTTAAAATCAGCGTTACAGCTTCATTCTGACCCATGTCTTGGGAGGTCCAATTTTCATTAAACCCTATGTTTGCTAAATCCAATTTCGTTTGGTATCTTCTTAATCCCACGTCCGCTGGCATTCTTTGTCTTTGGGGGGTTCTGCTTCTTTTTCAAGAGTGTAAATTTTTGGGTTCTTTCGTATTCAATCACCTTCAACTCTAAACGCTCGAAAGTTGTCACTTTTCTCACTTATCATGTTAAAGATAATTGAATAGGGGTAGCTGTTGCACCCTAAAATTTACCCTCTTGATTTCAAAATTTTTATTTGGCTTATATTTTATCTGCATATGCATATATACATTGGTTCTGTTGCTATAGGATCAAGGTACGCCACCAAAGCATCAACTATTTATCAGAAGCGTCAAAGGCTTTGTGCAGGCAATTCAATCAGCTGAGGAATGCTTTATCACCATGTTCTATTCCTGTGTATTTTCTCATGTCTTGAGCAATATAAGGGAACTAGAGGTTTTGATCTGATTCAGAACAGTTCGGGTTAAAAATCTGTTTCGGTGCGTCAACTTCATAATTTACTAACTGCGAGCCAGAGTACTATTTTATGCTAAAATTTGATCACCAAGTCCATGTTGATATTATCTTCACTTTTCGTATTCGGTCCGGGAGCCAATTATATGCATATGGTGGTCAAATAATTTTATTACTGAGTTTTCACGTTGCCGATCAACGGTGTTACGGGTGTTAAGTAATATATAACTCCAATTTGATATACCGTCTTGAGGTGGTTCTTTCACCATTTAATCAGTCTCAATGTCCTCTCCAACTTTCATGTTCGAGCCAAAAGTTAATTCTCGAAGGAAGGTCTCCGAATTTACAAATCAGACAAAGCTGAATAGTGGAAAATACTGATAAACAGTTGGTTGAACCGTGTTTTGCACGCACTAAAAATTCATAACGCAAAGCATGTGGCTCGTTGTACCCGTTTCGGTGGCTAAAATTTCATCTCGATGACATCTACATTTTCATCTCTCACGGACGGAAGCTAATTCTGCTTAGGAAGGCACCAAAAATATAGATTAATCATTCCGGTTGATTTTTAAGCTTGTGCCTTGTGTATCGGTTCACTTTTTCAACTTGTCCATAATTGTGATTCTTGGCCTAAATGTGACTTTTTTGTCTTTATTCATTACTTTTTATAGTTTGTGATTGTGCCAATTTTGTGATACTTGTAGCATTTGTTTGTTTGCTAACATTAGCCTAGTTTAGGCCTATTTCTTTGATTGTTCAAAATTATTGAAATCGAAATGTTAAAGAAGTTTGACATTGGTTGATAATTCATGAGATTATGTATAAATTGTGGAGTTTACAACTTAATTGAAAAATGTTGTTGAATTATCTCATGAGTTGGAAATTGATGTTGAGAGTTTTCTTTAATGTCTTGATATCAATAATATCAATTGTTTCTAACCATTTGGTTGTTGATCATTGTGTTTTTTTGTGCATTTGAAATGCATTTTTAGTATATAATTTCAAGTTGTTTGATTTTTGACATAAACTACTTTTTGCCAATTTGTTGATTGGAACTTGTTGTTTGTCATTTACATGTGTTGTGATAAATTCCAATCGACTCAAATGACATCATAAAACACATTGGAAACAAGTTTGATTGAGTTTGGTGGAAAATGCCTCAACACTTGAACATTGACAAATTCTTGACATAATTGTTGTTTTTGCTCCAACTTTTGATCCGCTTTGAGTTTTTCTGACTTTCTTTATTGAAAATTGAGTTTCTCAAGCCATCCAAAGCTCCATACGCGTATATTTTTTCGATTCAGACATTTTTCACCCGACTTTAACTGTTGCTAACTTGTTGCGAAAATCATGTTTCCGGGTGAAATTTGGCCGAATCGATTGCATTTTTGTGATCCATTTGTATGAATATAAGTCTCATAAATTTTTAAAATTCATTTCGAACAATTTTCAAGAGGTTATCGTTTATTTCGGATGCACTTTTCGGTTTATGTACATATTACACTTGAATTTCTGGCTGCAGATACTCAATGTCACGTTCAATGTTATGACACCGTATCTGACTTACTATATGACAGTAAATACAAAAACAATAAAGAACACAGTCAATTGTTTACCCAGTTTAGTGTGCAACAACACCTACTCTGGGGGCTACCAAGCCAGGGAGGAAATCCACTATAAGAGATGTTAACATATGACATTATCCCCAATTTATTAGACTTGTTATTTCCAACATCCTTGTCAAGATAACTTATGGTTCTGACAACACATCCTTCTTCAAGTTTATTTGCCACATCACAGACATTATCAACCTGTAGTTTTGGAGTTCTTCTGACTGCTTCCATAGAAATAGCTCTTTTCATTCTTCTTAGATGAAGAGGACCAAGCTTATGCTGCCACAGTTTCATCTCTTTTTCTTCTTTGGTAATTGGATACATAGTGGAGATATCAGTGTTCTCAGGCTGCCACAAGTAGCAGTTATCTTTGGATCTGATTCCTCTCATTACAACTTCTAGTTTTTCATTAATTACTAGACATTCAGATCTTGAGAAGTTGACCTTGAATCCTAGATCACATAATTGACTGATACTAATGAGATTAGCAGTCAGCCCTTTTACCAGCAGTACTTTATTCAGACTTGGAACTCCAGGGCAGTCCAAATTACCAACTCCTTTGAATTCACCTTTAGCACCATCTCCAAAGGTCACAAAACTGGTGGTGTGAGGCATAACATTATTGAGGAGATTTTTGATTCCAGTCATGTGTCTGGAACATCCACTGTCAAAGTACCAGCCTTCCTTTGCAGACACTCTCAGGGAAGTATGGGTTATCAGGGCAGTAGCCTTTTTCTTCCAATGAGGAGTATGTGGTACCCTTTTTGGCTTAGGTTTAGCACCTGAGTTTTGATTAGGGTATCCATGTAATTTGAAGCAGAAGGGCTTTATATGTCCATACCTCCCACAATGATGACATCTCCATCTTTGGTATTTTTTCTTCATGTATTTCTGATGTTGAGAGTTGTGTTGAGACATCTGCTTTGACAATTGTTTAACATGCCTGATCTTCTTGTCTGCACCAGGTTTCTTAGCTTCCACAAATCCTAGACCAGATTTGTTTCCCACATTTTGTCCAACTTGTAGGATCTCTTCCAATTTATCTGAACCATTGGTCAACATCTTGACAGATTTTGTCATTTGGTTCAGTTGTGAGTTCAGTAATTGAACTTCCCCTTCTAGGTGACTTATAGTTTCAAGATCTGCCATTTTTTCAGCCTCCAGCTTTATAATGAGTTTTGATTGTTTCTCATTCTGCACACAGACTTCAGCACTTCTGATACACAATTTCTTGTAGGTATCAGCCAGTTCTTCAAATGTCACTTCTTCATCACTAGTGTCACTTTCAGAAGTACAAACACTAGTTAGAGCAGTAACTAGTTTGGCAGATTCTTCTTCAGAATTACTTTCTGAATCATAGTCAGACCAAGTAACAGTCATTCCTTTCTTTTGTTTCTTAAGAAAGGTAGGACATTCAGCTCGAATATGTCCATATCCTTCACATCCATGGCATTGAATACCTCTGCCTTGGTTTCCCTTATCTTCTGACCTTGGTCTTCTGCTGGAACTGTCAATGTCAGAGGGAATGTTATGAACATTAGACCTTGACTTTGGATCCATTCTTTTGATGAGCTTGTTGAACTGTCTTCCAAGCATGGCAATAGCTTCTGAAATATTTTCTTCTTCATCCTCCTTGTTTTCAACATCAGTGTTGGATACAAGTGCTATGCTTTTGTTCTTCTTGTCACCATTATCAATGATCCCCATCTCAAAAGTCTGAAGAGACCCAATAAGTTCATCCACTTTCAACTTGCTGATGTCCTGGGCTTCCTCTATGGCAGTTACCTTCATTGCAAATCTTTTAGGCAAGGATCTGAGAATCTTCCTCACCAGTTTTTCTTCTGACATCTTTTCTCCCAATGCTCCTGAGGTGTTGGCAATCTCCAAGATGTTCATGTGAAACTCATGAATGGTTTCATCTTCCATCATTTTTAGATTCTCAAACTTGGTAGTCAACATCTGAAGCCTTGACATTTTTACTTTGGAAGTGCCCTCATGAGTAGTTTTGAGAGTGCTGCAGATACTCAATGTTACGTTCAATGTTATGACACCGTATCTGACTTACTATATGACAGTAAATACAAAAATAATAAAGAACACAGTCAATTGTTTACCCAGTTCAGTGTGCAACAACACCTACTCTGGGGGCTACCAAGCCAGGGAGGAAATCCACTATAAGAGATGTTAATTCAGGAATAAACCACCCAGTTTATCTCCTTCACTTAAAACCTACCCAATGCAATTTCAATCTAAGTACAACTTAAACCTGAGTTCCTACTCACTCCCCCTCAATCACAGCAGTGATACATAAAACAATTTGACTAATGATTTGATGAAGACACTCTTCAAAAAACAAACACTTGATTAAGCTTCACAGCTTTTTAATCAAGCAACACAATCACTCTTGCTTCACAGCTTTGAGTGATGCACACAACTAACTTGACTCTGCTTCACAGCTTTAGTCAAGGAACATTCAAACACTCTTGCTTCAAAGCTTTGAGTGCTACACAACCCTTACAATTAAAAACCTATTCCAAGTCACTTATCACAATGATAATTGCTTGGAGTACAATAATCAAACCTATACAGATTACAAATGATCTTCTGATCAAAAAAAGGGATTACTTGCAAAACAGCAGCTTTGTTGAATATATAGCAGCTGCAACTTCAGTTAGGGTTTCCACAAAAACCTAGGGTTAATTCCGTTTGACCTCAAGACCAGGTCACAGGACTTTATTAACCAGGTTAGGGTTGAGCTAGGTTACCCCTCAGAAAACGCAGGATTCTGTTCTGGAAAGACTGAGTTATTTTCTTGAAAAAACTCAGACTTATCCAACCTGCAAACCTGTTAGTTCAGAACAGGATGTCTTAACATCTGTTATGACATCTGGGAAAACCTGTCTACTGATTTAGCAAAATGTGATCATTTTGCAAAATGCTCAGATACACACTTATAAACATCAGTTCCTGAATGACAATATTTTTCTGCAAAGGTACCTAATGAATCAGTACAAACTAAACTAGAATGTTATGACATCAGTCATGACATTCATACATACACTTGGGATTTACCAAAAATGCAAGCCAATACCTAAACAACTACAACACTGTTACTTGAAAATACCGTTTTACACTAATTTCGGTTTGTGATATCCTTCCCTCCTAGTTTGTAAATATAATAACTTGTAGCATACCAACTAACTTTGTAGCTTGTACATTGGATGTTGACATTCAAGAGATTACCGCTTTATATAAATACCGCATTTTGTTGATACCGTTAACTTGTATGTATGTGTTTTTACCGCTTTTTTTTATAGTTTAATTATTTGAATATGGCGTGGCTGTCCGGAGTATTGCTACTAGCGTTTAAACATAGTTCACTTTTTACCATTTAATTATTCATATTCATACTTATATCTGATCTCATTTCTTCCGCTTCCATGCTAATTTTGGTACCCTTTCCGATACTAATACAATGCTGTCCGGAAATGCAATACTATGTTCAAGTATCTTGCTCTTTTTGTATTATACATAATCAAGTTTACTTTTGATCATTGTTGCTTACTTACGATTTGTATTTCAATTGTGTTGTTATTTACTAACCATTTTCGTGAGTTGTGCATGTCTTGAGAAGCGAATTCGGACATTGACCGCTTTGGTAACGGATGCGCTTTGCTTGCACTCCTGTCACATTTCTGACATTCTCTCTTGTCGATGCTAGCTTTTGGAGCTTTTGTGGAAGATTTTGGATATTTGTTGTAGAGTTTGCTGTATACGGATTTGTTTTATCCGTTTGGTACATATTCAGATCATTATTATTTTAAATATTGTAAATACTGCATTTTACCACTTTATAGAGATCATGTATAGTAGGGACTTTTATTGCTTTCTAGAAATCATGTGAAGAAGGAAGCAGGAAATAAAGAGTGTGCGCTCGAAGTCACTGTTTAAAGTCTTGTAGCAGGAACCGTTTTTTGTATGCTAATTGTATTTGTTTAAAATCCTACCTTGGAAGTAGGTATTATGCAGGTGTGTTTATATTTGTGCCCACACTATTTTACAGATGAAAAGTCCTCAAAAGAAAGCGAGCGGAAAGGGTTTATAATCGACCCCCGCACATTCCAGTCCATGTCGTTCCTATGCTCACTTTCTACAAGTAGATGCTCCGAACATGTGCCCAAGATCTGAATGAATTTAAGTCCTTTAAAGGAAAGTGAAAAGGGTTCCCGCAATCGGATCCCCACACTTTCTTTAGCTCGTGTTGACCAACACTGATTCTTAGTGTACGCATTCACTATGTCTTTTCCCCCAGATCTTTCTTTCCCTGGTAATTGATATCACGGTTAAGGACCCTTTTATATTCTTATAATTCTATAGCTTGTTGACTCGGGTGATACACTCCTCTTGGCTATGGCTTGACCCTTGGTCTGATGCTTGGTTGCTTGTCTATGGCGGGACCTCCCCTTCTACTACTAGGCCCGCGCCTTGTAGGTGCTTGATATTCGAGCGATGCTCGAGCTTTTGTTTGTCCAAATGTTTTGCCGTCTGTTTGCTTATTTTTTTTGTCACATGATCTGTGACATTTTTGTTGCTTCCCTAAGGATCACTCGATTAGAGTAGCTTTCGAGCTAGACATTAGGATAGATATCAATGCATGCTACCATAGGGTAGAAGCTCTCCTTTCATCCTCAACCTTGGGGTCAATCATTGTATGATAACATTAGGAGTAGTGTTAGGCTAGTCTCCCTTAGTCATTTTTCTTTTCTTTACATATTGTATCTTAAAACTAAAACTTCTTCTTGGAAAATCATAAAAACATATCTAATGAACTTAAATTCTTCTTCGTAGTAAAAAAATACAAACCAATCTTAATTCTTTGTGCGCCTTTTGGCTTTATTTTAAACCTTGTCAAATTGATGTTTTGCCATCCTTGTCATGATATTTTGTTATCTTTTCGCCGATGTTTCGCCATGGCATATGTTTGTTATCCTACTTTGATTGTCAATATCATTGTTAGGTGTGATGTTTTATCATCCGAATTATTGATATTTCGCCATCTTATCCATGTTACCTTGCTATCTTTTAGCCGATGTCTCATCATTGAATATGTTTGTTGCCGATGTTTCGCCATCCCACGTATCCTACTTTGATTCTCAATATCATTGTTAGGTGTGATGTTTTATCATCTAAATTGTTGATATCTTGCCATCTTTACCATGTTATATTGTTATCTTTTTGCCGATGTTTCACCATCGCATATGTTTGTTGTCGATGTTTCGCCATCACGTATGTTTGTTATCCTACTTTGTTCTTTGATATCATTGTTAGGTGTAATGTTTTATCGTCTTGTCTGATATTTTGTTATCATGCTGACATTTTATCATCTTATCTAAATTTTTGTTGCCATGTGATGTCTTTTCATCTCTTTTTGTTGTTTTATCATCGTCGTTGATGTTTTGTCGTTTAGCTGATGTTTTTCTATCTTGATTGTGACTTTTGTCTTCTTAACTAAAAAACACAAACCAACCAAAATATATGAGCCGAACTACGGCTGCTCTGATTCCTTTAAAGGGATATGTAGGCAGAGGCTTTTGTGGGGCCTAATCAAGCATATCTTTGTAAATGTTCCCTTCTTTTCCCCACACTTTCTTTTCATTTTTGTTTGCAGGCATTCCCTCTTTTAATTTTCTTTCAACTATTAAACATAGATATAGATTTTACACACCCATTATATTAGAATAACAAGAGTGGATACCATAGAGTACTACGGCCGTGTGGGGTGCTAATACCTTCCCCTAATGTAACAGACTCCCTTACCCGATCTCTCGGTCGCAAGACTATAATTTCATCCTTCTCAGGTTTTCTCGATGTTTACATTTCCCTTCCTATTAGGATAAAAGACATTCGGTGGAGACTTCATTAATTTTTATATCAAATGACGGTTCGGCCAGTTGTTTCAAAACCCTAATGCTCTTTGTTGTCCAACCGTGTCCTCTTTGTCAAAATATGTTGAGTATATATAGGGGAAAATTAGGTCAACATTTGGGCTTGGACATCTCATGAAATCATATCTTTGATTTTTTTAAAAAATAAGTTTAAATCTTTCAAAACTATGAATATCTGTTTTAAACATAGGCCACAGAGTTTCTTGGTCTTCAAGGTAGATTTTTGGACCTCCAACATGATTAGAACAAAGGTCCACACGCCTTGTATTAATGCTTTTATATTTTATTTGATTTAATTTGCATTTAAATGAATAAAATCAAAATAAAAAGAAATAAAAATAATAAATATAAATGAATGTATTTAGGGGTCCCTTCTGAGATCATGAACACGTTTGAACCTAAAAACTTAGGCCCATTAGCCCAAAAATCCAAATTTGCTCAATTTGAACTTCATGCGTTTTCTTAAAATTTCTTAACTTGAACTCATCATAATTCTCTCAATTTTTGTCATATGAAGGTAATCTTTGACTTTTTGGAAAGCTCAAGATGTCTTCTACAACATTCATGTTGGACACATTTTCATTTGAAGTCTTTGACTTTATGTAAATTGCTTTGACAAAAAAAGTCTTTTTGTTAACTTTTAAAGTGACCTATAATGTTTTGGCCCATATCTCTCACATGAAGCATTTTTTGGCCTTGATCTTATAGAGGAAAAGTTGTAGAGCATTAAATTTTCTTCAATATAGGATTTGGTTGAGGAATTTCTGATGAAGTATGTGAAAGTTATGATTGGTTAAAGTTCAGTTGACTTCTCCTAAAGAAAACTCTAATTTAGCAACTTTTGACTTTTGATGAATCTTGAGTTTTCTTGATGAATCATGATCAACCATTGATCAAATGATAAATGTGACTTTAAAATATTGATGTTGACTAAAAATCTTGAAGTTTGACTGTAAGTTGGTCAAAGTTGACTTTTTGTCCAATATAGTTGATTTTCAATCATCTGGCTAAGTGACTGAGAAAACTTGTGATGTAAGACTTGAAACTTGGTATGAGAGTACCTTGAGACATATGAGAAACCATGAAGTCAACTTGAGGCATTGGAAATCAAATTTCCTTTGAGAAAGACAAAACCCTAGTTGTAGGTCAATTGCTTAGGAAGAGAGTTTGTCTAGTCAAACCTTGAGTAGTCTTGAGTGTTTGAGACCTTCATTGAGCATGAGAAGACCTATTGAAATAATTTGTCTTGAAAGTGGGAGGGAAAATTTTGGGGTATAAAATAAAGAAAAGTAGACAATGTCTGATTGGATGTCAAGACATTGTTCAACACTTGCTCCTTTGGGACTAACAAGGGAGTATTTTGGACGGTGTAATCAAGTACGTGTCAGGAGGAAATGTAACATGTGCTTTTGAATATGCATGCGTAGGAGAATCAGTCCATTGTCAAGAAAGGCATTAAAAACTGATATGGATGATGCACATTTACTTTTGGTGCAATTATCTTCCTCAAATATCGCTCTCTTTGACCAAGACAATTGTCAAAGTCAAGGATCGTTAATTTCTAAGTAACTGTCCAATAATTTAAAGAGGTCATTTCTTCCTCTCTATCATCTTATGTTTGGTTGTCTTCAAAAGAGTCCTTATGGATTTTGTCAAGGTCTGGGTAAGTACAGCCTGGGTATGGTTTTGTGGAGGCTTTGTTTGTTAATTTTTGGTAAAAATGGGGAGAAAGGTTATGTGTTTATGGGGTATTTTAAGTTCCTTCTATTATGTTTGTTCGCTTGTGTTGAAGGGATGTTGGGTAGTATTAAGTTTGATTGTTATTCTACTCAATTGTTTTTGTTGTGTCTTGTGATATGATTTATGAACACAGTTGTGTCTTGTGCTCTGAGTTACCTGGAGCTAGAATCTACATGTGCATGTTGGTTTTTAGTTTCCTCTTAAAGGTCCTCTTATGCCCCCTAAGAGGAAGATTTGTTCCTGGGTTGAAGGGGAGTGTCATCCATCTTCTTCCTCATGTACACCAAATGGCTTCAGGACTTTCTGCTTCTTTCCTCCTAATTTTGTTGTTCTATGATATTGAGTTTGATGTGTTGCAATGGATTTTTGAAGAGATGTTGAACATGAAGTCCTGACATCCACATGATTGAGAATATTATTTCTCTATGTTATTATGTTAAGCAGCTTCTGAAGACTACTCTGACATTTATTTCTGCTGTAAATGACCCAAGTTGAGAAATATATGTGATGAGTGTATGATCACTACTGGATCTTTTATATTGTCTTCAAACTTATTGTTGCTGAAATATGAATTGTAAAGTGTTAATTTGTTTAGCCAAAATTTTCCAAAGGGGAGATTTTTAATTCTCTATTTTATGATTAGCATTAATTTTAGTAAAACAAATTAGGAAGCAACATATGATGTTGTAACTTGCAGAGAAACATCTCGAATAAAGATGTCCTATGCAGAATCATTCGACATCCTGATTGTGATCAGCTGGACAATTGGATTAGTTTTGTTTATTACAGATGCAGGATATTCTGGGAATATTATGCTATCCTATGTGACGCTCAGTTTAAAGAATGAGAGATTTAAGCTAAATTCAAGGAGCATTGTTAGTTTCTAATTATGGATATATTTTAGGAAATACATGATTGAAGTCCTATCACTATGCAGAAGTTTCTGCTGATTTGTAGCAACTTATATGCTGCATTTTTTTAAAGCCTGATCCAGTCTAAAAGATTTTTATAAATAGAAGGTTAAAAACCTAATGTATGTATGGAATGAATTGGAATGTTTGTTGAGCCTTTATGGTTTTTTTCCATCGTTATTTGTGATCCACTCTAGAGTAGAGTCAGACTGTGTTAATTGTGAGCCTCTCTTGTATTGTTTAATACTTAAGTCGAACTATTAGTTGAGTTGTAACTATTGTTAGTCACTCTTAAGCTTATAAGTATAGAGTGATTGTGTGTTCTTTAAGTTCATCTTCTAATTCTTTTGAATTTTTTTATTGTCGTTGTTTGTGAATGTAAAAGGAAGTGAGAGGGGTCTCATTTCTAGGAGTTCCTAGGTAAAATTATAGCACGGGTAGTGATTAAGTGATAAAATGTAAGTGATAAATGTAAAATGTAAGTGATATTATTTATTGGATTTCCTTCTTGGCTTGGTAGCCCCAAGATGTAAGTGATGTTGCACCGAACAAGGTAAACAACTATGTTTGTTCCTTTACCTTTCTGCATTGTTGACTTTGTTTATACCTTACCATTGTGTTGAAGTCAGATTCCAGTGTCTCAACATCTCTTAGGACATTTGATATCTGATCACCAGAATTTCACTACCAATAGGTATACGTTCTATTTTTCCAGAAAAAGTAAGAAGTGCCATAACTAAATTGTGTTTTTTCTTCAAGACAATTTGTAGTAAAGTGATCAATCCTGAGATCTTACTAACATTGAAAAAAGAAATAGTTATTACTATGTGTGAGCTTGAAATGTATTTCCATCCCTCATTTTTTGACATAATGGTACATCTATTTATTCATCTAGTGAAAGAGACACAATTGTGTGGACCAGCTTATATGAGATGCATGTACCATGTTGCACGTTATATGAAAAATATTAAAAGGGTATCTGAAAAACCGATGTTGGCCAGAGGGTTGTATTATTTAATGATACATTGTTGAAGAAACGATTGAGTTTTATACTGAATATTTGTCTAATGTTCAATCCATTGGACTCCCCAAATCTCATATTTTCGAAGAAAAAAAAGAAGGAAAAAAGTTAATTGAAAATAAAATTGTAACAATATCAAGGGTTTAACGGGAACTAGTGCCTTTGTATGTTCTACACAATGACAATGAGGTTAATGTTGAATTAAAATATCCAGCATCAACCTTAGGGATTCGAAGGATTTAACATCCCCCCATGGGCACCTACACAGGTGTGTTAGGTGGGCCAGGTAGGCCCATTGTTGGATTTGCTATAAGGAAATGGAGTAGCACCTTGGATACAAGAAATTGCTTTTAGCACAGTGGTAAGCACTTGGTCCAGTTTACTTGGTATCAAAGCAAAGTCATGGGTTCGAATCCCCCCGGCTGACACTGGGGGAAGATTGTTGGATTAAAATATCAAGCGTCAACCTTAGGGATTCGAAGGGCTTAACATCCCCCCATTAGCGCTTACACATGTGTGTTAGGTGGGCCAGGTAGGCCCCTTGTTGGATTCTCTATAAGGAAATATAGTAGCACTTTGGCTACAAGCAATTGCTTTTAGCGCAGTGGTAAGCGCTTGATCCAGTTTACGTTTGTTAGAACATAGTTTGGTTCTACATCCAATAATTAGTTTTGATGATAACAAATACAGAATTACTATGAAGAACAATTATGCACTCTAATTATTTAATTGAATTTACAGAGAAGTTCTGATGAAAGAAAGAAAGTTAATGACGTGAAAAATCACATATGAAGCTCTAAAGAAGAATAACATATAAGAAGCTCTAAAGAGAAGCTAAAACAACATGCAAGAAAGAGAAGATATAATGTTGTCAATTAAACTTTTAAAGCACCAAGCTATAGGTTATACTCTGATATATAAAGTTCTGAAAGAACAAATAAGCTTCAAACATAACTATCATATTCAAAGTTTTGATTACAAGAAATTAGCTTAAGATACACTGAGATGACATATATCTGACATCACATTAATGGCATTTTTAAAGTAACGGCTAAATCCCCATATACGCTCAGGAATTTGATTCTCAGGTCAATAGCAGCTTTAATTCTCAGGATGCGCGCTTCATATTCAGCCATATTATTGGTGCAGTCAAAGCAAAGTCTGGAAGTGAAGGGTGTATGGAAACCTTGAGGAGATATAATTACAGCACCAATCTCATTGCCAAGTGCGTTAGAAGCCCCGTCAAAAACCATAGTCCATCGGGATCCTGACTCAGGTCCTTCATACGGTCCAGGTTCTTCATAATCTGTAACTAGCATAATGTTCTTATCCGGGAATTCAAAGTTCATAGATTGGTAGTCGTTTATAGCTTGATGTGCCAAATGATCTGCCAGTACACTTCCTTTGATTGCTTTTTGAGTGGTGTACTGAATGTCATATTCTGTCAAGACCATTTGCCATCGGGCTATTCTTCCGGAGAGAGCTGGCTTCTCGAATATGTACTTGATGGGATCCATTTTAGAGATAAATAAAGTATTATAGGTCAACATATATTGTCTTAGTCGGCGAGCAGCCCATGCCAAAGCACAATAAGTTTTCTCGAGCAGTGAATATTTTGTTTCTCAATCGGTAAACTTTTTGCTAAGGTAGTATATTGCATGCTCTTTTCGACCAGACTCGTCATGTTGCCCCAACAACCCCATTGAATTCTATAACATAGTTACGTACATGATTAAAGGTCTTCCTTCAACTGGTGGCATCAGAATTAGAGGTTCTTGCAAGTACTCCTTGATTTTATCAAAGGTTATTTGACAGTCGTCGTTCCATTTTACTACTTGATCTTTCTACAGCAGCTTGAAGATTGGCTCACAGGTAGAAGTTGTTGTATCCCCAAAATTTGCCCTCTAATTTATCAAATATTTTATCACAAAGATCTCTCTTGGTTCAAGACTGCACTAGGGTTTATCAGCTCAAGACATCTCCTTAAGCACTGATGACTAAAATTAGGGTTTGATATTTCACAAGGATAGTTGAACTTTCAATGCTTCATATGACTTTCATGGATCATTGTGGACCCCCAAGATTACTCATGTCAAGTTTCAAGCCTTGGATCACACTTTTGCTCAGTCAATTGAGCAGTTGACCTAAAAATCAGTTGTATTGGGGAAAAGTCAACTATGGCCAATTTACAGTCAAACTTCATAATTTTTTATCCACATTATCATTATAAACCCATATGTATCATTTGATCAAGTTTGGACCATAATTCCTCAAGAATTTTGATCAAATCATCAAAAGGGCAAAATGGTAAAAATTAGGGTTTTGATTGAGAAAGGGAAATTTCTGATTTTTTACCTAGCAAATGATCAATTGGTTTGAAGCATGATCTCAAGAGTTCAATTGCGTCATTTTGACCTAATGTCATGACCTAAAACATTGCTCAAGATCAATTGGATTGACAGTGAATTCTCAGCCAACTGATCAAAAGTCAACTATATACTAAAAAATTAAACTTTGACTTTTTGGTCAAAATTCAATGTCAAAGATCACAATTCATCAAAACATGTCAAAATATGAAACTTATTCATCAAGAAATCAAAAAGTCAATATTTCATTTTGAAAATTCAAAGTTTTCTAACTTAGAAATTTTTCTAAGTGTTTAAAACATCATGTTTTTTCAAAACTTTAAGCCAATTTTTCACCATGATGCAAGAGGGTTCAGAAGAAACTTTCAACATGAAATTTCTAGATCTCCATGATATATATAACATTTATTTACACAACTTCTTCTAAAAAATTTTAAATCTCAAGTTATTAATTCATAAAGTCATGGTCTTGAAATTGAACACTTAATGAAATTTTGCCCTAGTTTTGGTCAGGATTTTGACCTAACTTCATGGAACTTTTTCATATAGTTCCAAGGGGAACTTTCAAAAGTGATTCAAAGAGGGGTTGTAAAGCATATTACAGGATTTCTAAAATGTCCAAGAACTTCTTGAGATCATTCTTGAGTAGGGAGAATCGAAGAGATGAAGTTAGGGTTTTCACACTTGAAATACAAGTCATTTTGTGATGAACAAGATTCAAATTTCAAACCTATGCTGCATAATCTCTACTTTACAGGCCTCAAACTTATTAGGCACTCCATAATTAATTGCTTGTGCAGCTATTAGAGGTCTCAATTCAAGCATTCAATGCAAAGCCATGCTTTATATCCATTTTAGGAAGAAAGTGCACCATGCCATTTTGATAAAGTAGCTTTTTGCACAAAACTTGTTCTTGAGCTTTGAAATTGTTTTTTTTCTGATCATACATGTCATATAACTCAAGAGAAGTTTTTCTAAACACTTACAATCACTCAACCCGTGCTTGTACTTCCTCTTGGAACCATACTTCCCACTTTTCTTCAAAATCAAGTAACATAGCTACCAGTCTAGAACTTGTACTTCTGACCCTCTCAAGCACTCAAGCCTTTTTCTTATACATACACAAGTAATTTGTCACAAAACACATGCATTCTTGAGCCCTGAAAAGAGCAATAACTCATATTTGCATATCACACCTCCATTGTTGCATATTTTGGCCAGAAATCCCAAAACCAAAAACTACTCGTGCATTTCTTGGCTTCTTGTTTCCAAAAGCTTCCAAGCACCATACACAAAAAATCCCATACCCTGTTACAGTTCTGTAACACCATCTTCCTCCATTTACAAGTTCAAAAACAGAGCATTGCAAGTGGACTTCTCCAGACCATTTCAGCCATTCTCCAACCAAGCTAATCATTGCATTAGCTTCCCGGGACCTCAGTGGAGCTATTCTGATCATAACAACACCTTAAGGAGTACTCAAACTCAGAATACAATTTCCAGTTTTGAGGTAAGTTTCTTTAACTTTGAACTCTTCATACAAGCATCATTAGCGGTTTAGCAAGAGTCGCCACCGACTTTTCTTTTATCCAATAAGGAAAGGTGAAAAAGCACAGGAAAGACCTTTAGAGATGGTGTCTTGAGTTCGGGGGGTAGATTATAAAAAGGGAAGGTATTAGCACCCTTTTTATCCATGGTTATCCATGGGCTCTTAGTTACTTGCTAGATCACTTGCTTTTGTTTGAATGTGCTTGTGGTATGGATTTTGAAAGTATTTTGAAAATGTCTTTGTAATGGTTCTCGTCTCTATAAGAATGCGAACAAAGTGTTTGATTTAAAAATAGTTCAAAGATGTGTTTGTGAAATGTGTTTTTTGAAAGTGATTTTGAAAAGGTGTCTTTGTAATGGTTCTCGTCTCCATAAGAACGCGTACAAAAGTGTTGTCTTTTGAAAATGTTTTCAAAATGAAAGTGTGGGTGTATAAAATGTTTTTATTGTGAGCAAGCGAGCAACTAGGAGCGAATCTACCTACTTAAAAGGTCTTAAGCGTTCTTTTCCTCCTCCTTTAGATGTTGCTATCTTACCATTGTTTTGGTAAGAAGCCCCATCGTTGGATATGAAGGGACGAGCGTGAGACATTTGTATAGTCATAGAAGGCAACCCATGGAACGTTTTAGCAATGTCGTTTTAGGGACTAGATCGTTTATCGAAGGCAACATCGAGGGTCATCGAGGGACTACGATCTTTTATCGAGGGTCTTTTGCTAAAACTCCCATGTTCGAGGGACATGACTAATTTTCGATAGGCAACAAGTGATATTACCCTAAGGGTGCGTGTGTGCAAAGTGTGTTTGATTGCATGCATTTAGTCTTGCTTTTTAGGTTGTCTATTTGTTGTTTTCATGTCTTGCCATACACACCTTAATTACTAGCATTTACATTTGAAAACGATAAATTGCGGAAATGTAAAGTCCTATGCTATTACAATATTTTAGGGATGGGGATACATATTTACAAATGGGGATTGCAAATAAAATTAAATCCTAAGTTACTGTTACAACCATATTGAATGGATAAGAATGTACAAGAAAATGTGAAGTGAACTTGCTTAGAAAATGGTTTTTTTTTGTCTTAATGAATTAAGAAAAAAAGAAATAAATTAATTAATAAAATAAAATGTTTTTATGTCTTTTTATGTTAATAATAAAAAAGAGTTGATATAAAAAGTGATAAAAAGGAAAATAAATGAAAGATATAAACAGCGTGCTGCTGCAAGCAAAACAACAAGGATCAAAAGTTCTGAAGCCAGGCGCGTGGTGATTCAGAAGGAAGCGTCAAAAGTTCTGGGTTGATACACTCTGAGGTCCTGAAAGACACCTTAGAGGGAAAACACAGAAGTTCTGGATTGCTATGTGATGAACTTATGAGTGTTAGAACAATGAGAAAATCTTAGAAGTTTTGTATATTAAAACAGTGAGAAGAACTCAGAAGTTCTGTGTTGTGCTAAAACTGTGAATGAATATCAGAAGTTCAGTGTGTTTAAACAGTAGTGTGATATGATGGGAAATAACTGATTATTTTTTTGAAATGCTGGTTTGTGTTTTGCGTTTGTTTTTGCAAATTGTCGTGGTAAGTAAGAGTCGCCACAGAAAAATTCCTTTTTCGAGATATTTCTCGGGTTCGGGGGGTAGATTATAGAAAGGGAAGGTGTTATCACCCTTTCTATCTGTGGTTATCCACGGGGTCTTAGGTACTTGCTCAAATGTTTTCAAAAAATTACTTTATGTGTGCTTGTGGGTTTGAAAAGGTTTTTGTTTGAAAGGTGTAAGTCTGAAAAAAAGATTTTTGTTTTTCGAAAGAGCAAGTACTTAAGAACCATCTACCTACTCGAAAAAGAAATCCTCCTATGCTATCTTCCTTTAGACAATGCTATCCTACTATTGATGAGTAGGTAGCACCGTCGTTGGAGTTTAAGGGTCAATTCGAATTAGGGACTTACGGTCACCAAAGCAATGTTAGGATGCCTTAGCGGTAACCCTAATGTCTTAGATAATTTGTTTTGAGGCAACAATATCCGAGGAAACCGTTTCGAGGCGACTATGATCTTTGGACAAGAGGGCGACCTCTAAAGTGACCTATACTCAATGACCGTGTACAAAGGCAACCAAGTAGGGTGTACCCTAAGAGTGCGCATGTGCGAGTGTGTCATTTTCAGTTAATTTTTGTCTTTGTACATGTTAAGGGTGATCTAAGTTAATTTTAGGTTAAAACATTCAGTCTTGTCATGCATCCCTATTATCAAACATCTAACAGTTATATTTTGCGGAAAATAAATTGCGGAAATTAAATTACAAGGCGTCGGGTATTTACATCGCCAAAAGCAACCCTTTGAAATTTAAATGTGGAAAAATAAATAAAGCGATAAATAAATGGTCCTAATTATCTATTACATTCCCGGAACAAGTACAATATTGAATAAAAGATCGCGTGCAGAAAATTAAATCGAGTGCGAGTCCTAGGGTTTTGACCCTTTGTTATTAAAGAAAAGATTTTTTTGTTGTTTTTATTTCATAAAAGGAAACTATCCTAAATTAATTATTAAATTAAAATAAACAAATTAATTAATTAATGAAAATAAATATTTTTGGGTTTTTTGGTATTTAAAGAAATAAAATAAAATTAATTAATGTTAGTAAAAGCCTAATTAAGTCTAATTGATTTTAATTATTGAAAAAATATATTAAAGTTATTTCTAATTAATAGCCTAACTTAATTAATAAATGTATTAATAAAAAATAAAATACTAAAATTTAATTTAATAAAGAAAATGTTTTTTTGGTTTTAATTTTATTAAAGGAAAAATAAAATTTGATTGGTTAGAAAATAATGAAAATAGTTAAATCAAATAAATAAATAAATAAAATAAATAAAAGAAATAGAGAAAGGGTATAGGCCTGAAAAGGAGGTCAGAATAGCAATTCCAAGGCCCATTAAGCGCTGGCCTGGTGGACTTTTTGAATTCCACATGCGCTAGTTGACCGGATCCATGGTAGACCATCAATTTCTGGCCACCAGATTTGGCCTATGGCCATCTGGCCATAAAATACTTGAAGGTGCATGATAGACTCCGTGCTTGGATCAGCACATGATTACCTGAAGAAAAAATGCATTGAGAAATTTGGAGGACCTGGGATTCGAACCCAGGTCCTGTTGGATATTGCCAACGCTTGCTTCCACTAGGCCATTGTGTTTCAATTGTTAGTATATTAAACCATAAAAATAATAAAAGAAAATGCGTTATATGCCAGGAAAAAAATGCGCGCGTGTTTTTGAATGGTCCACTGGGGAGGCGACACGCCATCATCCCCTACATCCAGCCACTGTAAAATTTCCTGCGGATTTGGATCCGCAGCTAAATGCGTAGCTCGACCCAAAAATTAATTCCAGGCCATAAAACTGACCCCCAAAGGCATGGTTAGGTTCGTCTCCCTCTCTGAGTGCAACCATGTCTATCACGAGATTCAATTTCACCTAAAACGCAAATCCCTAAAATCCAACACGAAACCCTAGCCATGCTGTTATGAGATTACAGTCCATATAAATCAAATTAAGTATTGCCAAAAGTTTAAAAATCTCATAAGAATCACAAATATGTCCATGATTTTCTAGAATGATACAAGAATAGAGAGCTATGATTTCGAATACAGGGCCAAGAAACATGATACTTATAGCGCTATAAGAGGTTGAAAAATGCTTGCTTTTGATCCCAGAAGGTTGAGTGAATACCCAGCAATCGATTGGGATAGCTCTTTGCTTCTGAAAATCTCTCTTGCTATGATTTTGAATTCTCACTTTTTCACCACTTTTTCAAGTTTTTCTTTGCTTGTTCTTGCAGCCTCTAGCCTTCAATTTTCGTGTGCCTCTCTTGCTTTTGTAATGTGGAATGCATTAGGTTAACAAATATGCCTTGAATCTTCCACATCAATGCATAAAATATTTGATTTGATTCACTTTTGAAAGCTTGCCTAATTTGTCAAAAATCCATCTTTTTGTACATGATATGGTGAGATACGAATTTGATGCTGATCATGATGATGATTAAGTCCTAAAACAACCAAAAAGATCTCAAGTAATCAATATTTGGATTTTACATGATTTAATTTGATTTAAAATGAAATAATTCAATAAAAAATCAAATAAAATAATTAAAAAAAATGTGATCTCAAGGCTGAAGCTAGGAGACGTGTGCAATGGTACAAGCTCAAATCAAGTGGAAAAGAATGGGCCCATTTGACAAAATTTGGAGTTTTGGGGATAGTTGACTTTTGGCAATTTTGCAAAAATTCCCAACTTCAACAATGCATAACTTCTTCAATTTTGAACATTTGGAGGTGTTCTTTGACTTTTTAGAAATCTTGAGATGTCCTATAACCTACCCTTTTGGTCTCATCTCATTTTGATATTCCATACTCAAGTTATAAGCTTTGGCAAAAAAGGTGTTTTTGTTGACTTTCAAAAATGACCTATAATGTCCAAATTTATAATTTCTTGTGAGTGCATTTTTTGATCTTGGGGTGTGAATATGGATTGTATAAAATTTCATCCTATTCAAAATTAGCTTTGGATGGGTCATTTCTCATAATGTATGAGAAAGTTATGCTTGGTCAAAGTTGAGTTGACTTTCCCTATAAAACCCTAATTTAGCAACTTTTGAGTCTTGATGAATTTTGAGCAATCCTTGATGAATCATGATAAACCCTTGATCAAATGATGAAACATCCTTCAAAATGAGAATGTTGGCAAAAAATCTTGAAGTTTGACTGTATTTGGGTCACAGTTGACTTTTGCCCTAGCACAATCGATCTTTGGACCCTTTGAGCAATTGACTGAGCAAACTTCCTCTGCAAGGATTGAAATTTAACATGGATGACCTTGAGAACATATTAGGACATTGGGGAGCACTTTAGGTCACTTGGACTCAAGGATCTTGATGCAACACAAAACCCTAATTTGGGGTTGACTGCCTTAGGAGATAGCTTGACTGTCCAACTCTTGAGCAATCTTGAGACACTTGGAGATTATTCTTGCAATGTCTTGAGAAATATGAGCGGGAAATTTTTGGGGTACAACAGCTGCCCCTGTTCAATCTTCTTAAACCTGAGGATGTAGATTGGCTTTCGTGCCTTTCATGATCCGAAGGTGGAAGATGATTGAACACTAGAGTGCCCAGAAATTTGCACTCGCGTGAAGTGGTATCAGCCTTGTGATGTCGGGAATGGGCTTATAGATGCCATTTAGAGATTGTTAGTAGGAGGATGGGCTTACAGATGCCATCTGCAGGAGCGTCGGTCGCATAAGAGATTCCTTAGCGAGAACTTGCATACCTGTTGTTGTAGAAGATTCCGCTGGGGAAGTCTAGTTTTTTGTTGAGATTTAGGAACTTGCCTGTACCTCAGGTGAGAGAATATCTTTGTTGAGTCTTAAGAACTTGTCCAAAATTCAACTGGGGGAAATATCTTTATCAAGATCTAGGAACTGTCTGGTCTTCAACGGAGTATACCGTTGAGATTGTAGAACTCGTCCACACTATGACAGAGGAAAACATCTAGATCTGGGAACTGTCTGGTCTTCAACGTAGTATACCGTTGAGATTGTAGAACTCGTCAACACTTTGACGGGGGGAAACATCTTCATCAAGATCTAAGAACTGTCTCGTCTTCAATGCAGTATACCGTTGAGATTGTAGAACTCGTCCACACTATGACGGAGGAAAACATCAAGATCTAGGAACTGTCTGGTCTTCAACGTAGTATACCGTTGAGATTGTAGAACTCGTCCACACTTTGACGTAGGGAAACATCTTCATCAAGATCTAGGACTTGTCTGGTCTTCAACGTAATATACCGTTGAGATTGTATAACTCGTCCACACTATGATGGAGGAAAACATCAAGATCTAGGAACTGTCTGGTCTTCAACTTAGTATACCGTTGAGATTGTAGAACTCGTCCACACTTTGACGTAGGGAAACATCTTCATCAAGATCAAGGAATTGTCTGGTCTTCAACGTAGTATACCGTTGAGATTGTAGAACTTGTCCACACTTTGACGGGGAGAAACATCTTCATCAAGATCTAGGAACTGTCTGGTCTTCAACATAGTATACTGTTGAGATTGTAGAACTTGTCCACACTATGACGGAGGAAAACATCAAGATCTAGGAACTTTCTAGTCTTCAACGTAGTATACCGTTGAGATTGTAGAACTCGTCCACACTTTGATGTAGGGAAACATCTTCATCAAGATCTAGGAATTTTCTGGTCTTCAACGTAGTATACCGTTGAGATTGTAGAACTCGTCCACACTATGACGGAGGAAAACATCAAGATCTAGGAACTGTCTGGTCTTCAACGTAGTATACTTTTGAGATTGTAGAACTCGTCCACACTTTGACGTAGGGAAACATCTTCATCAAGATCTAGGAACTGTCTGGTCTTCAACGTAGTATACCGTTGAGATTGTAGAACTCGTCCACACTATGACGGAGGAAAACATCAAGATATAGTAACTGTCTGGTCTTCAACGTAGTATACCGTTGAGATTATAGAACTCGTCCACACTTTGACATAGGGAAACATCTTCATCAATGTCTAGGAATTGTCTGGTCTTCAACGTAGTATACCGTTGAGATTGTAGAACTCGTCCACACTATAACGGAGGAAAACATCAAGATCTAGGAACTGTCTACTCTTCAACATAGTATACCGTTGATATTGTAGAACTCGTCCACACTTTGACATAGGGAAACATCTTCATCAAGATCTAGGAATTGTCTGGTCTTCAACGTAGTATACCGTTGAGATTACAGAACTCGTCCATACTATAAAGGAGGAAAACATCAAGATCTAGGAACTATCTTGTCTTCAACGTAGTATACCATTGAGATTATAGAACTCGTCTATACTATGACGGAGGAAAATTGTCGATATTGAGAACCTTATCTGAAATTCAACCGAGGATAATTCAGTTGAGATTTAAGAACCGGTCAGGTCTTCGACTGCTGAGAACTTAACTGCATCCCTCCTGAAAGGTAAAGGTCAGTCATATGCAATGCATGATATATATCAAGCAATGATGTTCTCAAAATAAATGAGATTGTTTTGTATGATGTTTATATGCATGTATCATCATGTATGAGAATGTAATGCTTTAGCTGGGGAAAATAAATCCCGGATAGCTGTTGGAGAATAGAGTTGAATTCTTTATTTCCGCTGGATATGGCGAACGAAGATGATTGTGAGAATAAACCCGCAGGATAGGATAACTCCGTTGGGGAATAAACTGATGAGGAGATTACTTTGTGAGGAAGAGATGCTCTGCTGAGGATTCCACTTGATAAATCCCGTTGGGATGAATTATCGTTGCTGGTGATATTGAATTTGTTGGGGTTCTGAATTCTGTTTGTGAAAGGAAAGAACTCCGCTGGGGATGATCTTTCAGTTGCGGCTTCACTAGGGATATCCTGTTAGACTCTAATGGGGAGAATCCTTTGAGCTTTGTTGGGGATTATCTTCCCTTGAACTCGGTTGGGGATATTTATTTTTATACTCCGCCGGAGACGAACTTCCAGAGTCTACTGGGGATGATTCTGTAACTCCACGGGGAAGCTTTTTTAGACTGCGCTGGGAAAATTTTACATCCACTGGGGATATCTTGTATTCTTCCGAGGAATATTCTTATACTCTGTTGGGGAATATTAAGACTGTCGGGGATATTAAGCCTTTTTCAGTGCTGGTGGTAGATAAATTCTGCTTGGTGAGAATATTACCGATTCATTCACGGTTACAAGTCCCAGCCGGGGAGATCTATCATTATTGTCTTACTCTGCGGGGAGTGAATGTATCTCAACCATATTCTTCAGCTGAATTTACCTTGTACCTGGTGAACGGAACAACTGTACAGTTTGGACAATTCCTGTTTGCCCCTGTTTCTGATATTCCAAGTAATGGTCTTTTGTTTCGCATGTAAATTTTTATGAGCAGCAACTAATGTCAAATGCATATATCAAAAATGAACATTGGACGTTCTTTGCAAAACAAAACAGATAAAGGAAAATAGTTGAATTTTCTCTTGAAAATGAATTGTATTCATTTTGAAGTTTGGCATGTAAATAGGCGTTTTTGTACAAGAGGCTGACGTCCTAGTAAGAGAATGTCGCCGAACAAATAGAATTTACACAATTTGTGAAAAACTAAACAAAACATCTATGTGAACAATCCCACTGGGTTCTAACTCTGCTATTTCCTTTATGTCCTTGAGCATCTCATCACTTTGCTACTTGGTTGAAGGTAGATCAGATTGATTAGTGTCGTCCGAGCTTGATAGTCGATACCGAAGTCTGGTTGCAAGGTGATCCAGTGAGACATAGTGTTACGCTTTGATCCCTAATTTTTTCCTGGACCGCCCTTTCGGGTTTTCAGTCCACCAGGATACCCTTTTTTTCCCAAGCCGCCTTTTCAGGTTTTCGACTTGCCGGGTGTACAGATTTTTTTATTTTCGTCCCTTATTTTTGCCCGAACCCTTTTGGTTCACCGGGAAGCCCTTATTTTTGCCTAGGCCAGTCAACCTAGCAGGTCTTTGATTAGGCGTAGTATCTTTTCACTATGTCTGCATTGAAGGGGTGAGGAAGGTCGTCACCATCCATGGTGGTTAGAATCATAGCTCCTCCTGAGAAAATGTTCTTAACCACAAATGGCCCTTCCTAAGTAGGGGACCATTTGCCCCTGGGATCACCTTGAGGTAAGATAATGCGCTTGATAACCAGGTCCCCAACTTGATACTCTTGTCGTCTGACTTTCTTGTTAAATGCCTTGATCATTCGTTTCTGATACGTCTGACCATGGCAAATAGCAGTAAGTCTTTTTTCGTCGATTAAGTTCAGCTGATCAAGCTGGGTCTGAATCCAGTCATCTTCGCTCAAACCTGCATCCTTCATGATCCGAAGAAAGGGTATATAAACTTCAATGGGCAAGACTGCTTCCATTCCATATACCAAGGAATAGGGTGTTGCCCCTGTTGACATCTGTGCTGAGGTACGGTACCCATGAAGAGCAAATGGTAACATCTCGTGCCAATCTTTGTACGTCACCGTCATCTTCTACACAATCTTCTTAATGTTCTTATTATCCGCTTCAACAACGTCATTCATCTTCGGCTGATAAGGAGAAGATTTGTGATGCTGTATCTTGAATTGCTTGCAGAGCTCAGTGATCATCTTATTGTTGAGATTGGTACCATTGTCCGTAATGATCCTCTCTGGTACACCATATCGACAGATTAGATTGTGCCGAATAAACCGTGCCACGACGTTCTTGGTTACGGTAGCAAAGGAAGCTGCTTCAACCCACTTCGTAAAGTAATCAATCGGTACTAGGATGAAACGATGCCTGTTAGATGCCGTAGGTCTGATCTCGACGATCATATCAATGCCCCACATTGCAAAAGGCCACGGAGCTGTCAAGACGTTCAGAGGAACTGGAGGTATGTGCACCTTATCAGCATAGACCTGGCACTTGTGACATGTCCGAGAATGCTGATAACAGTCGGCTTCCATAGTGGACCAATAATATCCTGCCCGAAGGATTTTCTTTGCCATGGTGTTTCCACTGGAATGAGTTCCGAAAGTACCTTCGTGTAAATCTGCCATGATCCTTTCTGCTTCATTCTTATCCACACATCGCAGTAAGGTCGAATCATGGTTACGCTTGTAAAGAATACCATTGCTGATGAAGAACTTTGCTGCGAACCTCCTCAGAAACTTCTTGTCATTAACAGATGACCCTCGGGGTATTCCTGAGTCTCAAGGTATCTCTTCACCTCATGAAACTAGGGTTTATCTGCTACCTCTTCGGTCTCAATGTCATAGCAATGCGCAGGTTCGTCCAGTCTTTCAATGATAATCAAGGGAGCTTCGTTGTCCCAATTGACTTTGAACATAGAAGACATCGTAGCCAGCGCGTTCGCTAACTGATTCTCCTCTCTAGGGAAGTGTTCAAAGGTTATCTCCTCGAAATGTGGAAGCAACATCAACACATACTCCTTGTAAGGAATAAGATTAGGGTGTTTCGTATCCCACTCGCCTTTGATCTGGCTGATCACGAGAGAGGAATCTCCGAAAATACTTAGAAACTTAATCCTTAGGTCAATTGCTGCTCGAAGACCCATGATGCACGCTTCATACTCCCCCATATTATTGGTGCAGTTGAAACATAGTCGGGCGATAAACGGAGTATGAGAGCCTTTAGGAGATGTGATCACCATGCCAATGCCATTACCCAAAGCGTTCGAGACTCCATCAAAGTACATAGACCATCGGGATCCCTCCTCAGGTCCTTCATCCGGTCGGGGTGTCTCACAGTCAGTTATTATCATGATACTCTCATCCGGGAATTCAAAGTTCATAGACTGGTAATCATCCACTGCCTGATGTGCCAAATGGTCTGCCAACAAACTTCCCTTGATTGCCTTTTGGGTCGTGTACTGGATGTCATACTCAGTCAAGATCATCTACCATCTTTCTATTCTTCCGGATAAGGCGGGCTTCTCGAAGATATACTTGATTGGATCCATCTTTGATATCAATAGAGTAGTGTGAGTCAGCATATACTGTCTCAGCCGGCGAGCAGCCCATGCCAAAGTGCAGCAAGTTTTCTCAAGCAACGAGTATCGAGTCTCGCAATCGGTAAACTTTTTGCTAAGGTAATAAATAGCATGCACTTTTCGGCCAGACTCGTCATGCTGCCCCAGCACACATCCCATTGAGTTATCGAGTGCTGTCAAGTATAAGATCAAAGGTCTCCCTTCAACTGGAGGCATCAGAATGGGTGGCTCTTGGAGATACTCTTTGATCCTTTTGAAAGCGGCCTGGCATTCATCGTTCCAACATACTACTTGATCTTTCTTCAGCAACTTGAAGATTGGTTCACAAGTAGCAGTTACGTGTGACATGAATTGGGCAATGTAATTCAGACGTCCCAGAAAACCTCTGACTTCTTTTTCTGTTCCGGGAGCTGGCATTTCCTGTATAGCCTTCACCTTTGCAGGATCCACCTGAATACCTTTATCGCTTACGGAGAAACCTAGCAGTTTACCAGATCTAACCCCGAAGGTGCACTTGTTCGGGTTTAACCTCAGCTTGTACAACTTCAACCTGTCAAATAACTTCTGCAGATGGTCAAGGTGTTCTTCCTCAGTCTGGGACCTTGCAATCATGTCTTCAACATATACCTCAATCTCATGATGGATCATATCATGGAACAAAGCAACCATGGCACGCTGATACGTTGCCCTAACATTTTTCAGTCCAAAAGGCATGACCTTGTAGGAAAAGGTACCCCACTGAGTAACAAAAGTTGTCTTCTCCATGTCTTCGAGAGCCATTTTAATCTGATTATAACCGGAGAAACCATCCATAAAGGAGAATACCTTATGCTGCACGGTGTTGTCAACCAGAACATCGATATGAGGTAGGGGAAATCATCCTTGGGACTTGCCCTATTCAGATCCCTGTAGTCAATACACATTCAAACCTTACCATCCTTCTTCGGCACAGGAACCACGTTGGCCACCCACTGAGGGTAAGAAGTAACTGCTAGAAAACCGGCGCCAAACTGTTTCATAACTTCAGCCTTGATTTTCTCAGACATATCTGGGCGCATTCGGTGGACCTTCTGTTTCAGTGGAGGACAATCTTCCTTGGTGGGCAATTGGTGAATCACAATATCGGTATCCAACCCAGGCATATCTTCATAAGACCAGGCAAAGATCTCAATGTAGTCACGCAGCATCCGAATCAACCGTTGCTTCACACTAAGCTCCAGATTTGCCCTGATCTTGACCTCTTTCTTGTCCTCTTTTGTACCCAGATTTACTGATTCCACCGGCTCTTCGTGTGGCTGTATAGCCCTCTCTTCCTAAAGTAACAGTCTAGCAAGTTCAACAGGCACTTTGCAATCATCTTCACCTTCGTCTTCGGCTAAGTTGATCGGACTTTCGAAGTCATAACTGGCAGTAGCAGAGTCGTTACCAGTAAGATCCAGAGTGGATGTATACCTGTATATGTGAGTGTGTGTAAAATAGCTGTTTTGCAATTTATAATAAAAGAAAAACAAGGAGCGCAAAATTTGAAATGCAAGAAACATCCAATGCTTTTATTAATCATATATGAAAATGACACACATAAAGCCCTCACAAATGAAGCCGCAGTGCCCCGGGTAAGACACCGAGCCATAAAGTTTAAAACATTGTCTATTACAAATTCAAAACAAAGAGTCTCATTACTGGGTAATAAAAGAAATTGGGATGAAGTCCTTTGCTATCCAGTTGCCTAGTCCACCATCAGTAGTAGGATAGATCCAGCTGTCGAACTCAAACTCTTCCACATCGTCTTCAATGGCATTCACTCCCGAATTGTTGATGAACAGAGGAGGTTTTCCGATCCGTGCACTCCGAATAGCCCTTTGAGCTTCTGCAGTGAAACCCAAACCAAACTTGTTAGTCTTATGTGCAAAATTAGGGAGTTGGCCCCAATTTGCACACCCACCTTTCTCGATAACAGCCCGGGCATCCTTGAAGGAAGCCATCTTCATGGGAGGATCTTCAACAACAGTCTCAGTTGATGCCATTTTCTGGGGAACCTCTTCAAAATGCTGAAATGGGGTCTCAATGAACTCCCCATCCATTTCTACATATCGGAAAGAGTTTAGGTGGCTTACCATGTACTCCTCTTCTCCTTGTACTGTCACAATTTTCCCTTTGACCAGGTACTTCAGCTTCTGGTGGAGCGTTGAGGTTACTGCCCCAGCTTTGTGGATCCACGGACGACCCAGCAAACAAGAATAAGATGGCCGTATGTCCATCACATAGAATGTATATGCAAAAACCTGAGAACCAACCTTAATCGGAATATCCACTTCTCCATGCACCATCCTCTTAGACCCATCAAAGGCCCTGACGACAATGTTGCTTGGTTTCAGCTCCAACCCTTCACAGTCCAACCGGTCTAGAGCTTTCTTAGGCAAAACGTTCAATGAGGAACCAGTATCCACCAATACATGAGCAAGAGTGGTGCCCTTGCATTCAATGGAGACATGCAGGGCATCATTGTGATTCTTCCCATTAACAGTCAAATCGGCGTCAGAGAAACCCAACCCATTATCATCAGTCAGACTAGCCACAGGATCTTTAAACTGATCAGCTGATGTTTCTTGAGGTACGTGTGCAGTCTTCAGGAATGCAATCAAATCCTTAGCATGGGCTTCTGAGCATAGAAACAGTGACAACATAGAGATTTTGGATGGGGTTTGCCCCAGTTGCTCGACTACATTGTAGTCTCTCTTTTTGATGATCTTCAAAATTTCTTCCATCTCTTGTCTAAAGGCTTCAACAATAATTGTCTTCGGTGCCTCCGTCCGGGCAGGCTCATCAGTGGTCCCTTTGCCCGGAGTGTTAGATGACTTGGCAACAGGGGTAAGATTGGGATCTTGAACAGGAATAGCAGCAGGTACACTGGCAGGCGTGATAACAACAGGTTTCTGGGCAGTTGGTGGAGAGATATCAGGGGAGAAAAGTCTTCCGCTGCGGGTGACTTTAGCAGGTCCAACAATATTGCTGACGTCAGTATCAGTATCCAAGTTTTGTTTAACTCCGTGAAAATAAACATCAGCCCCGTAGTGCCAAGGGACAGCTTTATCAGATGTATAGGGGATATGCCCTGGAACAGTGATGATCAACGGAACGATTCTTGGAACAAATGTAATTCTAACAGGATTTCTCGAGGAAGCCTTGGAAGAATTGTCGAAAATGGTGATAATGGCAACTTCTTCAGTATGAACTAAGGGAACAACAGTCTTCTCAAACAGAATTTCCTTATTATCCATCAGGCGTTGGACACCTGACTTCAAAAGATGGCAACCGGTAGGTAGGACAGAACACATACGGCAACCTTCGTCATAGCCCGGAAATAAACCGGCTAACTAAAGGTTCTTCTTTACAGTCATTAAAGGGGTAACAATGTCGTTCACGGAAACCACAAACGAGTCTTCATCTATAGCATTCACTCCATGCTTGGGCATGGGAGCAGTCACAACATTAGGTCTTTCAGGCGCCTCGAACGCCATCTCCTTAGCATCAATCAAGTCCTGTATTTTGTTCTTCCAAACCCAAAAATCATATGTATCATGCCCCGGGCTATCAGAGTGAAAAGCACAGCGGGCATTAGGGTTGTACTTCGGTGATGTTGTATTTGGATTCTTTGGGGCTTCCCTTGGAATCACAAGATTGGTCTTTAATAACTGCGGCAGAATCTGGGATAAAGTCATGTTGAGCTGAGTGAATTTCCTTCACGGTCTCTCGGCCTTTGGCTGATTGTTGTGCTAAGGAACACCAGCAGGTCTTGAAATAACAACCGCATTAACAGCTTGGTGGCGTTCAGGTCTATTCTGGCTTTTCGAACTGTAAACAGCACTGGACTCTTTCTTAAAAGGCTTCTTCTCGGTTCCTGATGAAGCACCCTTCTATATTTTACCAGACTTAATACCAGCCTCAATCCTTTCCCTGGTCATAATCAACTCCGTAAACCCGGACGAAGAACTTCCAATCAGATGGTTGAAGTACGGACCAAACAAGGTCCCCAGAAACATATCTACTAGCTCCCTATCAGCCAAGGGTGGTTGCACTCTTCCAGCGAGGTCCCTCCACTTCTGAGCATAATCTTTGAAACCTTCGCCCGCACCCATTGACATACCCTGGAGCTGGGTACGCATGAGAGCGAGGTCAACATTATATTGGTACTGCTTGTAGTAAGCAGTAGCCGAATCCTCCCAATTACAGATGCTAGCTCCTTCTAGCTGGTAAAACCATTCAAGCTGAGTCCCTGAGAGACTGTCTTGAAAGAAGTGGATCCATAGGTTCTTGTCAACGGTGTACAGCTGAATCTTCCTAACATATGAACGGAGGTGCAGTTTTGAACAAGAAACTCTGTCGTACTTAGCAAAGGCTGGTACTTTGAACTTGTGGGGAATCACCACCCCAGATGACAGACCTAAATCACCAAAGTCCAGACCAGGCACCTTCTGAAATTCCATCGCACTCAACCGGTCTTCCAGTTGCTTGTATCTATCCTCAGCCGGAGGATACTGGTCTTCGTCGAAGTCCGTCTCGTTGTCTGAAACCACAGGGCTAGGAGCCCTCCTTTCTTCCTATTTTTCCCTCCAGATGAGATGGTCAAATCAACTTCATCTTGTAGCCTGTTTCCAAACCTGTGGCTCATGTTAAACAGGACCGTCTTTTTCTTCTTCTTCTTCTTCTCTTTCAAGATAAGGGCCTTCAGATCTTGCTGACCCTTAGCCAAATTCATGAACAATTCCTGGAATTGGGCATTTTGAGCCTGCAGAGCCTTGATTGTTTGTTCAGTTGATGGTTCAGAAGACATGATGCTGAAATAAACAGCGAAGAAGATGAGAAAACCTGTAAGGGTACCTGTTATGAGGTGCATGGAATGAAATGCGTATGATATGATTTCAAAGACATCGAGAGATTCAAATTCATAAACAAGAAATGAAACACACTTTTATTAGATAAACTTGAAATTCAAATTTTTCAACAAATGCCCTTAAGGCGTTACAAGAAAGGAAATACTGGAAAGTAAATAAAAACTGGAAATAATCAAAGGACATCAACGCTCCCATGGTCGTTTGCCTTTAGTGCTGACATAGTCGTTGATGATCTGCTCCTTCTCCAGCTGCCTAGTCAACTTCTGAATCTTCTACTCATGCTCGTGATACTTTTCTCGGTAAGTATCCCGCTCTTCCCTTAGCTGCATCCAGGACCTCTTCAATGCCCCAATGTCAGTAGGCATGTAAGGGTGTAAGATAGTAGGAGGAACCCCTTCCTCATCAGCAAATTCAACAATAATGAGCAAGACGGCTTCATAGGGCATTCCCAACTTTTAGGCACGTATGCGAACCCATCAGAGATATGGTTCCATTAGTAGAGAAGTCTTCGCACCCAGCTCATGTGGATCAGATCTGTGTACTCTATCCCAAGTCCTTATGAATCTGCGGCGTTGCTCATCACTATCCCCTTGGAAATCAAAGATTATATTAGGCATTAGCAGCTCATGATGTCCTTCCCTTCTGGCTCGCCCAAACTGACGTAAGGCCAAGCATGGATTGTAAGTAATTCCTCCATTGGTCCCTATCAGTGGAACATTGGGGTATTCCCCACAGCGATCAATAATGGCCACCTCGTCCATACCCTTAATAGTCCAAATGATGTCATTGTGAGAGAGAGACATAACCCTATAAGCCCATCCCATGCCTTCCTTGTTCTTCAGGACTGATTTGGGGAGGTGAGAAATAAACCACCTCGCCAACAATGGAGCACAACACATCAAGGTTCCCCGCTTCCGAGCAGTATGGGCATAAAGCTGATGAAGAATGTCACCCAAGATGGTGGGTACAGGATTACCAGAGATGAACATTTTTACCGCATTCACATCAACAAAGGTGTCAGAGTTAGGAAAAAATGCCAAGCCGTATATCAGAAGAGCCAGAATATCTTCGAATTCCTGGAAGTCTAGACTATCCCAGAAATGATTAGCCTTACCAACCAAGAACTTAGTCAAAAAGCCCTTTGCTCCACTTCTAGTTTCCCAGTTTGACATTACCTCATCCTTTGTCATATGAAGGGATGAAGCAATCTCTTCCGGCCTAAGGATCTTCTCCCAACCTGTAAACGGGATCTGCTCCAGAATAAAGATACCGAGCAGATCAGAGAACTCTTCCAAGGTAGGGACCAACTGGTAGTCCTGAAAAGTAAAGCAATGGTACAGTGGATCAAAGAACTGGACTAGGACACTCATCATCTGCTCGTCCAATTTGGAGGTGACCAAACCAAGAATATGCCCATGTCTTCTGTTAAAGTAAATAGTATCTGACATCTTTGCAACCAATTCTTTCAGTATAGTGGGAACCTGGACAAAGTTGATCTGGATGGTATTCCTACGCATAGGTGCCATGACCTACAAAACAGAACAAAGATGAATCCTTCCTGTCTTTGAAATAGGTTAGTCCAATGCAAGATGTATGCAATGTTATGATGTCATGATGTCATGATAGAAAGCACACTACAAGTATCCACAAATAGCAAACATGGTAAAGGCACACAAGTCACACAGAGAGCCCTTAGATTTCAGGCTGGCAAGGAGTCTAGGTACTACCCTCTTTCAGTTTAGTTGGTTTAAACCTGTCCTAAAAATAGTAACCGGGTTCTAGAGGATCTCAATATCGCTGACTACCCTCGATCGATCATAATTCCAGTTTAGCAACCTTTTCTTGCGGCCGGAATCATCGCGAGAGTTTAGTCTCAATGAGTGTAGCATACTACTACTGTTCTATGGCCAAGTTGGTCAATTTAAAGGTTCTAAGGTCAGTTGGTGCTTAATGACCCCTTAGCAGACCCATATTCTCCTCGTTGCGCCACAAGGGATATCGGTACATACTAAAGTGCCACACCAACGTAGCTACTGCTTCAACCGTGTCGGTCTACGCCGTACAGTTCCCTCACAGTTTATTGCTACTTACCTAAAGGGTGTCCCCCAGATCCGGGTTAGGATCTATAGTAACTCCGATTCAACCCATAAAGATAAAGCATGCAAATCAATCAATTGAAAACATTACGAACTAATCCTAAGGTACACCCCACTTATTAGATCTCCCCAGCAGAGTCGCCAGTTCTGTGATACGGTGGGAAAGAACTGACTGTTTTTTTGAAATGCTGGTTTGCGTTTTGCGTTTGTTTTCGCAAAATGTCGCGGTAAGCAAGAGTCACCACCGACTTTTATTTTATCCAACAAGGAAAGGAAAAAACCACAGAAAAATTCCTTTTTCGAGATATTTCTCGGGTTCGGGGGGTAGATTATAGAAAGGGAAGGTGTTAGCACCCTTTCTATCTGTGGTTATCCACAAGCTCTTAGGTACTTGCTCAAATGTTTTCAAAAAATTGCTTTCTTTGTGCTTGTGGGTTTGAAAATTTTTTGTTTAAAAGGTGTAAGTGTGAAAAAAATATTTTTGTTTTTCGAAAGAGCAAGTACTTAAGAACCATCTACCTACTCGAAAAAGGAATCGTTCTATGCTATCTTCCTTTAGACAATGTTATCCTACTATTTATGAGTAGGTAGCACCGTCGTTGGAGTTTAAGGGTCAATTCGAATTAGGGACTTACGGTCACCAAAGCAATGTTAGGATGCCTTAGCGGTAACCCTAATGTCTTAGATCATTTGTTTTAAGGCAACAATATTCGAGGCAACCGTTTCGAGGCGACTATGATCTTTGGACAAGAGGGCGACCTCTAAAGTGACCTATACTCAATGACCGTGTACGAAGGCAACCAAGTGGGGCGTACCCTAAGAGTGCGCATGTGCGAGTGTGTCATTTTCAGTTAATTTTTGTCTTTGTACATATTAAGGGTGATCTAAGTTGATTTTAGGTTAAAACATTCAGTCTTGTCATGCATCCCTATTATCAAACATCTAACAGTTATATTTTACGGAAAATAAATTGCGGAAATTAAATTACAAGGCGTCGGGTATTTACATCGCCAAAAGCAACCCTTTGAAATTTAAATGTGGAAAAATAAATAAAGTGATAAATAAATGGTCCTAATTATCTATTACATTTCGGGAACAAGTACAATATTGAATAAAAGATCGCGTGCGGAAAATTAAATTGAGTGCGAGTCCTAGGGTTTTGACCCTTTGTTATTAAAGAAAAGATTTTTTTTGTTGTTTTTATTTCATAAAAGGAAACTATCCTAAATTAATTATTAAATTAAAATAAACAAATTAATTAATTAATGAAAATAAATATTTTTGGGTTTTTTGGTATTTAAAGAAATAAAATAAAATAAATTAATGTTAGTAAAAGCCTAATTAAGCCTAATTGATTTTAATTATTGGAAAAATATATTAAATTTATTTCTAATTAATAGCCTAACTTAATTAATAAATTTATTAATAAAAAATAAAATACTAAAATTTAATTTAATAAAGAAAATGTTTTTTTGGTTTTAATTTTATTAAAGGAAAAATAAAATTTGATTGGTTAGAAAATAATGAAAATAGTTAAATCAAATAAAAAAATAAATAAATAAATAAAAGAAATAGAGAAAGGGTATGGGCCTGAAAAGGAGGTCAGAATAGCAATTCCAAGGCCCATTAAACGCTGGCCTGGTGGACTTTTTGGATTCCATACGCGCTGGTTGACCGGATCCATGGTAGACTATCAATTTCTGGCCACCAGATTTGGCCTATGGCCATCTGGCCATCAAATACTTGAAGGTGCATGATAGACTCCGCGCTTGAATCAGCACATGATTACCTGAAGAAAAAATGCATTGAGAAATTTGGAGGACCTGGGATTCGAACCCAGGTCCTGTTGGATATTGCCAGCGCTTGCTTCCACTAGGCCATTGTGTTTCAATTGTTAGTATATTAAACCATAATAATAATAAGAGAAAATACGTTATATGCCAGGAAAAAAATGCGCGCGTGTTTTTGAATGGTCCACTGGGGAGGCGACACGCCATCATCCTCTACATCCAGCCATTGTAAAATTTCCTGCAGATTTGGATCCGCAGCTAAATGCGTAGCTTGACCCAAAAATTAATTCCAGGCTATAAAAACGACCCCCAAAGGCATGGTTAGGTTCGTCTCTCTCTCCTGAATGCAACCATGTCTATCACGAGATTCAATTTCACCTGAAACGCAAATCCCTAAAATCCAACACGAAACCCTAGCCATGCTGTTATGTGATTACGGTCCATATAAATCAAATTAAGTATTGCCAAAAGTTTAGAAATCTCATAAGAATCACAAATATGTCCATGATTTGCCAGAATGATGCAAGAATAGAGAGCTATGATTTCGAATACAGGGCCAAGAAACGTGATACTTACAACACTATAAGAGGTTGAAAAATGCTTGCTTTTGATCCCAGAAGGTTGAGTGAATACCCAACAATCGATTGGGATAGCTCTTTGCTTCTGAAAATCTCTCTTGCTATGATTTTGAATTCTCACTTTTTCACCACTTTTTCAAGTTTTTCTTTGCTTGTTCTTGCATCCTCTAGCCTTCAATTTCGTGTGCCTCTCTTGCTTTTGTAATGTGGAATGCATTAGGTTAACAAATATGCCTTGAATCTTCCACATCAATGCATAAAATATTTGATTTGATTCACTTTTGAAAGCTTGCCTAATTTGTCAAAAATCCATCTTTTTGTACATGATATGGTGAGATACGAATTTGATGTTGATCATGATGATGATTAAGTCCTAAAAAAACCAAAAAGATCTCAAGTAATCAATATTTGGATTTTACATGATTTAATTTGATTTAAACTGAAATAATTCAATAAAAAATCAAATAAAATAATAAAAATGAAATATGATCTCAAGGCTGAAGCTAGGACACGTGTGCAATGGTACAAGCTCAAATCAAGTGGAAAAGAATGGGCCCATTTGACAAAATTTGGAGTTTTGGGGATAGTTGACTTTTGACAATTTTACAAAAATGCCCAACTTCAACAATGCATAACTTCTTCAATTTTGAACAATTGGAGGTCTTCTTTGACTTTTTAGAAATATTGAGATGTCCTATAACCAACCTTTTGCGTCTCATCTCATTTTGATATTCCACACTCAAGTTATAAGCTTTGGAAAAAAAGGTGTTTTTGTTGACTTTCAAAAATGACCTATAATGTCCAAATTTATAATTTCTTGTGAGTGCATTTTTTGATCTTGGGGTGTGAAGATGGATTGTAGGAAATTGTATCCTATTCAAAATGAGCTTTGGATGGGTCATTTCTCATAAAGTATGAGAAAGTTATGCTTGGTCAAAGTTGAGTTGACTTTCCCTACAAAACCCTAATTTAGCAACTTTTGAGTCTTGATGAATTTTGAGAAATCCTTGATGAATCATGATCAACCCTTGATCAAATGATGAAACATCCTTCAAAATGAGAATGTTAGCAAAAAATCTTGAAGTTTGACTGTATTTGGGTCACTGTTGACTTTTGCCCTAGCACAGTCGATCTTTGGACCCTTTGAGCAATTGACTGAGCAAACTTCCTCTGCAAGGCTTGAAATTTGACATGGATGACCTTGAGAACATATTAGGACATTGGGGAGCACTTGAGGTCATTTGGACTCAAGGATCTTGATGCAACACAAAACCCTAATTTGGGGTTGACTGCCTTAGGAGATAGCTTGGCTGTCCAACTCTTGAGCAATCTTGAGACACTTGGAGATTATTATTGCAATGTCTTGAGAAATATGAGAGGGAAAATTTTGGGGTACAACAAGTAGGAAAATCATAGATGTTCTGTATGCTAAAATAGGGAGAAGAACTCAGAAGTTTTACGTTGTGCTAAAACTGGGAATGAACATCAGAAGTTTTATGCCATATTTCAACTCTTAATTAGCACATCCGCAATTTATTCAGTTCTTAATAAACAGCAAATCAGAAGGATAACAGCACAACAGTTTATAGAAGTTCTAATCTTAAATCTGAGCCAAGTCTTAATAAAGAAGTTCTGATCCATAGTTTCCCTACTTATGCAATGATATGGACAACATTAATATTGATATTTACATATTTAATGATGTTCTGAATGAGGAGATGCAAAGTCAGAAAGACTTACCTTGAATCCGGAGTATGGGCTTGGAGCTTTGAGCTGCTGCCTTCAGATGTTCTGGTGTCAGCGAGAGTAACGGAACAGTGGTTATGTTCTTTGATCCAAAAGGAAGGACAAAGGTTTTGTTTTCTATTTGGGAAATCTGGATTTTTATGAAGGTTTCACAACTTCCTTTTCTCTCTTTTGGCCAATATCTCTCCAAAAGCCATCCTCTTGAAAGTGTGATGGAGCAACTTATTTATAGATGAATTTGTTGTGGTTTTGGGGGGAAAAACATATGGGATTTAAACTTTTTGGCACACTGTTCCATTGCTTTTTGATCACAGCTTTTTGTATTTGGTGCAAATACAGGATTTGGGAAAATGCAGGCGTGGACTAGATTAGTTGCTGGTTAAGGTATTGTGTTGTAGCAGTGCAGTAGGTTGTTTAAACGAGGTCTTGGGATTTGGTGATGTTCTGATCGCAAAAGATCAGAAACGTAACCTCCAAATGCTAAAGCGGCATGTTCTGACCGGAGAACATTGCTTCCATATGTTCTGATTGAAGCGTCATGTTCTAAACCGTGTTTGCAACTTCTAACTGCACTTGCATAGAGGCTGGCTCAGAAGTTCTGATGTATCATATTCTCTAGACACTTCGAAAATTTTCTAAATGTTTAGAAATTTGATTTTTTCAAAGTAACTTCTGACTTCTGATTTTTTGTTGAACCAATTTCATGCTTTGATGAAATATGATTCTTGGAACTTGATTTTTTGATCTAAAAGTCAAAGTTTGATATTTTAATATGCAAATGACCATTTTGCCCTTGTGAATGACTTTCTTGGAAAATTTGTAATTCAAGGCTTGAAATTGGATGGAAGCAAACCTTAGGGTCCAGGTTGATCCTTTAAGAAATGAGAGGGAAAATTTTGGGGTACAACCGCTGCCCCTGTTCAATCTTCTTACACCTGGAGAGTTAGATTGGTAAATCTGCCATTCGTTACTTGAAGGTGGAAGATGATTAAACACTAGAGTGCCCAGAAATTTGCACTCGAAGATGTGTTAGTTGATTATGTAGGGAATGGACTTAAAGATGCAATTTGGAGAGATGATGGATAGTTACTGGAGATAGGCTTGTAGATACCATCCAGAGGTGATTGTTAAACTGTATTTGAGAGGGAATCTGAATGAGTATCAGAGTGGCATCCGTGTCTGGAGCGTATCTGAATTGTATAAGGTTGCTTGATGATGATTCAGTGTAAAATTTCAACTGGAATTTCCTGATAAGGAACCTAGGTAGGATTACTTCATGATGAGTCCGGGTGAAACTGCATCTTGGAAAGGAGGAACCTATGTAGGGTTGCTTCGAGAAGAAAGCCTGGATATTAAGGCTTGGTGAAGGAACCTGTGTAGTAGGGTTACTTCGAGATGAAATCCTGGATAGTAGGGATTGGTGAAGGAACCTGGGTAGTAGGGTTACTTCGAGATTAAAGCCTGGATAGTAGGGCTTGGTGAAGGAACCTGGGTAGTAGAGTTACTTCGAGATGAAAGCCTGGATAGTAGGGCTTGGTGAAGGAACCTGGGTAGTAGGGTTACTTCAAGATGAAAGCCTGGATAGTAGGGCTTGGTGAAGGAACCTGGGTAGTAGGGTTACTTGGAGATGAAAGCCTGGATAATAAGGCTTGGTGAAGGAACCTGGGTAGTATGGTTACTTCGAGATGAAAGCCTGGATAGTAGGGCTTGGTGAAGGAACCTGGGCAGTAGGGTTACTTCGAGATGAAAGCCTGGATAGTAGGGCTTGGTGAAAGAACCTGGGCAATAGGGTTACTTCGAGATGAAAGCCTAGATAGTAGGGCTTGGTGAAGGAACCTGGGTAGTAGGGTTACTTCGAGATGAAAGCATGGATAGTAGGGCTTGGTGAAGGAACCTGGGTAGTAGGGTTACTTCAAGATGAAAGCCTGGATAGTAGGGCTTGGTGAAGGAACCTGGGTAGTAGGGTTACTTCAAGATGAAAGCCTAGATAGTAGGGCTTGGTGAAGGAACCTGGGTAGTAGGGTTACTTCGAGATGAAAGCCTGGATAATAGGGCTTGGTGAAGGAACCTAGGTAGTAGGGTTACTTCGAGATGAAAGCCTGGATAGTAGGGCTTGGTGAAGGAACCTGGGTAGTAGGGTTACTTTGCTTGGTCATGTAGATTAGTCGACCTACTTAGTTTCGGGAACTGAGTTTCCATTAGTTGTTTGTAGATGTAATCTGTATAATTGATGGATTTGTTGAAGCTAATCCTCTTTTCCTGAAAGGATATCAGGGTTAGTTATATGCGATGCATGAAATGCAGGGTGAGATGATGTTCTCAAAATAAATGAGATTATGCTGTGTGCGGTATGTATGCGTATGTCATGATGTCTGTTCATGAAATGCTATCGGAGTATGCTCGCGTCTGGGAAAATAAATCCCTGACAGTTGCTGGAGATGTAAATATTTTGCCGAGACGAGATGCTGGAGGATAACTCATTGGGGACCAACTTAGGGGAAGAGATACTTTGCTGTTAGACTTGCTGACCTGGAGGAATAAACTCAGCTGGGGATGAAATTTACTGACTCACCCGCGATTATGAACCTTGGCTGGGGATAATGAACGGAACTGACTGTTCCAGAGATTTAATCTTTTGCTGCTTGTGAATATTTTGCCAAGGAGAGACCATGTATGAGAGTAACTCTGTGGGAGGAATGACTCCGTTGGAAGGTGGACTTCCGTAGCTGGAGTAATAAGCTCTGTTGGGGACTGAGCTTTCGTACCCAGAGAAATAGACCCTGCTTGGGGAGATAAAAATTTATGATGATCCACTCACGGTTATGAAGTTCGACTGGGGGACATATGTGTCAGGTTTCTGGATGACCCTGGCTAAGGAGATTACTTCATGTTTTGAGAGAACTGATATTAATGCTTTGATTAACTCTACTCTGTCGAGAGTACAGATGTTACAAGGTCACATGTACTGACGACTGTGCTCCAAAGTTGTCTCTGCCCTGGTACCTGTTGGATAGCGTAACTGTAGAGTTTTAACATTTTAGTTTTTGTCCCTGTTTCTTAAGTTATGAGCAATTGTCTTTCTTTTTCCTATGCAAATGTTTGTGAACAGTAATCGTATTCAAATGCATATGTCAAGAATAAATCATTGGACGTTCTTGCAAAACAAAGCAGAAAAAGGAAAACAAATAGTTTCATAAAAAATGACTTGTATTGATTTTTGTAGTTGGCCTGTAATAAGCGTTTTTGTACAAGGAAGTTGGCGTCCTAGTAAGAAAACGCCACCGTGAAAATGGAAGCTATACAATATTGTGTACAACGAAAAGAAAACAACTATGTGCAACAATCTCATTGAGTTTCAAATCTACTATTGCCTTTATGTCTTCAAGCGTCTCATCACTTTGCTTCTTGGCCGAAGGTTGATCAGATTGGTTGGCATCGTCTGAGCTTGATAGTCGATGTCGAAGTCTATTCTCCAGATGATCCAATGATACATAGTGGTATGCTTTATATCCCTAAATTTTTTCCTGGACCGCCCTTTCGAGTTTTCAGTCCACCGGGATACCCCTTTTTGCCCAAACCGCCCTTTCAGGTTTTCGACTTGCCGGGTGTACAGATTTTCATTTTCATCCCTTATTTTTTCCCGAACCCTTTTGGTTCGTCGGGAAGCCCTTATTTTTGCCTAGGCCAGTCAACCTAGCGGGTCTTTTAGGCGTAGTATTTTTTTACTATGTCTACATTGATAGGGTGAGGAAGGTCGTCATCATCCATGGTGGTTAGAATCATAGCTCCTCCCGAGAAAATGTTCTTAACCACAAATGGCCCTTCGTACGTGGGGATCCATTTCCCCTGGGATCACCTTGCATCAGTATGATGCGTTTGATTACTAGATCCCCGACTTGATAATCTTGACGCATGACTTTCTTGTTAAAAGCCATGATCATTCGCTTTTGATACGTCTGACCATGGCAGATAGAAGTGAGTCTCTTTTCATCGATTAGATTTAACTTATCAAGTCGTGTTCGGATTCAATCGTCTTTGTTCAAACCCGCATCCTTCATAATCCTAAGAGAAGGTATCTGGACTTTGATGGGTAGGACTTCCTCCATGCCATATACCAGAGAGTAGGATTTTTCCCCTGTCCATGTCCGTGTTGAGGTACGGTACCCATGAAGAACGAACGGTAACATCTCATTCTAGTCTTTATATGTCACCGTCATCTTCTGTACAATCTTCTTGATGTTCTTGTTAGCTGCTTCAACAGTGCCATTCATATTCGGCCAGTAGAGAGAAGAGTTATGATGTTGTATCTTGAACTGTTTATAGAGCTCGGTGATCATCGTGTTGTTGAAATTCGTACCATTATCAATGATAATCCTCTCTGGCACACCATATCGACAGATCAGATTGTGTCGGATAAATCGTGCTACGACGTTTTTAGTAACTGTGGCAAAGGAAGCCGCCTTAACCCACTTCGTGAAGTAATCGATGGCTACTAAAATGAAGTGGTACCCATTGGAAGCGGTGGGCCTGATTTCTCTGATCATGTCAATGCCCCACATTGCAAAGGGCCATGGAGCTGTCAAAACATTTAAGGGGACCGCTGGCACGTTCACCTTATCAGCGTAAATTTGGCACTTATGACAAGTTCGAGAGTGTTGATAACAATCAGCTTCCATAGCGGACCAATAATATCCTGCCCGTAGGATCTTCTGAGGCATGGTGTGTCCACTAGAATGGGTTCCGAAGGTGCCTTCGTGTAGATCTGTCATGATCCTCTCTGCTTCGCTCTTGTCCACACATCGTAGTAGTGTAAAGTCATGGTTTTGTTTGTAGAGGATTCCATTACTGAGGAAGAACTCTGCAGCGAACCTTTTCAGGAATTTCTTATCGTTGACAGATGCCCCTTCGGGATACTTCTGAACTTCGAGATACCTTTTAACTTCGTGAAACCAGGTTTTGTCTTCCACTTCTTCGGTATCGATTTCAAAGCAGTGTGCTGGTTCATCCAACCTCTCAATGGTGATTTGGAGAGCTTCATTGTCCCACCTGGCTTTGAACATGGAAGACATGGTAGCTAGTGCGTCCGCTAACTGATTCTCCTCTCGTGGGAAATGTTCAAAAGTTACCTCCTCAAAGTGTGGGAGCAATGTCAGTACGTACTCTTTGTATGAGATGAGATTCGGGTGCTTCGTATCCCACTCGCCTTTGATCTGACTTATCACCAGAGTGGAATCCCCAAATACACTTAAGAACTTGATCCTTAGGTCAATAGCAGCTCGAAGGCCCATGATGCACGCTTCATACTCCGCCGTGTTATTGGTGCAGTTGAAACATAACCGGGCAGTGAACGGAGTATGACAGCCCTTGGGAGATATGATTACAGCGCCAATGCCATTACCCAGTGCAGTTGAGGCTCCATCAAAATACATAGACAATTGGGATCCCTCCTCGGGTCCTTCATCCGATCCATGTTTTTCGTGGTTAGTTACCAGCATAATGTTCTCATCCGGGAACTCAAAATTCATGGAATGGTAGTCATCCACGGCCTGATAAGCCAAATGATCAGCCAATACACTCCCCTTGATTTCCTTCTGGGTTGTATATTATATATCGTATTCAGTTAAGATTATCTGCCATCTTGCTATTCTTCCGAAGAGTGCGGGCTTCTCGAAGATGTACTTGATTGGATCCATCTTAGATATCAATAAGGTAGTGTGAGTTAGCATATACTATCTCAGTCGACGAGCAGCCCATACCAAAGTGCAGCAAGTTTTCTCGAGCAATGAGTATCGTGTCTCACAGTCGGTAAACGTTTTGCTAAGGTAGTATATTGTGTGCTCTTTTTGACCAGACTCATCATGTTGTCCCAACACACACCCCCATTGAATTGTCTAGCATTGTAAAGTATATTATCAAAGGTCTTCCTTCAACTAGAGGCATCAAAATTGGTGGTTCTTGAAGGTATTCCTTGATTCTTTCGAAAGCAGTCTGGCATTCATCATTCCACTTTACCACTTGATCTTTCTTCAGAAGCTTGAAGATTGGCTCACAAGTAGCATTCAGATGTGAAATGAACCTGGCGATATAATTCAAGCGTCTCAAGAAACCTCTAACTTCTTTCTCTGTACGGGGAACCGACATCTTACGTATAGCTTTTACCTTTGCAGGGTCTACCTAAATGCCTTTGTCGCTGACAATGAAACCCAGAAGTTTACCAGACCTTACCCTGAAGGTGCACTTGTTCAGAATCAACCTTAGCTTGTATATCTTCAACCTGTCAAACAACTTTTGTAGATGATCGAGATGTTCCTCTTTGGTTTAAGACCTGGCTATCATGTCATCAACAAAAACCTCAATCTCATAGTGAATCATATCATGGAACAAAGTGACCATGGCTCGCTGATAGGTTGCCCCAACATTCTTCAACCCAAATGGCATCACCTTGTAACAGAAGGTCGCCCACTGTGTGACGAAGGTCGTCTTCTCCATGTCTTCAGGATCCATCTTGATCTGGTTGTAGCCAGAGAAACTATCCATGAAGGAGAAGATTTTGTGTTGTGCAGTGTTGTCAACCAGAACATCAATGTGGGGAAGTGGGAAGTCATCCTTGGGGCTTGCCCTGTTCAGATCTCTGTAACCCACACACAATCGTACCTTGTCATCCTTCTAAGGTACTGGAACGATGTTAGCAACCCACTGCGGATAGGAAGTGACAGCTAAGAATCCTGCGTTGAACTATTTCATGACCTCTGCCTTGATCTTCTCTGAAATTTCAGGGTGCATACGACAAACCTTTTGTTTAACCGGAGGATAGTCTTCTTTAGTTGGCAGGCGATGCACCACAATATCAGTGTCCAAACCAGGCATGTCTTCATAGGACCAGGCGAAGATCTCAACATAGTCGTGCAGTATCTGTATCAACCTCTGTTTGACGCTAAGCTCCAGATTTTCACCTTGTTTAACCTCTTTTCTTTCCTCCCCAGTACCCAAATTCGTTGTCTCAACTGGCTCTTCATGAGGCTGTATGGCCCTTTCTTCCTGTTGTAGTAGTCTAGCAAGTTCTCCAGGAAGCTCACAATCATCCTCACCTTCGTCCTCGGCTTGGTTGATCGGATTTTCGAAGTCATAACTGGAAATAGCAGAGCTGTTGTCAATGGGATCCAGAGTGGACATGGATCTGCAGTATGATATGTGAGTGTGTGTAAGAGCATAGCTGTATTGATAAAGTAAAGGAAGAAAAGAAAAATAGAGAGCGCAAAATTTGTATGTAAAGAACGTCCAATGCTTCATTGATGAAATATGAGATGACATATAATAACCCTAACAGATAAAACCATCGTGCCTCAGGTAAGATACAAGGCCAAAAAAGTTTAAATTGTTCATTACAAACTCAGAAAACAAGTAAGACAATTACTATGGAATAAAAGAAACTGGAACAAAATCCCTAGTCGTCCATTTATTCGGTCCACCATTTGTAGTCGGTCCACCATTTGTAGTCGGATAGATCCAGTTGTCGATGTCAAGGTCTTCCTCAATGTATTCAATAGCGTTGACCTCACGATTACTGATGCGTAGGGGAGTTCCTCCACCCCGAGCGCGTTGAACAGCCCTTTGAGCCCCTAAAGTAAAGCCTAAACCAAATTTGTCAGTTTTGTGAGTGAAATCGGGGAGCTGACCCCAATTGGCACACCCACCTTCTTCAACCACGGCCCTGGCGTCCTTGTGAGAAGCCATCTTCAGAGGAGGTTTGTTGTTAATAATAGTTTCAGTTGATGCCAAGATCTGCGGGACCTCTTCGAAGTTTTGACAAGGAGTTTCTATAAATTCCTTGTCCATCTCTACGTAGCAGAAGGAATTGAGATGGCTCACAATATAATCCTCTTCACCCCGTACAGTGACAATCTTCCCTTTCACCGGATACTTTGGCATTTGATGGAGTGTGGAAGTAACTGCCCCAGCCTCGTGGATCCAAGGAAGACCCAACAAACAAGAATACGACGACCCAATATCCATCACATAGAAGGTGGAATTGAAAGTCTGGGATCCTATATTGACAGGGATGTTCACTTCCCCATGCACCATTCTTTTCGATCCGTCAAAAGCCCTTACCACAATGTTACTAGGATTTAAAGTTAAACCCTCGCAATCCAAACGGTCCAACGCCTTCTTGGGCAGGACATTCAACAAAGACCCAGTATCCACCAGCACATGAGCCATGGTAGTGCCACTACATTCGATCGAGACATACAGAGCGTCATTGTGTTTTCTCCCTTTCAGAGTTAAGTCAGAATCTGAAAAACACAGCTCATTGTCAGCAGTCAGGCTAGCCATAACTTTAAATTGATCAGTTGAAGTCTCTTGCGGCACATGGGCAGTTTTGAGGAATGCAATCAAAGCCTTCGCATGGGCCTCAGAGCACAACAGCAGGGATAACATGGATATCTTTGAGGGGGTCTATCCCAACTGCTTGACCACGTTGTAGTCGCTCTTTTTGATTATTTTCAATATTTCCTCTATCTCTTGCTTATAGGCTTCCACAACAATTTTTCTAGGCGCCTCCGTCCGGGCAGGCTCACTTATAGCTTATTTGCCTCGAGTCCCAGATGACTTATCGGCAGGGATACCCGCTGGAGTAAAAACAGGAATAGTAACTGAAGTACTAGCGGGAGCAGAAGATGAAATAACGATAGGCTTAGTGACAATCTTCGGGGAGATCTCAGGAGAGAAAAACCTTCCACTTCTAGTAATCTTACTGGTCTCGACAATTTTAATGATATCAGGATCAGCTTCTTCGGTCTTCAAGTTTTGTTTAACGCCATGATAGTAAACATCGGCGCTATAATGCCAAGTGTGATCGATGGATCTGGAACTGACTGTTTAATGCTGGTTTCGCGAAATGTCGCGGTAAGCAAGAGTCGCCACCGTCTTTTATTTTCTCCAAATGGAAAGGATAAAAGCACAGAAAAATTCCTTATTGAGATTAGTTCTCGGTTCGGGAGGTAGATTTATAGAAAGGGAAGGTGTTAGCACCCTTTCTATCCATGGTTATCCATGGGCTCTTAGATACTTGCTCATTTGTGTTTTCAAAATGTTTGTTTGCCTTTCAAAGTGAGTGGGTTTGAAAAAGTTTCGTTTAAAATTTCAGTTCGACTCTTGTATCAGTCCTCAAGAGTGTTTGAAAAGTTGTTTTTGAAAGCTTTTTGCAAAGTGTCGGTGTGAAAAGGAGTTTTTTGATTTGTTTTGAATTAGAGCAAGTATCTACGAGTCATCTATCTACCCTAAGGAATTCGTCTATGTAAGTGTCCTTAAGATAGTGACATCCCACCATTGAGAGGTAGGTAGCACCATCGTTGGAGGTGTTCGGGTCAATTCGAGTTTAGGGACAGTGTGGTCACCAGAGCAATAGGAAGACACCTTAGAAGCTACCCCCATGCCATGTTCATGGACATGAGGACTTACTAAAACATCCTCTACTCGACGACCACGTTTCGAGGGGCAAGGCAACAGTGAGGCGTACCCTAGGAGTGGTGTGTGATTTGTGTGTCATTTTCAGTTTTTTATTTGTCTTGATCATGCATTGAGTGTTCTACGCATTGTTTTTATTTTTTTGGCATACATTCTTTCATGTGAGTTATTAGCAGTTAAAGGTGCGGGAATTAAAGTACGAAAAATAAAAGGTCCTATGCTATTACAAGGCGCGGGTCTACATCGCCAAATTAAACCAAGACCCGATTTGAATAAATAAAAATGCGGAAAGTAAATATCCTAATTATCTATTACAAGGCTTTGGGGCAAATACATTATAATCACAAAAAGAAATAAAAGTAAATGCGCGAAAAGGAACTATAATCGAATGCGAGGGCGTTGGACCCTTTTAAAGAAATTAAATTGGAATTAAAAAATAATCAATGATTAAATAAAGAAAAGAACTTGTTTTTTGGATTTTTTGTATTTATGAAATTAAAGAAAATTGAATTGGAATTAAAAGTTAAATAACCCTAGTTCTAAATTGTTTTTAATTTATTAGAAAAAATATTTAAGTTTGACCTAATTTAATCTAATTATCTAATGACAAATTTATTTACAAAAGTAATTAATTATTAATAATAAGAATAAGATGAAATTATTTTATTAAGAAAAAAAAGGTAAAATGCTACAAAACCTAATTTTTATGTGTTTTAATTTATTTTAAGAAAAAAAACATTAAAATTAAAACCCTAATTTAAAACTAAATTAATTATCAAATTTATTTACAACAAAAACATTAATGCATTAAATAATAAATAAATATATTTTTATTTTATGATTTTCTGATTTTTTTGTATTTTTATGTTATAAAAATTAATTTGTGGAATTAATTAAAATAATAAAATGAATTAAAAACAATAACAAAGGAAAAGAAAGAAAAAATTAAAAAGAGGAATACAAACAGTAGGGGGTGTCTGGCCCCTTTGGAGGTGTTTTTGGAAGTATCTTGGCCCAATAGGAATTTGACCCACGCTGACTTTTCAGATCACATGCACACGCGTTGACTGGGGTACTCCATGGACTTTGATTCTTGGCCACTGGATGGACGCTCATGGCCACTTGGCAAGCCATTGATGAGAGCATATGGTGGATCACTGAAGGGCACGCTGCGTAGGAATATATTAGAGGAAAAAATATGAAATATGCAAGGGGACCTGGGAATCGAACCCAGGTCCCAACGTTTACCAAGTACATCCTTTGCCAAGTGAGTTGTGCGCGCGCGTTGTATAGAAACTGGCAAGCGAATAACATAAGGCAAAACAAAGCTGAGTGGTATCCAACGCGCCAAATTTCAAATTGTCCAACCACATAGTGACACGCCAGGCTTCTTCTTCGTTCTACCTGAAAATAACAAACAAGTAGCGGGGGTTTTAAACCCCCACTAAACAGCATAGCGAATAATAGCGATTAGGCCATAATGAAAGATAAATTGGGCGCGATGTGATGATTGGATTCGTCTGGAGTTTCTGAGTCCAATGGCATAGGTCTCGTGGCTTAATTTTTCCACATGAAAGAAGCCCTAATTTCCAACCTCTGAAACCCTAAAGAGCTTCCATGGTAACTTTGTATACAGGCCATAAAAACTCAATTAAAATACATCACTAGCTTCAGGGAGTGTATATTAGTGTAAATCAAACATTCAAATGTATGGAAAATGCATGTATATTGAAACACGATTATGAGAAAAGTTTGAGAAAGTTTGACTTTGTTCTACCACTTCTTTATGCGTGGGGACTGGAAAAGGATTGAGTGACGTTCAGGAAGGCCTCAGAAAGCTTTTGGAATCGATTGTATGCTTTGAATCACGCTGGAACTGTGAAAACAGTTTTTAGTTTTTTTTAAGAAAAATGCAAGTTTGTTTCTTGTGATTCTGGCGCAGCTTCTCTCCTTTCTGATTAGAGTTGCATTGTGTATATGTATGTGATGTTTTAGGTCAACAAAACAAGCCCAACATCCAAGTTTTAATGCCTTTCAATATTTGTGATCTTCCTTGATTTTTTCAATCTTTTTGTCATGAAGAACATGCCAATCATGGAAGATTTGCCTTTTTTGGACATGAAACGAATTGCCACCTTACATTAGTTGGATTTGCTGCATCAAAAAGATTTAAAAGCATCATTTTGTATTTTTCTCATATTTAATTTTAATTAAATGAATTAATAGATTAAAAAATTCAATTAATAAATTAAAAATAAGAAAATAACTCCCCTTTGGGTCAATGGGTCGTGCATAGCCTTTGGGTAATGTTTCATGGAAGAAATTGAGGCCCATTAGCAATTTTGAGGCATTTGAAGGAAAGTTGACTTTTCAAAATTCCCAAAAATTTCCCAACTTCCACAAGGCATATCTTGCTCAATATTTAAGCTTTGATCATGTTCTTGGACATTTTGGAAAGGTCTTGAAGTCCTCTAACCAATGCCTTTGGTCCCATGTCATTTTGATTTAACAATCTCAAGTTATGGTCTTTGACTTAAAGTGCCTTTTTGTTGACTTTTGAAAATGACCTATAATGTTGAGATTGATAACTTTTTGTGAGAGCATTTCTTGGACTTGAAGTGTGAAGATGAGTTGTAGAAAATGTCATTCTCTTCAAAATGAGCTTTGGATGGAATTTTTCTGATAAACCATGTGGAAGTTATGCCTTGATCAATTTGCAGTTGACTTTTTCAACTGTCCAAAAATAGAAACTTTTGCATCTTGAGACTTTTTGAGCCATGCCTTGAAAATCATGATCAAGAATTGATCAAATGATTTTTGTGGCTTCAAAATAAGATGTTGACCAAAAATCTTGACTTTTGACTGTCAAATGACCATTTTGCCCCTACAGTTGACTGTTGAGCAATTAGGGTTTTTGACTGTGCAATTTTATGCTGTGAGTCTTGAAACTTGGCATAGGGATACTTGACCATGTTTATAGGCATGTGGGACTAGTTTGGGCCCTTGGAAACTTCAATTTCTTTGCCAGAACCAAAACCCTAGTTTTTGACTGTTAGGAGGCCATTTGACTGTGCAACCTTTGGGAGATTTTGAAGCATGCTCTTTGCAAATCTTGAAGAATATGGGAGGGAAAATTTTGGGGTACAACACCAAGGGACTGCTTTGTCCGAGGCGTACAGGACAGAACCAAGACATGTGATTATCAACAGAGTTATTCTCGTAGTGGGTGTAATCCTAACAGGTCTTCTTGAGGAGGCCTTGGAAGGACTGGCGGAAATGGTTATAATAGCAATATCTTCACAAGGAGCAGTTGGAATCAAAGTCTTTTCAAACAAAATTCCTCTGTTGTCCATCAGGCGTTGGACACCTGTTTTTAGCAAATAACAATCAGAAGACAGAGATAAACATATGTGGCAATCTTCATCTCAACCTGGAAATAAACCAACCAACAACAGATTCTTCTTAACAGCCATAAGAGGAGTAGAAACTTCATCAACTGAGGTCACGAACAGATCGGTATCAACAGTGTTAACTCAATGGTTGTGCCTAGGCATAGGAGCAGTTATGACATTGGGCTTCTCCGGAGCGTCGAACTCAATCTCCTTGGCTTCAATTAGATCTTGTACTTTATTTCTTAGAGCCCAAAAGTAATTTGTATCGTGACCAGGACTCTCAGAATGGTAGGCACACGGAGCGTTAGGATTGTACCGAGGAGATGAGGTATTAGGATTCTTGGGAGCCTCTTTCAAAGTTGCCAAGTTGGATCTCAGCAGGTGGGGTAGAACCTCTGTAAATGTCATGTTAATCTGGGTAAACTGACTTTGTGGTCTTTCCACCCTTTATTGATTGTTGCATTGTGGAGCAACTACAGGTCTAGGTATCATCATGGCACTTACTGTCTAACGATGTCCAGCCCTGTTTTGGCCCCTCGGGCTATAGATGACACCGGCTTCCTTCTTACCAGTAAATGGCTTCTTTACTGAGCTTGAAGAGACATATTTCTGTATTTTTCCGCTCTGGATTCCATCTTCCACCCTTTCTCCAGTTAAAATCAGCTCCGTAAAACCAGCCGATGAGCTACTGATTAAATGGTTGAAGAACGGACCATATAGCGTCCCAAGAAACATGTCAACCAACTCCCTGTTCGATAAAGGGGGTTTAACTCTCCCATCCAAGTCTCTCCACTTCTGCGCGTAGTTATTAAAGCCTTCACCTGCACCCATGGATATACTCTGGAGTTGAGTACGAGTAGAGGCCAGGTCGTCATTGTATTGATACTGCTTGTAAAAAGTGGCAGCCAAATCCTCCCAGTTTCGGACATTAGTTCCCTCCAATTGGTAGAACCATTCAAGTTGAGTCCCTGACAGACTGTCTTGAAAGAATTGAACCCCACAAGCTTCTATCAGCGGTGTGGGGATGGATCTTCCTTACATAGGAACGGAGATGGAGCTTTGGGCAAGAAACCCCATCATACTTTGCGAAAACTGGAGCCTTAAATTTTCGTGGGATGACTACCCCGGACACCAACCCTAGTTCTTAAAAATCCAGCCCTGGTATTCTCTATATCTCCATAGCACTTAATCGGTCCTCTATCTGCTTGTACCTATCCTCAGTCGGAGGATACTGCTCATCGTTGTAGTCGGTATCATTGTCAGAGACTTCAGGACTGGGGTCTTCTTCCCTTGTCTGCCCTTCTTGATCTTCCCCTCTTTGGATGAGGAAGTCACATCAACTGATTGCTTTACTGGGCCCCCGAATCTTCTGCCCATATTGAGGGCACCGATGCCCTTTTTCTTTTTCTTCTTCTCTTTCTCTTTCAGGATGAGGGCCGTCAGATCCTCCTGCCCTTTTTCCAGAGTTACGAACATCTGTTGAAATTGGGCATTTTGTGCCTGAAAATCTTTGATGCTTTGTTCAGAAGACATATCTGCTTGAAATAAACAGTGGAGGAGATGAGAAACCTGTAACAGAACCTGTTTATGCAATGTCATGGATGGTATGCGTATGCAATGATTTCAAGGAATTTAGAGATTTAAATTTGTTCAGACCAAAAGAGGAACACACGTCATATTAATAAATCCAAGTTTGAGTATATTATGCCTCCTTGGGCTTACAATGAGAGAAACAAACATACAACAAAATCCTAAGACAAAAAGGTTGAACGCATCCTCTTTGGCGTAATATAGGCATTCAGATTTCGTTCTTCATGAAGCTGCTTGGTGAGTTCCAGAACCTTCTTCTCACTGGCATAAAATTGGGCTTCAAAGGTGTCTCCCTCTTCCTTCAACTGAATCCAAGCTTTCTGCAAGAGTACCTCTTAGCGAGTAGGGGAATACAACACAAAAGAGTACATCTTTTCTTCATGGTGCGGGTATGAAGGCAATGCAAGATGTCGCCCAGTAAGGTAGGTACAAGATTGCGAGAGAGAAATACTTTGATGGCGTTGACATCTATGAATTGGTCCGAATTGGGGAACAGAACCAAACCATATATGAGAAGAGCCAGGATGTCTTCAAAATCTTGGAAATCCATGTCGTCCCAGAATGAAAGAGCCTTCTCCAATAGAAATTTGGCTAGGAAACCTTGGACCCCGCTTATTGTCTCCCAATTGGCTATAATGTCGGCTCTCTTAAAATTCAAAGCTTCGGCGATGACTTCAGGCTTTGGAACCCCATCTAAACTGATGAACGGTATGTGATCAAGCACGAGCACCCCTAAGAGTAGAGAAAACTCCTCCAGTGTAGGTACCAACTGATAGTCCAGGAAAGTGAAACAATGATGTACAGGATCAAAGAATTGGAACAGCACACACATCATCTCTTCTTGGAAACTGGATGTAGCCAAACTTAGGAGTCGACTGTATTTCTTTGTAAAAGGAGAATCCTCAGGCACTCTTGACGCTAACTCTTGAAGTTGAGGGTGTGCTTTTACAAAACTGATTCGGATGGTGTTCCTTCGGACGAAATTAATGACCTACAAAACAAAAACAAAGATAAATTTCTAAATCCTTGAAATGGTTTGTGAGCATGCGTATCATGCTTATGATGTTTATGATGTTATGTACAAGTAAATATATATACACATACAAAGAAGACAAGTCCTTATGTTTTAGGCTTACATGGGGTTTTATAGGTAAGTACCCTCTTGAAGTTTAGTTGGCTCAACCTGTCTTAGTAATAGTGATCGGGTTCTAAAGGATCTCAATATCACCGACCTTTCTCTTAGGCATTGTCTCAGCACAATCAATCTTTTCTTGCGGCTGGGATATCCCAAAAGTTCAGCCTCAATGAGTGTAGTATCGAGTATCAACCAATTTTCAGCTCTACACTAAAACTGCCTATCTCACTACGTCCTAATGGCCAAGTTTGTTCAATTAGGGTTCTAAAGTCAATTAGTGTTTCACGACGCCACTCAGAGGCCATGTATTCTCCTCGATTCACCACGAGGGATACCGGTACCCACAAATTCGTCACACTAACGTAGCCATCGTTTCAACCATATCGGTCTATGCCGTATAGTTTCCACAATCTATTACTACTTACCTAAAAAAGGTGTCCCAGATCCGGGTGGAGGATCAAAACAAAACCCAAACAATGACCCAAAAATGTAAAGCAAGCAAGCCAAACAAATAAATCAAATAGATGTGATCTAACCCTAAGGTAACCCCACTTTTAAAATGATATTCCCCAGCAGAGTCGCTAGTTCTGTGATACGGTGGGAGAACTGACTTTTCATTTTGTGTTTGTGTTTGCAAATTGTGATGCGGTGGGAGAACTGGCTTGAGGTTTTGCGTTTGTGTTTGCAAATGTCGCGGTTAGCAAGATTCGCCACCGACTTTTCTTTTATCCAAAAGGAAAGGTAAAAAAGCACAGGAAAGACCTTTGAGATGTTTTCTTGAGTTTGGGGGGTAGATTATGAAAAGGGAAGGTGCTAGCACCCTTTTCATCCATGGTTTTCCATGGGCTCTTAGTTACTTGTTTAGATCACTTGCTTTGCTTTGAAATTGTTTTAAATGGTGCTTTGTGTGGTTTTGAAAGTATTTTGAAAAGAGTCCATCGTTTAGGCAATCTTTGTAATGAGTCTCGTTCGTAAGAATGTATACAAAGATGTTTGTCTTTTGAAAAATGTTTCAATGTTTTGAAAGATGTTTGGAAATGTTTTTGAAATTTCTGTGTGTTTGTTTATGAAAATAGCAAGGATTGTTTTGAAATTGAACAAGTAACTAGAAGCTATCTACCTACTCAAATGTCTTTCTTGTACATTTTCATTCCTTTGACATTGTTGATTTACCATTGATTTGGTAAACAACCCTATCTTTGGATGTTAAACGGGACGGGCGTGGGTCATCGTATGACCATGATAGCAACGTTGTCAAGTATCTTAGCATGTTTGAGGGACCAAGATCATTTTGTTTTAGGCAACCTTTTAATAGCGTCATCGAGGGACTATGATCTTATTTGTGTTGTTTTGCCAAGATACTTCGCATGTGTAACATGGCCATTTGTTTTAGGCAACCAAGTGGGTGAAACCCTAAGGGTGCTTGTGTGCAATGTATGTCATTTTACATTCATTTTATTTGTCTTGGATTAGGTCTTTCTATTTGTTTGTTTTTGGTCTTATCATGCAAACCCTAGTTTACTAAACATGGTATAAAAGTGATAAATTGCATAAATGTAAACTAAGCTATTACAACAATTATTATGGGAGGGGGGGTACAAGTTTTTTGAATGGGGATATTGCACAAAATAAACCCTAAAAATACTATTAAGACCCAATTGAATATTGTGCGAAATAAATAAATATACAAATATTTAAATATGCAATGTAATGTATTTATGCAAAAAATGTTTTGTATTTGATTTTTTGTATGAGAAAAATGATTTATTTAAGCCCTAAAAATAAGAGAAAAAATATTATTATTTTTGAAAGGGTGAAACCCTAGTTTTCAAATTAAAAGAAAATAATGCTTTATATTAATATTTTATCCATTTTTTGTACAAGAAAGTAATAAATAATATTATGTACAAATATTAAAAATTAAAATATGTATGAAAATAAATATTTTATGTATATAAATAACATAATAAAAATATTAAGTATTTTTTTTATTATTTACAAGTTATTTTAAGAAAATGATTTCTATTCTATTAAATAAACTATTTTTATGCAAAAAATAATAAAATAATAAAATAAAAATGTGAAAATCAATAAAATATTTTTGGGCATTTTTTATCATTAGAAAAATATATGCAAGCAATAAATATAAAAATATGCAAGAAAATGTAAAAATATAAGAAAATGGGTCAGGGGGTGCAAAAGCAATCCAGGGGGTGTGAAAAGAAAAAACAAAAAGGTCAAGGCGCGCCAAAAAGCCCAAGCCAGTCATCTTCATCCCTGTCCTTCAGCTCTGTGCGCGTTCTTCTTCAAATCTGTAACTTGATATTGCTTGCATAAAAACAAAAACTTATAACACAAAACATGTAGCATTTTATCTCACGATTCCAATGATATAAAATTTGTAACCTAACTCTCAAAGATCAGAGAGAATTTAATCAGCCCTAATTCGTGACCTAATCATTTCAGCATGTTCAACATTCAAATTCTCTTAGCTCAGTTAATATAAATGGAAAGTATGTATATGTACAGCTTCACCATGTTAAGGACTACATTTTTGCTTCACAAATCGTGGCTTGAGGATGCCTAAATAGAGAGATAGAGTTTTGAAAAATACCTCCTTCAGCTGGATTTGGATATGACAATGTGGGGACTTTGAGTAAGGCCTGAGGATCGTGTGAGCTTCCTTGAAGTTCCTTCAACCTATTCCAATACCTAGCTTGCTTTGTGGATGGCCAGAAGTCTCTGTAGAAGTCAAGTTACAGGCTTCCAAAGTGAAAATGGCAATGGCTGAAATAGAGCTTACAATACCAGGACAAGGGCTTGGATTGCTTTGATATTATGTATGGAAGGTGTTTGAAGTGTTGAAACAAAAACCGCACGAGCCAAAAATGAAATGGCTAGAGTTTTGCATCAACTGCCAGTTTTGGCAGAAAAATGAAGTTTTTGAGTTTTGGAGAGTTTCAGATGTTTAGCATTCGTGTCCTGGCTTGTGATAAGTTTGTGAATATGTATAGAATTATACAAAGTCCACTCTTCCCTTGTTGTACAAGTTCTGACTTCTTTTGCAACTTTTCTTGCATTTGAAGAAAAGTGGCAAGACAAAAGCACATTGCTTGTACTAGCTACCTCAAGGGATGATAAGAGTTGGTATGCTTTACTTGATATCTGTGGAAGTTGTTTGTACCAAAGGAACAGGTCCATGGCTCAAGGTTGATAAAGTTACAAAAGCTTGCCTTTATGAAAATAGCAATGTGCCCTTTATGTCATTAATTGAATTATCTCTTGTACAATGTTCCAAAAGCCAAAATAAATCCTTTATCTTCTGAGTTAGCATTAAATTATGGAGTGTAGAATAAGTTTAGGGTCTGTAATGCAAGGTACAAGCATCCAAGATCAAATTTGCAACTTGATACTTTGTGAAAATGGCATGAACAAAAGTGATAAAATGCCAATTTCTCCTCTTCGATTCTCCCTAACCATAAATGATCTTGGAGAGTTGTTGGACATTTTGGAAATATTTCAACATGCTTTATATTCCATATTTGAAATGCATTTTGAAATACCTCTTGGAACTAGGTGAAAAATGTCCGTGAAGTTGGGTCAAAAACTCCCTAAATTAGGGCAAATTTTCACTAAGTTATTTAGTTCATGGACCTATGTTCACAAATTCATAACTTGAGATCCAAGCCTCTTTTGGGAAAAGTTTGTGAAGAAAAGTTGTAGATTTCACGGACGACTACAACTTTCATGTTGGAAGCTTTCTTTGAATCAAACTGCCTCATGGTAAAAAAGTGGTGGAAAGTTGGGAAAAAATAAGAAAATTTCCATACTTAGAAAAATTCTAAGTTATGAAAATTTTCAAATTCAAAACCCTAATTTGCAATTTTGAGTTTCTTGGTGAACAAGTTTCATATCTTGACATATCTTGATGAATTATGACCCTTGGCATTTGATTTTGACCAAAAAGTCAAAGTTTGACTTTTCAGTGTAAAGTTGACTTTTGATCAGTTGACTGCAAAATTCATATGTCAATCCAATGAACTTGAGATATTTTGAACTATGTAATTAGGTAAATATGATGCCATTGAATCCTTTAAATCATGTTTGAACCCAATTGGTCATTGGCTAGGTTAAAAATCAGAAATTGCCCTTTCTCAATCAAAACCCTAATTTTGACCATTTTGCCCTTTTGATGATTTGATCAAATTTCCTGAGGAGTTGTGATCCAAACTTGATCAAATGGTACATATGAGTATAAAATGTTGATGTGGATAAAAAATTATGAAGTTTGATTGTAAATTGGCCATGGTTGACTTTTTCCCCAATACAGCTGATTTTTAGGTCAACTGTCTAATTGATTGAGCAAAAATGTGATTCAAGGCTTGAAACTTAACATGAGCAATCTTAGGGGTCCAACATGATGTATGAAAGTCACATGAAGCATTTATGGTCCAAAAATAGTTGTGCAAACTCAAACCCTAATTTCAAGTTATCAGTGCAAGGTGAGATGTCCTGAGCTGAGCAAACCCTGATCTTGTCTTGAGCCCAAGAAGTCTTGTGAGGAAAATCTTGATAAAATGAGAGGGCAATTTTTGGGGTACAACAGCTGCCCCTGTTCAATCTTCTTGAACCTGAAGAGTTAGATTGGCGAGCTTTGTCGTTCGTGACTCGATGGTAAAAGATGATTGGACACTAGAGTGCCCATAAATGTGCACTCGATAAAATGTAGTTTAAGGAATGGGCTTAAAGATTCCATTTGGAGAGGTGATAGAATCTTGTTGGAGATGGGCTTGTAGATTCCATCCAAGAATGTTTGTTGAATCGTTAGTTGTAAGTCAAAAGAATAAGTATCAGAATGGTGTCCGTGTATGGAACGTATCTGAACTGTATCTGGAGACTGAATCTGTATGAGAAATGGGATAGCGTCCGTGTTTGGGGCGTATCCGAGATTGAATCTGAATGAGTAACCTGAATGAGTGACAAAATGGCTTCCGTGTCTGGAGCGTATCTAAGCTGGGGAAATCAGAATAAGTGACAGAATAGCGACTGTGTCTGGAGCGTATTTGTACTGTATCTGAATAAGAGATCTTGAATGAGTATCAGAATGGCGTCTATGTCTGGAGCGTATATGTACTGTGAGAATCTGAATGAGTAACCTGAATGAGTGACAGAATGGCTTCTGTGTCTGGAGCGTATCTGAACTTGAAAATCTGAATGAGTGACAGAATGACTTCCGTGTCTGGAGCATATCTGTACTGTATCTGGAAGTTGAGGTCTGAATGAGTAACAGAATAGCGTCCATGTATGGAGCGTATCTGAACTTGAAAATATGAATGAGTGACAGAATGACTTCCTTATCTGGAGTGTATTTGTACTGTATCTGAAAGCTGTCTTTAAATGAGTATCAGGATGGCATCCGTATCTGGTGTGTATCTGAACTGTATCCAAAGCTGAATCTGAATGAGTATTAGAATGGCATCCATATCTGGTGCGTATCTGAACTGTATCTGAGATCTGAATAAGGGCCAGAATGGCATCCGTGTCTGGAGCGTATCTGAACTTGAAATCTGAATGAGTAGCAGAATGACTTTCGTGTCTGGAGTGTATCTGTACTGTATCTTAAAAGCTGAATCTGAATAAGTAACAGAACGACTTCCGTGCCTGGAGTGTATCTGTACTGTATCATGATTGCATATTGTTAAACAGTAGCTGTTAATCTTATCCTGAAAAGGGTAAAATGTTTTCTGGAAATACAAGGTTATGTTGCATGAAATGTATGATGCAATATATGTGTTTTGTCAATGTTTATGATATATGGATGTAATGTATGCGCATGTAAGCTGATGTGTTGTATTGCTGAGGAAAATAAATCATTGACTGTTTCCGGGGACAATAAATCCTTGATTGCTGAGGATAAGAAATCATTGGCGACCGTTGGGGATTAAAAATCCTTGGAGACTTCACTAGGGATATATGGATCCTTCCTATCTTGAAGTTTGGAGTATTGACAAAAAAATTTGTTGTGAGCAATGCCATGTTGTTTGATTAATCTGCTTGGGGAATCCAGAGAATTTGATGACTTCTACTGGGGATTACACAATGGGAATCTGCGTTCCACTGGGGAATAAAGAAAACTCTGATGACTTCTGCGGGGAATAAGAATGAGAATCTTCATTCTGTTGGGGGAGTAATGAAAACTCTGTGGGGAAGAAAGCTTACTGCTGGGGAGTAGGTTCAGGAGTTTGGGTTGTCTGCCATTCTACTAGGGAGTTATCTCAGGTTGGGGAGAGACAAAATTTAACTGCTATCTGGTTGATTTTTAGACTTCAAGACTGCTTGCTGGGGAGTTTGGGAGAAACTGAATGGTATCCGATGGGGATGGGTAGTTAGAAGTTTTGGCTCTGCTGGAGATTGGGAGTTTGAAGTTTTAACTTTGATGGGGATTAAGGGTTTGAAATTTTAGCTCCGTTGGGGATTGATGATGAAGTTGTAATTCCGCTGAGAATCTAGATGATGTACTGTAGGGATTGCTCCTGGAATAGCCTAAAGACGTTTTCCTATCCTTTCAGTCTGTCAGTAATTGTTCTTTTCCACTCTGTTTATTTGTAAACAGTAATTATGATCAAATGCATATGTTCATTAATGAATTATTGGACGTTTTTGCAAATAAAAACACAACTGTAAAGAAAAAGGCAAATAGTTTTCTGTACTTTGAAAGAGATATCTTTGTATTTACTTTGAATAAGTATTTTGTACAAAGGAGACAGACATCCTAGTAAGAGGATGGTGTCATAAAAGTAAGAAAAAATTATACAAAGAAAGATAGCTATGTGTAAAAGTTCCACGGGGTTCCCATTCCGCTATAGCCTTCGTATCTCCGAATATCTTGTATTTCCGTTGCTTCGTCCGAAGATGATTGGATTGATCAGAAGCTCCAGGTTTGTCAATGAATAGATTGTCCTTAAAATGATCCGACGAGACATAGTCATACGCTTTAATTCCCTAATTTTTGCCTGGACCTCCCTTTCGGGTTTTCAGTCCACCGGGAAACCCTTTTTTGCCCAAGTCGCCCTTTCGGGTTTTCAACTTGCCGGGTGTACAGATTTTTTTTGTTTGATCCCTAATTTTTTCCCAAACCTTTTTGGTTCGCCGGGATGCCCTTGTTTTGCCAAGGTGTGTCAACCTAGCGGGTCTCTTATGCGTAGTATCTTTTGACTATGTCTACGTTCGTAGGGTGCGGCAGGTCGTCACCGTCCATGGTGGTTAAGATCATTGCCCCACCAGAAAAGATGTTCTTGATTACAAATGGTCCTTCGTAAGTAGGAATCCATTTGCCCCTGGGATCACTTTACGGCAAGATGATGCGCTTGATCACTAGATCTCCGACTTGATATATCTGGCGTCTGACTTTATTGTTGAAAGCCTTGATCATCCGTTTTTGATACGTCTGACCATGGCAAAGAGCAGTAAGCCTTTTTTTATCGATTAAGTTCAGATGATCAAGTCGGGTCTGGATCCAATCGTCTTCACTCAAACCAGCATCTTTCATGATTCTCAAGGAGGGAATCTGAACCTCGATAGGCAGGACAACCTCCATGCCATATACCAAAGAATAGGGTGTTGCCCCAGTTGATGTGCGAGCCGTGGTACGGTACCCGTGGAGAGCAAACGGTAGCATCTCATGCCAGTCCTTGTAGGTGACTGTCATTTTTTGTATAATCTTTTTGATGTTTTTGTTCGCAGCTTCGACAACACCATTCATCTTTGACCGATAGGGGGATGAATTGTGATGTTGAATCTTGAACTACTCGCACAGGGCGGTGATCATAGTATTGTTAAGGTTCGTACCGTTATCAGTGATGATCCTTTCAGGGATACTGTAACGGAAAATAAGGTTCTGCTTGATGAAGCGGGTAACAACATTCTTTGTAACAGATGCGAAGGAAGATGCTTCGACCCACTTTGTGAAATAGTCAATGGCCACCAGAATGAAGAGGTGTCCATTGGAGGCTGTAGACTTGATCTCTCTAATCATGTTGATTCCCCACATAGCTAAAGGCCAAGGAGCTGTTAAGACATTTAGAGGAACCGGAGGCACGTGTACCTTGTCTGCATAGATTTGACATTTATGGCAGGTCTGGGAGTGTTGATAGCAGTCATCTTCCATGGTAGACCAGTAATATCCTTCTCGTAGAATCTTCTTTGCCATCATATTCCCGCTAGAGTGAGTGCCAAAGGTACCTTCATGCAATTCAACCATAATTCTTTCAGCCTCAGCCTTGTCCATACAACGGAGCAGAATAGAATCATGATTGCGCTTGTACAAGATGTCGTTACATAGGAAGAACTTTGCTGAGAATCTCCTTAAGAACTTTTTGTCATTGACTGAAGCTCCTTTTGGATATTCTTGAGCCTCGAGATACCTTTTGACTTCATGAAACCACGGCTGGTCAACTACTTCTTCGGTATTAATCTGGTGATAGTGTGCGGGTTCTTCCATTCGTTCAATGGTGACCTGGGGAGCCTCGTTATCCCAGTTAAGTTTAAACATGGGTGACATTGTAGCTAGAGCAACTGCTAGCTGATTTTCTTCTCACGGGAAATGCTCGAAGGTAATCTGCTCAAAATGTGGTAACAATGTCAAAACATGTTCTTTGTAAGGGATGAGGTTTGGATGCTTAGTGTCCCATTCTCCTTTGATCTGACTGATGACCAAAGCTGAGTCCCCAAACACAATCAAAGATTTGATTCCCAAGTCTATGGAAGCCTTGAGTCCAAAGATGCATGCTTCGTACTCTGCCATGTTGTTCGTACAGTTGAAGCAAAGTCTGGCGGTGAAAGGAGTATGGCATCCTTCCGGAGATATAAGTACAGCACCGATACTGTTACCAAGTGCATTGGAGGCACCATCAAAGTACAGGGTCCATCAGGATCCTTGTTCAGGTCCGTCATATGGTCTGAATTCTTCAACGTTGTCCAATGTCATGATGTCTTCGTCAGGGAAGTCAAACTTCATGGACTGGTAATCTTCTACAGCTTGATGGGCCAGATGATCAGCTAGCACACTCCCCTTTATAGCTTTTTGGGTTGTGTACTGTATGTCGTATTCCGTTAGGATCATCTGCCATCTGGCTATCCTCCCGGACAGAGCAGGCTTCTCAAAGATGTACTTTATTAGATCCATCTTAGATATCAGCAAAGTGGTATGAGTCAACATATACTGCCTTATTCGGCGAGCAGCCCATACCAAAGCGCAACAAGTTTTCTCGAGCAGTGAATATCTGGTTTCACAGTCGGTAAACTTTTTCCTAAGGTAAAAAATAGCGTGCTCTTTTCGGCCAGACTCGTCATGCTGCCCCAGTACGTACCCCATTGAATTCTCTAAGACGGTTAGATACATGATTAGCGGTCTTCCCTCGACGGGTGGCATCAAGACAGGAGGTTCTAGCAAATACTCCTTGATTTTATCGAAAGCAGCTTGACATTTGTCGTTCCATCTGACTACCTGATCTTTCTTCAACAGCTTGAAGATTGGTTCACAGGTAGATGTTAGGTGAGAAATGAACCTAGAAATTTAGTTTAGGCATCCCAAAAAACCTCTGACTTCCTTCTCAGTGCGAGGAGCAGGCATTTCTTGTATGGCTTTGACTTTGGCAGGATCCACCTCGATGCCTTTGTTGCTGACAATGAAACCTATTAGTTTACCAGACCGGACTCTGAATGTGCACTTGTTTGGGTTCAACCTTAGCTTCTACTCCTTCAACCTGACAAACAACTTTTGCAAGTGATTAAGGTGTTCTTCTTCAGTTTGTGATCAGGCTATCATTTCATCTACGTAGACCTCTATCTCATGATGTATCATATCATGAAACAAAGCTACCATGGCGCGTTGATAGGTTGCCCCGGCATTCTTCAGTCCGAATGGCATTACTTTGTAGCAGAATGTCCCCCACTGTGTGACAAATGTAGTTTTCTCCATGTCCTCAGGTGCCATTTTGATCTGATTATAGCCTGAGAATCCGTCCATGAAAGAAAATACTTTGTGTTGAGCTGTGTTGTCAACCAGGATGTCGATGTGTGGAAGTGGAAAATCATCTTTAGGGCTGGCCCTATTTAAATCTCTATAATCCATGCACATTCTCACTTTGCCGTCCTTCTTAGGTACGGGAACAATGTTGGCCACCCATTGAGGATAAGAAGTAACAGCCAGAAATCCAGCATTGAACTGCTTCATAACTTCTGCTTTGATCTTCTCTGACATGTCGGGTCTCATGCGGTGGACCTTTTGTTTCACTGGTGGACAGTCTTCTCTTGTGGGTAGACGATGTACCACAATATCTGTATTGAGTCCCGGCATGTCTTCGTATGACCAGGCGAAGATCTCAACATAATCATGCAGTAGCTGAATTAGGTGCTCCTTGACACTCGGCTCTAGATTGGCACCCACTCTGATTTCCTTTTTATATTCCTCGGTGCCCAAGTTGATTGTATCCAACAACTCTTCATGAGGCTGAATTGCTCTTTCCTCTTGTTGTAGTAGTCTGGCCAATTCCCCTGGCACCTCACAATCTTCCTCACCTTCGTATTCGACTTGGTAGACCAGATCTCCGGAGTCACTGAAGGTTATAGCAGTATCGTTATCCATGAGATCCGAAATGGAAGGGTACCTGCATTTGTGAGTGTGGGTGTGTGTAAGGGATAGCCATCTTAAAACAATAAAATGTAAAAAGAAAGACAATGAGCACAAAAGGTTTATATATGAAAAAGCGTCCATGATTCATTAAATGACACATGAAAATGAAATAAGAATCCCTACAAATGGACCGTTGTGCCTCGGGTAAGACACAAGGTTGAAAAAGTACGAATTGTTTGTGAATTATTACAGTCCAACAAAAATGTAAAAGATAAATTACTGATTAATGAAAGTTATCGGGATGAAGTCTTTGGCTTCCCAGTTGCACAGTCCTCCGCTGACAGTAGGAAATATCCAATCTTCCAGGCTTCCCTCCTCTTCATTGTCTTCTACTGCATTGACGCTTTGGTTGCTAATCTTTATCGGTGGCCCCCCAGCACGGGCGCGGCGCACAGCCTTCTGACCAGTTGAAGTAAACCCCAGGCTGAACTTGTCTGATTTGTAAGGAATGTCTGGAAGCTGACCCCAGATTATGCATCCCCCTTATTCCACTACTGCCCTTGCATCCTTGAGAGATGACATCCGAGGTGGAGGTCTTGTGATCTTTGGAATCAAGGATACCGCCTTAGTTGCCACTATTTCTTTAGAGACTTCTTCAAAATGTTGGAAAGGGGTCTCTATGAACTCGCCATCTAACTCCACATAACGGAAGGAATTTAGATGACTAATCATATATTCCTCTTCCCCATGGATAGTTATGATCTTCCCTTGGACGGGTTACTTGAGCATTTGATACAAGGTGGAGGTGACAGCTCCAGCATTGTGGATCCAGGGGCGTCCCAGCAGACAAGAGTAAGAAGGACGGATGTCCATCACATAGAAAATGGAGTTGAAGACCTGAGTTCCCACCTTGATCAGGATGTCCACCTCCCCATGGACCATCCTCTTCGATCCATCAAAAGCTCTAACCACTATGTTGCTGGGTTTTAGAGTCAGCCCCTTGTAATCCAACCTATCAAAGGCTTTCTTCGGCAAGACGTTCAAAGATGACCCAGTATCAACCAAGACATGAGCTAGGGTTGTTCCTCTTCACTCCACTGAGACATGTAATGCATCGTTGTGTTTTCTCCCTCGGGGTGTCAAGTCAGCATCAGAGAAACCCAAGCCATTATCAGCTGTCAAACTGGCCACACAGTCCTGGAACTGGTCAGCAGACTTTTCTTGCGGCACGTGAGTTGTCTTCAGACATTTTACCAAATCTTTGGCATGCGCCTCAAAGCACAACAGTAGGGCTAGCATAGAGATCTTGGAAGGGGTCTGCCCCAATTGTTCGACCACATCATAATCACTCTTCTTAATGATCCTCGGGATTTCTTCCATCTCCTTCTTGGATGTTTCAGGAATAGCTAGTGATTGAGCCTTCGTCAGGACAGGCTCCTCTTGAACATTTTTTCCTTTATTCTCAGCAGTGGAAACAGGGATAGGAATTGTATTGTCTTTGTTGGTGGGTACGCTTGCAGGTACAATCACTGGTGTAGAGGTAATCTTCAGAATGGCCATGGGTCCAAAGACTGTTGTTGGAGGAGCAATCTCTGGAGAGAAAATCCTACCACTGCGGGTGATCTTGCTTGTTCCAACAATATTGCTAATGTCGGGAATGTCCTCTTCGGAGCTTTCTTCTTCAGCAGTCAGTTCAATATGTTTAATACCATGGTAGTAGATTTCTCCACCATATTTCCATGGTACTGTTTTATCTAATTTGTATGGGGCAGGTCCGAGCATTGTTATCTTAAGCGCAGCTGTCTTTGGAGCAGGTGTAATCCTAACGGGTCTTTTAGGGACCCTGGAAGGATTGGCGTAGATGGTTATTATTGAAACTTCTTTCACTGGAATGGGTGAAACAGGAGCATTCTCAAACAAAATTTCTTGGTTATCCATCAGTCATTGGATACCTTTCTTCAACAGAGGGCAGTCAAATGGAGAGGGCAGGCAAGCATGGAAGTCTTTGTCACAACCTGGGAAAATGCCAGCTTTCAACAAATTCATCTTGATAATCGGGAGCGGAGTTAACAGTTTATCCACGGTAGCAACAAACAGATCTTCTTCAATAGCGTTGGCATTGTGACCATGCCTCGGCATCGGAGCGGAAATAACATTTGGTTTCTCAGGCGCTTCAAACTCAACTTCCTTCGCATCTATTAGATCTTGGATTTTGTTCTTCAGAGCCCAACAGTTGTCGGTGTCGTACCCTGAACTTTCAGAATGGTACGCGCATCTGGCGTTCGGATGGTAATATGGAGAAGTAGTATTGGGATTTTTTGGGGCCTCTTTTAGCATGGCAAGATTCAACTTCAAGAGATGTGGTAGAACTTGGGCTGGAGTCATGTTAATTTTGGTAAATTGTCGAACTGGCCTTTCTACCCTTTGCTGGTTATTTCTCGGCTGGTTGTTTCTTGGATGATCGTTTCTCGGCTGGTCTGATGCAGTCTTTTGAATCATAACGGCACCCACTGTTGGTCGGCGCTCGGTTCTTCCCTGATTCCTTTGTGAATAGACAGCAGACACTTCCTTCTTTCCAGTGAAGGGATTTTTTACAGCAGCTGAGGCAGATGCGTCTTTCTGAATTTTCCCACTTCTTATACTGGCTTCCACCCTCTCGCCAGTCAAGATCAATTCAGTGAACCCTGCAGAGGAGCTCCAAATCAGATGATTAAAGAAAGGACCTGATAAAGTTCCCAGGAACATGTCCACTAGCTCTCTTTCAGATAAAGGAGGTTGCACCCTTCCGGCTAGATCCCTCCACTTTTGGGAGTAGTCTTTGAAGCCCTCATTGGAAGCCATGGCCATACTCTATAGCTGAGTACGGGTTGGCGCCATGTCGGCGTTGTATTGATACTGTTTATAGAAGGTTGCTGCCAAGTCTTCACAATTATGGACATCTTCTCTCTCCAACTGGTAGAACCAATCAAGTTGCGTTCCTAATAAACTGTCCTGGAAAAAGTGGACCCACAGGTCTTTGTCAACAGAATATGGTTGAATCTTCCTGACATAGGATCTGAGGTGCATCTTGGGACAAGACACCCCATCATACTTGGAAAATAGCGGCACTTTAAACTTAGGAGGGATTACAATTCCTGATACCAACCCCAATTCCTCAAAATCCAGTCCCTGTACTCTCTATATCTCTATAGCAGTTAGACGCTCTTCCAAGTGTTTGTATTTGTCATTGGCCGGAGGGTATTGTTGTTCAGAGTAATCCTCTTCTTCCTCTTCTTCTGCTTCAGAATCTGATGGTACTTCCGTTCCTTTTCCTTTTTCTTCCCCGTCTTCAGATGTTGTTGGGGATTCTAAAGTCCGTGTGACTTGTCCCTGAAATCTTATGCCCATGATAACCACACAATTTGGCTTCTTCTTCTTTTTCTCTTTCTCTTTCTCTAGGAGAGTCTTCAGCTCCTCCTGCCCCTTGGCTAAGGTCAAGAGTAATTGTTGAAATTGTGAATTCTGAGCTTGTAAGTCTTTGACCATTTGTTTAAGATCCATCTTGCTGAAATAAACAGTAGAGGGATGAGGAAACTTGGTGTGAAGACCTGTTTATGCTTATGATGAATGATATGTATTCATGCAATGCTTTCAAGGATTCAGAAATTCAAATTTGTTTTAAACAAAAAAGAAACACACGTCATATTAATAAGATAGAATTGTTAGTACATCGATGCCCCTTGGGAAAAATAATACAAAATTATAAGGTAAAAAGACGTTGTGCATCCTCTTTGGTGCAATGTAGGTGTTAAGAGTCTGCTCTTCGTGAAGTAGACGAGTGAGATCCAGAACCTTCTTCTCGCTTGCGTAGAATTAGGCTTCGAAAGTATCGCGTTGTCCCTTGAGTTGTATCCAACTCCTTTGTAGATCTTCGAGTGATGTTGGCATGTCAGGATGTAGGATGGTATATGGAACCTCTCCTTCCTTAACAGGCTCTATAATCACTGGGAGAATGGAGGGATAAGGCATCATAAGACTTTGGGCGCGGGTTCGTACCCACTTGAGGTAAGTCTCAAAGGGATGGAATTCTTGTGTCCCAAGGTCTTACTGTCTACCTTGTTTGGCATCCTCCAAGCTCGGATGAACCTTTGACGGAGTCCTTGGTCGTCGTTGTCGTAGTCGAAAACCAATCCTTGAATTAACATGTCATGTGGGCCATCCCTTCGGGCATAACCAAACTGTCTTAGAGCCAAGCAAGGGTTGTAGGTGATGCCTCCCATAATGCCAAGTAGAGGGACATTAGAGAATTCCCCACAATGGTCAATGATGATAACATTCTCTTTGGATCGAGAACACCAATGAATATCTGAATGTGTAAGTGTCATCAACCTTTGTGATCACCTCAAACCTTGCTCATTCTTCAAGACTGATTGGGGAAGATGAGAAATAAACCATCTTGCCAGGAGAGGAGTGCAACACACGAGAACACCTCTTTTCCTCATTGTACGAGTGTGAAAAGAGTGAAGGATATCCCCAAGCAATGTAGGCACCGGGTTGCGAGTCATGAAGATTTTAACAGCGCTTACATCTATGGGTTGGTCAGGATTAGGGAACAAGACCATCCCATAGATGAGAAGAGCTACAATCTCCTCAAAAGCTTGCAAGTCTAGGGAATTCCAACAGCTTTGGGCCTTCTCAAACAAAAACTTTGACAAGAAGCCTTTGAAACCACTTCTAGTTTCCCAATTTGTTGTGACATCAGATGAGTGCAAGTGCAAGGCTTGAGCAATCTCTTCTGGCTTTGGATCTCTTTCCGTACCGTTGAAAGGTAGTTGATTGAGAATAGGAATCCTCAAGAGTTGATAGAATTCTTCCAAAGTGGGCACAAGTTGGTAGTCAGGAAATGTGAAGCAATGATGCAAAGGGTCAAAGAATTGGAAGAGAACTTTCACCATATCCTCCTCTATGTTGGAAGTTACAAACTTGAGTAGATGACCATGTCTCTCGGTGAATGGAGAATTCTCAGGAATCCTTGAAGTTAGCTCCTTGAGTTGTGGAGGAATTCTTACAAGGTTGACTTGGATAGTTTTCCTGCGAAGTGAATCCATATCCTACAAAACAGGAACAAAGATGAATTTCCAAAATCCTTGAAATGGTTAGTGGATGCATATGATGTTCATGATGTCCATGATGTTATGCACAAGTATAGATGTACAAGAAAATCACACAAGTTCCTAGTTTAGGCTTGCATGAGGTTCCATAGGTAAGTAACCTCTTGAAGTTTAGTTGGCTCAACCTGTCCTAGAAATAGTAACCGGGTTCTAAGGAGCTCAATATCACTGGATTGTTTCCTTGTTCATTGTTTCACTTTAAGCCTCTTGACTGGAGACCGAAATATTCCAAGAAACTAACCCTCAATGAGTGTAGTATCGAGTATCTACCAACTTCGGACTGCACCAAAGCCGGTCATCTCACTACATCCTAAAAGGCCAAGTTGGTCAAGTAAAGGTTCTAGAAGTTCATTAGTGCTTCATGACATCACTCAGCGGCCCCATATTCTCTTTGATTGACTCAAAGGCTACCGGTACCCACAAATATGTCGCACTAACATAGCTATTGCTTAGACCATGTCGGTATACCCCACACAGTTTCCACAACGTATTGCTATTTACCTATAATGTTTCCCAAATTTGGGTAGAGGATTCAAACCTAAACAAAGAACCATAATTGTAAAGCAAACAAGTCAAACAATGTAAGAAAATAAAGGTGATCTAGACCCTAAGCTAACCCCACTTTTAGAATTTTCCCTAGCAGAGTCGCCAGTTCTGTGATGCGGTGGGAGAACTGACTTGAGGTTTTGCGTTTGTGTTCACAAATGTCGCGGTTACAAGAGTCGCCACCGATTTTTCTTTTATCCAAAAGGAAAGGTAAAAAAGCACAGGAAATACCTTTGAGATGTTTTCTTGAGTTTGGGGGGTAGATTATGAAAAGGGAAGGTGCTAGCACCCTTTTCATCCATGGTTTTCCATGGGCTCTTAGTTACTTGTTTAGATCACTTGCTTTGCTTTGAAATTGTTTGAAATGGTGCTTTGTGTTGTTTTGAAAGTATTTTGAAAAGAGTTCATCGTTTAGGCAATCATTGTAATGATTCTCGTTCGTAAGAATGTATACAAAGATGTTTGTCTTTTGAAAAATGTTTCAATGTTTTGAAAGATGTTTGGAAATGTTTTTGAAATGTGTGTGTGTTTGTTTTTGAAAATAGCAAGGATTGTTTTGAAATTGAACAAGTAACTAGAAGCTATCTACCTACTCAAATGTCTTTCTTGTACATTTTCATTCCTTTGACATTGTTGATTTACCATTGATTTGGTAAACAACCCTATCTTTGGATGTTAAACGGGACGGGCGTGGGTCATCGTATGACCATGATAGCAATGTTGCCAAGTATCTTAGCATGTTTGAGGGACCAAGATAATTTTGTTTTAGGCAACCTTTTAATAGCGTCATCGAGGGACTATGATCTTATTTGTGTTGTTTTGCCAAGATACTTCGCATGCGTAACATGGCCATTTATTTTAGGCAACCAAGTGGGTGAAACCCTAAGGGTGCTTGTTTGCAATGTGTGTCATTTTACATGCATTTGATTTGTCTTGGATTAGGTCTTTCTATTTGTTTGTTTTTTGTCTTATCATGCAAACCCTAGTTTACTAAACATGGTATAAAAGCGATAAATTGCGTAAATGTAAACTAAGCTATTACAACAATTATTATTGGAGGGAGGATACAAGTTTTTTGAATGGGGATATTGCACAAAATAAACCCTAAAAATACTATTACAACCCAATTGAATATTGTGCGAAATAAATAAATATACAAATATTTAAATATGCAATGTAATGTATTTATGCAAAAAATGTTTTGTATTTGATTTTTTGTATGAGAAAAATGATTTATTTAAGCCCTAAAAATAAGAGAAAAAATATTATTATTTTTGAAAGGGTGAAACCCTAGTTTTCAAATTAAAAGAAAATAATGCTTTATATTAATATTTTATCTATTTTTTGTACAAGAAAGTAATAAATAATATTATGTACAAATATTAAAAATTAAAATATGTATGAAAATAAATATTTTATGTATATAAATAACATAATAAAAATATTAAGTATTTTTTTTATTATTTACAAGTTATTTTAAGAAAATAATTTCTATTCTATTAAATAAACTATTTTTATGCAAAAAATAATAAATAAAATAAAATAAAAATGTGAAAATCAATAAAATATTTTTGGGCATTTTTTATCATTAGAAAAATATATGCAAGCAATAAATATAAAAATATGCAAGAAAATATAAAAATATAAGAAAATAGGTCAGAGGGATGCAAAAGCAATCCAGGGGGTGTGAAAAGAAAAAACAAAAAGGCCAAGGCGCGCCAAAAAGCCCAAGCCAGTCATCTTCATCCCTGTCATTCAGCTTTGTGCGCGTTCTTCTTCAAATCTATAACTTGCTATTGCTTGCATAAAAACAAAAACTTATAACACAAAACATGTAGCATTTTATCTCACGATTCCAATGATATAAAATTTGTAACCTAACTCTCAAAGATCAGAGAGACTTTAATCATCCCTAATTTGTGACCTAATTATTTCAGCATGTTCAACATTCAAATTCTCTTAGCTCAGTTAATATAAATGGAAAGTATGCATATGTACAACTTCACCATGTTAAGGACTACATTTTTGCTTCACAAATCGTGGCTTGAGGATGCCTAAATAGAGAGATAGAGTTTTGAAAAATACCTCCTTCAGCTGGATTTGGATATGACAATGTGGGGACTTTGAGTGAGGCATGAGGATCGTGTGAGCTTCCTTGAAGTTCCTTCAACCTATTCCAATACCTAGCTTGCTTTGTGGATGGCCAGAAGTCTCTGTAGAAGTCAAGTTGCAAGCTTCCAAAGTGAAAATGGTAATGGCTGAAACAGAGCTTACAGTACCAGGACAAAGGCTTGGATAGCTTTGATATTATGTATGGAAGGTGTTTTAAGTGTTGAAACAAAAAACGCACGAGCCAAAAATGAAATGGCTAGAGTTTTGCAGCAACTGGCAGTTTTGGCAGAAAAATGAAGTTTTTGAGTTTTGGAGAGTTTCAGATGTTTAGCATTCGTGTCCTGGCTTGTGATAAGTTTGTGAATATGTATAGAATTATACAAAGTCCACTCTTCCCTTGATGTACAAGTTCTGACTTCTTTTGCAACTTTTCTTGCATTTGAAGAAAAGTGACAAGACAAATGCACCATGCTTGTACTAGCTACCTCAAGGGCTGGTAAGAGTTGGTATGCTTTGCTTGATATCTGTGGAAGTTGTTTGTACCAAAGGAACAGGTCCATGGCTCAAGGTTGATAAAGTTACAAAAGCTTGCCTTTATGAAAATAGCAATGTGCCCTTTATGTCATTAATGGAATTATCTCTTGTACAATGTTCCAAAAGCCAAAATAAAGCCTTTATCTTCTGAGTTAGCATTAAATTATGGAGTGTAGAATGAGTTTAGGGCCTGTAATGCAAGGTACAAGCATCCAAGATCAGATTTGCAACTTGATACTTTGTGAAAATGGCATGAACAAAAGTGATAAAATGCCAATTTCTCCTCTTTGATTATCCCTAACCACAAATGATCTTGGAGAGTTCTTGGACATTTTGGAAATATTGCAACATGCTCTATAATCCATCTTTGAAATGCATTTTGAAATACCTCTTGGAACTAGGTGAAAAATGTCCATGAAGTTGGGTCAAAAACTGCCTAAATTAGGGCAAATTTTCACTAAGTTATTTAGTTCATGGACCTATGTTCACAAATTCATAACTTGAGATCCAAACATCTTTTGGGAAAAGTTTGTGAACAAAAGTTGTATATTTCATGGAGGACTACAACTTTCATGTTGGAATCTTTCTTTGAATCAAATTGCATCATGGTAAAAAAAGTGGTGGAAATTTGGGAAAAAATAAGAAAATTTCCATACTTAGAAAAATTCTAAATTATGAAAATTTTCAAATTCAAAACCCTAATTTGCAATTTTGAATTTCTTGGTGAACAAGTTTCATATCTTGACATATCTTGATGAATTCTGACCCTTGGCATTTGATTTTGACCAAAAAGTCAAAGTTTGACTTTTTAGTGTACAGTTGACTTTTGATCAGTTGACTGCAAAATTCATCTGTCAATCCAATGAACTTGAGATCTTTTGAACTATGTAATTAGGTCAAGATGATGCCATTTAATCCTTGAAATCATGTTTGAACCCAATTGGTCATTGGCTAGGTTAAAAATCACAAATTGCCCTTTCTTATTCAAAACCCTAATTTTGACCATTTTGCCCTTTTGATGATTTGATCAAATTTCCTGAGGAGTTGTGATCCAAACTTGATCAAATGGTACATATGAGTCTAAAATGTTGATGTGGATAAAAAATTATGAAGTTTGATTGTAAATTGGCCATGGTTAACGTTTTCCCCAATACAGTTGATTTTTAGGTCAATTGTCCAATTGACTGAGCAAAAATGTGATTCAAGGCTTGAAACTTAACATGAGCAATCTTAGGGGTCCAACATGATGTATGAAAGTCACATGAAGCATTGATGGTCCAAAATCTTTGTGCAAACTCAAACTCTAATTTCAGGTTATCAGTGCAAGGTGAGATGTCCTGAGCTGAGCAAACCCTGATCTTGTCTTGAGTCCAAGAAGTCTTGTGAGGAATATCTTGATAAAATGAGAGGGAAAATTTTGGGGTACAACACAAATGTTGCGGTTTAGCAAGAGTCGCCACCGACTTTTCTTTTATCCAATAAGGAAAGGTGAAAAAGCACAGGAAAGACCTTTAGAGATGGTGTCTTAAGTTCGGGGGGTAGATTATAAAAAGGGAAGGTATTAGCACCCTTTTCATCCATGGTTATCCATGGGCTCTTAGTTACTTGCTAGATCACTTGTTTTTGTTTGAATGTTCTTGTGGTGTGGATTTTGAAAGTATTTTGAAAACGTCTTTGTAACGGTTCTCGTCTCTATAAGAACGCGAACAAAGTGAATATTTTAAAAATAGTTCAAAGATGTGTTTGTGAAATGTGTTTTTTGAAAGTGATTTTGAAAAGGTGTCTTTGTAATGGTTCTCATCTCCATAAGAACACGTACAAAAGTGTTGTCTTTCGGGGGGAAAAATTCAAAATGAAAGTGTGGGTGTATAAAATGTTTTTGTTGTGAGCAAGCGAGCAACTAGGAGCGAATATACCTACTCAAAAGGTCTTAAGCGTTCTTTTCCTCCTCCTTTAGATGTTGCTACTTACCATTGTTTTGGTAAGAAGCCCCATCGTTGGATGTAAAGGGACGAGCGTGAGAAGTTCGTATAGTCATAGAAGGCAACCCATAGAACGTTTTAGCAATGTCGTTTTAGGAACTAGATCGTTTATCGAAGGCAACATCGAGGGTCATCGAGGGACTACAATCTTTTATCGAGGATCTTTTGCTAAAACGCCCATGTTCGAGGGACATGACTAATTTCCGATAGGCAACAAGTGAGATTACCCTAAGGGTGTGTGTGTGCAAAATGTCTTTGATTGCATGCATTTAGTCTTGCTTTTTAGGTTGTATATTTGTTGTTTTCATGTCTTGCCATACACACCTTAATTACTAGCATTTACATTTGAAAGCGATAAATTGCGGAAATGTAAAGTCCTACGCTATTACAATATTTTAGGGATGGGGATACATATTTACAAATGGGGATTGCAAATAAAATTAAATCCTAAGTTACTATTACAACCATATTGAATGGATAAGAATGTATAAGAAAATGTGAAGTGAACTTGCTTATAAAATGGTTTTTTTGTCTTAATGAATTAAGAAAAAAAGAAATAAATTAATTAATAAAAGAAAATATTTTTATGTATTTTTATGTTAATAATAAAAAAAGAGTTAATATAAAAAGTGATAAAAAGGAAAATAAATGAAAGATAGAAACAACGTGCTGTTGTAAGAAAAACAACAAGGATCAGAAGTTCTGAAGCCAGACGCGTGGTGATTCAGAAGGAAGCGTCAGAAGTTCTAGGTTGATACACTCTGAGTTCCTGCAAGACACGTTAGAGGGAAAACACAGAAGTTCTGGATTGCTATGTGTTGAACTTCTGAGTGTTAGAACAATGAGAAAATCTTAGAAGTTCTGTATATTAAAACAGTGAGGAGAACTCAGAAGTTATGTGTTGTGATAAAACTGTGAATGAATCATCAGAAGTTTAGTGTGTTTAAATAGTAGGAAAATTATAGAAGTTATGTATGCTAAAACAGTGAGAAGAACTCAGAAGTTCTGCGTTGTGCTAAAACTGTGAATGAACATCAGAAGTTTTATGCCATATTTCAAATCTTAATCAGCACATCAATAATTTATTCGATTCTTAATAGACAGCAAATCAGAAGGATAACAGCACAACAGTTTATAGAAGTTCTAATCCTAAATCTAAGCCTAGCCTTAATCAAGAAGTTCTGATCCACAGTTTCCCTACTTATGCAATGATATGGACAACATTATTATTGATATTTACATATTTAATGATATTCTGAATGAGAAAATGCAAAGTCAGAAAGACTTACCTTGAATCCGGAGTGTGGGCTTGGAGCTTTGAGTTGCTGCCTCCAGATGTTCTGGTGTCAGCGAGAGTAACGGAACAGTGGTTATGTTCTTTGATCCAAAAGGAAGAATAAAGATTTTGTTTTCTGTTTGGAAAATCTGGATTTTTATGAAGGTTTCACAACTTCCTTTTCTCTCTTTTGGCCAATCTCTCACCAAAAGCCAGCCTCTTGAAAGTGTGATGGAGAAACTTATTTATAGATGAATTTGTTGTGGTTTTGGGGGGAAAAACAGATGGGATTTAAACTTTTTGGCACACTGTTCCAAATCTTTTTTATCACAGCTTTTTGTATTTGGTGCAAATACATGATTTTGGAAAATGCAGGCGTGGACTGGATTAACTGCTGGTTAGAGTACTGTGTTGTAGCAGTACAGCAGGTTGTTTAAATGAGGTCTTGGGATTTAGTGATGTTCTGATCGCAAAAGATCAGAAATGTAACCTCCAAATGCTGAAGGGGCATGTTCTGACCAGAGAACATTGCTTCCATATGTTCTGATTGAAGCGTCATGTTCTGAACCGTGTTTGCAACTTCTGGCTGCACTTGCGTAGAGGCTGGCTCAGAAGTTCTGAGGTATCATATTCTCTAGACACTTAGAAAATTTTCTAAATGTTTAGAAATTTGATTTTTTCAAAGTAACTTCTGACTTCTGATTTTTGATGAATCAATTTCATGCTTTGATGAAATATGATTCTTGAAACTTGATTTTTTGATCCAAAAGTCAAAGTTTGACTTTTTAGTATGCAAATGACCATTTTGCCCTTGTGAATGACTTTCTTGGAAAATTTGTAATTCAAGGCTTGAAATTGGATGGAAGCAAACCTGAGGGTCCAGGTTGATCCTTTAAGAAATGAGAGGGTAAATTTTGGGGTACAACACTAACCATGTCCATAGTTTCCATTTATGTTGCTTGAGCTTAGAGAATTTTAAGATTTAAGTTTTTGAAATTTTTAGGGTTCAGATTAGGGCCATTAAAATTCATGCTTGTCTTTGATCTATAATTTTATTGCTTTACATTTCTGAAATCGTGAGGAAATTTGCCACAAGATTCATGTTTACACTTTTGCAAATGGATGAGAAATGAACAAGATGCAAGTACTCTGGTTGGGCGTGAGGTTGAAGATGAAGTTCAGGCCATGGACTTGATTTCTAATATATATTTATTGTTTTTTTATATGAACGGATGTATAGCCACTCCAGTGGTAAAGCGCGCGTCTGTTAACCTTTGGGACCTGGGTTCGAGCCCCAGTGATACCCTTTTGCTTATTTTATCTTTTTTTCTCACATTTTTTATGTTTGTTTGCAGCGCTGGGCCCCTGTGTTGGGCCTAGTATTTTTGCTCATTTCATACTCTCTGCTCACTATTCACACCCCTGGTACATTTTATTTTCCTTTTTATTTTTTTATTTATTTTCTTTCTTTAATATTTTATTTAATATTAGAAAAATCAGAAAAAATATAAAAAAACATTAGATTTATATTTTGATATAGTTTATTTATTTTTACAATAAAAATTATTTTATTTAATCATACTTTATCTATTTTTACTATTTAATTTTCAAATCTAATTAGAAACTAGGGTTTTAATTATTTCTTTTACAATTAAAAAATATTCTTTTAAAACCAAAAAGACCAAAAAATATTTTACCATATATTATTTTCAAGACAAAAAAGACATTAAAAATATTTTTCTTACAAACATAATTTCTTTTTCTTTCTTAATCAATTAATATTTAGATTAGGGTTTTATTTAATTTTCTTTTCCTAATTAATTTAGGTTTACTTTTACTAATTTAACTAATTATTTGCTTTTAGTTAATTAGGTTAAAACCAAACCCTTTCCTAAAAAATCCAAACAAAAATCTTTTTCTTCTTTCCATTTACATTCTTGTATATTTATTCACTTTTGTACATTATTTATTCAAATTCAATATGGTTGTAATAGATAATTAGGTTTATTTTCTTGCAATCCCCATTTGTAATTTGTACACCCCCTCCCACAAATATTGTAATAGCGTAGTAATTTTAAATTTCGCAATTTATCGCTTTATATACAAATGCTAGTAATTAGGGCTTTGTATGGAAAGACTAAAACCAATCAATTAGAAGACCCTAATCAAAGACAAAACCTAGCATGAAAAACAATGCATTTGCACACAAGCACCCCTTAGGGTAAATCCACTTAGTTGCCTTACAAAATGGCCATGATATGCATGTGAGGTATCTTAGCAAAAATAAGCAAAATACAAGATCATAGTCCCTCGATGATGCTATTAAAAGTTGCCTTTCAAAATGATCTTAGTCCCTAAAGAAAAATGCTAAGATACCTTGCAACATTGTTAATCCTGGTTATACGATGACTCATGTCCGTCCCGTTTACATCCAAAGATAGGGTTACTTACCAAATAAATGGTAAGATAACAATGTCAAAGGAAAAAAAGGAAATGAACATGAAAGACTTTTGAGTAGGTAGAATGTTCCTAGTTACTTGCTCAATTTCAAAAACAAAACACCCTTGCTATTTTCAAAAACAAACACCAACACTTTCAAAACTTTAAAACATTTTCAAAAAGATCAACACTTTGTATACATTCTTACAAACGAGAATCATTACAAAGTTTGCCTAAACGATGACGCCTTTTCAAAATACTTTCAAAAACCACACAAAGCGCATTTTCAAACAAAAGCAAGTGATCTAGCAAGTAACTAAGAACCTATGAAAAACCATGGATGAAAAGGATGCTAATACCTTCCCTTTTCACAATCTACCCCCCGAACTCAAGAAATAATTTCAAAGGTCTTTCATGTGCTTTTTAACCTTTCCTTTTGGATAAAAGAAAAGTCGATGATGACTCTTTCTAACTGCAACATTTGTGATAAAACGCAATACATCCCAAGTCAGTTCTCCCACCGTATCACAGAACTGGTGACTCTGCTGGGGAGAATATTCTAAAAGTGAGGTTACCTTAGGGATAGATCATATTTACTTGCTTTCTTTGTTTGACTTGTTTGCTTTACATTTTGGTTCTTTGTTTGGGTTTGAATCCTCTACCCGGATTTGGGATACCTTATAGGTAAGTAGCAATACATTTTGGAAATTGTGCAGGGTATACCGACACAGTCTAAGAAATAGCTACATTAGTGTGACATGTTTGTGGGTACCGGTAGCCCTTGAGTAGTCAAGGAGAATAAGGGGCCGTTGAGTGATGTCATGAAGCACTAGTGAACTTTTAGAACCTTTACTTGACCAACTTGGACATTAGGACGTAGTGAGATGATCGGCCTTGGTGCAGTCCGAATTTGGTAGATACTCGATACTACACTCATTGAGGCTTGGTTTTTTAGGATATTTTGGTTGCCATTTAAGAGGCTTGTGCTGAAACAATGCCCAAGAAAAACAAACCCGTGATATTGAGCTCCTTAAAACCCGGTTACTATTGCTAGGACAGGTTTTGAGCCAACTAAACTTCAAGAGGGTACTTACCTATGAGACTCCATGCAAGCCTAAACCTAAGGACTTGTTTGCTTTGTTTGTATATACTTACTTGTACATAACATCATAAACATCATGACATTATACTCATACTCATTAACCATTTCAAGGATTTTTGGGATTTATCTTTGTTCTATTTTGTAGGACATGGATTCTATTCGCAGGAAAACCATTCAAGTCAATCTCGTAAGGATCCCTCCTCAACTAAAAGAGTTAACATCAAGGATTCCTAAAAATTCTCCATTCATCAAAAGACATGGTCGCCTAATAAACTTGGTCACCTCCAACACTGATGAAGACATGATGAAGGTGCTCTTTCAGTTCTTTGATCCTTTACACCATTGCTTCACATTTCCCGATTATCAATTTGTGCCAACTTTGGAAGAATTCTCCCAACTCTTGAGGATTCCATTCTCAATCAACTACCTTCCAACAGTACAGAAAGAGATCCAAAGCCAGAAGAGATTGCTCAAGCTCTACACTTGCAACCATCTGATATCACAACTAATTGGGAAACAAGGAGTGGTGTCAAGGGTTTCCTCGCAAAGTTCTTGTTTGAGAAAGCCCAAAATTGTTGGAACTCTTTGGATTTGCAAGCTTTTGAGGAAATTGTGGATATCCTCATCTATGGGATGATTTTGTTTCCAAATTCTGACTAACTCATAGATGTGAACGCTGTCAAAATCTTCATGTCTCGTAACCCAGTACCTACTTTTCTAGGGGACATCCTACATTCTTTTCACACTCGCACCATGAGGAAAAGCGGTATCCTTATGTGTTGTACTCCTCTTTTGGCAAGATGGTTTATTTCGCATCTTCCCCAATCTGCATTGAAGAATGAGCAAGGTTCAAGGTGGTCACATAGGTTGATAACGCTCAGACATTTAGATATTCATTGGTGTTCCCGCTCTTTAGAGAATGTTACTATCATCGACTGTTGTGGAGAATTCCCTAATGTCCCTTTACTTGGCATTAGAGGAGGTATCACCTACAACCCTTGCTTAGCCTTAAGACAGTTTGGTTACGCCCGAAGGATGGTCCATACGAGATGCTTATTCAAGATTTGGTATTTGACTATGAGAGCGACAATCAAGGTTACCGTCAGAGATTTATCCGAGCCTAGAGGATGTTGGACAAGATGGATAGCAAGATGCTAGGACACAAGAATTCCATTCCCCTCGAGCCTTACCTTAAATAGGTGCGAGCTCGTGCTCAGAAACTTGTGATGCCTTATCCCTCCATCTTACCAGTCATCGTGGAGGCTGTGGTTGAAGGAGATGTTCCCTACACTATCCTCCATCCTGACATGCCTACCTCTCTCGGAGACTTACAAAAGGATCGGATCCAGCTGAAGGAAGAACGAGATACTTTCGAGGCATAATTTTATGCTAGTGAGAAGAGGTTCTTGGAGCTTACGAAGTAGTTACAAGAAGAGAAAAGTGTGAACACTTATCTTGCGCCAAAGAGGATGCGTTCAGTCTTTTTATCTTAGAAAGCTATTTTGTAAGCCCAAGAGAAATGATGTAACCTTTCTTGTTTTTCTAATGAAGATTAACATTTGTTCACTCTTTTGTCTATACAAATTTAATTTTCATTAATACTTGAAATCATTTGCATGTACATATCCCATGCATCATAACATGACATGTTTTTCGCATAACAGGTTTCCTTATCTTTCTGCTGTTTATTTCAGCAAGATGGATCTAGAGAAAACTGTGACGGATCTCCAAGCCCAGAATTCTCAATTTCAGGAAGTTCTACTAGCCCTAGCCAAGGGGTAGCAAGATATGATGGCTTTGATGGCCGTTAAGAAGAAGCCAAAGAAGAAAGCTCTACTCAACATGGGTAGAAGATTCAAGGAGACAATCCGTCAAATCCCAGTAGGAGGAGACTCATTTGAAGAGGACGAGAACCGGGTCGGTGAGGTCAAGAGTACTCAAGATGAATGTGATAATGATTAAGAATCTGATGATGATTATTTCAACAAGCAGTATCCACCCGCTGATATCAAATACAAGCAGTTAGAAGACAGATGGAAAGCTGTTGAAATCCAAGCCGTCCCCGATTTAGATTTTGATGATTTGAGTTTGATCTCTGGGGTAGTCATTCCCCACAAATTCAAAGTACCACTCTTTACAAAGTACGATGGGGTTTCTTATCCAAAACTCCATTTGAAATCTTATGTGCGGAAGATACAGCCGCACATTACTGATAAGAAGTTATGGGTTCACTTGTTCTAAGAGAGCTTGGATGGAACACAACTTGAATGGTTTTATCAGATAGATGGTTCTCGTATCAATACTTGGGAGGATTTAGATACCGCCTTTTACCATCAGTATCAGTACAACACCGAATTGGCTCCAACGAGGGTTCAGTTGCAAGATATGACCATGGGGAAGAATGAAGGGTTTAAGGAATATGCACAGAAGTGGAGAGACCTTACTAGTAGGGTCTAACCTTCCTTGACTGATAGGGAGCACATGGACATGTTCTTGGGCACTTTATCTGGTCCTTTCTTTAATCTGTTGGTTGGTTGCTCTTCTTCTGGTTTTACCGAATTAATCTTAACCAGTGAAAGAGTTGAAAGTGGCATCAAGAGTGGGAAGATCTCTGTGGCATCTACCTCCACTCCTAATCCATCCAAGAAACATTTTGATGCAAAGAAGGAAGTCAATGTTGCGTATAGGGCAAGGGTCCATACCAAGAAGAATGATCACGCGTGTGTCAATGTTGTCTGAATCTCCAATCCAACTCCTACTCCAAGACCATCTGCAAATCATCAACATTTTGAAACTCCAAGAAGACAATTTACGAGGTTAGGTATGTCACTATCTCAAACCCTTCAACATTTTATCAAGGCTAATTTAGTGACATTGTGTGATCCTCCCGCCAACCCTGACACCTCATCACCAAAGTATAATTCGAACGCTAAGTGTGCTTACCATTCAAACAGCCCCGGGCACGAGACTGACCAGTGTCGGGCCTTGAAGAACAAAATCCAGGATTTGATTGACAATAAGACTATTGAGTTTGATCCTCCTCCAACTCCGAATGTAATCACTGCTCCAATTCCAAAGCATGACAAGAGTGTTAATGCTATTGAAGATACAATTTTTGTTGCCTCTGTTGAAGAATTGACTACTCCGCTGAATGTAATCAAGAACAATCTGTTGAAAGCTGGGATCTTCCCTGGCTGTGAAAAAGACTGTGTGTGTTGTACAAGACAACTCAATGGATGTGAAGGGATGAAAAAAGGAATACAACGCCTGATGGATAGCCACGAAATTCTGTTTGAAAAGACTCCACTTGCCAAGAGTTTGATTAACAAATGTGAAGACCTCTCCATTATTACCATCTCAAACAAGCCTCTTAGGATAACCTCCAAAGGTCCTATTAGGATTTCAAATGAACCCACTATTGCTCCATTAATAATTACCAATACCAGACCGATTCTCTACTCTTTAAACAAAGTGGTACCATGGAATTACGGTGCTGAAGTGTTCTATCATGGGATTAAACAAGATGCCTGGATCGGAGAAGAAAAAGACGACAATGTCGATAACATAGTTGGCTCAAGCAAAGTAACTAGAACTGAAAGAATATTTTCACCCAATATCTCACCACCTGTTACAAGGATGGCCATCTGCATTACTGCTGCCAAGCCAAGTACTAAGACAAGAGGGAAAGAGAAGGTTGTTGAGCCTGATGTGATTGAAGTACCCTCCAAGGACATAGCTAATGAAGAACCCTCCGCTCTTGAGATGGACGAGATTTTGAAGATCATAAAAAGAAGTGACTTCAATATTGTAGAACAGTTAGGGCAAACCCCTTCTAAGATTTGAATGTTGTCATTGCTGCTTTGCTCCGATGCCCATGCTCGAACATTAATCAATTTCCTGAAAAAGGCTCATGTCCCCCATGAGACAACAACAGACCAATTTGAGAATTGCATAGCTAGCCTGACAGTTGATAATGGCTTGGAATATTCAGATGCTGACTTAACGCCTCTTGGGAAGAATCACAATAAAGCCTTACATGTTTCTGTCGAGTGCAAAGGGACTACCTTAGCACATGTGCTAGTCGACACTGGTTCTTCTCTGAATGTATTACCCAAGGGGGCGTTAGACCGTCTTGACTGTGAGGATTTAGTCTTGAAGCCAAGTGATATCATTGTAAGGGCTTTTGATGGATCAAAGAGGACTGTTCATGGGGAGGTAGATCTTCCAATCAAAGTGGGCTCCCAAATCTTCAACTCCACCTTCTATATTATGGATATTCGTCCGACCTATTCTTGTATGTTAGGTCGCCCGTGGAATTATAAAGTTGGGGCAGTAACCTCAACCCTTCACCAGAAACTCAAATATCTAGTCAAGGGAAGAATAGTCACCATCTGCGGAGAAGAAGTGTTTATGGTCAGCCACCTTAACTCTTTCAAGTACATAGAGATGGATGGGGAATTCATTGAAACCCCATGTCAAGCCTTTGAGATCATACCACCAATGATTGCTGCTACTAAATATTCTTCTTATGAGTCTAAAGCTGTTAAGGCCACGCCAAAGATGGTTTCAGTCAAGGATGCCCGTGCGGCAATTGAAGAAGGGAACTGTGATGCTTAGGGGAAACTCCTCGATATCCCATTTAAAGCGGACAAGTTTGGTCTGGGCTTCATCGTCAAAGCTCAGAAGGAAGTAAGGCGTGCTCGTGCTGGAAAGCCACCTCTCCGCATTGGAAACCATGAAGTCAACGTCGTGGGTGATTCTGATGAAGAAGCTGCATTTGAAGAGTGGGTGTATCCAACTACACCAGAGCTGAAGAATTGGCATGTGAAGGACTTTGTGCCCATCTCCTTCATTGAGGAGTAATCTACTTGTTATTGCTTTTATTTCAATTCAATAACTTGTTGTCTGTAATATTTTAACAATGATTTTTCATCCATGTGCCTGGCCTGGGACACTTTGGTCTATTTGTCAAGGGTTTTATTTATATTCATCTAATCATATGATCATTCAGTATATTAAACTCTTTTGCATTCAAATATTTGTGTTCATTGTCTTTCCTTTCTTTCAAATACTTTTTTTAAAATAGCCATGTATCTTACATGCACACACACAGACTCTTGCAGGTCCACATCCACTCTGGATCCTTTTACCAATGACTCTACCATTGCCGACTATGACTTTGAATGTCCTATCAACCAAGCTGAAGATGAAGGCGAGGAAGATTGTAGCATACCGGGAGAAGTAGCTAGACTTCTATTACAAGAGGAAAAAGCTATTCAACCACATGAAGAGTCAATTGAAGTTATCAACCTGGGTACTGAGTCAGATAAGAAGGAAATCAGGATCGGCACTAACTTGGAAAGAAGTGTCAAGAGCAGGTTGGTTCAGATGTTGCGATACTATATGGAAGTATTTGCTTGGTCTTATGAAGATATTCCTGAGTTGGATACCGACATCGTAGTTCATCGTCTGCCGACAAGAGAAGACTGCCCTCTTGTTAAACAAAAGGTTCGTCGCATGAGGTCTATGTCTGAAAAGATCAAAGCTGAAGTGATGAAACGATTTGATGCGGGGTTCCTAGCTGTGACATCCTATCCTCAATGGGTTGCCAATGTGGTGCCAGCGCCAAAGAAAGACGGGAAAGTTCGCATGCGCATAGACTATATGGATCTGAATAGGGCAAGCCCCAAGGAAGACTTCCCTCTACCATACATTAACGTCTTAGTCAATAATACTGCCCAGTATAAAGTCTTCTCATTCATGGATGGATTCTCATGCTATAATCAAATAAGGATGGCTCCCGAAGATAGGGAAAAGACTACTTTCGTTACACAATGGGGCACCTTCTGCTACAAGTTCATGCCGTTCGGATTAAAGAATGCAAGGGCAACATATCAAAGGGCTATGGTAGCTTTATTTTATGACATGATTCATCATGAGATAGAGGTATATGTGGATGATATGATTTCCAGATCACAAACCGAAGAAGAACATCTTTATCACCTCACAAATTATTTGAGAGGCTGAAAAAGTATAAGCTAAGGTTAAACCCTAACAAGTGCACGTTTGGAGTACGATCTGGAAAGCTTCTAGGTTTTGGCGTCAGCAATAAAGGCATTGAAGTTGATCCTGCCAAGGTAAAGGTCATCCAGGAAATGTCAGTCCCTCATTCTGAAAAATAAATTAGAGGATTCTTGGGTCGTCTCAATTACATTTCCTGTTTCATATCTCACTTGACTGCTACTTGTGAGCCATTCTTCAAACTCTTGAAGAAAGATCAGGTAGTCAGATGGAACGATGAGTGCCAGATTGCCTTTGAAAAAATAAAAGAATACCTACAAGAACCTCCTATTCTCATGCCTCTAGTTGAAGAAAGACCCTTGATCATGTACTTGACAGTACTAGAGAACTCTATGGGGTGTGTTTTGGGCCAACATGACGAGTCTGGCCGAAAAGAGCATGCTATTTATTACCTGAGCAAAAAGTTTACCGACTGTGAAACCAGATATTCACTGCTCGAGAAAACTTTCTACGCTCTGGCATGGGATGCTCGTCGGCTAAGACATTATATGTTGACTCATACCACTCTGTTGATTTCTAAGATGGACCCAATCAAGTACATCTTCGAGAAACCTGCCCTTTCCGGACGGATAGCCAGATGGCAAATGATCTTGACTGAGTATGACATTCAATACATGACTCAAAAAGCCATCAAAGGAAGTGTACTAGCAGATCATTTGGCCCATCAAGCTGTGGATAATTATCAGTCAATGAACTTCGACTTCCTTGATGAGAACATCATGCTGGTAACCGACTGTGCAAAACCTGGACCGTATGACGGACCTGAACAAGGATCCTGATGGACTATGGTATTCGATGGAGCTTCCAACGCCTTAGGTAATGGAATTGGTGTTTTGATCATCTCTCCTGAAGGTTGCCACACTCCTTTCACTGCCAGACTATGTTTCGATTGCACAAACAATGTGTCCGAGTATGAAGCATGCATCTTAGGTCTAAAAGCTGCTATCGACTTAAGGATCAAGCATTTGGATGTGTTTGGGGATTCCTCTCTAGTGATCTGCCAAGTAAAAGGAGATTGGGAAACTAAACACCCTAATCTTATCCCTTACAAGGAACTTGTGCTATCCCTAATTCCTCACTTCGAAGAGATCACTTTTGAGCACTTCCCTAGGGAAGAAAACCAGTTGGCTGGCGCTTTGGCAACCATGTCTTCAATGTTCAAAGTTAAATGGGACAATGAAGCCCTTATGATAACAATTGAAATATTTGATGAACTTGCACATTTCTTTGAGCTTGACACTGATGTGAAAAAGCCATGGTACCATGAGGTGATGAGATACCTTGGAGCACAAGAGTATCCAGAGGGGGAATCTATCAATAACAAATTTCTTGTGAAGATTTACAGCGAAATTCTTCCTAAGTAACGGGATTTTGTACAAGCGTAACCATGATTCAACTCTGCTCCAATGTGTAGATAAGAAGGAGGCAGAGGAAATCATGGAAGACATGCACGATGGACTCTTTGGTACTCACTCAAGTGGACATACAATGGCTAAGAAAATATTAAGAGTCGGTTACTATTGGTCAACGATGGAGACTGATTGCCATCAACATTCAAGAAATTGTCACAAATGCTAAATATACGCTGACAGGGTCCATGTGCCTCCTATTCCTCTGAATGTCATGACCGGTCCGTGGTCATTTGTAATGTGGGGCATTGACATGATTAGAGATATCAAGCCCACGGCTTGCAACGGACATCGCTTCATTCTTGTTGCTATCGACTATTTAACCAAATGGGTTGAAGCCGCCTCATTTGCCTCAGTCACTAAGAATATGGTAGCCAGATTCATCAGACACAACCTCATCTGCCATTATGCAATCCCCGAAAGGATCATCACCAAAACTGGGACTAACCTCAACAATTCTATGATTACTGAGCTTTGCACTGAGTTTAAGATCAAGCATCACAATTCTTCTCAGTATAGACCAAAAATGAATGGCGCAATCGAAGCGGCCAACAAAAATATCAAGAATATTGTGCACAAAATGGTAGTAACCTATAAGGATTGGCATGAGATGTTGTCGTTTGCTCTAAATGGTTACCGTACTTCAGCTAGAACATCAACTTGGGCAACTCCCTTTACTCTAGTCTATGGCATGGAAGCTGTTTTGCCAGTGGAAGTTCAGATTCCCTCGCTGAGAATTATGAATGAGGAAGGCCTAGGCGAAGACGAGTGGATTCAAACGAGATTGGATCAGCTGAACTTGATCGACGAAAAATGATTAGCTGTTGTTTTCCATGGTCAGACGTACCAAAAATGGATGATCAAGGCTTTCAACAAAAAGGTCAAGCCTTAAGTATATCAAGTTGGTGACTTGGTGATAAAGCGCATCATTTTACCACAAGGCGACCCTAGAGGAAAATGGACTCCCACCTATGAAGGACCATTTATTGTCAAGAGAGTTTTCTCTGGCGGTGCCATGATGTTGACTACCATGGATGGCGAAGATTTCCCACATCCTATAAACGCGAACATAGTTAAAAAATACTACACATGAGAGACCTGTTAGGTTGACACACCTAAGCAAAATAAGGGCATCCCGGCAAACCAAAAGGTTTGGGCAAAAATTAGGGATATATGCAAAAGATTGTACACCCGGAAAGTTGAAAACTCGAAAGGGCGACTTGGGCAAAAAAGGGTATCCTGGTGGGCTGAAAACCCGAAAGGGCAGTCCAGGCAAAAGTTAAGGATTAAAAGCGTATGACTATGTCCCGTGGAATCAACACAGTCAATTTTATCACCAAGGTCCAAGTTCAAACAGTCCAAGATCAATCTAATCAACTTTTATCAAACGGAAAAGGACATTCGAAGACATTGGGGCAATAGTAGAGTTGGAAGGCAATAAGATCATTTCACATGGCTATTTGTTTTTATTCTCAATTTTGTTTTCCTTTCGACGGTTTCCTCTTACTAGGATCTCTGTCTCTCTGTATAAAAAATGCCTATTCATGGGCAAAATATCAATAAAAATATACTTTGAAGTGCAAAAATTTTGTCTTTGTTTTTAATGAAAATTTGTCCAATGACTAAAATTGAATGAACATATGCATATGAACATAATTAAAACTATTTGAAAAATGTGTCCTGCTAAGCAGCAGTAAGCATCTCTTTAATGTATATGAAATATCCCCACAGAGTTATCTCATTATCATTATCCCCACAAGGACGGCTGCAATAAACCCTTCCCCAACAGGTTTTATTTCCCAAACAATAATTGAGGAACCACAAAACTCCCCAGCCGAGTTCAAATTTCCTCAACATACAACAATCAAGACACCACGAAGTTCCCCAACTGAGCCTGTCTTCCCCAGCTGAGTGTATCTTCCCCCGGCCAAGGCTAGTATCCCCAAACAGAGTCTATCCTCCTCAGTTGAGAGTATCCTACCCAAGATGAGTCTTTCCTACCCAACTGAGTTCATACTCTCCAGTTTGAATTTTCCTTTCATGTTATTGCAAATCATAGGGCCACAACCCCTGATCCCCAGTAAAGCCATCAGCAAAGCCTTTACTATTTCCAAAAAGATACTATGAAGCCTAGAACCGACCAGATATTAGCACAATTTTCAAGTAATTACTGAAACCTGGACCCGACCAGATAACAGTTTGAATACCTGAAACCTGGATCCGACCAGATAACAGTTGATCTCAATTTTAAGATGCTATGAAACCTGGACCCGACCAGATAATAGTCTAACTCTTCAAAGATATGGAAGAACCTGGACTCAATCCGACCAAGGTTTAACTTCTTTTCCTCAGTAGATTTTGCCTCTGCCCCAACACATTATTGAGAAACCTGGAACCCGACCAGATATCAGTTTTCAATTCTACCTTTTCAAGCAAGTCGTTGTGAAGCCTGGATCCAACCAGATAGCAATCACCCTCAGAGATTCATTGTGAAACCTGGAAACCGACCAGATAACAACTATATCCCCAAATAGTTTATTGTGAAACCTGGACCCGACCAAATAGCATTTGACCTCATCAATCTCAGAAATCTGTAAAGCCTGGACCCGACCAGATAACAATTTTTCAAACAGTTTATTGTAAGACCTGGAGCCCGACCAGTTAACAATTAACTATGATCCCCATAGACACTATGAAGTCTGGACTCGACCAGATAATAGTACAACTTTCCGAAAACCATGAAACCTGGACCCGACCAGATATTAACTACCACTTAAAGTTACTGCGAAGCCTGGATCCAACCAGATAATAGTTAACTTACGCATCCCCGGCAAGTTGGTATGAATCCTGGATCCGACTAGATAATTATTCAATTTCAAAGAAAATCTTCTACAAAGCCTGGAATTCGACCAGATAACAGTTAATTTGCCTCTTCCTTCAGTAAGTTGCCGTGAAGCCTGGATCCGACCAGATAATAGTCGACTGCTTCTTCCTCGGCAATTGCGAAGCCTGGATCCGACTAGATAACAGCTGACATTCAAGCAATATTCCCCAGCGAAAGCATCCTTTCAACAAAATTTGAAGATGTGCATATTCTTCATCTCCAACGGCAATCAGGGATTCAATCTCCCAGAACTTCCTCAGCAGTAGTCAGGGATTTATTTACCCAGACAAAAACATAAATCTCACATTCATACATCATAGCATGTACATACCATATGCATTTAACATAATACCACATCTGGTGAACATCAGGCACGCATCTGCATTTTACTAACTCTTTTCCTCACAGGTAAAATATCAAGTTTTGGTATGAATCAACAATAGATTTTTGTTGATGCCTCTTCCAGTGTTTACCAACATCCCTCCAAATGGAATCTATAAGCCCATTCACCATCCATCTTCGAGTGGAAATTTCTGGGCACTCTAGTGTTCAATCATCTTTCACCTTTAAGTCACGAATGACGGATCTGCCAATCTAAATCTTCAGGTTTAAGAAGATTTAACATGGGAAGTTGTTGTACCCCAAAATTTGCCCTCTCATTTATCAAATATTTTCTCACAAAGATCTCTGCACTAGGGTTGATCAGCTCAAGACATCTCCTTAAGCATTGCTGACTAAATTTAGGGTTTGAGATTTCACAAGGATAGTTGAACTTTCAATGCTTCATATGACTTTCATGGATCATTATGGACCACCAAGATTACTCATGTCAAGTTTCAAGCCTTCGATCACACTTTTGCTCAGTCAATTGAGCAGTAGACCTAAAAATCAACTGTATTGGGGAAAAAATCAACTATGGCCAATTTACAGTCAAACTTCAGAATTTTTTATCCACATCAACATTATAAACCATATTTATCATTTGATCAAGTTTGGACCATAATTCCTCAAGAATTTTGATTAAATCATCAAAAGGGCAAAATGGTCAAAATTAGGGTTTTGACTGAGAAAGGGCGATTTCTGATTTTTGACCTAGCAAATGCTCAATTGGTTTGAAGCATGATCTTAAGAGTTCAATTGCATCATTTTGACCTGATGGCATGACCTAAAACATTTTTCAAGATCAATTGGATTGACAGTGAATTTTCAGTCAACTGATCAAAAGTCAACTGTATACTAAAAAGTCAAACTTTGACTTTTTGGTCAAAATTCAATGTCAAAGATCACAATTCATCAAAACATGTCAAAATATGAAATTTTTCATCAAGAAATCAAAAAGTCAAGATTTCATTTTGAAAAGTCAAAGTTTTCTAACTTAGAAATTTTTCTAAGTGTTTAAAACTTCATGTTTTTTCATAACTTTAAGCCAATTTTTCACCATGATGCAAGAGGATTCAGAAGAAACTTTCAACATGAAAGTTGTAGATCTCCATGATATATATAATATTTCTTTACACAACTTCTTCTAAAAATGCTTGGATCTCAAGTTATTAATTCATAAAGTCATGGTCTTGAAATTGAACACTTAGTGAAATTTTGCCCTAGTTTTGGTCAGGATTTTGACCTAACTTCATGGAACTTTTTCATATAGTTCCAAGGGGAACTTTCAAAAGTTATTCAAATAGGGGTTGTATATCATATTACAAGCTTTCTAAAATGTCCAAGAACTCCTTGAGATCATTCTTGAGTAGGGAGAATCGAAGAGATGAAGTTAGGATTTTCACACTTGAAATACAAGTCATTTTGTGATGAACAAGATTCAAATTTCAAACCTATGCTGCATAATCTCTACTTTACAGGCCTCAAACTTGTTAGGAATTCCATTATTAATTGCTTGCACAGCTGTTAGAGGTCTCAATTCAAGCATTCAATGCAACTCCATGCTTTATATCTATTTTAGGAAGAAAGTGCACCATGCCATTTTGATAAAGTAGCTTTTTGCAAAAAACTTGTTCTTGAGCCTTGAAATTGTTTTCTTCTGATAATACATGTCATATAAGTCAAGAGATGTTTGTCTAAACACTTACAATCACTTAGCCCATGCTTGTACTTCCTCTTGGAACCATACTTCTCACTTTTCTTAAAAATCAAGTAACATTGCAATCAGTCTAGAACTTGTACTTTTGACCCTCTCAAGCACTCAAGCCTTTTGCTTATACATACACAAGTAATTTGTCACAAAACACACGCATGCTTGAGCCCTGAAAAGAGCAAGAACTCAGATTTTCATCTCACGCCTCCATTGTTGCATATTCTGGCCAGAAATCCCAAAACCAAAAACTACTCGTGCGTTTCTTGGCTTCTTGTTTCCAAAAGCTTCCAAGCGTCATACACAAACAATCCCATACCCTGTTACAGTTCTGTAACACCATCTTCCTCTATTTCCAAGTTCAAAAATAGAGCACTGCAAGTGGACTTCTCCAGACCATTTCAGCCATTCCCCAACCAAGCTAATCATTGCATTAGCTTCCTGGGACCTCAGTGGAGCTATTTTGATCATCACAACACCTTGAGGAGTACTCAAACTCAGAATACGACTTCCAGTTTTGAGGTAAGTTTCCTTATCTTTGAACTCTTCATACAAGCATCATTAATGGTTTATTTGTGGAAAAAAAATGTAGATATCATTGCCCTAAAGCTAACCATGTCCATAGTTTCCATTTATGTTGCTTGAGCTTAGAGAATTTTAAGATTGAAGTTTCTGAAATTTTTAGGGTTCATATTAGGGCCATTAAAATTCATGCTGGTCTTTGATCTATAATTTTATTGCTTTACGTTTCTGAAATCGTGAGGAAGTTTGCCACAAGATTCATGTTTACACTTTTGCAAATTGATGAGAAATGAACAAAATGCAGGTACTTTGGCTGGGCGTGAGGTTGAAGATGAAGTTCAGGCCATGGACATGATTTCTAATATATATTTATTATTTTGTTATATGAACGTATGTATAGCCACCCCAGGGGTAAAGCGCGCGCTTGTTAACCATTGGGACCTGGGTTCGAGCCCTAGTGATACCCTTTTGCTTATTTTCTCATTTTTTTCTCATATTTTTTATATTTGTTTGCAGCGCTGGGCCCCCTGTGTTGGGCCTAGTATTTTTGCTCATTTCATACTCCCTGCTCACTATTCACACCCCTGGCCCATTTTATTTTCCTTTTTCTTTTTTTATTTATTTGTTTTCTTTAATATTTTATTTAATATTAGAAAAAACAGAAAAAATATAAAAAACATTAGATTTATATTTTGATATAGTTTATTCATTTTTACAATAAAAATTATTTTTATTTAATCATACTTTATCTATTTTTACTATTTAATTTTCAAATTTAATTAGAAACTATGGTTTTAATTATTTCTTTTACAATTAAAAAATATTCTTTTAAAACCAAAAAGACCAAAAATATTTTACCATATATTATTTTCAAGACAAAAAAGACATTAAAAATATTTTTCTTACAAACTTAATTTCTTTTTCTTTCTTAATCAATTAATATTTAGATTAGGGTTTTATTTAATTTTCTTTTCCTAATTAATTTAGGTTTACTTTTACTAATTTAACTAATTATTTGCTTTTAGTTAATTAGGTTAAAACCAAACCCTTTCCTAAAAAATCCAAACAAAAATTCTTTTTTTCTTTCCATTTACATTCTTGTATATTTATTCACTTTTGTACATTATTTATTCATATTCAATATGGTTGTAATAGATAATTAGGTTTATTTTCTTGCAATCCTCATTTGTAATTTGTACACCCCTCCCACAAATATTGTAATAGCGTAGTAATTTTAAATTTCGCAATTTATCGTTTTATATACAAATGCTAGTAATTAGGGCTTTGTATGGAAAGACTAAAACCAATCAATTAGAAGACCCTAATCAAAGACAAAACCAAGCATGAAAAACAATGCATTTGCACACAAGCACCCCTTAGGGTAAATCCACTTGGTTGCCTTACAAAATGGCCATGATATGCATGTGAGGTATCTTAGCAAAATACAAGATCATAGTTCTTTGATGACGCTATCAAAAGTTGCCTTTCAAAATGATCTTAGTCCCTAAAAAAAATGCTAAGATACCTTGAAACATTTATAATCATGGTTATACGATGACCCATGCCCATCCCGTTTACATCCAAAGATAGGGTTATTTACCAAATCAATGGTAAGATAACAATGTCAAAGGAAAAAGGAAATGAACATGAAAGACTTTTGAGTAGGTAGAATGTTCCTAGTTACTTGCTCAATTTCAAAAACAAATACCCTTGCTATTTTCAAAAACAAACACCAACACTTTCAAAAACATCTTTCAAAACTTGAAAACATTTTCAAAAAGATCAACACTTTGTATACGTTCTTACGAACGAGAATCATTACAAAGTTTGCCTAAACGATGGCGCCTTTTCAAAATACTTTCAAAAACCACACAAACACATTTTCAAACAAAATCAAGTGATCTAGCAAGTAACTAAGAGCCCATGGAAAACCATGGATGAAAAGGATGCTAATACCTTCCCTTTTCATAATCTACCCCCTGAACTCAAGAAATAATCTCAAAGGTCTTTCCTGTGCTTTTTCACCTTTCCTTTTGGATAAAAGAAAAGTTGGTGGTGACTCTTGCTAACCTCAACATTTGCGATAAAACGAAAAAAATCCCAAGTCAATTCTCCCACCGTATCACAGCAGTCAAATGAGAAATGAATCGGGCAATGTAGTTCAGTCGTCCTAAGAAACCTCTGACCTCCTTCTCATTACGGGGAGCTTGCATTTCTTGAATAGCTTTAACTTTTGCAGGACCAACATCAATACCTTTACCACTAACAAAGAAAACTAGGAGTTTATCGGATCTCACCCCAAAAGTACATTTTTTCAGATTTAGCCTTAGCTTGTACTTCTTCAGCCTTTCAAATAACTTATGTAGATGATCAAGACGTTCTTCTTCAGTCTGTGACCTTGCTATCATGTCGTCAATGTAGAATTCTATCTTGTGATAAATCATGTCATGAAATAAAGCTACCATGGCCCGTTGATAAGTTGCCCCTGTGTTCTTCAACCCAAAAGGCATGACCTTGTAAAAGAGCGGGCCCCTCTGTGTGACAAAGGTAGTTTTCTCCATATCTTCAGGCGCCATCTTGATCTGATTATAAACCGAGAAACCATCCATGAAAGATAATACCTTATGTTGAGCAGTGTTGTTAACCAAAACGTCAATATGTGGAAGTAGGAAGTCATCCTTAGGGCTTACCATGTTCAGATCCCTGTAATATACACTTTCTTTGGTACTGGAACAACATTAGCAACCCATTAAGAATATGATGTCACTGCTAAGAACCCTGCATTGAATTGTTTCATAACCTCGACCTTGATCTTCTCTGACATCTCGGGACGCATGCGACAAACCTTCTGCTTAATCAGAGAACATCCCTCTTTCATCGGTAGACAGTGAACCATAATATCAGTGTCGAGCCTTGGCATGTATTTGTTTGACCAAGAAAATACCTCAACATAGTCGAGCAACATTTGAATCAATTTGTTCTTGACACTGCCCTCTAAGTTGGCGCTTATCTTGACTTCTTTCTCATCTGTCTCAGAACCCAAGTTTACCACTTTGACTGGCTCTTCATGTGGTTGGATAGCCTTTTCTTCTTGTATTAAGAGTCTGGAAAGTTCTCCAGGTATCTCACAATCTTCCTCACCTTCGTCCTCGGCTTGGTAGATAGGATTTTCAAAGTCATAAGCGGGAATAGCAGAATCGTTATCAACAAGATCCAGAGTGGATGGGGATCTATAATGTAGTGTGTGGGTGTGTGTAAGAACACATAGATCATTTGAAAATGCAATAAAGTAAAAGAGAGACAGGGAGCGCAAAATTTAAATGCAAAACATCCAATGTTTTCATTAAATGAAAATAGGACATATGAAATGACAACCCTTAACAAATGGACCATTGTGTCCGGGCAAGACACAAGGTTTAAAGTCATTATTTTAAAAGAAATTACATAACCAAACTTCTTAAAGTGATAAAACAAAAATAGCTATTACTCCTGACTAAAGGAGATAGAGATGATGTCTTCTTCCTTCCAGTTGCTGAGTCTGTTTCCAATGCTAGGAAAGATCCAGTTGTCGAAGTCACTATCATTGTCAGCATCCTCTACAGCATTGATTCCGTTGTTGGTGATACGGAACAAAGGTCTTCCAGCTCGAGCGTGATGAACAGCCCTTTGACCTTCTACAGTAAAGCCCAAACCAAACTTGTCAGATTTGAAGGGGATATCAGGAAGTTGATCCCAAATTGTACAACCACATTCTTATATAGTAGCTTTGGCGTCTTTCAAGGAAATCATCTTGTGTGGGACCTTGTTAGTCTTCGGAATGGCAGAAACATCTTCAATAGCAGCAGGGGAAATTACTTCAAAAGCTTGATAGGGAGTTTCGATGAATTCACCGTCCATCTCCACATATCAGAATGAATTCAGGTGGCTGACCATGTACTCCTCTTCTCCACAGACAGTAACAATCTTCCCTTTCACAGGATACTTTAGTTTCTGGTGCAAGGTGGAGGTAATAGCGCCTTCCCCATGGATCCAGGGGCGTCCTAAGAGACAAGAATAAGCTGTCTGGATGTCCATCACATAGAAGGTGGATTAAAAGATCTGTGAACCCACTTTGATTGAGAGGTCCACTTCTCCATGTACCATTATTTTTGATCCGTCAAAGGCTCGAACTATGATGTCACTAGGTTTCATCACAACCCCTTCATAATCCAGACTGTCAAGAGCACCCTTTGGAAGAATATTCAGAGAAGAGTCAGTATCAACTAACACATGAGCCAACGTAGTGCCCCTGCATTCAATGGAAATGTACAGGGCCCTATTATGATTTCTCCCCTCCAGAGTCAGGTCAGCATTGGAGAAACCTAATCCATTGTCAGTTATTAAGCTAGCAACATAACTTCCAAATTGATCGGTAGAAATCTCTTGTGGTACATGAGCAGTTTTTAAAAATTTCAATAAAGCTTGCGCATGGGCTTTAGAGCATAGTAGTAAAGATAGCATGGAGATTTTGGATGGGGTTTGCCTCAGCTGTTCAACAATTTTGTAATCGCTTCTATGAATGATCTTCAAAACCTCTTCCATTTCTTGTCCAGAGGTATCCTTGAGTGTAACTTCATTTGGTCCCTCCGTCCGGGCAGGCTCTATCATTAGCTCTTTACCTCGAGCTTCAGCAGTTGTCTTGGTAACTATAACTTGAAAAGGTGGAGATATTTCCAGAGAGAAAATCCTTCCACTTCTAGTAATTTGGCTTGTCCCTGCAATATTGTCAATCTTGGGGTCAGCCTCTTTATCATCTTCATCAGACAACTCTTGTTTAATGCCATGGTAATAGACGTCGGACCCATAATTCCATGGAACAACCTTCTCCGAGGAATATGGGATGGGCCCAGGTTTTGTAATGATTAAAGAAGCAGTTTTTGGATTGGAAGTAATCCTTACAGAACCCTTGGAGGTGATCTTGAAAGAAGTATCAGATATGACAGACAAATCTCGGCACAAATTCTCAGTATGCGGAACTTTTTCAATCAAAATTACATGTTTATCCATTAGGCATTGAATTCCCTTCTTCAGTAACCTCCAGCCGTTGGGTTGAACTGCATAGCAATAACATTCTTTAAGACAACCCAGAACTAAAACGGGTTGTAGGAAATTCTTTTTTATTGTCGAGAGAGGAGTAACCATGTCACCTACAAAGGTAACATACATAATATCTCCAACAACACTTATGCCCTTGTCATACTTCAACATAGAAGCAGTAATCACGTTCCGGGTCTCAGGAGGGTTGAGCTCAATTTACTTGTTATCAATCATGTCTTGAACTTTGTTTTTCAGGGGCCAGCAGTTGTTGGTGTCGTACATAGGACTGTTCAAATGATAGGCACACCTTGCATTTGGATTGTACTTAGGAGAGGATGTGTTGGGATTAGGAGGAGGATCCCGGAGTGTTATGAGGTTAGCCTTTAACAAATGTTGCAATGCTTGAGCCAATGGCATATTAATCCTGGTAAATTTCCATCTCGAAGCGTCTGACCTACGTTGGTTGCCTTGTTGTGACTTTTGAACAGGCGTTGTATTAGAGATCAATACTGCTCCCACAGACTGATGGTGATCATTTTTACAACAAATTTCCTGGCCATAGACAACATTGGTTTATTTTTTACAAATGAAGGGCTTCTTCATAGCATTAGAAGGTGTAGCCATCAGAATCTTCCCGCTCTTGATACCAATTTCAACTTGTTCGCCAGTCAAAATTAGCTCAGTAAACCCTGATGAAGAACTCCCAATCAGCAAATTAAAGAATGGACCCGCCAGAGTGCCCATGAACATATCCACCATTTCCTGGTCAGTCAAAGTAGGTTTCACCCTTCCAGCTAGGCACCTCCATTTCTGGACATACTCCTTGAACCCTTCATTCAAACCCATGGTCATGTTTTACAACTGCATACGAGTCGGTGCCAGGTCAGCATTATATTAATACTGCCTGTAAAAAGCAGCAGCCAAGTCTTCCCATATGTGGATGTTGGTTCCTTCCAGCTGGTAGAACCATTTAAGTTGAGTACCACACAAACTTTCTTGAAAGAAGTGGACCCATAATTTCTGGTCAGTAGTATGAGGTTGGATTTTTCGAACATACGACCTCGTATGAAATTTAGGACAAGAGACCACATCATATTTATCAAAGCTAGAGACCTTGAATTTGTGAGGGATGACCACCCCCGGGATCAGACCTAGCTCTCCAAAATCCAACCCATGCACTTTCTGGATTTCCACAACTTTGAGACGGTCTTCTAACTGCTTGTACTTATCATCTGCAGGAGGGTACTGTTCATCGGAGTAGTCTTCATCCTCAGAAACCTGATTATTTTGATCTTCACCCCTAACACTTACTTCATCCTCCTCTTGGTTTTCGTCTTCCTCAGAGGAAACATCATTCACTCGAACTGGTTAAATAGGACCTTTGAATCTTCTTCCCATGTTGAGGATAACAGCCCGCTTCTTAGTCTTCTTTTTTATGGTGAGGAGTGTCATCATCTCTTGTTGCCCTTTAGCCAAATTCAAAAGAGTCTCTTGAAATTGTGCATGTTGGGTTTGGAGATCCTTGACAATATGTTCGAGGCCCACCTTATACTGAAATAAACAGTAAATAGATGAGGAAACCCATATTAGAAAACTTGCTTATAAAATGATTCATGATATGTGGATGCAATGTTTTCAAGGACCTTAGGAGATTTAAATTTTCTAACCGAGAGGAAACAAAAACAAAGATTTCATTAGTAAGTTCAAAATTACAATTGCCTCTTAGGCTTACAATGAAAAATAAAAGGGTCTCAAAGAGACAATAATATAAACTCCTAAACCCTAAGACTCAGGTCTCCCACGGACGCTTCCTCTCCGTGTCAATGTATGTATTAAGGCTTCGATGTTCATGAAGTTGCTTTGTAAGCTCCAACACTTTATTTTCACTCGCATAGAATTGAGCTTCAAAGGTGTCTCGTTCTTCCTTGAGTTAAATCAAGGACTTCTGCAATTCTTCGAGGTCAGTGGGCATGTTTGAATGGAGGATGGTATAAGGAATATCCCCCTCAGCAACATGCTCCATAGTTACTGATAAGACAGCGGGATATGGCATCATAAGGTTTTGAGCGTGAGCTCGTACCCATTTGAGGTGTGGCTCCATGGGGATGGAATTCTTATGTCCTAAAGTTTTTTTATCGACCTTCTTTACCATTCCCCAAGAACGTATAAACCTTTGATGATAACCTTGAAAATCACTCTCGTAGTCGACGTAATACCTTGGGTAAGCATGTCACGAGGACCATCTCTTCGAGCATAACCAAATTGGCGTAAAGCTAGAGAAGGGTTATAAGTAATACCTCCCCTAATGCCAAGGAGTGGAACATTAGAGAATTCCCTGCAACAATTAATGATAGTAAAATTTTCCAGAGATCGGGAACACCAATTGATATTTGAATGAGAGAGCGACATCATCCTTTGAGACCATCTCAGACCTTGTTCATTCTTTAATACAGATCAGGGAAGGTGCGAAATAAACCACCTTGATAGCAAAGGTATGCAACACATAAGATTCCTTCACTTCCTCATAGTACGAGTGTGGAGAGAATACAGAATGTCTCCGAGCAAAGTAGGCACAGGGTTACGAGCAAGAAATTTTTTGATGGCATTCACATCTATGAGCTGGCCTGGATTAGGGAATAGAACCAAACCATAGATAAGCAAAGCCAAGATTTCTTCAAAAGCATGAAAACTCATAGCTTCCAAAAACATTCGAGCCTTCTCTAATAGAAATTTAGATAGAAAAGCCTTGACTCCACTCCTTGTTTCCCAATTAGATACAATGTCGGACCGATTCAGATGTAAGGTTGCTGCAATTTCTTCAAGTTGTGGATATTTCTCTAAACCGGTGAAAGGTATTTGATTGAGAACAGACACTCCAAGTAATTTAGAAAACTCCTCTATTATGGGTACCAATTCATAATCGGGAACGGTGAAGCAGTGATGTGTAGGTCAAAGAACTTGAATAGAACACTCATCATATCTTCTTCAAAATCCGAGGTAACCAAACTAAGTAGTCGACCATACCTTTTGACGAATGGAGAACTTTCGGGAACCCTTGAGACTAACTCCTTAAGTTGAGAAGGTATCCTCACAAAACTGATTCGGAAAGTGTTTCTGCGAGCGGAAGCCATAATCTACAAAATAGAACAAAGATAAATCCCTAGGTACTTGAAATGGTTGGTGAAAATGATATGGCATGATGTCATGATATTATGATGTCATGTTTGAACAATTAATCATACACAAACAAAACACACAAGGCCTTAGGTTCAAGCTTTCATGGATTTTATAGGTAAGTACCCTCTTGAAGTTTTAGTTGGCTAAACCTGTCCTAAAAGAAGTAATAGGGTTCTAGGAGCCTCAAAATCACTGATCTTTCTCTCAGGCATTGTTTCAGCATAAGCATCTAAATTACGACTGAAATATCCCGAGAGTCCAATCTCAATGAGTGTAGAATCGAGTATCAACCAACTTCAGTCGGCACCAAAGCCACCTATCTCACTACTTTCTAATGGCTAAGTTGTGTGAACTAAGGTTCTATGGTCAGTTAGTGCTTATGACATCACGCGGCAGCCAAGCATTCTCCTTGACTTACTCAAGGGACATCAACACAAACTAATGTGTCGCACTAACATAGCCATCGTTTCAATCATATCGGTCTACTCCATACAATTTTAACGATCTATTGCTACTTACCTAAAATGCCCCCAGATCCGGGTATAGGATCTATACAAGAAATAAACCCAAGCATATCCCGAAATATAAAGAATACAAAGCAAACAAGTAAAGTAATAAAGGTGATCTAGCTCTTAAGGTAACCCCACTTTTAAATTCATTTTTCCAGCAGAGTCGCCAGTTCTGTAATACGGTTGGAGAACTGATTTTAGGGTTTTGTGTCTTATCGCAAATGTTGTAGATAGAAAGAGTCGCCACCGACTTTTCTTTTATCCAATAAAGGAAGTGGTGAAAAGAACAGGAAAGACCTTTGAGAATTTTTCTTGAGTTTGAGGGGTAGGTTATAAAAAGGGAAGGTGTTAGCATCCTTTTCATCCGTAGTTATCTACGGGCTCTTAATTGCTTGATCACTTTTTGAAATGCTTTGTGTTTTTTTATGTTTGAAAATATTTTGAAAACGCCTAAGTGCGGCAATTTTGTAATGATTCTCGTATCGTTGAGAATGTATACAAAAAATTTGTTTTGAACACATTTATGGGAAGAAATTGTTGTTTTGTAGAAAGATGTTTTGAAAATGCCAATGTAAGGCAGTCTCTTTTATAATAACCCTTGTATCAGTCCTCAATAGTGTTTATAAAGCATTTTGAAAGTAGTTGTTTTGAAATTGTGAAGTGTAAAGATTGTTTTATTTTGTGAGCAAGCGATTACGAGCGATCTACCTACTCAAAAAGTCTTTGTTCTTTTCCTCCTCCTTTAGATAGTGCTAACCTACCATTAGTTAGTAGAGAGCCCTGTCATTGGATGTGAGGGACAGGTGTGGGTCATCGTACACTCATAGAAGGCAACTTATAAGACGCTTTAGCAATTGTCGTAGAGGACTAAGATCGTTTATCGAAGGCAGGATCAAAGGGCCATCGAGGGACTACGATCTTTTAACTGAGGGTCTTTGCTAAAGCATCTCACGTTTGAGGGACATGACTGCTTTTATCTGAGGCAACAAGTGAGGGTCATCCTAGAGGTGTATGTGTGTAAAGTGTTTTGATTTCAAGTATTTTTATCTTTGATATTAGGTTTTCTAATGTTTTGTTTTTAGTCTTGTCAGACAAACCCTAATTACTAACAGTAATAAGGAAAGCAGTAAATTGCAGGAATTAAATGTTCTACTCTATTACAAGGCTTCGGGAATGGGGGTACACATTTATGAATGGGGATGAAATGTAAATGAGTCCTAATTAAAGCTATTACAGATTTTTGACAGTTACATATTGTATTAATGCGAAAAATAAACAAACACACTGAGATAGAAAGGGGAAAGATGCAAAAACCCTAAAAATTCTAAGTATTTAAGAAAATATTTTGTTTTTTTATGTCAATTTAAACCTAATTTTAAATTATTGGAAGTTAATTAAGTTAATCAAAAACTAATGTCTAATTAATTTTATTTAATCAACAAAATAAAAATGTCAAAATATAGATTAACCTAAACCTAATTATTTTTTAAAATAAAATTATTTTTTGTATTTTAATTAAATGAAATAAATAAATAAAAGTAAAGAAAATATGAAGAAATAAAAAAGATTGGGCATGGGTTAGAAGTAAAAAAGGGGGTGAGACAAGAAATTGGGGCGTTGGGCCAAGAGGGCTAAGCCCAAAGAAGTTTGTTTGAAACAAATAAAATAAAAAAATATAAGGAAATGGGCCTGTTGTAGTTCAGTAGATGGGGGTGTTGATAGTAGCTGACATCCTGGCCCAAGAATGTCATCCTGGTGATCCTGTACGTGGCTTCAGTGGAGGTACACCATGGGTGAGTTTCTAATTGTTGGATGATGATGATGAAGTCCTGATGAGGATCTGATGGTTGTGATATGAGATACATTATGCGTGCCTTGGGCTTTGTTTACACTGGATCTGAAATGAATAAATATGTGAAAAATAAAGGGGTAGCATTGGGGCTCGAACCCAGGTCCCTTACATTAGCGCGCGTTTGTTTTTCCACTGGGGTGGCTATTTCATCCGGTTATGAAACTCCCCCCAGTAAATATAATATGAACTCAAATTTCAAATTTGAAACTCCCACTTTTTCTTCTTCCTCGCGTCAGCAACAACAACAACATTTTTAAATTTTGTAAAAGATTCATTTCTAAACTAAATTGAAAGATATCAATATCAAACTTGCTTGAATTTTAACCACGAATCCAATCATATAACTTTCAAAAACTATAGATCAATGGTTAAAATGAATTTTTCTCAGTACCAAACTAAAACCCTAACGGTTCAGAAATTTCAGTTCCAAAGTTCTCATCACACGGTCCATTAAAATGAAAACTAAAGCTATGGTTAGATTCATAGACATGATATCTACATTTTATCTTTAGAATGTATGCACAAAGGATGCATAAATAAGGAGTTCAAAGTTTTAGAAATGTACCAAGTTGGAGAAAGTCCAACGCTTCTTCAAGCACTTCCAGAAGCAAGATGATGATTGTTTTAGCTTGCTGGGACCTTGAGGAGTGTATTGCAATCCTTACTTTGCTTTAAGAGTGGCTGGAACGATCTACTCAAGTCAAGTTGCAAGGTTGGAATTTGAAAATATTGGATGATAAAGATGATGTTACAATGAGGAAACAGGGGTATGGATGAGTTATATATTATGTATATGAAGTGTTTGGATGATTGGTTTGGACAAAGGTTGTAAGGTTTGAGAGATTCGAAGATTTGGATTTCAAAGCACAAAAATGGAGATTTTGTGTACAATTCTGATTTTTGAGAGTATGATAGGTTTAGGAGGCTGTCAATTCTTCCTTTGGATTGCAAATGGCCTCTTTATTTATAGGCAAGAGGTTTGGAAGACCCAAGTAACCAGATTTTCAGGACAGCATGTTATGGTTTGGTTGAAAGTGAAAAAGCAAGTTTATGTGAATTTCCATGTTTCCAAGTTTCAAGTAAAAGCATGGTATCAGCTTGTTGAGAAAAGGGGACTTAATTCATTCTTTTTATCTTTCTTGTGATCAGAGATATAATTTACAAGGCTCAATGCATTAACAATTTTGATAAATCTTGCTTTATGTAAATGACAATGGTGCCTTTGTACTATAAATGGAAAAATCATTTGGACAATGGTTCAACCACTTGGATAATGATTCAATCAGTTGGGTAAACATTTAATTATGGGGAGATTTGCAAGCTAAAGGGCCTGAAAAGTGAGATTATGCAGCATGGCTTGAAGATTTGGTTATGAACTTGTCACAAAAATGACTTATAATGCAACCATAGATACCCAACTTCATCTCTTCGAAACTTCTAGCTCAAGCAAGATAAAATTTTGTTCTTGGACATTTTGGAAAGCTTGAAACATTATCTACAACTTTCACGTTGTGAGTTTTTGCTAAATCAAATTGGAACTTTGTGAAAATTGGCCAAGAAGTTGGGATAAAAAACTGACTAAAACTTGTTGAAAAATTTTCTAAGTGTTACAAAAAAATTATCATAACTTCATGGGTTTATATCTCTTAATCCAAGCACTTTTTAAGGATCATAACACATTAAAAAAGTTTTAGAATTCATCAATCCCTATGACGTTCATGTTGAAAGTTTTCCTTGAATCAACTTGTATCTTGAGGAAACTTGCATGTGAAGTTAGGGTTTCTTAGGTGTGATACGGTGGCAGAACCCACTATTTATATACTGGTTTTGCGTTTTTTGTTGGCAAATATGCGGTAAGCAAGAGTCACCACCATCTTTTTTTATCCAATTTAAGGAAAGGGTGAAAAGAAAAGAAAAAGACCTTTTCGAGATGTTTTCTGAGTAAGGGGGTAGATTATGGAAAGGGAAGGTGTTAGCACCCTTTCCATCCGTGGTTTTCCACGGGCTCTTAGAGGTTTGCTCATTTTTCAAGATTCTGTTATGCTTTGTGTTTGAAAATGTTTTGAATTTGCCTTAGTACGGAGAACTTTGTAATGTTTCTCGGAATAGTAGAGAATGTATACAAAGTGTTTGAAAATGTCTTTTAAAAAAGTAGTATTTGTGTGTAAGTGCAAAAATATTTTGAGCAAACTTCTAACAGCTATCTACTTTGGTACTCAAAAAGGTTTTTATTTTCCTCCTATCCTTTAGACAGTGCTATTCCACTATTAGTGAGTAGTTAGCCCTGTCGTTGGATGTTGAGGCACATTCGAAGGGACGTTACAGTCACGAAGGCAATTTTTGGAGATGCTTTAGCAATTCTGTTTTAGGGACTAGATCATTTACCGAGAAGGAAACTATAGGGTCATCGAGAGACTATGATCTTTTAATTTTACGGGTCTTTGCTAAAGCATTCCTGCCCCATGACAGTTTTATTGAAGGTAACCAAAGTGGGGTACCTTAGAGGTGCTTGTGTGTAATGGTGTTCAATTCAGTTATTTTTGGTCTTTTTGTTAAGTTTGCTAGCGTTTGATTATTAGTCTTATCGTACAAGCCTAATTACTAGCAATTAATATGAAAAGCAGTAAAAAAATGCAGAAAATAGAGGTCCTACGCTATTACAACCAAATCGAAAGACAAGTAAAAAGTAAAAATAAGAAAAGAAAAGACTTCTTCGATCCATTCCATGGGCTCCTTCGATTCACCCTTCTTTGGCCTTGTTTCGATTGGGCTTGAGAATTGACATGGGCAAGTTTCGATTTGCACCTTCTCCAATTCTTTTGATTGAGCTAGGGAGTGGGCCTGAATAGCCTTTGATCCAGGGAAGGAGATTGCCCTTCGATCCTGGGGAAAGGGAATGCCCTTCGATCCAGGAAGGAGATGTCTTCTTCGATCCAGAAGGCTATGTCTTCAATCCAGGAAGGCTATGGCTCTTTCGATCCAGAAGGGAGATGTCTTCTTCGATCCAGGAGGACAATGGGCAGCTTCGATCCAGAGAAGGTGTCTCCTTTGATCTGGGATGCTATACTTGCAAAAGTATGTTAGCGAAATAAAATGCAGGAACTGGGTATCAAAACCCAGGTCCTTCGATCCTACATGCGATGGGTCTTTTTAGGCTATATCTGCAGCAAGTGTTAGAAAACGAAAAACATGACCTGGGTGCCAAACCCAAGCCCTTTGATTCTGTATAGGATGATAAATTGAATGGAACAACAAATATGGATGTGTTATGCAAATACAAATTTTGACAATTTACCCTCTATTACTAGTAGTTGGAACCTTCGATTTGGGAACTTTCTGGATGTGGGCACCTTCGATCTGGGACTTCTGGGCGTGGATACCTTTTGTTGAAGGGTTTCTTTGGCTTGGATTACTTATGAAAGTTTTGAAAACCTTTGGTAGATTTTGTGGGCACGTATCTCTAACCTTTTCGTCCTCTCTTGATTGCTTGCAAGCATGCTGATCATATAGAGTAGGAGGGAGGGGACAAGAGAAGTAATGTTGGTAACGGCCATTTGAATGCCATGAATACCAAAATGTAACCTTGGCCAAAGTTAAGGGATCTTGTCTATTTTTTGAATTTGGCATAATATCTAACTGGCCTTCAAATGCTCTCTTTCGAATGGGTTGATGGCCTCCTTCGAATGGCTCTGATGGCTTCCTTCGAGTGGACCTTTTGAATGCTTCTTCAAATGGATCTTTACATGTTCTTCGAATGATTCATTGTTACTTCCTTCGAATATCTTTCTTTTCCAGCTTCAAAGTCCAATTCGAATCTATTCAGAACATACCCTATTAGATAACTTCGACCAGCCCTGGGCCTTGTGATGAGTCTAAGTTCTGATTCGATCAGAGCATCTTAGATTAAGACAAACTCTACACTAAAATGCCATTCGAAGGTTATTTCATTCTGATGCTCTAATTGAGGGAAATCCTGAAGTTCCAGTCGAAGTACACTCTGAAGTTCCAGTCGAAGTACACTCTGAAGTTCCAGTCGAAGGACCTTTTGGAATACCAATCAAAGAGCCTTTGTCCATACCAATCGAAGGGTATTTATTGAAATGCCAATCGAAGAGTCCTTTGCTATGCCAATCGAAAGATCTTGTACATGCCAATCGAAGGACACGATTAACATGCATGTCGAAGCTTCCTTGACACAATTCCAAATTGAAGGGTCCCTTGCCATGCCAATCGAAAGGCTTGGCCTAGGGTGCCAAACAAAAAGGTCTTTCAGAATGCCAATCGAAGGCCTTGGCACAATGCCAATCGAAAGGCTTGTCATGAGGCTAATCGAAAGGCATTTTGGATATACCAATCGAAAGAAACTTAAGAACCTCACTCACAAACTTTCCTTTCCTTTAGGCAAGGGTTTATGGTCAATCATGTAGGGGAAAACCTTGGAAAATATGAGAGGGCAAATTTTGGGGTACAACATTAGGTATAAAACACTTGAATTTTTTCTAAGTGTTTGAAAATATTGACTTTTGACTTTTGTTGACTTTCTTGATGATAAAATTTGGTAGTTTTGAATATCTCGATGATTCTTGATTATTGAATTCCAAAGTTGACCAAAAAAAAGTCAAAGTTTGACTTTTGTGTGACTGTTGACTTTTCATCAATTGATACAATTCCTTAACTATCAATCACTTGTATCTTTGGAAATGTCTTGAGCCATTTAATTAGGTCAAGATGTTGTATTTGAGCTCTTGATATCATGCTTAAATCCATTAGGTCATGCACTAGGCCAATAGTCAATGATCACTCATCTTCACTCAAAACCCTAATTTGGGCAATTTTTTACCTTTGATGATTTGAGGGTTTTTTCTTGAGGAATCATGATCTACCCTTGATAAAATGATGAATTCACTTCAAAATGTTGATTTTGACCAAAAATCTTGAAGTTTGACTGTATATTAACCACAGTTCACTTTTTACCCAATATAGTTGATTCTTAATCATCTGAGCAATTGATTGAGCAAACTTATGATGCAAGGCTTAAAAATTGACATAAGCATTATTGAGGACCTATGATGAACCATGAAAGTCATTTGAGATCCTTGAAAACCATTATTCCTTATACAATATGTAACCCTAGTTGTGGACCCATTACTTAGGAGGTGAGTTTGTCTGATAAACTCTTGAGAACCCTTGAGCATTTGAGAATGCTTTGAAGAAAATGGGACGGAAAATTTTGGAGTACAACAGGAACCAAGTCAAAACAACAATAATGACAACCATGATGAGAACGATAGAATCAGCGGTAGACTGCCAATATTTGATGGAGAAAACTTCGATTACTGGAAAGACAGAATCAAGAGTTTCTTTCTAGCTCATGACGCTGATCTTTGGGACATGGTAACTGATGGCTACATTCATCCAATCGATGCAAAAGGTCATAAGACCGATTGAAAGAAGATGGCAGATGAATAGAGGAAGGAGTTCAGAAACCATCATAAAGCCAAAACAATCCTTTTGAGTGCCATCTCATATATTGTGTATGAGAAAATCACTAACAGAGAAACGACTCAGAATATGTTTGAATCTCTAAAAATGACGCATGAAGGCAACACACAAGTCAAAGAGACCAAAGCTCTTGCTCTTATTCAGAAGTATGAATCCTTCAAAATGGAAGAAGATAAAACAATTGAGACAATGTTCTCAAGATTTCAAATTTTGGTTGCTGGTTTGAAAGTTCTAGACAAATGATACTCCATAGCAGATTATGTAAAGAAAATTATCAGAAGCTTACCCAAGAAGTGGAGACCTATGGTTACAGCTTTAAAGTTAGCCAAAAATCTGAACACCATATCATAGAGGAACTGATCATCTCTCTGAGAAGTCACGAGATAGAACTAGAAGAAGATGAGCCCCAGAAGAAAGGTAAGTCTCTTGCTCTTAAATATAATAAAAAATATGAAACTAAAGCTTTTCAAGAAGAAGAAGAAAGCTCTGGTGGATCCTCATCAGAAGAAGACAAATTGTCTCTTCTTTCTCTAAAAGAGTCCATCTTCTATAGAAGCACAGACAAAGGAAATTTAGAAACTCCAGAAGAATATGTAATCACTCTGAATCATTCTCTGGATACAAAAAGTCTAGCAACAAAGATGTCGTCTGCTACGAATGCAAAGAGCCAGGTCACTACAAAAGAGACTTCCTCAAACTTCAGAAAGAAAATCCTAAAAATAAGTTCTTCAAAGAAAAGAAGAAAAGTCTTATGGAAACATGGAATGACTCAGAATCTTCCGAAGTAGAAATTAGTTCAGAAGATGAATGAGCCAATATAGCATTAATGGCCAACGTATCATAAGACACAGATACATCATAATATGAATCAGACTCAGAAGAGATGTCTTTAATAGCAAAGTTGAAACACCAGTCTTGGTACCTAAACTCTGGATGCTCTTGACACATGACGGGAAGAAAGCATGTGTTCCAAAGTCTGGAACTTAAATCTGGAGGCTATGTAGGTTTTGAAGGAAATCAGAAAGGAAAAATAATTGGCTCTCGAACTATTGGTAATGGTACACTACCTTCTACAACTAATGTTATCTTAGTAGATGGATTAATGCATAATATATTATCCATAAGTCAATTAAGTGACAAAGGTTATGATATAATCTTTAATCAAAAGTTCTTCAAAGCCGTTAGTCAAAAAGACGAAACTATCCTTTTTAATGGTAAGAGAAAGAACAACATTTATAAGATTAAACTTTATAAACTAAAGAGTCAGAATGTAAAATGTCTTATGTCTGTTAACAATGAGCAATGGGTCTGGCACATAAGATTAGGGCATGTTAGTATGATAAGAATATCTCAAATTAACAAACTCAATCTGGTCAAAGGACTTCCTAACTTGAAATTCAGCTCAGATGCTCTGTGTGAAGCTTGTCAAAAAGGTAAGTTTGCAAAACCCTCTTTCAAATCTAAAAATGTTGTTTCTACCTCTAGGCCATTAGAACTTCTGCATATAGATCTGTTTGGACCAGTGAAAACTGCATCCATCAGCGGCAAGAAGTATGGGTTAGTGATCTTAGATGATTATAGCAGATGGACATGGGTAAAGTTCTTAAGACACAAGGACGAGTCACACTTTATGTTCTCTACCTTCTGCAACCAAGTTCAGAATGAAAAAGAGTTTAGAATTGTAAAAGTCAGAAGTGATGATGGTGGTGAATTCAAAAATAAAAGTTTTGAAAAGTTTTATTTTTATGAAAGTGACATTTCTCATGACTTCTCTTGTCCTAGAACTCTCTAACAAAACAAAGTTGTAGAACGAAAGAATATAACTTTATAAGAAATGGCCAGAACCATGATCAATGAGACTAACATTGCTAAACACTTTTGGGCAGAGGTAGTTAACACAACATGCTACATTCAGAATAGAATCTCCATAAGACCTATTCTTGAAAATACTCCATCTGAATTGTGGAAGAACAGAAAGTCTGTCATTTCTTACTTCCATCCATTTGGATGTATCCGTTATATGTTGAACACAAACGAACATCTGAACAAGTTTGATTCTAAGGCACAAAAATGTTTTATGTTAGGATACTCTAAACGCTCAAAAGGTTATAGAGTATATAACACAGAAACACGAATTGTGGAAGAATCCATTAGTGTCAGATTTCATGATAAGCTTGGCTCTCAAAAGTCAAAGCAGGTTGAACATTTTGTAGATATAGAAGTTCAAATTACAGGTACTGAAGACAGATCTTCTAAAGACAAAAGCTTAGGAACTAATTCCAATATAGAAAAAGACATCAACACCAACACTACAGAAACTTATGAAGAACCCATCCAGAAAATACAATCCAGAAGCAGATCAGCACATTCTGAAGATATGATTCTGGGAAAGAAGAATGATCCAATCAGAATAAGATACACATTCAGAAATACTGAAGAGTATCTCAAGGGTTTGGTATCTCTGATCAAACCAACCTCCATAGACGAAGCACTTCAATAAAATGATTAGATACTTGCAATGCCAGAAGAACTAAATCAATTTACCAAAAACGATGTATGGGATCTAGTTCCGAAACCAAAAAGCTTTAATATCATTGGAACTAAATGGGTCTTCAGAAACAAGCTAAGTGAACAAGGAGAAGTCGTCAGAAACAATGCACGACTAGTTGCACACGGTTAAAGTCAAAAAGAAGGGATAGACTATGCATATACCTTTGCTCCAGTCGTCAGGTTAGAATCTATCAGATTTTTAATTTCATTTGCTGTAAATAATGACATCACTCTCTATCAGATGGATGTCAAAAGTGCCTTTTTAAATGGTTACATTAATGAAGAAGTATATGTGCACCAACCCCCTGGCTTTCAAAACACAAAACATTTGAGTATGTTTATAAACTTAAGAAATATTTATATGGTCTGAAACAAGATCCCAGAGCTTGGTATGAAAGACTCAGTAACTTTCTCTTAGAAAAAGAATTTACCAAAGGGAAAGTGGACACAACATTATTCTGTAAAACATTTAAAAATGACATTCTGATTTCTCAAATTTACGTTGATGATATTATATTTGGATCTACTAAAGCCTCGCTAGGCAAAGAATTTGCTAAGACTATGCAAGAAGAATTTGAAATGAGTCTAACGGGAGAACTCAAGTTCTTTCTGGAAATTCAAAATAATCAAACTCCAGAAGGAACCTTTATACATCAAAGCAAATAAGTTAAAGAACTTATGAAGAACTTTAACATGTCATAAAGTAAGCCATTCAAAACTCCAATGCATCCCGCATGTATTCTGGAAAAGGATGAGGTAAGTAAGAAAGTAGAATTGAAACTCTATAGAGGTATAATTGGTTCTCTCCTTTATTTAACTATTTCAGGACCTGATATTCTCTATAACATTTGCCTATGTGCTAGATTCCAATCAGATCCCAGAGAATCTCACTTAACAGTAGTAAAGCAAATTTTTAGGTATCTAAAAGGTACTACTAATCTTAGTCTGTGTTATAGAAAATCCAGAGAATATAAATTAATAGGATATTATGATGCGGACTTTGTTGAAGATAGAATAGAAATAAAAAGTACTTTTGGAAGATGCCAGTTTATGGGACACAACTTAATATCCTGGTTCAGCAAAAGACAATCCATCATTGCACTATCAACTACTGAAGTTGAATATATAGTTGTAGCTGGATGCAGTACTCAGATGCCCTGGAAGAAAAATCAACTTGAAGATTATCATATATACGAGTAACATTCATATCCTTTGTGATGATACTTCTTCTATTTGTCTTTCTAAAAATCCCATTTTACACTCTAGGGCTAAACATACAGAAATTAAACACCATTTCATTAGGGACTATACTTAGAAGAGGATTCTTTTCTTAAAATTTATAGACACGGACCATCAATGGGTTGAAATTTTTACAAAACCCCTTGTTGAAGATAAATTTAATTTTATTCTGAAACATCTCAGTATGGAATTATGTCTTGAATGAAAATGTAATTTCTGTATATTTAACCCTAGGAATGTTCTAATTTTTTGTGAACATCTGAGTCGTAGTTCTTTAGAAGTGAGAAGGAAAATTGACTCAAACTATCTAGAAGATATGAACGTATAACCAAAACATTTCATGTCAAGATAGCACCATGCAGTTCACCATATCAACAACTCTCAATCTTAAATGTTAAGTTATCATCAGAGAAGGAACACGTGTTCACACTCGGATTGATCAATGGCTGAGTTGATGCATTGAGGCGCGAGTCATCGATAACTATTTCAAATATCTTCATGCTATCTCCTTCGTCAGAAATCATATATTTCTTTTAATAATTATATTTATTTTATTTAATTGCAATTAATTTCATGTTTCTTTTCTTTCTGTTGGCTATTTATACACCTCTCTCACAATCACTTTTCACCACAACTCTCACACACTATTTTGTTTTCTCTGAACTTGTTTTTCTCCTGTTTTCTTCTAAAACCCTGAGATTTGTGAACAAAAGATTCCTATTCTCATCAACAACAGTCTTCTCAAGATCCTGCTTCTCAAACCACCATCCTTGCTTCATCCTTTGTTCCTGTTGAAGAAAACTATGTTGAACTAGAAAGGACTCTCCTCACTCTTGTTGATAATCTTGAAGTTCTCTGTGAACTTATGTTTGATTTCAAAAGTATGAAAGAAAATGGTTATGATCTTGTTCCTAATGTAGAGTTTCAAGGATTGACTAGATTCTTTGATAGGTTAATTGGTCCAGTCTTTCCAAAACTTGTCAAAGAATTATGGATTCATGCAAAAGTATAAAATCTACAAGTTAGCTCATTTGTAAAGGGGAAGAAAATAGTCATCACAGAGAATCTCATCGCAAGACTCATTGGGCATGATGGAACTGGAGTAAAGTGCATTGATATGGAAGAAAAAGGATCTGATCTGAACAAAGTTTCTCAAGAGAGTTATACCTCTGGACAACCCTGTAACAAAATTAAATATCTGAAAGACTATCTTCGAATTTAGGCTAGAATCATTCTGGGGTGTATCAACCACAGGAAACCAACAAGTTCTCCATATTATATCAACATTGATCAATAATATCTACTGTATTTCATTGCAACCAAGGTAAAAAATTAACCTCCCTCACCTTCTGTATAATCACCTGAAGACCATCGTCAAAGAAACAAGAGAAGAAGAAAAATCCAAAAGAGATTGGATTCCTCTAGGAAGGCTGATCTCAGATATTCTGACAAAAAATAAGTTGGTAGAACATATGAGTGAAGCTCATCAAGTTAGTGAGCTGGAAACCTGTGTTAGAAAAACCCTCAACACCAAAAACCTCAAGAAGATGAAGATCATTGATACAATCAAGAAGGACTCAACATGCTTAGTGAAGGAAGTCATCTCCATAAAAGAATTCCTCTGGGTGACTTTCCTCTCTTTTCCCAGATGGATTCATCTCTTGAGATAGTTCTCAGATATCTGGAGGCCTGCAAAAGTGATGGAACAACTCCATAGGTAAATATTCAAGATCTTCAGAAACAACCTCTAGAAGTTGCTCCCAGAAAGTTAAAGAAAAGTTGCTGGTGAAGGAACTTATCACAAAGCTTCTAAAGCTGCTAAAAATAAAGGTACCTCTTCTCTCATTTCTGTTATTGAATCAGTACTTTTAACAACAGCTAAACCCTCTTCACCAAAACCTTCTGAACAAAATTTACAAAAAAACCTTGATGAGTTTAACTCTGTAATCAATCCAACCACTACCACTAATCAAAATCTGATCAATTCACCTTCTACCAATATTTCTCAAACTCATTCAGAACTCACACAAGTTCTATCTGATATTGATCAATATGATCCACTTTTTGATACTCCTCAACCAGAAAATCTAAATATTGCTTCTGAACAATTGCCTAAAACCGTTCAAATTCCAAGCATAACCTGCCCACTCAATGATACCCAACCACCACATATCATCACCACTCCATAACAGAACTTTGACAATCCAGATATTCCCTCTACATATGAATCAACACCACTAAACTCTCTTATCATCATTTTCGAGTCTCCAACTTCCATAGATCTAACATAAGATCACTTACGAACAGTAATTGATCAACAAGCCTGGAACAATCTTATCAATTTCTCTCAAAAAATAGTCGTTCCAAAACCAAAACCAACCAAACAAGATGTTGGTAATTTGTTTCTGATTTTTTAGACAGAAATGCTAGAATGGGTTAACTCTCTGAAGCAGGATTGCATCAACAATGTCAACCCAACTGCATCTGACTTCCTCTAAACTCAGTTCAGAAAATGGTTCACTTTTGAATCCATAAATATAAAGGAACTAAGTTATGACCATGCTCAAAAGAACTTCTATGATCATCTAAAAGTCTTCAAGGATCAAGTTCTGAGCCTCTGAGAAAGGAAACCTCTTCGACAGATATACGACACTCCTTGGGAATTCTCACACAAACCAGAAACTCGAGAACCATCTCCTGAACCTCAACCTCTGGTCATCTTCAAAGACAAAGTAAAATCTGTTGAAGAATCTTTTGTGAGAGTAATTGCTGAAGAAAAGGTTCCAGCTGAAGAAATGGCTCCAACTTCTCTTATGCTGAAAACTCTAGAGGAATTGAAGAAAGAGAATGAAGTTATTAGGGAAAGGTTGGATAAACAAGATGAAACCAACAAAGAGAACAAGGTAATGTTGGGAAAGCAAGAAGAATCCAAAAATCAGATCAAAGGTCTTCTGGAAGCATTCTTCACACGTCTTCCACCTACACAACCTTAGATCTAGTCTTTCGTTTCTTTTGTTCCTGTTCTTTTTTCTTAACTTTTGTTTGTTTTTGTTTCTCATTGTATTTTCCTTTGCTTTTAAATGCATAAATTTTTGCTCTGATTACATGTTTTTATTTCTTTTTTATTTATGACAAAATGGGGGAGAAAGTGAGATATTTTGATATAAACAGTTCTGGACTAAGTCTCAAACATTTCTAATAAAGTAACGTCTGTTTCAATGTTTCTGAAAGCAAACAGGGAAAGTATCACTCTAAACGGGTGGTATGCTTTAACTACCTTCAACATAGGCTTCTCATAACTTCCATCATATGCTCTGAACAAACATCTTCAGGGAAGTATCTATTCTTTTTAATTCTATCTGAGTATTAAACTCAGGGGGGACTCTGAAATTTTTATCTTCTGAAAATTATAAATTGTTCATCAAAATATGTAAGTTTTGTCATCATAAAAAAGGGGGAGATTGTTAGAACATAGTTTGGTTCTACATCCAATTATTAGTTTTGATGATAACAAATACATAATTATTGTGAAGAACAATTATGCAATCTAATTATTTGATTAAATTTATAGAGAAGTACTGATGAAAGCAAGAAAGTGAATGACGTGAAAAATCACATATGAAGCTCTGAAGAAGAAGAACATATAAGAAGCTCTGAAGCGAAGCTAAAACAACATGCAAGAAAGAAAAGTTATGATGCTGACAGTCAAACTTTTGAAGCACCAAGCTGCAGGTTATACTCTGATATAAAGTTTTGAAAGAACAAAGAAGCTTCAAACATAACTAGCATATTCAAAGTGTTAGACGGTGTGGCAAGTTATCGATAGGGGGTGAATAGATCACCTCCTTATTCTTCAAGGATTTAAAATCTTTTATCAAAGTTTGTTAAAAGCAGCGGAAAAGTAAGGTCCAGAATCAACTTCCGTCTATTCTGAACCAACTACTAGAAAACCAGACATGCGATAAACTTGTTGGATTTTATTAGTATGAAATAGATGAATCTTAAACACAGATTACTTAACATTTTTAATGCACTTATCACTAGAACAATGTTTCTAATGAATCAAAACTTGTAAGCAATTTTGTCAAACGGCTGGCGTATGCTTGTTTGATGATTAATAATGGTGATTTGATGAAAGTATTAGAACCACCATTTTATCATTAAACAGAAAACTCAGCAAGCCAATTGAATCACAAAATTGCGGAAAATGTAAAGAGATAGAGAGAAAGAAAGAACAATACGTAGGCAGTTTGGTAAGGAACTTCCTAATTATCGTCCTCGCGTGTGGGTACGTTTCCCTCTCAATTCCAAAATTGAAATTGAGAACTCTTATAACAATTTTGCTGAATGTTTGAATACAAGGTTACACTACACAGGCAGAAATAAATCCCTAAGATCTTCTTCTTCTTGTAAGAACCTTCACTTGATATGAGCCTTATTAAAATTCCCTTCAAGATCCACAATCGATCCTCCATTTCCACGACTTATTTGCAAAAATCCCTCTGATTCCCAAACCCTTTGCTACGGCTGAATCTGACTTGCATGACCTTGACTAACAAACCCTCAAGAACACGTTCGTTATTGAAGGACAAACCCCTTGGTTTTTCCTCGAAGCCCCCTTCAGAATCTTCAACCCAGCTGAGATCCCTTGAATGTGCAGCTGAACGTTATCTCTTGATCTCTTGATCCAATTGAACAAAGATGTTTGATTTTCTTTGTTGTTGTTGAATTAAGATGATTGATAAGATGATGAAGATGAAGTATCTTTCAGGCTTCTTGCTGCTCAGAATTGATGCTTGCAATTGTAATACGTGTCATGCTTTTGCTGCTGAAAAAACTTACTTATATATGTAACAGAAAACGGTTAGAGACGGAAATTCGTATTATGAGTCGATGCATGTTAGCATGAGTCAACTGATGTTAGTTATGTAACACAGAATGAGTCGATACATGTTGTTATAAGTCGATGCAAGCAGATATTACAACATATTACAGAACCAACCATTTTACATGAGTCGATGCATAACACGTATGTGTCGACACAAACTGGATTGAACTTTTGATTTTTGAAGACAAAACGTGTTATGAGTCGATGCATGATGTTATGTATCGATGCATAAAAGTTCAAAATGTTTTCCAGGGACATCAACATATCATGTGTCGATGCATGAAGTTATGTATCGATGCATAAAGGTTGAAGGTTGTATTCCAGGGGCATCAACATGTTATAAGTGGATGCATAGCATGGATGTGTCGACTCATATTGAAGCAAAATAATTTTTATGATTATTTGCTTAAGTATGCGTCGATGCAAAGATGTTTGTGTCGACTCATAACAGTGTTTTATGTGTAAAACACATTCTTAACTCATTTTAAACATGGTATTCTATATTTTTTACAATGCACACATGTAGGTAACATTCGTTGATTATTTCACATATATTTGCTATCATTCAAAACCAATTATATGAAGGGGTTGCTCACACAAAGTTCTTATTACACGCAATTAGCTCAAGATACTCTGAGATGGCGTAGATCAGAGATCACATTTATGGCATTTTTAAATTTACAGCTGGAAACTTTATGGCTAGAACGAGATCTATATTTTTGGAAACAAAATAAAATCTCAAATCAACAACCTTCCAAAATCAGAATATTATGTCTCCAACAGATCAAATACTTCTTCTATTTAAAGGAGACGATGAAGATGGATCCAGTGAACACACTCACACACATATCAAACAAGAGCCGCCAAAACTCTCTATTATTTTTATCTCTTGAATTATAATTGTGCTACAACTTTATGTAAACATCATAGTTGTGATAAATCTTGTTAGAAGCAAACTGAAATACATTGTATAATTATTTTTAGTTGTATTTCCTTGAGAAATCAAGTTATGATTTGATCTCAAGAAGACGTTGATAGTTGTCTTCGTAAATTTTAATCAATTTTGTATAGTGGATTAAGACCTCGATTGAGAGAAGCGAAATCACCTTGACGGGTGGACTGAAGTAGCTTAAGTTCAAGTAAACCAGAATAACCAACATATTATTAAGCTTTATTTTTTGAAAACCCCAATTCAAACCCCCTTTCTTGTGTTTTTCTATCCTTCAGTTGAGTCGTATATTGAAATGCACAAGGATGTACTCCGAGGTTTAAACTCGAATAGAAACAAAAATTGGATAATACGAGAGCACAATTGAAGTTTTATACCATGGGTTAAGAATCATATTTATTCAAAGTTTTATTTAGAGCCCGCTTCAATAACAAAACGGTTTATATGTTTAGCATATGGTCCAAGTTTGCATGTGTTTTCTTATAGCACATACGCAAGTAATGGATAACCATTTTATACCAAAGAAGAAGATGATAAAAGTACTATACAAAAGAGTGGTATCACTGTGGTAGTTGAAGCAATGCACATTTCAAGTGTAAAGGACTTAAACCCCAAATATGCAAATCTGTCATATTTTGATGTTATCGAGCACATTTGGGTGTTTGATTATGAGAAGTTTCAGATTCCTATCTTTGGTTGCAGGTGGGTTAAAAATAATAGTGGCATACGAATGGATAAGTCAGGATTTTTGCAAGTTGATCTTAATAGGGTGGGGTACAAAGATGACCCTTTTATTCTAGCCCCTCAAGCTAAACAAGTGTTCTATGTCATTTATTCAACAAGTATGAAATGGTCTATAGTGATTTTATCTAACAAAGTAATTGATGATAACATTGTAGATCAAGGTGATGTTGATGTTGAGAATGAGTCATATACTAGAGGGAATGAATCATATATTAGAAATGATCAAGATGTGAATATTAGAGAGAATGAATCATATATTAAAAATGATCATAATGAGGTAATTCGGATCAATCCATTCATCTGCGTTGTTAAGAGACAAGTAAATCATATTCCAACCAAGAAAAGAAGGAGATGTTAGTGAAAAAGGTACTAGTAAAATGTTATTATGGATTTTTTCAATAAAATTATATATTTTTTCATTAAATAAAATTATATATTTGTCATTTTATATATTCAATGGATTATGGATTTTTATATTGTGTTTATGTTTTTCTTTATTACAGGTCAAATGGGTAGTAACGAGGAAAACTCACATGAAACTTCTAAGAATGATGGAAATAAATCAGTTCATGATGTGGAAAGATAAATTACATGAGGAATAACTATTATAAAGGGAATCATTCATGCAAGAGATAAATGAATAAAATATGACGTACATTGAAATGCAACGGACCAACTAGTTGAGCCTAACGGTGCAATATTGACAAGTTACATTGGTGCAATTGTTTGTTTGTAAATTCCAATCACTTGTGATAATTGGAGAACTACATCGTTGAAACCCGCTAAAGAAAAAAATATGGAGTGAGATACAGGTACCATATGTGATGTTATTTGTTTTTTTTTATAATTATATCTTTAAATTACTTATACTAACACACTCTATGTATGTTTTTCGTAGAGGTCTTTTAACATTGGTGCTGAACGGAAAAAATATTGTCTTCAATTGGTCGGAAGAAGACTCAAGGGGTTTCAAGATTTTTTAACAATCAAGTTTCTTAAGTATGCCCAAGGAAATTTTATTGAAGTAGAATGTCCAAAGAAATATGCAGACTTGATTTCACCTGAAGAATGAGAAACTTTAGTAGCCAAACGAAGAACCCCGAATTTCCATGTAATGTTAATTTATCATGAACATTGTATTATATACTTGTTCCACATGTGTTGTGATATGATTTAAACTTTTTTATCCAGAATGTGAGTGATATAAATCACCAACGAGCATCAAAACTTGTGTATCCATACAAAAAATGCGTTTGGGATATACACGCTTACAACAAAGAATAGTAAGTATATATAAATGTTATGATATACTTGTTCCTCATGTGTCATAATGATCTTATTATTTGTCTTAATGTGTAGTTAGAAGAGGAGAAAAGGGAAAGAACATTTATTCTGGAACATGTTTTGTGGAAGGTTGCTCGTTTGGGTAAGGATGGACTTGGTAAGCAATGTGTAAGTATAACATTATTTTTTTAATTAAATAAAAAGTTTATTAACATATAATATTTATGATTTTTAATCCCCGCTAATCTTTTTCGATATGCATATGAGTTTCAGGAGAATCTATCTTAGTATTTATCTCAAGCTGAAGAGCATGATTGCAGGAGCATACTAAGCCAAGTATTAAATGTTCCTGAGTATTTCGGTCTTGTGAGGGGTAGGGAAGCAGGGGTTACTCCAACAACCTTGTATAAGCATCCAAAGAGTAAGATTCCTAGCAATAAACAAGTGATGGAATAGTTGGAAGAATTAAATCTCAAGTTCATGAATTGAAAAAGGATAAAGAAAGATATATGTCAGAAAGGGGAGGTTCAGGGTTTAAAGAAACTAGTGACAAAGATAGTATCAATTGTAATTTTCAACAGAAAATTCCCGAGGTAATTATATATATTATTATGAAATTAAATTAGCATAATTTTTTTAATTGACATATATACACATTAACAATTTCATATTTATTATTGGTTTAGGGCATCTCACCTTGTCAGCTCTATTTATCGTCATCGACTTATCGCATGGTTGGCAAGGGAAAAGCGCATAACACTTTGGGAGGTGTACTTCACCAATAACCGCTCCCTGTTGGATTTTGGAAAGTATCAATTGATATTGCTTTAGTGGGTGTGGGATATTACCTATATCTAACGATGTTTTAGATGCAACATTGGTGAGAGACACAATAGGGTTGTATGTTACATGGCCATCAAACCTCATTTTCATAGATGATGAGATATGTTGAAAACCATTATGAACCTTTGAGGATTCAAATGTTTTACGAGCCATGTAATTTATTCTTACATTTATGTACGTTTTATTTACATGGTTTTGTACCCCAAAATTTTCCCTCCCATATTTCTCAATACATGTCAAGTGAGGTCCTCAAATTGCTCAAGGAAGTCCAAGGGTTGACCAGATAAACCCTCTCCAAAGGCAGTCTACCTCAAATTAGGGTTTCATTTTGCATCAAGATGTTTGAGTCCAAAGGGTCCAAAATTCTCACTATTGTCCTAATATGTTCTCAACATCATCCATGTCAAGTTTCAAGCCTTACAGAGGAAATTTGCTCAGTCAATTGCTCAAAGGCCTGAAAATCGATTGTGCTAGGGCAAAAGTCAACTGTGGCCCACATATAGTCAAACTTCAAGATTTTTGGTCAACATTCTAATTTTGAAGTATTATTCATCATTTGATCAAGGGATGATCATGATTCCTCAAGGATTACTCACAATTCATCAAAACCCAAAAGTTGCTAAATTAGGGTTTTGCAGGAAAAGTCAACTCAACTTTGACCAAGCATAACTCTCTCATATTTTATCAAAAATGACCCATCCAAAGCTCATTTTGAATAGGATTCAATGCCCTACAATTAATCTTCAGCTCCCAAGTTCAACATATTCACTCACAAGAAGATATAAATTTGGACATTATAGGTCATTTTGAAAAGTCAACAAAAACACCTGTTTTGTCAAAGCTTCATACATGAACATGGAAGACTCAATTGAGATGAGACTAAAAGTTTTGTTTAGAGGACATCTTAAGCTTTCTAAAAAGTCAAAGAACACCTCTCTAGGGTCAAAATTGAGGAGTTATGCATTGGCAAAGTTGACATTTTTTGCAAAATTGCCAAAAGTCAAATGTGGCCAAAATTGCATTTTTTGTCAAATGGGCCCAACTTTTTATGCTTGAACTGAGTTTGTAACATGAACCACGACCCATGATCATTTCCACTTGTCTTTGTTTTATTTTTGTCATTTATTTTGATTTTTATTTCAATTAAATCAAATAAAATCAAAATAAAATCATGAAAATATCAAAACTAATCAAAGCTTGAGATTTTGTGCATGTTTAGGTCTCTTATACAGATGGAAAGGAAATAAAATCGTGCAAGCTTCATTAGGACACAAAAAGATTGGATTTGGCTTGATTTGGAATGATTTGCATAAGAATCAAATCATGATTCAATCATCTTAATTGAGAAAGATTTGAAGAAAGTTTGTAACCTAATTCATTCTAGGGTACATATAGAACAAGTGCAGACCAAAAGAAGGGAGATTGGAGGCGTGCAAAGGTGAAAACAACTTTCAAAAAATCAAGAAAAGTTGCAAACTGTTTTCTCAGTTCCAGGCTTCCTCAAGCCTTTCCAGCCACATAGATCACTTCCTGTACGTTCTAAGATCCCATTCCAATCATTAGCAAGCATTTTCGTGCACAGAAACACGTTGAAGTACCCCACGACTTCCATGTTTTTTTGAAATCGTATTTCATAATTCTGGCATTGTTAGCATATTTTTTGGACATATTCTGAATCCTTGAAACATTTGCAAGCTAATAATAATATTTAATTGCATTGTTGTTAACCATATAGAAAGTTGCCATGATTAGGATTTAGGTTTTGTTTTTGGGGATTTTGCTTGCAGGAACAATTGGCCATGGAAGGTGGTACCATGAAGCTCGTGAGGTTGCAACAAAATTAAATTCTTTTTTGACACAAAATTAAATTATTTTTTGACAAAAAAAAAATCATAAAATCAATTTTCACAAATTTAGATTTAGGTTTTATTTTTATCAAATTTAATTTAATAATTAGTTAAATTTAATTTTTGGGTAATTCTAACCTTTTTGTAAATAACTTAAAATTAGTTAGAAAATTAGGGTTTGTTTGATTTAATTTTTATTTCTTTTCTCAAATTAAATAACAAAATAAAAGAATAGGTCAAATTAATTATTTTTCTTAATTTAAATTAATTAGTAATTAGGTTTGTATTTATTCAATTAAAACCTTATTTTCTCAAAATAATCAAAAACACAAAAATATGATTTTTCTTTCAATTAGGTTTAGACGGGGTCAAAACCCTAATTTGTCTCGTTCTCGATTTATCGCGCGCGTTTATTTATTTTTACGATATTAATGTAACTGCTCATGGTATGTAATAGTTTAATTAGGATTTTCTTTATTTATCGTTTTTACGGGTTTTTGGCTATGTAATTAATCCCCCTCCCTGAAGCCTTGTAATAGCGTAGTTTTATTTCTCACATTTTTATTCTCGCAAATATTAACTGTTAGATGTATGATAATAGGATTGCATGACAATACTGTATGTTAATTTTAAAATGGTTAGCAAACCCTAAATGTGCAAAGATAATAACTGAAATCAAATCACTCGCACATGCGCACTCCTAGGGTATACTCTCACTTCGGTTGCCTTCGGTAAACAATCATTAAGTATAGGGTGTTTGAGTGGTCATCCTCCTGTCTGAACAAAGATCAAATGTCCCGTTCAGAAATGTTGCCTCGGAAATGTTGCCTCGGAAAGGTTGCCTCGGAAATGTTGTCTCGAATATGATCTTAAGACACTAGGGTTATTACTAAGACGTCCTAACATTGCTTTAGTGATCGTACGTCCCTTTCGAATTTACCCTTACAAATCCAATGACAGTGCTACCTATTTCTCAATAGTAGGATAGAGTTGTCTAAAGGAAATGAGAACAGAAACATTCTTTTTTCGAGTAGGTAGATGCTAGTAGGTACTTGCTCAAAATAAACTTTTCCATACTTACACTCTTTTCAAACAAAGTTTTCAAAAACACTTCGTAACACTCTTGAGGACTGATACAAGGGTTAAAATGAAGTAAAACAAAAACTTTTCAAAACACACAAACACAGAAGCAATTTTTAAAATGATGAGCAAGTACCTAAGAGCACGTGGAAAACCACGGATAGAAAGGGTGCTAATACCTCCCCTTTCTATAATCTACCCCCCGTACTCATAATATCTCGAAAAAGGAATTTTTCTGTGCGTTTTTCCTTTCCAGTTGGATTAAATAAAATTCGGTGACGACTCTTACTTACCGCGACATTTTGCGAATAAAAAACGCAAAATGCAAACCAGTATAAAACAGTCTGGTTCTGCCACTGTATCACAGAACAGGCGACTCTGCTGGGGACTAATAAGTGGGGTATACCTTAGGATTAGGTCATCATAAATTTCTTCTCTTGTTTGTTTTGGTTGCTTTACTTTTAAGGGTTTTGTATTGGGAGTTACTATAGATCCTAACCCGGATCTGGGGGACACCTTTTAGGTAAGTAGCAATAAACTGTGAGGGAACTGCACAGCATAGACCGATACGGTTGAAGCAGTAGCTACATTGATGTGGCACATTGGTTGGTACCGGTATCCCTTATGGAGAAACGAGGAGAATACGGGGCTTCTATGTGTGTTGTTAAGCATCAACTGGCCTTAGAACCCATAATTGACCAACTTGGCCAGTAGGAAGTAGTGAGAGAGTCGGCCTCAGTATAAAGCTGATGGTTGGTTGATACTCGATGCTACACTTATTGATACCATACTCTCGAGATAGTTCCGGCCGCAAGAAAAGATTACGTTAGCTGAAACCATGACCGATGGAGGATGGTCAGTGATATTGAGAACCTCTAGAACCCGGTTACTATTACTAGGACAGGTTGAAACCAACTGAACTTAAAGAGGGTAATACCTAGACCCCATGAAAGCCTTAAACTTAAGGGCTTTTGTGTGACTTGTTTGCCTTTACCATGTCTACTATACTTGTTGTTTGTTTTATCATGACATCATGCATCATAACATAGCATGCATACTTCATTATACTAACCATTTTAAAGACCAAGGGGATTTATCTTTGTTCTGTTTTACAGATCATGGCCTCCATGCGCAGAAACACCATCCGAGTTAACTTTGTGCAAATACCTTCTCAACTCAAAGAGTTAGCCTCGAGAGTTTCTGATACTTCTTCATTCATCAGGAGACATAGTCAGCTTCTTAGCTTGGTTACCTCAAAGTTTGATGAGCAGATGATGAGTGTGCTTTTCCAATTCTTTGATCCAGTGCATCATTGCTTCACTTTCCCGGATTATCAGCTAGTTCCCACTATGGAAGAGTGTTCTCACTTATTGGGCATATCCATCCTTGAGCAGATTCCCTTCACAGGTTTTGAAGAGACTCTTAGACTAGAAGATATTGCTTCAGCTCTACATCTGAAAAATGGCTGATGTAGTATCCAATTGGGAAACACGAAGCGGGGTTGAAGGTTTCTTAGCCAAGTTTCTGATAGATCAAGCTCAGCTATTCTGGGACGGTTTGGACTTTCAGGCTTTTGAATACATCTTGGCTCTCCTTATCTATGGTTTGGTTCTTTTCCCGAATCAAAATTCCTTCATAGATGTGAATGCGGTAAAGATCTTCCTGTCTCGCAATCCTGTGCCTACTCTCCTGAGTGATATCTTGCGTGCCCTCTATACTCGTAATGTGCGAAGAAGAGGGACTCTCATGTGTTGCATGCCGCTGCTGGAGAGGTGGTTTATTTTGCACCTCCCCAAGTGCGTGTTGAAGAATGAGGAAGGTTTAGGGTGGTCTTACAGGATGATGTCCCTTGCCCATACAGACATTCTTTGGAGTTCCAAGGATATGGAAAGCATTGCTGTCATTGATCGTTGTGGGGGATACCCTAATGTTCCGTTTCTTGGAATCAGAGGGGGTATAACCTACAGTCTTTGTTTAGCTTTGTGAAAATTCGGTCGTGCTCGGAGAGACAGTCCTCATGAGCTACTTCTCACAGATATTGCATTTTACTACAAGGAGGACATTGACGAGCATCGCTGAAGGTTTATACGAGCTTGGGGAATGGTGAATAGATCTGAACCTCAAGAGCTAGGACCAAGGACTTCTCTCCCTATGCAGGCTTACTTACAATGGGTCCGAGCTCGTGCCCAGAAGCTTGGGATGCCTTATGAAGCTGTGTTGCCAGTGATTGTGGAGCCCACCAATGAATAGGGCATTCCTTATACGGTCCTTTATCCCTACATGCCCACTGATCTTGGGGCATTGAAGAGATCCTGGATTCAGGTGAAGGAGGAAAGGGATACCTACCGGGAAAAGTATCATGAGTAAGAAAGGAAGATCTTGAAGCTCACCAGGAAACTCGAGAATGAAAGAACAATCAATGAATACGTCAGCACGAAGGGGAAGCGTCCATGGGATGTCTGATTTTGCTTTTTCTAGTTTAGATTAGTTTTTCATTTACTTCTTTGTAAACGCCTCAAAGGAATTGTTGAACCTTTCTACAAGTTTAATCTAATAAAGTTTGTTTTATTTTTTGGTTTGCAAATTTAAATCTCCCAAAGTCTTTGAAATCATTACATACTCATCCCATTATCATGCACACTATTACAGGTACCATTACAGGTTTCTCATCTTCTTCGCTATTTATTTCAGCACAAATGTCTTCCGATCAAGCTATCAAAGATCTCCAGGCACAAAATGCCCAATTCCAAGAGATGTTCTTGAGCTTGGCTAAAGGGAAAGAGGATTTGAAAGCTCTCATTCTGAAAGAGAAAGAGAAGAAGAAGAAGAAGAAGAAGAAGAAGAAGAAGAAGAAGAAGAAGAAGAAGGTCGTTCTTCTGAGTATGGGAAAAAGGTTTGGGGATAGGTTGAAACAGCAAGCTGATCTATCCTTTTCATCCAAGGGAGGAGAGGACCAAGAAGAAGAAAAGGGCCTCAGTCCTGCAGTTTCTGATAATGATACAGATTATGATGAGGAACAGTATCCTCCTGCTAAGGATAGGTACAAACAACTTGAAGACCATCTGAGCGCTATGGAGATTCAGAAGATCTCTGGTTTGGATTTCGAAGATTTGGGACTGGCGTCTGGGGTGGTGATCCCTCATAAGTTCAAAGCTCCGGTTTTCACCAAGTACGATGGAGTATCCTGTCCAAAACTCCATCTCCGCTCGTACGTCAGAAAAATCCAACCTTACACTGTTGATAGAAATTTGAGGGTGCACTTCTTTCAATATAGTCTGTCAGGGACTCGGCTTGAATGGTTTTATCAATTGGAAGGAGCTAATGTTCGAAACTGGGAGGACCTTATTGCTGCTTTCTACAGGCAGTATCAGTATAATGCTGACCTTGCTCCCGCTTGTACTCAGCTTCAGGGTATGTCTATGGGTGCAAGTGAAGGTTTTAAGGACTATGCTCAGAAGTGGAGAGATTTGGCTGGAAGAGTCCAACCCCCTTTGTCTGACAGGGAGTTGGTTGACATGTTTCTAGGGACGCTATCTGGTCCATTTTTCAATCATCTGATCGACAGTTCATCGTCTGGGTTTACTGAGTTGATCTTGACTGGAGAGAGAGTAGAAGCTGGTATCTGAAGTGGTAAGATACAGATGGATACTTCATCAAGTACAGTGAAGAAGCCTTTCACCGGTAAGAAAGAAGCTAGTGCAGTTTACGGCCTGAGGGGCCAAAGCAGACCTGAACACCGTCAAGCAGTGAATGCGATAGTGATATCAAGACCCACAGTTGCTCCACAATGCAACAATCAGCAAAGGGTGGAGAGACCACAAAGACAGTTCACTCGGCTCAATATGACCTTGTCTCAAATTCTACCACAGTTATTAAAGACCAACCTGGTAACTCTGAGGGAAGCCCCAAAGAATCCCAACACCACATCTCCGCTATATAACCCAAATGCCCGTTGCGCCTATCACTCTGATGGCCCAGGTCATGATACAAACAACTGTTGGGCCTTGAAGAATAAGGTACAAGATTTGATTGAAGCCAAAGAGATTGAGTTTGACGCTCCGGAAAAGCCCAACGTTATAACTGCACCCATGCCCAAGTATGATCAGGGAGTGAATGCAACTGAGGACAGTGAAGAAGATTCAGATATCGACAGCTGGATCTACCCTACAACCAATGGTGGCTTGAACAACTGAACAGCGAAAGACTTCATACCCATTTCTTTTATTACACAGTAATTGACTTTTGTTTTGAGATTTGTAACAGACAGTTTGAAACTTTACGGCCTGGTGTCGTGCCCGAGGCACCTTGGCTTTGTTTGTGAGGGCTTATTATTTGTCATTTTCACATATCATCAATAAATCATTGGACGTTTTCTTGCATTACAAATTTTACGCTCTTTGTTTTTCTTTTCTATCTCACACTTTACCAAAATAGCTATTGTCTTACACACACTCACATATCATAATGCAGATCCACATCCACTCTGGATCCCATTGACAACAACTCTGCTATCGCCAGTTATGACTTCGAAAATCTGATCAACCAAGCCGAGGACGAAGGTGAGGATGATTGTGAAGTGCCTGGGGAACTTGCTAGACTGTTACTACAGGAAGAGAGGGCCATACAGCCTCATGAAGAGCCAGTGGAATCAGTGAATTTTGGTACAGAGGAAGACAGGAAAGAGGTCAAGATAGGTGCGAATCTGGAGACTAGTGTCAAGCGACGGTTGATACAGGTGCTACGCGACTATGTTGAGATTTTCTATTGGTCTTCTAAAGATATGCCTGGTTTGGACACTGATATTGTGGTTCACCGCCTGCCAACTAAAGAATAATGTCCTCCGGTAAAACAGAAGGTTCGTCGTATGCGCCCTGAGATGTCTGAGAAAATCAAAGTTGAGGTCATGAAACAGTTTGACGCCAGATTTCTAGTTGTTACTTCTTACCCGCAGTGGGTTGCAAACGTGGTTCCGGTGCCTAAGAAGGATGGTAAGGTACAAATGTGTGTGGACTATAGAGATCTGAATCGGGCGAGCCCCAAGGATGATTTCCCGCTTCCTCACAGTGATGTTCTGGTCGACAATACCGCGCAGCATAAGATCTTCTCCTTTATGGATGGTTTTTCTGGTTACAATCAAATTAAGATGGCTCCCGAGGACATGGATAAGACAACCTTCATTATGCAGTGGGGCACCTTTTTCTACAAGGTAATGCCTTTCGGGTTAAAGAATGCTGGGGCAACGTATCAGCGCGCCATGGTCGCTTTGTTCCACGACATGATTCACCATGAGATTGAGGTTTACGTTGATGACATGATTTAAAGGTCCCAGACTGAAGAAGAACACCTTGACCATCTCCAGAAACTGTTCGACAGGCTGAAGATGTACAAGCTGAGGTTAAACCCGAATAAGTGCACCTTCGGGGTAAGGTCTGGTAAGCTGCTGGGTTTCGTCGTTAGTGATAAAGGTATTCAGGTGGATCCTGCAAAGGTGAAGGCTATACATGAGATGCCAGCTCCCCAAACAGAAAAGGAAGTTAGAGGCTTTTTGGGACGTCTAAATTACATTGCCCGATTCATTTTACATCTGACTGCTACTTGTGAGCCGATCTTCAAACTGCTGAAGAAAGATTAAGTGGTAAAATGGAATGATGAATTTCAGACCGCTTTCGAAAGGATCAAATAATACCTCCAAGAGCCACCTATTCTGATGCCTCCAGTTGAAGGAAGACCTTTGATCTTATACTTGACAGTACTAGACAATTCAATGGGGTGCGTGCTGGGGCAGCATGACGAGTCTGGCCGAAAAGAGCACGCTATTTACTACCTTAGCAAAAAGTTTACCGACTGCGAGACCTGATACTCGTTGCTCGAGAAAACTTGATGTGCTTTGGCATGGGTTTCTCGCCGGCTGAGACAGTATATGCTGACTCACACTACCCTATTGATATCAAAGACGGACCCAATCAAGTATATCTTCGAAAAGCCTGCCTTGTCCGGAAGAATAGCAAGATGGCAGATGATCTTAACTGAGTATGACATCCAATACACAACCCAAAAATCAATCAAGGGGAGTGTGTTGGCAGATCATTTGGTGCATCAGGCAGTGGATGACTACCAATCCATGAATTTCGAGTTCCCAGATGAGAACATCATGTTGGTGACCAACTGTGAAGAACCTGGACTGGATGAAGGACCTGAGGAAGGATCCCGATGGTCTATGTATTTTGATGGAGCCTCAAACGCGTTGGGTAATAGCATTGGCACCGTGATCATATCTCCTGGGGGTTGCCATACTCCATTCACCGCCCGATTATGTTTTAACTGCACCAATAATATGGCGGAGTATGAAGCGTGCATCCTGGGCCTTCGAGCAGCTATTGACCTAAGGATTAAGTTCTTGAGCATATTCGGAGATTCTGCTCTAGTGTTCAGTCAGATCAAAGGCGAGTGGGATACGAAGCACCCAAATCTTATTCCTTACAAAGAGTATGTACTGACGTTGCTCCCACACTTTGAGGAGATAACCTTTGAACACTTCCCAAGAGAGGAGAATCAGTTAGCGGACGCACTAGCTACCATGTCTTCTATGTTTAGAGTCAGGTGGGACAACGAAGCTCCCCAGATTACCATTGAGAGGTTGGACGAACCCGCACATTGCTGTGACATTGAGATTGAAGAGGTAGTAGATAAACCCTTGTTTCACGAGGTAAAGAGGTATCTTGAGGCTCAAGAGTACCCTGAAGGTGCATCTGTTAATGATAAGAAGTTTCTGAGGAGATTCGCTGCGAAGTTCTTCATCAGCAATGGAATTCTCTATAAGCGTAACCATGATTCAACCTTACTGCGATGTGTGGACAAAAGCGAGGCAGAAAGGATTATGGCAGAGTTACATGAAGGTACTTTCGGAACTCATTCCAGTGGACATACCATGGCAAAGAAAATCCTACGGGAAGGATATTATTGGTCTACTATGGAAGCCGACTGTTATCAGCACTCTCAGACCTGCCATAAGTGCCAAGTCTATGCTGATAAGGTGCATATACCTCCAGTTCCTCTGAACGTCTTGACGGCTCCTTGGCCTTTCACAATGTGGGGCATCGATATGATCAGAGAGATCAGACCTACTGCATCCAACGGGCATCATTTCATTCTGGTAACTATTGACTATTTTACGAAGTGGGTTGAGGCAGCTTCCTTTGCTACAGTAACCAAGAACGTCGTGGCGCGGTTTATCCGACACAACTTGATTTGTCGATATGGCGTACCAGAGAGAATCATCACGGACAATGGTACAAATCTCCACAATACGATGATCACCGAGCTCTGCAAACAGTTCAAGATACAGCATCACAACTCTTCTCCCTACCGGCCGAAGATGAATGGGGTTGTTGAAGCGGCTAATAAGAACATCAAGAAGATTGTGCAGAAGATGATGATGACATACAAAGACTGGCATGAGATGTTACCATTCACTCTTCATGGGTACCGTACCTTAGCACCGACATCGACAGGGGCGACACCCTACTCTTTGGTGTATGGCATGGAGGCAGTCTTACCCATCGAAGTCCAGATACCCTCTCTTCAGATTATGAAGGATGCAGGTTTAAGCGAGGATGATTGGATCCAGACCCGGCATGATTAGCTGAATCTAATCGACGAGAAGAGACTTACTGCTATTTGTCATGGTCAGACGTATCAAAAGCGGATGATCAAGGCTTTTAACAAGAAAGTCAGACGACAAGAATATCAAGTCGGGGATCTGGTGATCAAACGCATCATACTGCCGCAAGGTGATCCCAGGGGAAAATGGACCCCTACGTACGAAGGGCCATTTGTGGTTAAGAATATTTTCTCGGGAGGAGCTATGATTTTAACCACCATGGATGGTGACGACCTTCCTCACCCCGTTAATGCAGACATAGTGAAAAAATACTACGCATAATCAAAGACCCGCTAGGTTGACTAGCCTAGGCAAAAATAAGGGCTTCCCAGCGAAACAAAATGGTTCGGGCAAAAGTAAGGGATGAAAATGAAAAAAAATTGTACACCCGGCAAGTCGAAAACCTGAAAAGGCGTCTTGGGCAAAAAAGGTTATCCCGGTGGACTGAAAACCTGAAAGAGAGGTCCAGGAAAAAATTAGGGATCAAAGCATAACGCTATCTCTCATTGGATCATCTTGCAACCAGATTTCGGCATCGACTATCAAGCTCGGACGGAGCCAATCAATCTGATCTACCTTCAACCAAGTAGTAAAGTGATGAGACGCTCGAAGATATAAAGGCAATAGCAGAGTTGGAACCCAGTGGGATTGTTCACATAGCTGTTTTTTCTTGGTTTTTCATAAATTGTATAATTTCTATTTTTCGGCGGCACTCTCTTACTAGGACGTCAGCCTCTTGTACAAAATTCCTATTACAGGCCAATTTCAAAAGCAATACAAAGCATTTTATAAGAAATTCCAAATTATTTTTCTTTTTCTGTTTTGTTTTGCAAGAACGTGCAATGATTCATTTTTGATATATGCATTTGAAAATAATTGTTGCTCATGAATATTTACATGTGAAACAAAAGACGATTACTGGTAATTTCAGGAACAGGGGCAAACAGAAGTGCCCAAACCTGATAGTTGCTCTATCCACCAAGTACAGGGACAGATCCAGCTTGAGAATATGACTAAAAGTACATACACTCCCTGTAGAGTAGGAAGTATCTGAAGAGAGTGGTGTTAGCTCTCCCCAACTGAAGTTCATAATCGCGAATTAGTTGGCAAAATTCTCCCCAAGCAGAGTTCATCTATCACCAACAATGGAAGATTATCCCCAGTGGAGTTTAGTTCTTCCACAAGCAAAAATTCAATCCCCGGTAGAGCTCATTATCACCAACAACGATAATTCATCCCCAGCCGAGGTTATTTCTCCAAATCAGCAGATCTTCTGGCAGAATATCTCTCTTCCCCACAGAGTCATTCTCTCACCAGTTTATTCTCCAGTAGGGTTATTCTCCCGCCAATTTATTCTCAAATCATCTTCGGTCGTCACCCCCAGCGAGCGTGAAGAACTCAACTCTTTGTACTCTCCAGCAGCAGTCCGGGATTTATTTTCCCCAGCTAGAAAACATCACAAGAACATTGCATATCCATACATCATGGCATGGGCATACGCATCATACAGGATAATATCATTTATTTTGAGAGCATCATTACTCGATACACGCCATACATCATGACATTACATACGAATAACTCTTTACCTTTCAGGGAAAGATACAATCAAATTCTCACAAGTTCCTTTGGTTCAGTCAAATCGGTGCTAAGATTTCTATTCCAGTTCAAGTTATAAAGCCCGGATCCGACCGAATAATATTTTGATTTCTCCAAATACTACGAAGCCTGGAATCGACCAGATAGTGGTACCTCTTAAATGAAAGCTATGAAGCCCGGATTCGACCGAAAAATAGTTGAATCCCTAACAAGATATTGTGAAGCCTAGAAATCGACCAGATAGCAGTACAAAACACCATGAAGCCTGGAGTCGACCAGATAGTGGTATATCATAAACACAAGCGGTGAAGCCCAGAAATCGACCGGAAAACGGCTTAACAAGGTATTGTGAAGCTTGGAAATCGACCAGGTAGCAGTACAGGACACCATGAAGCCTGGATTCGACCAGATAATGGTATAAGACACTGAAGCCTGGGACTACGACCAAATAACAGTGGGGGAAATGCAAAGCTTGGATTTCTACCAAACAGCAGTCTACCCGGCCAATTACTATGAAGCCCAGAAATCGACCGGATATTAGTAAGCCTTAAAACCAAATGGAAGCCCGAATGCGACCAGATAACCACTTGATTTCTTCTGAAGCCTGGAACACGACCAGATAAGAAGTAGGAAGTTGTGAAGCCTGGATTACGACCAGATAGCGGCAAAGGACTGAAGCCTGGAATCGACCAGATAATAGTATAAGACACTATAAAGCTTGGATTTCGACCAAATAGCAGTTTACCTGGCCAATTACTAAGAAGCCCGGAATCGACCGAATATTAGTAAGCCTTAAATTCAAGTTGAAGCCCGAAGGCGATCGGATAACAACTTAATTCCTTCTGAAGCCTGGAGTACGACCAGATAAGAATTGAGAAATTGTGAAGCCTGGATAACGACCAGATAGCAAGTTTAATCTCATCCCCCCAGTAAATCACTATAAAGCCTGGAGCACGACCAGATAGCAGTCAGTCTTATTTTCCTCAGCAAATCACTGTAAATCCTGGAACACGACCAGATAGCAGTTCATTTTCACCTCTCCGACTAAGAGATGATTCCCCAGTAGAATAACAGACGACTAAAGCTCCTAAAATTCTACTTCTCTCAATATAAAGACCAACATTCACCAGCGAAATCCTCCTCAACAACAGGTATACAAGATCTCGCAAAGGAATCTCTTATGCGATCAACACTTCTTCTGATGGCATCTTTAAGCCCATTTTCCGTCATTAACTTCCAAATGGCATCTATAAGCCCATTCCCGAAATCGCAAGGCCAGTACCACTTCATGCGAGTGCAAATTTTTGGGCACTCTAGTGTTCAATCATCTTTCACCTTCGGATCACGAAAGGCAAGCAAGCCTATCTACATCCTCAGGCTTAAGAAGATTGAACGTGGGCAGTTGTTGTACCCCAAAATTTCCCTCCCATATTTCTCAATACATGTCAAGTGAAGTCCTCAAATTGCTCAAGGAAGTCCAAGGGTTGACCAGATAAACCCTCTCCAAAGGCAGTCTACCTCAAATTAGGGTTTCATTTTGCATCAAGATGTTTGAGTCCAAAGGGTCCCAAATGCTCACTATTATCCTATTATGTTCTCAAGATCATCCATGTCAAGTTTCAAGCCTTACAGAGGAAATTTGCTCAGTCAATTGCTCAAAGGCCTGAAAATCGACTATGCTAGGGAAAAAGTCAATTGTGGCCCGCATACAGTCAAACTTCAAGATTTTTGTTCAACATTATCATTTTGAAGTATTATTCATCATTTTATCAAGGGTTGATCATGATTCCTCAAGTATTGCTCACAATTCATCAAAACCCAAAAGTTGCTAAATTAGGGTTTTGTAGGAAAAGTCAACTCAACTTTGACCAAGCATAACTATCTCATATTTTATCAAAAATGACCCATACAAAGCTCTTTTTGAAGAGGATGCAATTCCCTACAATTCATCTTCATCTCCCAAGTTCAAAATATGCACTCACAAGAAGATATAAATTTGGACATTATAGGTCATTTTGAAAAGTCAACAAAAACACCTGTTTTGTCAAAGCTTCATACATGAACATGGAAGACTCAATTGAGATGAGACCAAAAGGTTTGTTTAGAGGACATCTTAAGCTTTCTAAAAAGTCCAAGAACACCTCTCTAGGGTCAAAATTGAGGAAGTTATGCATTGGCAAAGTTGACCTTTTTTGCAAAATTGCCAAAAGTCAAATGTGGCCAAAATTGCAATTTTTGTCAAATGGACCCAACTTTTTATGCTTGCACTGAGTTTGTAGCATGACCCACGACCCATGATCCTTCCCACTTGTCTTTATTTTATTTTTTTCATTTATTTTGATTTTTATTTCAATTAAATCAAATAAAATCATAATAAAATCATGAAAATATCAAAACTAATCAAAGCTTGATATTTTGTGCATGTTTAGGTCTCTTATACAGCTGGAAAGGAAATAAAATCGTGAAAGCTTCATTAGGACACAAAAATATTGGATTTGGCTTGATTTGGAAAGATTTGCATAAGAATCAAATCATGATTCAATCATCTTGATTGAGAAAGATTTGAAGCAAGTCTGTAACCTAATTCATTCTAGGGTACATATAGAACAAGTGCAGACCAAAAGAAGGGAGATTGGAGGTGTGCAAAGGTGAAAACAACTTTCAAAAAAATCAAGAAAAGTTGCAAACTTTTTTCTCAGTTCCAGGCTTCCTCAAGCCTTTCCAGCCACATAGATCACTTCCTGTATGTTCTAAGATCCCATTCCAATCATTAGCAAGCATTTTCGTGCACAGAAACACGTTGTAAGTACCCCACGACTTCCATGTTTTTTTGAAATCGTATTTCATAATTCTGGCATTGTTAGCATATTTTACGGACATATTCTGAATCCTTGAAACATTTGTAAGCTAATGACAATATTTAATTTCATTTTTGTTAACCATACTGAAAGTTTCCATGATTAGGGTTTAGGTTTCGTTTTTAGGGATTTTGCTTGCAGGAACAATTGGCCATGGAAGGTGGTACCATGAAGCTCGTGAGGTTCCAACGAGTTGATTGGTACCACTGGTATTGGTTTATGATGCTTGCATAAGATTTTGGAGAAACACAGGCTTATACCTACACCCAGATGACTGTAGGTAAAAGTCAGAACTTTTACCAATGAAGGGAGGAAGAAGAAGGGTTGCGTGGCAGGCGCTGACTGGCCCATTCAAAAATTCGCGCGTTTTGATATATTATTTTTTTTTCCAATATAATGTTTGTTTGTTGTCCTTTGTACAAATAAGCACGCTAGCTCAGATGGTCATCAGGCGTTTGGAAAAGCCAAAGGGCCTGGGTTCGATCCCCAGGTCCCCATATTATTTCATGATATTTTTTCTTGCATAATCAGGCACACGTGCATACAAGGAGACCACCAAGAGTCATCAGCTTTCAACCATTGGATCCATAGCAAGCCAAATCCAAGGCTTCTCACAATAGGGCTTATCATGGGCGTGAGTCAAGCCAAGGCACGAGATTTGAAAAAGTCAATGCAGGCCAGAAATTGTTGGGCCTAGAAGTCAGATTAACACCCCCCTCCATTGCTACTAAACCAGGCCCATCTCTTTTTCTTTTATATTTTTCTTTTATTTATTTATTTTTTGTTTAAATTATTTTCTAACACAAAATTAAATTCTTTTTTGACAAAAAAAATCATAAAATCAATTTTCACAAATTTAGATTTAGGTTTTATTTTTATCAAATTTAATTTAATAATTAGTTAAATTTAATTTTAGGGTAATTCTAACCTTTTTGTAAATAACTTCAAATAAATTAGAAAATTAGGGTTTGTTTGATTTAATTTTTATTTCTTTTCTCAAATTAAATAACAAAATACAAGAATAGGTCAAATTAATTATTTTTCTAAATTTAAATTAATTAGTAATTAGGTTTGTATTTATTCAATTAAAATCTTATTTTCTCAAAATAATCAAAAACACAAAAATATGATTTTTCTTTCAATTAGGTTTAGACGGGGTCAAAAACCTAATTTGTATCGTTCTCGATTTATCGCACGTGTTTATTTATTTTTACGATATTAATGTAACTGCTCATGGTATGTAATAGTTTAATTAGGATTTTCTTTATTTATCGTTTTTACGGGTTTTTGGCTATGTAATTAATCCCCCTCCCTGAAGCCTTGTAATAGCGTAGTTTTATTTCTCGCATTTTTATTCTCGCAAATATCAATTGTTAGATGTATGATAATAGGGTTGCATGACAAGACTGCATGTTAATTTTAAAATGGTTAGCAAACCCTAAATGTGCAAAGATAATAACTGAAATCAAATCACTCGCACATGCGCACTTCTAGGGTATACTCTCACTTCGGTTGCCTTCGGCAAACGATCATTAAGTATAGGTTGTTTGAGTGGTCATCCTCCTGTCTAAACAAAGATCAAATGTCCCGTTCGGAAATGTTGCCTCGGAAATGTTGCCTCAGAAAGGTTGCCTTGGAAATGTTACCTCGAATATGATCTTAAGACACTAGGGTTATTACTAAGACGTCCTAACATTTCTTTAGTGATCGTACATCCCTTTAGAATTGACCCTTACAAATCCAAAAACGGTGCTACCTATTTCTCAATAGTATGATAGCGCTGTCTAAAGGAAACGAGAACAGAAACATTCTTTTTTCGAGTAGGTAGATGCTAGTAGGTACTTGCTCAAAATAAACTTTTCTACACTTACACTCTTTTCAAACAAAGTTTTCAAAAACACTTCGTAACACTCTTGAGGACTGATACAAGGGTTAAAACGAAGTAAAACAAAAACTTTTCAAAACACATAAACACAGAAGAAATTTTTAAAATGATGAGCAAGTACCTAAGAGCCCGTGGAAAACCACGGATAGAAAGGGTGTTAATACCTTCCCTTTCTATAATCTACAAAAAGGAATTTTTCTCAGAATATCTCGAAAAAGGAATTTTTCTGTGTTTTTTTCCTTTCCAGTTGGATAAAATAAAAGTCGGTGACGACTCTTTCTTACCGCGACATTTTGCGAATAAAAAACGCAAAATGCAAACCAGTACAAAACAGTCCGGTTCTGCCACCGTATCACACATGGTAATGTTAGATGTAACACCCCAGTTTCAATTATTTGATTTATTTAAATTTGGGAAATTATTTTATTGGAATTAATAAAATAAAGAGGAATTATTTATTTTGAAAAATGGAGGAAAATAAAAGAAATAAGAAAATGCTGAGTTTTTAAGTCATTGGGCTTAGATGTTGTTAGTAAAGAGTGGGGGTGCAAAAGAAGTAAGGATATGTTTTGGAACTCAAGTTATTTTTTTCTCATTATTCACGATAACACAGAAGTTGGGATTTTGGGAAGCAGAGCTCTGAAGGTACGAAGAACGAAGAACGAAGAACATCGCTCAAAAAGTTCAAAGCTGCTAATTGATAAGGTAAGGGGGGCTATTACTCGATTTACCTTTGTTTATGGGTTTATGTACGGTTGATTTGGGTAATCGTAGGGAAAAACCCCAATTGTTAGATGTTAGTAGGGATCGATACCCTTAGGATTGAACTTTGTTAAAAGAGGTTTAGGTTCCCAATTTTATGAAATCAATTAACGATTTTAGGTTCCTAATGGTGGATTGGGAGTATATCTGCATGATCGTGAATTTACCTTAGAAGTTATAGGGATAACCCCAATGTTAGCAGATTTCCCCCAAAATGAACGACTAATCACTTCTAAGGTTACTATAATGATTGTTGGTAATTAGGAAATTGAGGTGTTGTTTTGAATTATACAAAATCGATGTCGTTAGGTACCGAAATGCGCGTTTTGGCTGGCATTTTCCCGCGTTTGGCTGCTGTTCTGAGCTGCTACAGGTACAGGAAAATTCTGTACGCGCTCAGCAACACGGGCCGTGTTGCACAACACGGGCACCCGTGTTTCTCTTCTGTGTTGCACAACACGGGCCGTGTTGCACAACACGGGCACCCGTGTTGATCCCCCTGTATTGATAAGGATAATGTGTTTTTTTTTCTGGATATGTTACAACACGGGCCGTGTTGCACAACACGGGCACCCGTGTTGCTCTTCTGTGTTGCACAACACGGGCCGTGTTGCACAACACGGGCACCCGTGTTGATGCTACTGTGTTGATTTTCTGAACTTTGTTTTCAGTGCTTGATTGTGGATTTTATTTCCATGCTTTTGGATAATGTTATCGAGCATGAATTATGATATGACTTGATATGATTGATGTTTAAATAGTATGCTGAGTGATTACATGCTATCCATATCTTGTTATGATTTGATGTTGTTGATGTTACATGATATGTTGATTGATGTTCATAGTATGCTGAGTGTTACATACTTTACATATCATGTTGCATTTGTTAATTCCCATTGTGTGGAATTAACATGGTGGCCAATATACGTGTCCGCGATTTAATGGAACGTTGAGGTGGTAGCCGTGTCCGCGATATAATGGAACGGTGAGTTATCCGTGACCCGAGATTTAATGGGGCGGTGAAGTGGTACCACATGCATGGGTGTGTTGCATTACCTTGAATATAACATGAATGGATGATTTTTCCAATGTTGTATTTGATTGTTTGTAGGCACGTATGGTTGCTAAATTGTTGACGATGTTTGATGTTAATTGCAAATGTGAAAAATAATATATTATGGGTATATGAATTGTAAAGATTTTTGTAAACTATGAAATATGCTAATTGTTGGGTGATGCTTATGGTTTCCTGAATTGATTGTTATGAACGTATAATCAAATGTATAATTGAGATGCTCACCCTTACTGTTGAATATTTCAGATTGAGGAGCTTCGTTCAGGTGCTTGGCGAAGGCTTGTCGTTCTAGTTTATTTTCGTTTTAGTATTGTCCGGGTCATGCTCTGATAGTTGTAACTCCGGGAACGTTTGTTTGTCGAGCTGTTTTAGTCAGACTCGTTTAATTCCTTATGTTTTGTTATAATATGATGTTGACATTTTCCAGGTGTTAATCCCTGATGATTTTGAAAATATTATAACATTGATTTTATTAATTAAATTATTCCGTTGTGTAAACATGTATGAGTTACTACTACGTTATGCATGACAGGAATTTGTTTTATTAAAAGAGAATTGTAGCATCCTCGATTATACATGTACTCTGATATTATGCTTTTAGTGTTTGCGAAAAATTATTCGGGGTTTTTAGAGGGTGTTACAATAGTGGTATCAGAGCATAGTTGGTCGTTGCGACCAGAGTCTTGAATCAGTCATCCCTTTTGTATGCGATTAGTGTAAGGTAACACTGTCGATACTGTATTCTAATGAAGAGTATGTTTTGATTCTCGGGAATATGGCTGGAAGAGGTAACGGACGAAATGATGCTGCACTCGCTGAGGCTTTGGGGATGTTAGCTGGTGTACTTGCTGGAAACCCAACTGGAGGCGTGATTGGTGCTGATAGGCAATTGGGAAATTTCCAAAGGAACAATCCTCCGTTGTTCAAAGGTACACATGACCCTGAAGGTGCTCAGAAGTGGCTGAAGGAAATCGAAAGGATTTTCCGTGTGATTGATTGTGCTGAAGATCTGAAAGTCAGATATGGTACGCATATGTTGGCAGAAGAGGCCGACGACTGGTGGGTTGCCACAAGGACTGAAATGGTTCAGGATGGAGAGGCACTGACTTGGGCTAACTTCAGAAGAGCTTTTCTGAGGAGGTACTTTCCTGAAGATGTTCGGGGAAGAAAGGAAATTGAGTTTTTGGAGCTTAAGCAGGGCAATCTGACTGTTAGTGAGTATGCTACTAAGTTCACTGAGCTGGCAAAGTATTATGCACACTACAACAATGATGAGGCTGGAGAATTCTCTAAGTGTATCAAATTTGAGAATGGTCTCCGAGATGAGATTAAGCAGGGAATCAGGTACCAGCGTATTCGTAGATTTTCTGATCTGGTGGATTGTAGCAGAATCCTGGAAGAAGATATTACCAAGAATAGGTCGTCCCACTCTCGTGGGGCTGTTGATAAAAGAGGAAAGCAACATATGGACCGTGGCAAGCCATATGGTAGAGATAACCAGAAATCAGGTGGATGGAAAAGGCCTAGTGGGGGAGATTCTAAGGCTCCTATCAGATGCTACAGGTGTGGTGAGTTTGGTCATCATATTCGAGATTGCAAGAGTGATGAGAAGAAGTGCTATAAATGTGGAAAGGCTGGTCATTTGTCTATTGATTTCAAAGGGAAGTCTGTTACTTGTTACAATTGTGGCGAAGAAGGTCACATTCGTCCGCAGTGTCCTAAGCCTAGGAAGGATCAGTCAGGTGGAAAAGTGTTCGCTTTGTCTGGATCTGAGACTACTCCAGAGGATCGATTGATTAAAGGTACGTGTTTTATTCATGGCACACCTTTAGTTGCAATTATTAATACTGGTGCAACTCATTCTTTCATTTCTTTGGATTGTGCTGAGAGGTTGAAACTGGACATATCTGGTATGCGAGGTAGCATGGTTGTTGATACTCCTGCATCGGGTTCAGTGACAACTTCACTTGTTTGTAGGAATTGTCCTATTGAGATTTTTGGTAGAGGTTTCGGTATGGATTTAGTGTGCCTACCGCTTGAACAAATTGATATTATCCTTGGGATGAACTGGTTGGAATTCAACCGGGTTCATCTGAACTGCTTTGCTAAGACGGTGATTTTTCCAGAAGCAGTTGGTGTCGAGAATTTGACTATGACTGCTAGGCAGGTACAAGAAGCAATGGAAGACGGTGCTAATGTGTTTATGTTACTTGCTTCGTTAGATGCAACAGGAAAGGTCAGGAGTGGGGAATTTCCAGTGGTGTGTGAGTTTCCAGAAGTCTTTCCGGATGATGTTGGTGAGTTACCTCCAGAGAGAGAAGTGGAATTCTCTATAGATTTGATTCCTGGTACGAGACCGGTGTCGATGGCGCCATATCGTATGTCTGCGTCTGAGTTGGCTGAATTGAAGAGTCAGTTGGAAGATTTACTGGAGAAGAAGTTTATTCGTCCAAGTGTTTCGCCTTGGGGTGCTCCGGTATTGTTGGTTAAGAAGAAAGAAGGTTCTATGAGGCTGTGTGTTGATTACAGGCAATTGAACAAGGTAACCATTAAGAATCGGTATCCGTTATCGAGGATTGATGATTTAATGGATCAACTAATTGGAGCCAGTGTATTCAGTAAGATTGACTTGAGATCGGGATATCATCAGATTCGTGTGAAAGCGGAAGATATACAAAAGACTGCTTTTCGAACGAGGTATGGGCATTATGAATATTCTGTTATGCCGTTCGGGGTTACTAATGCACCTGGTGTTTTCATGGAATATATGAGCAGGATTTTTCATCCGTATCTGGATAAGTTTGTTGTAGTTTTTATTGATGACATTCTGATTTATTCCAAGAATGACAAAGAGCATGCGGAACATCTCAGAATTGTGTTAGAGTTGTTGAAAGATAAGAAGTTGTATGCAAAGTTGTCCAAATGTGAGTTCTGGCTGAGTGAAGTTAGTTTTCTTGGACATGTGATTTCTAAGAATGGTATTGCAGTGGATCCTACAAAAGTAGAAGCAGTATCTCTGTGGGAAGCGCCGAAGACTGTTTCTGAAATCAGAAGTTTTCTTGGTCTTGCAGGTTATTACAGAAAGTTTATCGAAGGATTCTCAAAGTTAGCTTTGCCGTTGACGAAATTGACTCGTAAAGGACAAGCGTTTATTTGGGATTCTGATTGTGAGAAAGGTTTCCAAGAATTGAAGCGGAGATTGACTAGTGCTCCTATTCTGATTTTGCCGAATCCGGTGGAATCTTTTGTGGTCTATTGTGATGCATCTCTGTTGGGTTTAGGTGGTGTTTTAATGCAGAATCAGCAGGTAGTTGCGTATGCTTCGAGACAGTTGAAGGTTCATGAAAGGAACTATCCTACTCATGACTTAGAGTTGGCAGCAGTTGTGTTTGTCTTGAAATTGTGGAGACATTATCTGTATGGTTCGAGATTTGAAGTGTATAGTGATCATAAGAGTTTGAAGTATCTTTTCGATCAGAAAGAGCTCAATATGAGGCAAAGAAGGTGGTTGGAATTTCTCAAAGATTATGATTTTGGTTTGAATTACCATCTTGGTAAGGCAAATGTAGTTGCAGACGCTTTGAGCAGGAAATCCTTGCATATGTCTATGATGATGGTTCGTGAATTGGAGTTAATTGAACAATTCCGAGATTTGAGTTTAATTTGTGAAAGTACTCCGAAGTGTGTTCGTTTGGGTATGTTGAGACTTACTAGTGGTATTCTAGAAGAGATCAGGATCGGGCAGAAATCTGATGTTAATTTAGTTGATAAATTGACATTGATCAACCAAGGTCAAGGTGGTGAGTTTAGAATTGATGAAAACGATGTTATGAGATTTGGCGATAGAGTTTGTGTTCCTGATATTGCAGAAATCAAGAAGAGTATATTAGAGGAAGGACATCGCAGTGGGATGAGTATTCATCCGGGTGCCACGAAAATGTATCATGATTTGAAGAAATTGTTTTGGTGGCCGGGAATGAAAAAGGAAATAGCTGAATTTGTGTATGCATGTTTAATCTGTCAGAAATCGAAGATTGAACATCAGAAGCCGTCTGGATTTATGCAACCAATGTTTATTCCAGAATGGAAGTGGGATAGTATTTCTATGGATTTCGTATCTGGGTTGCCGAGGACTCCTATGAATTGTGAAGCGATATGGGTCGTTGTGGATAGGTTGACTAAGTCTGCTCATTTTATACCGGTGCGAATGGATTACTCAATGGAGAGATTAGCACAGTTATATATTGAGAAAATAGTGAGTTTGCATGGAGTTCCTTCTAGTATTGTGTCAGATAGAGATCCGAGATTCACTTTGAAATTTTGGGAAGGATTGCAGAAGGCTTTGGGTACTAAATTGAGGTTGAGTTCAGCTTACCATCCTCAGACTGATGGACAGACGGAGAGGACGATTCAATCGTTAGAAGATTTATTGCGTGCTTGTGTTTTAGAGAAGGGTGGAGCTTGGGATAGCTATTTGCCATTGATTGAATTTACTTATAACAATAGTTACCATTCGAGTATTGGTATGGCTCCGTTCGAGGCATTGTATGGTAGACGGTGTAGAACGCCTTTGTGTTGGTATGAATCTGGAGAGAGTTCGGTAATTGGGCCAGAGATTGTTCAGCAGACTACTGAAAAGATCAAATTGATTCAAGAGAAGATGAGAGCTTCTCAGAGTCGTCAGAAAAGTTATCATGATAAGAGGAGGAAGAATTTAGAATTCAGTGCTGGAGATCATGTGTTTATGAGAGTTACTCCGATGACGGGTATTGGTCGAGCGTTGAAATCTAAGAAGTTGACTCCGCGTTTTATTGGTCCGTTTCAGATTACGGAAAGAGTTGGAGAAGTTGCTTATCGTATTGCTTTACCTCCGAGACTTGCGAATTTGCACGATGTTTTTCATGTTTCTCAGCTGAGGAGATACATTCCAGACCCATCTCATGTAATCCAAATAGATGATGTACAGGTGAGAGACAACCTGACAGTAGAAACATTGCCTATGAGGATAGAAGATCGGGAAGTGAAACAGTTAAGAGGTAAAGAGATAGCATTAGTGAAGGTTGCTTGGGGAGGTCCAGCAGATGGAAATATCACTTGGGAGCTGGAGAGCCAGATGAAAGAGGCTTATCTGGAACTGTTCGTCTAAGGTATGTTTTCGAGGACGAAAACTCTTTTAGTGGGGGAGAGTTGTAACACCCCAGTTTCAATTATTTGATTTATTTAAATTTGGGAAATTATTTTATTGGAATTAATAAAATAAAGAGGAATTATTTATTTTGAAAAATGGAGGAAAATAAAAGAAATAAGAAAATGCTGAGTTTTTAAGTCATTGGGCTTAGATGTTGTTAGTAAAGAGTGGGGGTGCAAAAGAAGTAAGGATATGTTTTGGAACTCAAGTTATTTTTTTCTCATTATTCACGATAACACAGAAGTTGGGATTTTGGGAAGCAGAGCTCTGAAGGTACGAAGAACGAAGAACGAAGAACATCGCTCAAAAAGTTCAAAGCTGCTAATTGATAAGGTAAGGGGGGCTATTACTCGATTTACCTTTGTTTATGGGTTTATGTACGGTTGATTTGGGTAATCGTAGGGAAAAACCCCAATTGTTAGATGTTAGTAGGGATCGATACCCTTAGGATTGAACTTTGTTAAAAGAGGTTTAGGTTCCCAATTTTATGAAATCAATTAACGATTTTAGGTTCCTAATGGTGGATTGGGAGTATATCTGCATGATCGTGAATTTACCTTAGAAGTTATAGGGATAACCGCAATGTTAGCAGATTTCCCCCAAAATGAACGACTAATCACTTCTAAGGTTACTATAATGATTGTTGGTAATTAGGAAATTGAGGTGTTGTTTTGAATTATACAAAATCGATGTCGTTAGGTACCGAAATGCGCGTTTTGGCTGGCATTTTCCCGCGTTTGGCTGCTGTTCTGAGCTGCTACAGGTACAGGAAAATTCTGTACGCGCTCAGCAACACGGGCCGTGTTGCACAACACGGGCACCCGTGTTGCTCTTCTGTGTTGCACAACACGGGCCGTGTTGCACAACACGGGCCGTGTTGCACAACACGGGCACCCGTGTTGATCCCCCTGTATTGATAAGGATAATGTGTTTTTTTTTCTGGATATGTTACAACACGGGCCGTGTTGCACAACACGGGCACCCGTGTTGCTCTTCTGTGTTGCACAACACGGGCCGTGTTGCACAACACGGGCACCCGTGTTGATGCTACTGTGTTGATTTTCTGAACTTTGTTTTCAGTGCTTGATTGTGGATTTTATTTCCATGCTTTTGGATAATGTTATCGAGCATGAATTATGATATGACTTGATATGATTGATGTTTAAATAGTATGCTGAGTGATTACATGCTATCCATATCTTGTTATGATTTGATGTTGTTGATGTTACATGATATGTTGATTGATGTTCATAGTATGCTGAGTGTTACATACTTTACATATCATGTTGCATTTGTTAATTCCCATTGTGTGGAATTAACATGGTGGCCAATATACGTGTCCGCGATTTAATGGAACGTTGAGGTGGTAGCCGTGTCCGCGATATAATGGAACGGTGAGTTATCCGTGACCCGAGATTTAATGGGGCGGTGAAGTGGCACCACATGCATGGGTGTGTTGCATTACCTTGAATATAACATGAATGGATGATTTTTCCAATGTTGTATTTGATTGTTTGTAGGCACGTATGGTTGCTAAATTGTTGACGATGTTTGATGTTAATTGCAAATGTGAAAAATAATATATTATGGGTATATGAATTGTAAAGATTTTTGTAAACTATGAAATATGCTAATTGTTGGGTGATGCTTATGGTTTCCTGAATTGATTGTTATGAACGTATAATCAAATGTATAATTGAGATGCTCACCCTTACTGTTGAATATTTCAGATTGAGGAGCTTCGTTCAGGTGCTTGGCGAAGGCTTGTCGTTCTAGTTTATTTTCGTTTTAGTATTGTCCGGGTCATGCTCTGATAGTTGTAACTCCGGGAACGTTTGTTTGTCGAGCTGTTTTAGTCAGACTCGTTTAATTCCTTATGTTTTGTTATAATATGATGTTGACATTTTCCAGGTGTTAATCCCTGATGATTTTGAAAATATTATAACATTGATTTTATTAATTAAATTATTCCGCTGTGTAAACATGTATGAGTTACTACTACGTTATGCATGACAGGAATTTGTTTTATTAAAAGAGAATTGTAGCATCCTCGATTATACATGTACTCTGATATTATGCTTTTAGTGTTTGCGAAAAATTATTCGGGGTTTTTAGAGGGTGTTACATTAGACTCCTACAAAATCCAAATCAAAAGGTAAGGAGATTATGTGGCACACCGAGTCAGTTGCATCGAAAAAAGAGGTGCATTGATATATATATATATATATATATATATATATATATATATATATATATATATATATATATATATATATATATATATATATATATATATATATATATATATATATATATATATATATATATATATATATATATATATATATATATATATATATATATATATATATATATATATATATATATATATATATATATATATACACATTGGAAATTTAATTCTATCCTCGAAAATTAAAAGTTTCATGATCTTATACATTACCTAACTTATATGATATTTAGATTCATGCTCAAGAGTTTCAACAAGTCAGCAGGAATAAGAAGCCTGAATTTAGCAACAAGTCAGCAGAAATAAGAAGCCTGAATTTAGCAACATGTCAAAAAAATTAGGATCTGGCAAAGACCGAGCCTAAAAAACATCTATTTCTCGATTTAGGTCGTGCCTTGAAACATATGTAGAAAAATCAGATGTGATGGAAGATGGTATTCATGATATACCTATGGATGAAGGTATTTTTGGTTTTTTCTTATACCGAAACAATTACTAAAGAGGATATTGATCGGATTTTTCATCATTCTGAATTAGGAATCGGTGTTATCAATTCATACATCAGGTACTCCGATCAATTTTATTTAATTAATTGAATAATTTATTTACTCAGTTCAATGAATATTCTAATGTTAATTATGTTTTTATTCAAGGTTCTTGTATGACAAGTTAACGCGCCTGCTTCAATTGACAACAAGATTCTCTTTCTTATCTCCCTATTGTATCAACGCATAGTTAATCGATCAAAATCCAAATCCAATCAAAGAGTACTTAGTTGGTGCATTTATGGCCAACAAGGATACAAAAATGTTGTTTCTTTTACCATATAAAACTGGTCATGGGTTAGATTTTCATTCTAACTTCATTTATTATAATTTTTCATTTTTTGATGTTGTGTAGAAAATTTCCATCTAAACTTTTGTTTTATTTTACACTGACATTTGGGTGTTGGTTGCGATTCCTATAAGAGAAATAGTATATTATCTGGATTCATTAGATGGTGATCAAATAAAATACCTAAATATGAAGATGATGGTTGATACGTAAGTGAGATTGTTCTAAATATTAGTGTGTATATTTATTTATTTATTTATTTATGTGAGATTGTTCTAAATATTCATTTGTATTTTATTAGAGCTATACAAATATTCTGATCACAAAGAAAAGCTCGAGTACTAAAGAGTAAAGCAGACAATATTACATGGATCAGAGTGCATGTATATTTTCACAATTTTGATTATAATAGTGATGTTAATTGATAAAAACAAGTTAAATTATATATCCTGATATATATTCGTATTTTTTTCTATGTGTAGTGTCCTCGTCAGTCTTATGGTATAGATTATGGTTATTTCGTATTGAGGTATATGAAAGAAACTATTCTTTTGGATCAAATAGAGATTCCAAACATGGTATCAATTTATAAGTTAGTATTTATTTTAATACTTAATAGATATTTCATCTAATTAATTAGTTTTAACTAAATCATATTATGTTATATTACGTAGTACTTTGATGAATTCAAGTGTGTTACTTACTCGAAAGATCAACTGGAAGAAATTAAGGAGGACTGGTGTTAATACATTCTTGAGATGAGAATTATATAAGATATTGTCTTTCTTTCTTTTGTGTGAAGTTTATGGTCCTTAGAGATTTTTGTTATTGTGATGTTCTGTATTGGATTGGAATAGTTCTAGAAGTTGTTGTGAATTAAGGGTTGATGGAATTTGTAATTATGTTTGGTTAATATTTAGAAGTTAAAGGTTTTGGAAGTGGATATGTGGTTATTAGAACGATGAATGTTTTAATTTTGAAGAAAATTGATTATTAATGGTATATAACATTTATAAATTTTGATTAAAACATTATTTTCTTGGTGTATGAGGTTTGTAATGAATTATAATAGTTATAAGGTTTATGTGTTGAATTATAATGGTTATAAGGTTATAAGGTTTATGTATTGAATTAAAGGTTTGTGTTGAATTATAAAGGTTTGTGATAAATTTTAATAAAATTATGATTTTCTTGATGTATAATGGTATATAGCAATATTTATAAGGTTTGTGTTAAATTATAATGGTTATAAGGTTTATGTGTTATATAGCTTGGTTCTGATGCCTTTTAATTTGTTGGTTTTGTTTCAGATAGGTGCAGAACATAGAGATAACAAGTTACTCAAAATTGTTGATATGTGTAGAAAATAAGTTCATAGATTTTTAGCTATAGTTGGTATATATATTGGTAATATGCGAATTTGAAATATATATACAAAACTATTTGTTGTATATATATTGGTAATATGCAACTTTGAAATATATATATATATATATATATATATATATATATATATATATATATATATATATATATATATATATATATATATATATATATATATATATAAAAGTAGTACTATCTGTTGTATATATTCCATGTTATCAAAAACTTTTATGTTGTGCCAGCGTTTCTAAAAAATATGCTGCCATTTTATTAAAAAATAAGACTTATGCCAACACTTTAACAAAAAAACACTGCCATACGTGCATAATAGACAACGCTTTTAATAAAAAAAAATGCTTCTTAAATGAGACATTAGACAACACTTTTAAAAAAGTGTTGTCCAGGTGGAGAATAGAAAGCGCTTTGTAAAAAAAGCCCTGCCTATAGTGGAGAATAGAAAGTGCTTTTAAAGAAAGCGCTGCCTAAAAGAGACCTAAAAAGAACTAAAAGAGATATTAGACAACGCTTATAAAAGCGTTGTCTGAAGGGGGACAATAGAAAGCGCTTATCAAGGAAAAGAGTTGTCTAAAGGTACAACAGAAAACGCTTTTAAAATGAAGCGATGCATAAAGAGGACATAAGACAACGCTTTTGCATTTAAAATAAGCGATGTCTTTACCTACAGTAGCGCCAGTATAGGCAGCGCTGTATATGCACACAAAAAACGTTGTCTTTTTCCTTATATGGTGTTGTGTTGATGGATTGTGTAGTGATATATTTGTAAAGGCATGAAATATAGCGATACAATGTCAAGCCTCATCAAGTGCCCACCCTAGCATATACCCCCCAAACGTAACCCTCACTCCATAGGTGGCTCGCCCTAGTGATAAACATGGGGTGAGGTGTACATAGTCTATAACCGCATGTGCAAGAAGTACTGATCATGATTTCCTAAGAAGTAGGCATTCAACAATTTCCCTAGTTAAGGTGGAGTGGTTACTAATTCTCAAGAGTCCCCAAATCTAGGCTCATATGCCTCAATAAATACCTCATCCTTAGGGTTGAAGTGGATATTTTGAATTCACCATGAAATACTCCCTAAATACAGAGATTTTAACCCTCGTAAGCTTGCTCTCACCCCATAGAAAACATCTCAAAATAGAGTTTCTCACCACCGTTAGCTTTCCCTAAACCAACGCAAATTATAAAGTCTCTAACCACCTCTACGAGCATAGGGTGCCATGCATCTATACTTCTTTTAGCATGTACAAGTTACAAAACAAATATCTCTCATTGAATCTTGTTAGAAGCTCATAAAGATATATCCGTGTGATTTCGTCGAACTGAGTCTCTTTGAAACTCACAAGCATAAAAAAAGTTATGTCAAAGAAAGACGAGTTCACCAGTTATAACCCATAAGTGTCCTATTTTTTAGATAATTGTTGTCCAACATCTCCTAGAGTATGTCAAGGTGAGATTCTTTACGATGATCTGGGATGTTATCTTTGAGGTAATCCCTGATTAAAATGGTGTTATGACATATTTTTATTTTTCTTCTTCCTATTTAACTAACTTATGTGATTTATAGATTTCGTTAGGGTCCTTTTTATTTTTGGATCAAACTGCAAGTTCTTCGAGCATGTGATGCCTATACGCTAAACATTACATACCTTCGGTAGTAGTAAAAAAATTCAAATAACTAATAATAAAATTAAAAATAAAATAAATGAAAATTACAACTAAATTCAAGTATACTCACTTGAAATTGCCTTGGTGATATAATTAATAGTCTCTGATAACTACGCTATTTTAGTGGACTAAAAATATTGATTTTGTTATGTCTAGTATTCTTGTTCAACAAAAATTTATATATGGTGAATGATCTTACCGATTGATCAGAACCTGTGAATTGGCCGGAGGATGATATGTAGTCGAACTGTGATGTCGAGCATAAAAAGAGGGTTGTACCTGCAAGACACTTCGACGATCAAGTAAGAGTGAGAACAAGGAGATACAAGCAAAGTATTAGGTGTGAATAGTGAATATCCGATATCTGGCCCTCACATGAGTGAGAGTTTTTATATAATGTCCCTGGCGCATGACCATTGGTTCCTAATTTCACGTCTGAATATGCGGGTCCGTAAAATCAGGTAACTGTCAGGACTTAGTAAAACCGGGCAAATATGCCCGTAACTAGCCGTTGGTTCCGATGAGGGGGCCAGTGACAAACATCTCTCTGGTCGGTTTCTGGTGGCCTGCACGACGTTAATGTCGGACAGGCTGAGAGGATACTCATCGATCATCCTAGATCAGTGCCGACTTGGGAGGACAAATGATCGATATTGTCCGACGGATAGCAGACGATTTAGGTCACAGACGTATGGACCGTACTAAAGAAAAAGTCTAGATCAGATCTATTCAAACTGTCGTGTCAGTCTAGAATAGTAAGTGTAATTATTAATCCACAAAAATTGATATCATTTAATCAAAGACTATGATGATTGTACTTGACTTTAAGTTATTAAAAAAATCAAGTTACTGAGTTGTTTGCTACCTATTAGTAAAGTCACTAAAATTTTAGAAATTCTAATAAAGAAAAATGATTAAGCCTCTATTTGAATCCTTTGTCCATATATGTGTCGTTAATCCCTACTTGAACCTACATGATTCCTTACTTGAAATTAGGAACTCGCGCAACTAAACACGCTTGCCTTTTTATATATAAAAAATTTGATGTAACAAAAATGCGCCACACTTCCCTAATTGCACACATAATTTTTTCGATGTGGGTGATGTGGCGTTTGGAGATTGCTAAAACCTGTTGTGTTGTCTTGTCCTGAGTGATACATTTTTTCCAAGAAGTTGCTAAAAAAAATTTACTTCACGAAATTCATCAAATTTCCCATTCTTCTTATTTTCTTATTACCTTTGTGTCTAAGTCTTATTTATTCATTCTTTGTCTACAGAACTTCTATAGTAAAAACCCTTCGGAGGTTATTCATAAACAAATTTTCTTATAAGATGGATTGACGACAGTATGTTGTAAATTTGATATATTTATGTTGTAAGTTTGATATATTTAAGATTATAACTAGTTTTCTCGTATACATCGTTCAGATATATTTATAAATAAAAAAAAGTTTTTAATTTTAATCAAATAAATAATATATCTATTATTATTATATATCAGATATATTAATTATTTAATAAATTTAAAAATATTTTTATTATTTATAAATATATCGGATTATAATTATATTTTTTAAGACCAAAATAAATATCTTTAAAACGGTATGAATTGAAAACTCTATCGTGTGCTAGCTATAATCATTTCTCCACCAGATTCATCTCATGATGGAGTCATGAATATTGGTCAGTTAAGAGACCTTGCAAAACTCAATCATCCTTCAAAGACTGAGTCATGATTATTTTTCTTTTCTTTTTTGTCAATAACATTGATTTCTACTCTTTTCATATGGCATTGTTAGATTGATATTGGTATGAAGATGTATTAAGACACTTTTATAATTGAAAGATATTAATGTGGATCGAAACATTTGATTATAAAAGTCTTAAACACATTTTTGTAATTTTAAAATAAAATTTGACTTTTAATGATACACGAAATTCTTCACTAGAAGACAGTGTCTACAGTCTATAGATATAGGTCAAAATTATATTCAACTACAAATTTATGGCTGATACTGTATTTATTAATCATGTGATTTTCTTTTATGTAAATTTTTTGTTTGTTAGTAGTTGAAACTAATTTTTTACAGTTTTTACACGTTATTAACCGACACTTCGTTTTTATCCAATTTCCGATATGAAGATGAGTGTTGGCACTTTGTTTTCATTTTGTTTTAAAAATATACCTGAAGACATTGTGTGTTTTTTCTATAAGCAAGAGATATTGTATTAGGGCAAGTATAAGAAGTACCAACTCATATATAAAAGAGAGCTATGAAATACAAGGACGCACTATTGAAATATGTCCATATTATAATATGATGAATTTAAAAAAAAAAATTAAGTTTCACGTTATTAGAATTTTCTTATGGTTAAGAAAATCTTTAGTCTCGTAATGTTTATGTGAAAAATATTAGCTAATTCACTTTATTATTTAAAGAAATCATTTGTTTCATTCTAAAATATATCAAAAATTATTTTATTCGTTTTTCCCTTTTTCACTCTCATAATTTTACGTCTTTTAAATTGTTGAAGTGTCAATTTATTTATTTTTCTTTCTACTTGTTGAATTTTTCGAGTATTTTCTTGAATTCTCTTTAGAGAATTATGTTAATTTCTTCTCATTTAAGTTGAGAAATTTCCAAGTATTAATTTTTTGGATTCTTTTTAGAGAATTATTTGAATTTCTCTTTGTTTGAGAAATTTTTATGAGCGGTCAAATGATCATTATTAAATTCTCTTTGGAGAATTATTTGAATTTCTCTTTGTTTGAGAAATTATTACGATTAGTCTTTGTACTAGATACTACGAGCGGTCTTGTACCATCAGATGGTGTATTTCTAGACCGATTTCTATCGTACAAGTAGTAATCGTATAGTATAGAACTTGGTTGTTTTATCCTGGAGACGGCGCGGTAGTTCGACTGCATTCCATAATTTTAAGCAGTGCTGCTGTTGGCTGAAGATTTTGATAATGTTATCTAGAATTCAAAAGAGTTAAAAGTTCTGATCGAAATGGAATTGAACACCATATTTCAAAGTTGCAGAAGCAGTGTTTCGAATGAGTGTGTCAAAGCTTGAAGCTTCGAGCGGTGATCATGGAAAATATCCAAAGGGGTCTCGAAACAACAGCGAGGCTAGGTTTGGGAAGAGCGTTCGAAACGGAAGAACACTAAAGCATTTAAAATTCAAATAGAAGCGGGACTTTCAAAGTTTGAAAGTTTTGTGTTGGAGCATTTGGGGACACGTGGAAAGATGAAAGAAGCATTGTCTTGCATGTTCGAAACGTGGCATGATCCTATAGCGAGACCGTTAGGGTCGAATTAGTATAAATAGAAGTCTTAGTATTAGGATTTCAGTGTGTCATATCTGATATACAAAATACTCAATAACATTCAAACTACCACATGGCAAGGGAAACGAATGCAAGAGAGATGTATGTATGATAGCACCATGTATTTCTAACTTAATGAAAGCCTTTTTACCATTTCCAGTACTTTCCTCTTTTCTTTTTATCGAATAACATTTACAAGTTTCTTTATTTATTGTCTTTTCATTTCAAAGTCTTTTCCTCAAAGTCTTACTTTTTAATGCTTTCTTTATATTTCGAGCACTTTATATTTCAGAGAACTGTTACGCTTTCAATACCTTTACTTCCAAGTATTGTTTTTTTTCAAACGCATCCTTTTACTTAAAGTTGCATTAAACGCTTTCTTCACGTTTTAAACTTCTACATTCCAGAAACCTTTTATGTTAAATGTTTTGCAAATCGAAACCATTTACTTCATTTTTATACAATTTTATATGTCTCTTCAATCAGCATTACAATTAGCATTTATTCGTATAACCTAGTTTCCATGTACATTTTGACCACAATTTTAAACTCTTAGAGAGAGGGATCGAAATAAACCAAACACTTGTACAATAGCAACCATGAATAATTGTTCGATTGTGAGAGTAACTTTAATATCCAAGGAGTCCTAGGATCAATCTAGTCGATCCTGTGAGTTACCAGAGAGATTGAGTAGCGTTAATAAAGATTATTCGATAGTTTGGAAGACTAGCGGTTGTTTACCAGAAATCACTGGAAACAAATTGGCACACTCGGTGGGACCAATAGTTGGATATCAGAATTAAGGATTGTCGAGACATAGCCATCCCAAAAACGTAGGAACCATAAGAAATTTGTTGTTTTATGAACCTGAGAAGTGGTAAGATAACCAACAGCAACCAACCTTTATCCAGAAGAAAACGTTTGGACAAAATGTCTAATTCAGACAATCAACAAGGAAACCAAGGTGACCCACATGCAACAGGCACTAACGCGTCCATTTCGAGCGGAACATCTAATGTAATCCCTTCGAATGCACAGTCTGTTGCATCTTCAACCAGTAACATAGCCACCACTGGAGTAAGTGGCATATCAACTAACAGTTCGATCCTAGGAAATACTGGAACTATGGGCTACCCTGGGGGATTCGTTCCACCACCAGGAACACAATCCCATTTAGCCACACCATTAACTAGACCACCCGGCTTCGATGGGAATAGAATTAGAAGTTCTTCTTACGGAATGCCAACATCTTTTATGGCAGGTTTACACAATTCCACTTCGAATTCATCCCCACAACTAGGATCTGGGTCTGGGGCGAACCAATTTATGACAAATAACCAAGGGTCAGTGGGTTATAGCACGTTGCCTATCCTAACCACAGATAACCAGTTGGCTTTTAGGCAATTGATGGATGACAACAACCACAATATGATAGGGGTGTTAGCGCAAACCATGCAGGAAATATTTGCCCCAATAGTTCAGAATGTGACTGTGACGAACAGGGAAAACGCTGACAATATGAGTCGAATAGCATATTTCTTTGCTCCCACAGAAAGGCGTAGGCAGAACCAGGCGGGACTTCGAACAAACATGCCTGTTATAGAACGAATTGCTAACGACCCAATTCAGAGAGTACCCAGAGAAGAAGCTAACTTAGGGGCCAGAGCACCAAGGTTAGAAGCCCCAGTAATTCAGGGCCCACAAAGGGAAGTTATGGAACCAGGGGCAAGGATCGAAAGGCCAGAAGCCCCAGAACTTCGAGAAGAACAACCCAGGGGAGTTGTTTTTGTTGGTCGAAATCAAGATGCCGATGCCGTTGTTCATAGGATTCGAAACGATAACATCTTGGCAGAAAATAACCTAACCACCATGATAGAGAGGATCATGGCCCAGAATGGCCTCAATACGGGAATGAGGAGGCCAAATTACGCTTCTCCTATATTGGATTGTATAATGCATACTGATTTACCAAGGGGATACAAAATCCCTAAATTTACAAAGTTCGCTGGGGACACCAACGAGTCAACGGTCGAACACATAGCGAGATACCTAACCGAAGCGGGAGATATAGCCAATAATGAAGATCTCAGGATCAAATACTTCCCAAGTTCCTTGACAAAAAACGCCTTCACTTGGTTTACCACGTTGCCTCCTGGATCTATTGACACTTGGGCCCTTTTAGAGAGATTATTCCATGAACAATTTTACATGGGACAAACGAAAATAAGTTTGAAGGAATTGGCCAGTGTCAAGAGAAAGTTCACTGAACCCATAGATGATTATTTGAATAGATTTAGGCTGTTAAAATCCAGATGTTACACAGTAGTGCCTGAACATGAGTTAGTCGAAATGGCCGCTGGGGGTTTGGATTATTCTATTCGAAAGAAATTAGATACTCAGTATTTGAGGGATATGGCCCAATTAGCCGATAGGGTTCGACAGGTCGAAAGACTAAAAGCTGAAAAAGCCAGAGTCTTTAAGAATAGTAAGAAAGAAAGGGTTTCCTATGTTGGGACTGAGGAAGTAGAAGAATATCCTGAATTCGAATTCGAATTCGAAGAGGTCGAAATCGACCTCGCTGAATTAAAACAGGCCCCACCTTACTCCTGCAAAATGTTAGTTCCCACGAAAGGGAAAGATATTGTTGAAAATGAGAAAAGTGACAAGTTTCCAAAGAAGGTTTATACCTTCGACGTCACTAAGTGTGACGAAATTTTTGACTTGCTTGTCAAGGATGGCCAACTAATTGTGCCATCAAATGTCAAAATACCTCCCTTGGATCAGAGGAAGAAAAGGGGATTTTGAAAATATCATAGTTTCCTAGGCCACAAGACCTCACAATGTTTTCTTTTCAGGGACTTGATTCAAAACGCGATCAAAGATGGCAGACTAAAGTTTGCTGATAAGGTGAAGATGAAAGTGGACGAAGATCCTTTGGACGTCGCAGACACCAACTACTCCGAGCCTGCATGCATTGGAGAGGTCAACATGGTGGAAACTGATCAAAGCGATGCCCCAACAGGAGAGAAGGACACTGGAGTCGAAAACTGGGTGATGGTCGAAGTCAGCGAGGAAGTCACTGAAGACATCCAGAAAACGCCAGACACTTCGATTGTTGCACCTGTGGCTGTTGCAGGAGAAACCCAGGCTACTGAAGGCCAAGGGAATCAAAACGAAGGATTGACACAAGTCACTGAGGGCTTGAGGCTGGAATTGGAGAAAGTCCAAATTACGCAGCCAGTTCCCCTTCAGAAGGAAATATGGGACACTCTGGGGGAACCCAGTGGAAAGTTCGACTATCTGGTCAAATATTCTGCCCCAGAAAGTTCGAAGGTCCAGATCGAAGACATAAAGCCCACAGGATGGGGCGATGACGAAACTAAAGAGGGGGATGTGGAAATAAATATGGTGGATATGGAAGGACCCCGTTCTGAGATGGAGGAAGTGGAAAAATACTTAGAAAAAGAAAAGCACAGAATGGGGGATAATCACACTGGAGATGCTACTCTCAAAGACTATCTCATGACATGCCACAAAGGAGATCCAGGCATGATATTGTGCCCTAGGTGCAGCATCCTCTGCAACCAAAGAATTGCTGCAAATTTCGAAAGGGTACAGAGGGCTCGAACTGGCAACAATTGGCGCCAGGATAACCAACTCTTTAGGTGCTATCCCAAGGCTGGAGAGAGTCTGTTGGAGTTTGTTTTTTCGCTGCTACAAAGGGGCAACTAAGTGTTTGGTTTGCCCAAGATGTTCTGCTGTGTATGACCAAAGCATGGCCAGGGCCTTCGAAACGATCCCCTTCGCCCCTTGCTGGAACCATCAAGAAACTGCCCAGATGGGCCCGCGTTTCGACAGCAGATACAAACAGCGAAGACCTGATAGCCCTCACCCCAAAGTTGCTCGAAGAGTGACTTTCAAACTCCCTGCTGAAGTGCCAACTGATAGATGGCTACAAGTCAGAAATGACAAAGGCAAAGACAAATGGAGGAGTGCTGAACGAAATGCACGCCATGCTGTGACATACAGGAGGCAATTCAACACACAAAAAAGGGAGGAAGTGAGATTAGAGAATTACAAAGGAAGGAACCCCATGTCAAGATCCCAGTGGCGCAGACAGCAAAGGATTCGAAAGACTGAGAGAGAAGCTATGGCAAACAAAGGGGATACTTCAACGAAGATACAAGGTGAATCAAGCACCAACAAACCAAAAAATCAGACTGAAGAGAAACCTCCAGTCAATAGGAGGCTTTTTTCTGAAGACCAACGAGACGAAACAAAGGAATACACTCCAGGCCCGGAAGAGGACGAAGATATGATAACAGATAACTTCGAATCGGAGGGGGAGTCTTCATTCAACCTGAACTGTAACGTGGTGTCTGTGCTTCCCTGCGAATTTGGGCAGGAAACCGAAATCAATGAATATGAGGAGGAAGACACCACAGATTTAATGAAACATAGGCCCGTGTGCTACTACGTGATGGACAATGGGGCTGTTGAGGAACAAAATGCGTTCTTCGAACGTCCAGAGCCTGCAATGAAGAATCATCTCAAGCCACTTTTCATTCGGGTGAAAGTAGGTGTCCATGGTGTGAACAAAGTTCTAGTGGATGGGGGTGCTGCAGTCAACCTGATTCCCCATTTCATGCTGAAAAGGTTAGAGATCCGCGAAGGAGATATCAAGCCCCATAATATGGTTCTATCCAATTATGAGGGAAAAGTGGGCAAAACACTAGGGGTGGTCCAGTTGGAATTGACAATAGGCTCAAGTTGCAGGCCCACCATGTTTATGGTTATCGAAGCCAAGGCCAATTATAACTTACTGCTAGGAAGAGAATGGATTCATGGCGTGGGGGCAGTTCCTTCGTCAATGCATCAACGACTAGTTCTGTGGAGAGATGACGGAATCGTGGAAAACATCGAAGCAGACCAGAGTTACTTTATGTCGACTGTCAATTTAGTTGACAAAAGGGATTATGATAAAAATCTGGCAAAGATTGCTCCATGTGTCCCAAACGATGAGATGAATGAAACTAGAAACGCCCACTACTACATGACACTTCGTCATGATGGTCTTTACTGGGATAGAACAATAATCAGTGAAGAAGAGGAAGTTGAAGGTGCTATACAAAAACGGCCAGCAGGCTGGAACTTCGACAACCTTAACCATGACTGAGTCTACCTTCTTCGAAAGGATTTCGGCCTATATGGCTGAGAATGAATCGAAAGCGGCCTTAGAGGCTGAAATAAATGAATCAACTGTAAAGACGAATGAAGTCAGTGGGGGGGGGGTGCGAAATGCTCACCCATCAAAGAATTGGAGATGGATCAAAGGTTGGATACCATCTATGACAAAGAACCCTTAGGCTTCGAAAGGGATCCCATAAACTCAGGTGTCAAAATGTTGGCACAGGACCCGCTCGAAGAAGTCAACCTAGGGGATGAAGAAACGAAAAGAGTAACTTACGTGAGTGCTAAACTTAGCCCAGGCCTCAAGGAAAAAGTGATCGAAGTCCTTAGGAAAAACAAAGATTGTTTCGCATGGGATTATGATGAGATGCCTGGTTTAAAGAGGGAGTTGGTCGAACATAGGCTGCCAATCAAAGATGGCAAGAGGCCCATCAAACAAACTCCCAGAAGATTCGCACCAGCGGTTCTCACAAAAATTAAAATTGAGATCGAAAGGTTGCTGCGCTGCAAATTCATCAGAACAACAAGGTACGTTGAATGGTTAGCAAACATAGTACCTGTTATTAAGAAAAATGGTTCTTTAAGAATTTGCATAGATTTTAGGGATTTAAATACTGCAACCCCTAAGGATGAATATTCCATGCCCGTGGCAGAAATGCTAGTAGATTCTGCTGCATGATTCGAATACTTGAGCATGTTAGATGGATATTCTGGATATAACCAGATTTTCATTGCTGAAGAAGATGTTGCAAAAACAGCATTTCGTTGCCCAGGAGCCTTAGGCACCTACGAATGGGTGGTGATGCCTTTTGGTTTAAAAAATGCTGGGGCAACTTATCAAAGGGCGATGAATTCAATCTTTCATGACTTCATCGAAACCTTCATGCAGGTGTATATTGATGATATAGTCATCAAATCTATATCTGCAGAAGCACATTTGCATCATTTAAGCCAATCATTCGAACGAATGAGAAAACATGGCTTAAAAATGAATCCCTTGAAATGTGCATTTTTTGTGCAGGCTGGAGATTTTCTTGGTTTTGTGGTCCACAAGAAAGGAATTGAAATCAACCAGAACAAAACCAAAGCCATAATGGAGACGAAAGCACCTGCGTCGAAAAGGGAGTTGCAATCTCTACTAGGGAAAGTTAACTTCCTCAGAAGATTCACTTCGAACCTGAGTGGAAGGACCCAAGCTTTCTCTCCGTTACTTCGTCTGAAGCAAGGTCAGGCCTTCGAATGGAAAGAAGCTCACCAGGAGGCGTTTGACAAAATAAAAGAATATCTTTCCCAGCCTCCTATTTTGTCTCCACCATCATGGGGGAAGCCCATGAGACTGTACATATCTGCTTCTGAAGTTAGCATAGGTAGTATGTTAGCACAAGAGGATAACAATGGCGTCGAAAGAGCCATATACTATTTAAGTAGAGTGCTAAATGATGCAGAGACCAGATATAGCAATTTAGAAAAGCTATGTCTCTGTTTATACTTCTCTTGTATGAAACTCAAGTATTATATAAAACCTGTTGATGTTTATGTTTCGTCTCACTTCGATGTCATTAAACATATGCTTTCAAAGCCAATAATGCATAGTAGAGTTGGAAAGTGGGCTCTGGCCTTAACAGAATATTCATTGACTTTTATGCCCTTAAAAGCTATGAAAGGTCAAGTGATTTCTGATTTCATTGTGGATCATTCGTTGGTTGAGCAGACAAGCATGAGTTACGTCGAAATGCAACCATGGAAATTGTACTTTGATGGTTCAACCCACAGGAATGGAAGTGGTGTTGGAGTCCTTCTAATTTCTCCTGAAGGAATTCCAACAAAATTCAAGTATAAATTGGATGGTCCTCGTTGTTCGAACAACGAAGCTGAATATGAAGCGCTCATTGTTGGACTTGAAGCTTTGTTGGAATTGGGGGCAACCAGAGTCGAAATTAAAGGAGACTCTGAATTGGTGGTCAAACAAATCACAAAAGAATACAAGTGCATAAAGGAAAATTTAATGGTATACTTTGTCATAGTCAATAGGCTATTAAGAAAGTTTGAATACATGGATATTCAACACATACCAAGGTTAGAAAACCAAGAAGCAAATGACTTAGCGCAGTTGGCTTCAGGTTATAGAGTATCTACCAAGAATCTTAAGGATTTGGTCGAAATAAGGGGAAGAGTTATGGCTACTAGATTCACACCATCGGATCTGGAAAGTATGAGATTGGGATATGCTGAGAAACAAGGATTCGAAATTCTAGCCATAAATACTTTGTCAGATACAGATTGGCGAAGTCCATTAAAGAGTTATTTAGCAGACCCAACTCTAAAGGTGGATAGAAAAACAAAATATAGAGCATTGTCATATCTCCTCATGGGGAACGAATTGTTCAAAAAGACCCAAGAAGGTGTATTATTGAAATGCCTAGGAGAAAGTGAGGCATATTTAGCATTGTCTGAGGTCCATAATGGGGCATGTGGGGCACACCAAGCAGGCCATAAAATGAAATGGTTGCTATTTCGATATGGTTTGTATTGGCCTAGCATGCTCAAAGATTGCATAGACTTTGCTAAAGGATGTGAGGAATGTCAGAAACATGCAGGAATTCAACACGCCCCTGCAAGTGAGTTGCATTCGATCATCAAACCATGGCCATTCAGAGGATGGGCATTGGATCTGATAGGGGAGATAAATCCTGCTTCGTCCAAAGGTCAGAAATATATCTTGGTAGGAGTATATTATTTCACCAAATGGATCGAAGCTATACCTTTGGTAGTTGCTGATCAAGAGGCAATTATCGAGTTTATACAAAAGCACATTATCTATAGGTTTGGATTGCCAGAAAGTATAACTACAGACCAAGGCTCTGTATTTACTGGTAGAAAGATGCAAGGATTTGCCCAAGAAATGGGGTTCAGATTGCTAACATCAACACCATATTATGCTCAAGCAAACGGACAAGTCGAAGCAGCAAACAAAGTAATAATAGGATTAATCAAGAAGCCAAGAAATTGGCACAAAACTCTGGACCAAGTGTTATGGGCTTGTAGAACATCTCCTAAGGAAGCCACCAACACTACGCCTTTCCAACTTACATTCGGCCATGATGCAGTATTACCAGTAGAAATTCATCTGCAATCAGTTTGAATCCAGAAACAAAACGAAATCCCAGCTGCATTATATTGGGAAATGATGATGAATGAATTAGTTGAGTTGGACGAAATTAGATTACATGCGTTGGAAATTCTGATGAGGCAAAAAGAAAGAGTGGCCAGAACATACAATAAAAGGGTGAAGAAAAAAGTATTCGTTATTAATGACTTGGTTTGGAGAGTCATATTGCCTATGGATAAGAAGAACAAAGCATTAGGTAAATGGTCACCTCATTGGGAAGGACCTTTTCGAATATTAAAAGTATTCTCAAACAATGCATACGAAGTCGAAGAACTCTTGGATGATAAACGAGTCCTAAAGGTTAATGGGAAATATTTAAAGAAATATAAGCCAAGCCTGCGGGAGATTCGAATAATAACAACATAAACAAAATATTATAAAAAGCCAAGATGGCAAGATAAGAATGCTAAAATGGCGTTGTTCGAATATTACATGTAAAAAGCCAAAGTTATGGTCAGATGAGATATAGAAATTTAGAAATAAACATTATTTTTCAATCGATTAAAGGTGCTTCGAAATGTTTCAAGTCTCTGCTGAGCAAACCGCCTGGCACCTTCCAAGGTTGCCACTTCTCCTTTAAGTTGTTCTGCAGTCTCCATTTCTGCAAGCCCCCGGTTGAGAAGCTCTTCGAATTGGTTACCTGCAGGATTAGTTTCGAAGGCTAGTTGTCGTTCCTTAGCCTCCTTAACTTTCTGCTGAAGTTCCAGAATCTGCCTTTCCCAAATAAGAATGGACTCAGCTCGAGCCTCATATTCAGTTTTCGCCTGCTTCAGATGCATAGCCTGATCCTCAGCTTCTTGAGAAAGCTTCGAAGCTTGTTCGTAGGCGGCATCCATGGCAATGCGTTTCTCATGAACCTTCTTGGCAGCAGATTCGTCTTGAAGAAGGTAGCCAGTTACGTTGTCCAGCAAATTCTGAAGATCAAACAAGAGAGTACTAACTGGCAAAGAGCAATTGGAAAGATTAACCTTTGTGAGCAGCTCCTTCATAGTATAGCAAGCAGTACTATCTTGCTTAAGCACTTCGAAGATATCCACATTGAGAATAGTTCTCCTAATTTTGTTAAGAAGAACAACTCTTTCATCTGTGGGAAGAGGATAGCTGGTTGAACTTGTGCCAGCCCTAGCGATTGGAACATCCCTCTGAGCCAACTTTGCCTTCATATACCCAATGGGGTCATTGCGCCTCAGAAGTGCCAGTTCCTCGTCAGTCATTCGAGACGGAGAGGATTGGGGGAATTCCACGCGTAGGGGAACCACGTTTGTTTCAACCTCTAGGGTTTCGTTGATTGCATCACCATCCCCTTCATTTGCTTCGTGCTCTTGCTCTTCTTCATCTTCGTCCAAATCTACCACTTCGATACCATCCCTTTCGCCGCTATGTGCGTTAGACTCCGTCCCGGCAGTCGAACCATCATTGGCGTTTTCCTCGTCATTGGCGTTTTCCTCCTCAGATCCTTCATCTGCAGATTCTTCGAATCCTTGCCCAGAGTCAGCTTTTTCTTCTTCAGTCTGGGTATCCTTTGGGTCCTCTTGAAGAGTTTCAAGAGGGGACTTTTGAAGAACCCTTTGTGAATCCTCTGCAGACGTTTGAAGTATCGTTTCGTTCACCTCTTTCAGAGGAATGGAGGTACCTTGGTCATCTGGCTGTTCAGAAGTTCCAGCTAAAACCGCCACATTGGAAGAACCTTTGTTTTGGACCAAATTGCTGGAATCTCCTTGAGGAGAGGAGTTAAGCGGAGCAGCAGCCCTGGACGGTGAGGTCGAAATGGTAGAAGTGGGATTCAAGATGTTCTGCAAGGAGCAGCAAAATGTTAAAGAAAACATTCATCAAGGTAATAAGAAGTTAAACGTTTTAGAAGTAGTTCGATTTACCTGTGGGCCCTCAGAGGAGAGGTTACTAGCTATGCGTTCCAACTGTGGGTTGGAGGTCGAAGGTGGATTTTTGGATTTTGGTAAGGGAGCAGCATCCCTGGAGTCGAGTCCAGAGACGCTAGTCGGAACAGTACTTTTAGGTGTAGCTTTCTTTAGCTTCTTCTTCGAAGCAGTATTTGAGTTTCCTCCAGCAGTGGGATCTTCCCCAGTAGTGCTTGGTTTTCGCTTCTTAGGAGTAGTGGGAGGAAGCTTGTTGGTCTGAACGAATTTTAACGAAGTTAGATATAAAAAGCTTGAGTGAATTCGAAGCATCAAAAACTAAGTGATTACCGTTGGAATTGGGGCACTTGTTGTTGGCGTTATTGTTGTTGTTGTAGTTGCAGCAGTAGCAGTTGTTTCGGGTGGATTAGCTTTTTCAGTAGTTTCAACGGAGGTCTGAGAGGCACTCCCTTCCTTCGATTTCGAGGCAGCAGTCTTTATCCTGATAGCTGAAAATCAAAACAATTAAGGCAAAGGTTAAAGATATGGAAAATAAAAGACATTTGGGATTGTTCCCAAGCATTCGCACCTGTGCCTTGATCAGATTTAATTGACATGGCAGAAAGGTCATATCGAAGATGTCCTGGGAAATCATGAAGCCAGTGTCGAGCCCATGTCACAGTCTCAGATGGCTTTGGTTTCCTTTGAAGATATTTGAACATCTCTTTGCAAGTAAACCACCATGGATATGGGGGAAACCAAGCCAGAGCCAGTTCTGAGGTAGGTAATCTGGGAAATTTAGGTGGATGCATTTCGAATGCCAACCTATACCTATCCTCAGGTGACAGCCCTGAAGGAAGTTTTAGCTTAGAAACTTTTTGTTTAAATTTTTCCTTCAAGGTCTCAGCTGCTTGATGCACAGTGGAGTCCAAGCGCGTGGGGTCGTAAGTAGTTTCAAAATAATTTTGAAAAGCTTTTATCTCTTTGGCATGAGTAAACATACCTTTCTTTGCTGGTACCTGCACATCGAAGGCATCAATTAGTTTATGTCGAATTGTAAGTGTATCGAACATGCAAGTTTGATAAAACTTAATCCACCACTCCAGAAATCCTTTAGCCGCGAGATGGGTAGGTTCGAAGGCTATCAGCTCAAATTGGGCAAAGCCTTGATATTGTTCTTGTTGGATCTTGGCTTCCCTTGCCTTGAAAGTTCGACCAGATGTGATGGCGCTCTCAGTTTGGAACAAAGGTTCAGGAATCAGTTGGCATAAGCCAAACTGCCTCGAAACGAAGTTTGGTTGGTAGGCAAAGAGAAGAATTTGGTTCTTAGCTGGGGTTATCCTCGAAGAGATGAGTCTAGGAAGCAAGAAAGCTCTCCATACATCTTGGATCTCCTTGCTCTTGATGGCTTCTGAGAGAGCCATGGCGAACCAAGAGGGTCCATGAGTCCTCGAAGCAAAAGGCGCCATGCTCTCTTCGAACTTATGCCTTTTGGAGAGGATCATGATGTACTTCGAGAATTGAACCTTGAAGTCATCCTTGTCATCATTAGGAGTTAGTCTTCGAAGCCTAGTGCCTTCGACTATCCTATCACTTATTTCTGAATCTTGCTCATCTATGGTGTTGGCGGTTGGTAAAGAAGGTTCGAACATGGCGTTTAGCCATAATTGGAGTAACCAAAATGGGCCAGCTAATAGAATGTTTTTAGAGGTGTGGGATTTGAGACTCGAAACGGCTGACCTCAGGCTCTCATAGAGGTCAACTAAGATTAATTCACTTAGGCACACTTTGCGATTTTCGTGTAAATCCCTAGCTAGAGGAATGAACCTACTAGCTACCTGCAGGGATCTACTGCAGAAAACGTACCTAGACAGCCACAGGGTTAAGAATGCAATATGCTCTATGTCAGACACATTATCCCCTTCAGCATGATAATGGCTGATAAATTTGGAAAAGCTGGCTAACTTGACTTCGAAGTTAATAATGCTGGAGTGTTCTTCGTTGTCGGGAACATAAGTTTCTCCCACTGGCGACAACCCAGTAATAGCCGCTATATCAAAGAAAGTTGGGGTAATCATTCCACCTGGGAGATGGAAAGTGTTGTAGGTACTATCCCAGAAATAAAGGGACGCGAACAACAAAGGATGGCTATAGGTGAATCCAGGTTTCGATAGCTTAATGAGGTTATAAATGCCTAGTTCTTCCCATTGCTGGGATTTTTTGGCTTCTACTTTCGCGAACCAATTTTGATAGGCAATATCAGAAGTAGGGCAAGATCTAAATGGTTTAAAATTGCTTTTTACATAATCCAAAACAAATGGGTCCTTGGGAGGAACAGTTGGGGTTTCTGCGGTATTCGAACTGAGGGATTCTACTACCCTAGGGGTATCCATTTTGTTGAATAAAGGTTTGAAGCTATAACATACGGGAAAAATTGTCCTGGTGTCCTTTAGTATTTCAAAAACTGTAAGAGGACCATTTAAGGCTAACCTCTTACCAGCAACATGGGTAGGGATGAGTACCTGTGATGCGTACAGCATTTCTTTTTCTTTGGAAATCATTTGAGGAGCAAGAGCAGATTGGCCTTGAATGGTGACGATTTTACTCTCCATGGTTGCTCCTGTAGTTTTTCCTTTCTTCTTTGAGACTTTCTTGAGTTGGGAAGAGGTGGAAGAAGACATTTTTGTTGTTTGAGAGCTTAGATTGTTTGTGAGAGAAGAAGAGTAAAAATCCAGAGTATGAAAGATTTAGAGTGTAAAAAGAAAAAAGAAGAGTAAATTAGCGTTTTATAATGAGAAGATTAAACATCCACCGAGTAAAAGTGTGATACCTGGAGATCATGGGTTGGTGTGATGAAGAGGTGGCGAGAAGTTGATATAAGTAATAGGCGTGATTTAAAAACAATCATTACTTATAACTGCACCACGCTGTGAAGTGACTCTGGGCGGTTAAGGAACTCAAAAGGTGCTATGATTGATGTGACTGGAGTCAAAGGCATTAAATGTTATGATGATTCGAAAATCCTATCAAAATCTTGTATACATGTTTAAAATAGGTATTTCTCAAAGAGATCGAAATACATATTTTAAAGGGGCAATTTGTTGGCTGAAGATTTTGATAATGTTATCTAGAATTCAAAAGAGTTAAAAGTTCTGATCGAAATGGAATTGAACACCATATTTCAAAGTTGCAGAAGCAGTGTTTCGAATGAGTGTGTCAAAGCTTGAAGCTTCGAACGGTGATCATGGAAAATATCCAAAGGGGTCTCGAAACAACAGCGAGGCTAGGTTTGGGAAGAGCGTTCGAAACGGAAGAACACTAAAGCATTTAAAATTCAAATAGAAGCGGGACTTTCAAAGTTTGAAAGTTTTGTGTTGGAGCATTTGGGGACACGTGGAAAGATGAAAGAAGCATTGTCTTGCATGTTCGAAACGTGGCATGATCCTATAGCGAGACCGTTAGGGTCGAATTAGTATAAATAGAAGTCTTAGTATTAGGATTTCAGTGTGTCATATCTGATATACAAAATACTCAATAACATTCAAACTACCACATGGCAAGGGAAACGAATGCAAGAGAGATGTATGTATGATAGCACCATGTATTTCTAACTTAATGAAAGCCTTTTTACCATTTCCAGTACTTTCCTCTTTTCTTTTTATCGAATAACATTTACAAGTTTCTTTATTTATTGTCTTTTCATTTCAAAGTCTTTTCCTCAAAGTCTTACTTTTTAATGCTTTCTTTATATTTCGAGCACTTTATATTTCAGAGAACTGTTACGCTTTCAATACCTTTACTTCCAAGTATTGTTTTTTTTCAAACACATCCTTTTACTTAAAGTTGCATTAAACGCTTTCTTCACGTTTTAAACTTCTACATTCCAGAAACCTTTTATGTTAAATGTTTTGCAAATCGAAACCATTTACTTCATTTTTATACAATTTTATATGTCTCTTCAATCAGCATTACAATTAGCATTTATTCGTATAACCTAGTTTCCATGTACATTTTGACCACAATTTTAAACTCTTAGAGAGAGGGATCGAAATAAACCAAACACTTGTACAATAGCAACCATGAATAATTGTTCGATTGTGAGAGTAACTTTAATATCCAAGGAGTCCTAGGATCAATCTAGTCGATCCTGTGAGTTACCAGAGAGATTGAGTAGCGTTAATAAAGATTATTCGATAGTTTGGAAGACTAGCGGTTGTTTACCAGAAATCATTGGAAACAGCTGCAAAACGTCTTAAAGAGAACAAATCGATCCACGACTCAACCTGGTAATTTCTTCGGTGGAAAATTTTTCAAAACCATGAAACAATCATTTTAAGACGTTTCAAATTGGCATTCTACTGAAGAAATTATCGATACTTTCACGATTGTCTCGTACAAACCGTTCAAGTTTGAGGGAATGTATTTCAAACGTTAACATTAAAAAATGAGATTTTTCTTAACCATAAAAAAGGTTGTCAATATTTTGACCAATGACATTCCTATTGTTCCTTTTGGATCAGTTGAACAAACTAATAGAAAAAAAATCTATAAATTCAGATGGAACCGTTAATTTCGATGAATCTGAATTTATAACATAGATTAAAGCGAAGGATTTATAGCTAAAGGAAGAAATCTCCTTATAGAAAGAGAATGACTATAACATTCTGAATAGACTCGCAAATGATCTGTATGATGCTTTAAAACATGTTTATGAGGCTCTGAAAAACAAGTATGACGTTGAAGCTGTAACATAGAAGTATATTTTTAGTCACTACTTCAAGTATCAAATACAAAGATGAAAGGTCGATAGAGGTTCAATATTACGAACTTCAAAAGATTGCTTATGAGATCATCATAAAAGGTATGTGTTTAGATGAATAATTTTAAATTACTTTTATTATTGACAAACTACCCATAGTTTGAATGTTTTTAAAAACTTTGTTTCGCCTTGATTGAAAATTTGATCCCCTAGTTCTTATATACTCTGATATATGTAAATTAGATGGAACTTTAACTAGAAATAGTAAACGCTATTTTATCACTTTTGTTGACGATTGCTCTAATTATACTTATGTATACTTAACAAAGAATAAAATTGAAGCTCTTGACATGTTTAAGATGTACGTAACTAAAACTGAGATTCAACTTAGTAAGAAGATTAAGAGACTTCGTAGTGATAGGAAAACCGTACGATTCTAGTTTATTTAATGAATTTTATAAACAACATGGAATTATACATGAAACCACTGCACCATACTTTCCTGAAATGAATGGTAAAGCAGAAGAAAGAATAGAACTCTTACTGAACTTGTTGTTGCAATTATGTTGAATTCTAGTGTTGCACCTCAATAGTAGGGGAATTTCGTTGGTTGTTTGATATGTCCTGAATCGAGTTTCCAAGTAAAAAGTAAGATCTCACCTTATGAGATATTAAAGAAAAGGTAATCAAACTTGTCTTATTTAAGAAATTGGGGCTATTTGGCTTATGTTAGATTTCTGGATCCGAAACGAGTTAAACTCGCTAGTAGAGTCTACAAATGTATACCCATTGGGTATGCAACAAACAATAAGGCATATAGGTTTTAAGACCTAAATGCTAAAGTGATCATAGAATCAAATGATGTTGAACTCTATAAAGATAAATTTCCATTAAAATCGAGAAATAGTAGGGGCACTGAGTCGAATCACATTCCTGTGTCAAGAAACACTGAAAGCAACAACGAAGAAGAAACTGAACTTCGACAAAGTAAAAGGTAAGTGTTGCTAAATACTATGGGTACGATTATGTGGCTCATAATGTAGATGAAGATCCAATAAATCTTCAAGAAGCCTTGTCATATCTGGATGCAGATTTATGGTAAGTAGCTATTAATGATGAGATAGAATCTAACAAGATCTAGTACTTAGTAGACTTGCCTCTTGGTTGCAAACCAATCCATTGTAAATGAGTTTTGAAAAAGAAACTAAAACCTGGTGGAACTATTGATAACTACAAGACTTGCCTTGTAGCTAAGGGTTTTAGACAGAGAGAAAAGAATATAGATTTCTTCGACACCTTCTCACCAGTCACTAGAATTACATCCATTGGGATACTTGTCTCAATAGCTACTATTTATAATTTAATAGTACACTATATAAATGTTAAAACTACTTTTTAAAATGGTGACTTAGAAGATGCAATAGTTATGTCAACTACAAGATGGTATTTTCCAACTTATTTCTTGTTTCAGCTACATCTTAATCCTATATTAGATAAAGGTACTATTTTATACTCCATCTTTGTAAAGGGAATTTTTACATCAATATCTTTGCCTATGCACAGACTGTTTTCAGCTGCCTTATACATGTTGGTTGTCATACCATATTGCATCTCAATTATGTCCAACTAAAGACCATTTCAAATTCGACTTTTATCTTTTCAGTTTAGTTCCAATATTTTTTTCGTGTAAATATCATTCTAAATTAGTGCTGTTTTTTATTCGACTTTTAAAAATCTTCATAGAAAAGTCAAATTCTTTGTTCATTGTTTGTATTAGATATGTAAATATAGAAACATTATTATTAGTATTAATTACTAATGATTATTAGAATCATAACCACATATTTATATTGTGTATATAAATGACTATCAGATCAATGAAAAGGTACAACCTAAATTACCTTATATGGTATCACACTTGGTTTGATCCCAAATCCTAAAACCAGCTGCCAACCTTCTTTCTTCCTATCTTTCATTCTTTTTCTCTTCAACCACCGCAAAACAACCATGACTACCACTACTGATTCCTCCAACAACAACTCTTCCTCACAATGCACAGGTCATACCGACCCTCCTTCTCCACCTCTCACTCATATGTTGACTTACCCCGCTCTCACTGTCCCAAATATTACTAATTTCATCGAGATTACTCTGGGCATTGAAAAGGGCACATATAACATGTGCTCAGAACTTTTCAAAATTCATGCTCGAGTTTTTCAAGTGATTGATCATATCATTCCCACTGAACGAGCTGGAAATCCCTTTCTCAAAACTACTGATTCACAGTTATGGCTCCATTCGACATTGTTGTTTTACAGTGGATATATGGAACAATCTCTGATGATCTTCTCAACACTATCATCGAACATAATTCCACAGTTGAAATCGCGTGGAATCGCTTATTCAACATCTTTTATGATAACAAGAATTCTAGGGCTCTCTACCTAGAGCAAGAATTTTCGCGAACTCATATGGAGCAATTCTCTGATGTTTCCTCCTACTGTCAACATCTCAAGTCTCTCTCTGATCAACTAGTTAATGTTGGTGCCCCTGTATCGAATGAACGTTTAGTTCTTCAACTCATTTCGGGACTACCCGATGCATATGCTGCTGTGGATTCCCAAATTCATCATGCTGATTCACTTCCTCAGTTCTATAAAAGGTGTCAAACTCAGTCAAAAATTCATCTTTCATGGCGTCTCATAATGATGCACCAATTGATTCATCGACATCCCATCCTAACCGCAGCAATAGCAACAACCACAATCGTGGTGGCTAAAGCAATGACAGAGGACAACATGGACCATGCCGAAGGCGAAACAATGGATGTGGTAGAGGTCGTACTCCACAATAACAGTGGCCTTCACCATATTATCCGCGCCAGTAGTGGACTTATTCGCCGTACCCAAGTTGGAGATTTGCAAACTAACTTTGAATGTCTCTTACAACTCACACACTACCGGCATATAGGCATTACTTCACTTTCTTCCCATTGAATCATATATGCAAGCCTCACTTGAACTTATTGTTTTTCCCTGAATATCTTTTCTCACTGTGAAGTAATTCCAACATTTTCATCAACCTCTATAGTTGCCAATAGAGATCTTTTTTATGCTAGACTTTAGAAAGTAGCTGTTTTATTTTCCACTTTTTATGACAAGCGATTTTACTTCTTCCTGTATTTGGAGAATGCAGTTGTATCATATCCATTCTAACAGTATCAATACATACAACTATTCAAAATAACTTTCCCAAGTCAGCCGCTGTCACATCTCAATGCTGTCACGATCAAGACTGCACCAGGTAAACTTAGTTCTAAGTAGGCCACTTCTACCTATACTTAAGTTCCACAATGATATATTACTTTCAAACTCTCAGTAAATAAAGTCTACTACAATGAGTAACTATTTTAATGGAATTACTAATTCTTGGTACAATCTGTCATAATCAGATCCTCCTGCAACATTGAAACACACATTGCCTTTTATAAACACATGATTAAAAACTAAATCATAATATATCACATAGGCATGGTTTCTACATTTCATGGTATGGTTGCTAATTTTTATAATGTACTTTTCATTTAAACACACATTTAGGGTCTGGTTTGTAAATAATTGTTAATTTTTTAAATTGAAGTCTAATCCTCTAACTTTGCTCTAATTTACAAAACCTATTTCACGGTGAATTATAGAGGTAGCTTCCTCTAAAAATTGAGAACAATCATGGACTAGAAACTTCATATCACACTCTGGATCTAATTTCACCAAATTTTAGTCCAATCTACATCACTTACTGTAGAAATTTGGAAACTTAGTTAAATAAGGTAATCTCACCCTTTTTTGAGCAAATCTTTAGACAAGACCTTGTTATAAGGAGGTTGTTTCAGCTCTACGAAGAATAAGGTCAACATTAGAAATATCAAACCTTTGATTCACAAACGATGTTTTGAAACTTCTGCAATTAGATCTGAGAATCGAGAGACATCTTGAACCATCGAAAGATCCATTAAATCATGCCTCTTAGCACCACACATTGAATCTGTGACAAACAAATGAATCTGTGATAGAAACTTGATCTGAACTGCTGCAGCATCTTTTGTTCCATTTTTGTGTTTGGGGTTTCTCACTGAGTGTTTCAGCATAAAAAGTGGTAAACCAGTTATGAACCGGATCCAATTTGGGCCCAAACTGGTTTAAAAAAATAGTTTTTATTAGAATGGGTTTTGAAACTGAACCAAATTATAAATATGGTTTAGTTTATAAATCATGCACACCTCTAATTACAATGTTTTTTTTCCTGAAATAAGGGCACTATCACAAAACACGCAAACAACAACGCCCATTTCACTACGGTTTTTCCCAACACTGTGGTGACATCTCTAAACCTAGATGTTAATTTTTTTTTTATTAAAAATTGTTAGGATATAATAACGGTTGTTTCCATAACCGTGGTTATTGTTGTACCCCAAAATTTGCTCTCTCTTTCCTCAAGACATTTCTCAAAAGATCTTCATTAGCTCAAGCTTACACAAGTATTGACTAGGTCAAACCACCTCCTAAACACTGATGTCTCAAATTAGGATTTTGATTTTCACAAGGACAACTGGGCTGATAATACCTTAAATGAATTTCATGGATCATCATAGACCTTCAAGAATACTCATGTCAAGTTTCAAGTCTTGAATCACAATTTTGCTCAACCAATTAATTAGGTGATTGAAAATTCAGTTGTATTGGGTAAAAAGTCAATTGTGGTCAACCTACAGTCAAACTTCAAGATTTTTGACCAATATCAACATTTTTAAAGTCATATGCATCATTTGATCAAGTATTGATCACAGTCCCTCAAGAAAAGCACTCAATTCATCAAAAGGGCAAAACGGTCAAAATTAGGGTTTTGATTGAGAATGACTGATTTTTGACTTTTGACCTAATACATGACTATTGTTTTGAAACATGATCTCAAGGATTCAAATACAACATATTGACCTAATCTCATGGCTCAAATCATCTTGCAAAATCAATGGATTGATAGTTAAATTTTGAGCCAATTAATGAAAAGTCAACTAATACACCAAAAGTCAAACTTTGACTTTTTGATCAAACTTCAGTTTCAAAGATCACAATTCATCAAGACATTAAAAAAATATGAATCTTGATCATCAAGAAATCAAGAAAGTCAAAAGTCAATTTAAAAAGTCAAACTTTTCAAGACTAAATTTTTCTAAGTGTTTTGTACATGATAATTTCACTACTTCATGCCAATTTTTCATCAAGATGAAAGATGATTCAAAGGAAACTTTCAACATAAGAGTTGTAGGTATTGATGAGATCTACACCTTTGTATAAGATGGCTCATATCCAAAAAAATACTTAGATTTTGAGTTATAAGCCCATGAAGTCATGCACTTTTTCTTAAACACTTAGTGAAATTTTGACCTGGTTTAGGCAGATTTTTGTCCCAACTTCTTGGCCATTTTTCACATAGTTCCAATTGGATTTTGTAAAAGTGGAAAATATGAAAGTTGTAGAGGATGTTTCAAGCTTTTTAAAATGTCCAATAACTTGAAGAGATCATTTTTGAGATAAGAGAATCGAAGAGAAGAAGTTGGCATCCATTCTTGAATTACAAGGCATTTTTGTGATGAACAGTTGATCCAAACCCTAGCCTATTCTGCATAACTTTATTTTGCAGGCTTCTAAGTTGTGTTTCACTCCATAATTAATTGATTACACAATTGATATAGCCATTTTCCAAGCATTTGAGCTCTTATCCAAGTTGCATTTCCATTAATGTCACAAAGTAACATTGCCATTCTAGTAAAGTTGCTTTAACCATATAGTAAAGTTGTTAGCCATCCTACAAGCCTTGTACCATGCATTGGAAAGATGTTTATCAAGATTGCTTCAAAAACAAGTCAAATATCCATAACTTGTGATCTTGTACTTCTGATCACCTCAAGCTCTTAAATCTTTTCCTATAAGTTGAAGCATTGTTTACAAGCCAATCACACTAATTCACAAGCCCTGAAACTCTCCCAAACTCCCTCAAATCAGAACATGCACCAAAACTCTATTTTTATGGCAATTCTGACCTTGAACCTCCATCTCACAATCCACTTGTGCGTTTACTCTCCAAATCAATCATAAAGCTTCTATAACACATATAGAAGTGATCTAAACCCTTGCTACACAATTGTAACATCATCTTCCTCATCTTCCATAACCAAAAACAGAGCTCTGTACATTGACTTCTCCAGAATAATACATCCACTCTCAATCCAAAGTAAGCATTGAATTAGCTTCCTAGAGGTTTAGTGAAGCTATCCAGATCATCACAACATCACAAGGAGTGCTCAATCATCAAATACGATTTCCATTTTCGAGGTAAGTTTTTCAAACTTTGAACTCTCTCTACAAACATCATTAATAATTACTTTGTGAATAAAAAATATAGACATCATAGCCCTGAAGCTAACCATGCCCTTAGTTTTCATTTTTGTTGCATGAGTGATGCGAATTTCGAAGATGAAATTTTTGAAAAAATTAGGTTTTTATTTGGTACCACTAAAATTCTCATTCATATTTGATTTATAGCTCATGAAAGTTACATGGTTGAATTCGTATGGAAAAATGGAGCAAGTTTCATATTTATATTTTTACAAATGATTGAGAAATGAAGAAGTTGTAGTTTTGGCCATGGTGTTGTTCTTCACTGCGCGTGCAAGGTTGAAGGTGAAGTCATTTTCAAATTCAGAAATGTGTTTATTTTATATTTATTACAAGTTGTTTTATACACAGATGAAACAACCATCCCAATGGCAAGAAACATGTGCGTAAGGTCCTGGGTTCGAACCCCAGGGACCTTTTGTTTTGTTTTCTAACATTTTCTTTGTTTCATTTTTTAGCCATCAGCGCTTGGGCCTCCCTCCATTGGGCCATTTGCTCTTTTACTCAGCAACACCCCCTGATCACTGTATAATACACAAGCCCTTTTTTTATATTTATTTTTCTGACTTCAAACAAAAAAGACTTGGGCCTAGTAAACCAAACTGTTTTACTTGTTTACCCCCTAAATCATTTTCAAACCCCCTGACTTACTATTTTTATTTTATTATTTTATTTTCCTCTCTTTATTTTATTTTTTATTATTTTTATTCTTATTAAAAATACAAAAAAATATATTTTTTCTATTAAATACTTAAACTAATTTTCTACTTCCATTTTATTTTTATTAAAGAAAAAAATCCTAAAAAATATGTTCTTTCTTAATTTAATTAAAATAAATCTAGAATTAGGTTTTTACTTTTATTTTCCCTTTTTAATTAAATAAAATTAGACTTTAATTAATTAATTTCTTTTTAAACTAATTAGGTTAAAACCTTTTCATACAAAAAACTCAAACAAAAACAATTTTCTTTTCTTTTTACATTATCTTTATATTTTTGTATATTTTTATTGTTATTTATTATTCAATATGGTTGTAATAGTAATTAGATTTTAACTGCTTTCATCCTCCATTTGTAATTTGTATCCCCATCCCCTAAATGATGTAATAGCGTAAAACTTTAAATTTCTGCAATATATCGCTTTCAATATTATTATTAGTAACTAGGGTTTGTATAACAAGACTTAAAATCAATACTAGACAACCCTAATTCAAAGACAAAAATGCCTGATAACAGGATACCTTGCACACTTTCAACTCTAGGGTTAACCTCACTTGTTGCCTCAAAATAATACAATCATGTCCCTCGAATTTGTGATACTTTAGCAAAGACCCGCGAATACAAGATCGTAGTCCCTCGATGACCCTTCGATATTGCCTTCGGCAAACGATCTTAGACCCTCACAAACAAATTGCTAAGATATCCTACAATGTTTCCTTCTATGATTGTACGATGACCCACGTCTATCCCTTCACATCCAATGATATGGTTGCTTACTAACTAATGGTAAGACAACATTATCTAAAGGAGGAGGAGAAGAACAAAGACTTGTTGAGTAGGTAGAATGTTCATAGTTGCTTGCTCACAAACATTTCAACAAAAACATCTTTCAAACACACCTACACTTTCAAGAAATATTTTCAAAAGTCAACACTTTGTTTACATTCTTATAGAGACGAGAATCATTACAAAGTTCGCCTAAACAAAGGCACTTTTCAAAAATATTTTAAAAACAAACACAAGCACATTTTCAAAGCATTTCAAAGTGATCTAGCAACTAAGAGCCCGTAGATAACTACGGATGAAAAGGGTGCTAACACTTTCCCTTTTCATAACCTACCCCCCGAACTCAAGAAAATTCTCAAAAGGTCTTTCCTGTTCTTTTCACCCTTTCCTTTATTGGATAAAAGAAAAGTCGGTGGCGACTCTTGCTATCCGCAACATTTGCGATTAAACGCAAAACACCCAAGTCAGTTCTCCTACGTATTACAGAATTGGCGACTCTGTTGGGCAGTAACTTAAAAGCGGGGTTACCTTAGAGACTAGATCACCTTTAAATGATTTCATTATTTGACTTGCTTGCTTTACATTATGGGTTATATTTGGGTTTTGTATAGATCCTCTACCCGGATCTAGGAACATCATTAGGTAAGTAGCAAAGATTATGGAGATTGTATGGTGTAGACCGATATGGTTGAGACAGTACCTACGTTAGTGTGACACATTTGTTGGTACCGGTATCCCTTGTGGCGAATCGAGGAGAATACAGGGTCGCTGTATGGTGTCATGAAGAACTAACTGGCCATAGAACCTTTAGTTAAACAACTTTTCCATTGGGAAGTAGTGAGATAGTCGGCTTTGGTACAGTCTAAAGTTGGTTGATACTCGATACTATGCTCATTGAGATCGGACTTTCGGGATATTCCGGTCGCTAAAACAGAGGCTTGCGCTGAAACAATGGCTGATGAAGAAAGATCAATGATATTGAGATTCCCTAGAACCCGATTACTTTCTAGGACAGGTTGAAATAACTAAACTTCAAGAGGGTAATTACCTATGAACTCCATGCAAGCCTAAACCTAAGGACTTATTTGTTTTTCTTGTATATGTTTATTTGTGCATAACATCGTGACATCATACCATAGCATTTGCGCTAACCATTTCAAGGACCTAGAGATTTATCTTTGTTCTATTTTGAAGGATATGGCTTCTGCTCGTAGAAATACCATTCAAATCAACCTTGTGAAAGTTCCTCTTCAAATCAAGGAGTTAGCATTAAGGGTTCCAGAGAATTCTCCATTCACCAAGAAGTATGGTCGAATCCTCAACTTGGTTACCTCAAACTTCGAAGAAGATATGGTACATGTGCTTTTTCAATTCTTTGATCCTAAACATCACTGTTTCACATTTCTTGATTACCAATTGGTGCCTACCATGAAAGAGTTCTCTCAATTGTTGGGAGTACCTATTCTTGATCAAATACCCTTCACTGGTATTGAGAAATACCCAAGACCCGAGGATATTTCTCTAGCCTTACATTTGCAACAGTCTGACATAATGGCTAATTGGGAAACAAGCAGTGGTGTTAAGGGTTTTCTAGCCAAGTTTCTGCTTGAGAAGGCTCAACTGTTTTGGGATGCTCTAGATTTGCAAGCTTTTGAAGAAGTTTTGGCTCTTCTAATCTATGGGTTGGTACTGTTCCTTAATCCAGACCAACTTATAGATGTTAATACGGTCAAAGTTTTTCTATCTCGTAACCCGGTGCCTACCTTGCTCGGAGATATTTTGCATTCTCTTCACGCTCGCACCATGAAGAGAAGAGGGATTCTTATGTGTTGCAATCATTTGCTGGATAGGTAGTTTATTTCGCACCTTCCTCGATCAGTTTTGAAGAACGAACAAGGCATGAGGTGGTCTCAAAGGTTGATGTCACTTTCACATTCAGATATTCATTGGTGTTCTTGATCTTTGGAGGATGTCACCATCATTGACCGCTATGGGGAATTCCCTAATGTCTCACTCCTTGGCATTAGGGGAGGTATCAATTATAATCCTTACTTGGCTCTACGATAGTTTGGCTATGCTCAGAGGGATGGTCCTCATGGCGCGCTTGTCCAAGGTATTGTATTTGACTATGAGAACAATGTCCAAGGTTATCGTCAAAGATTTGTACGAGTCTGGGGCATGGTAAACAAGGTTGATAACAAAGATTTGAGGCATAAGAACTCCATTCCCTTGGAGCCTTATCTCAAGTGGGTGCAAGCTCGCGCTCAAAACCTCATGATGCCATATGTGGCCATCTTACCAATAATTGTGGAGCCTATCACCAAGGGGGGTGTTCTTTGCACCGTTCTTCATCCTGACATGCCTACTACTCTCAAGGAATTGTAAAGATCGTGGATTCAACTCAAGGGAGAGCGAGAAAACTTTGAAGCCTAATTCTACTCAAGCGAGAAGAAAGTGTTGGAGCTCACAAGGCAATTCACGAGGAGCGGAACTTGAATGCCTACATCAGTCCAAAGAGGAAGCGTCCATGGGAGACCTGGGTCTTTTGTTGTATAATTTCATTTTTGTTGTTTTTCTTTCATTGTAAGCCCAAGAGACAGTTTGTAACGTTTGAACTTATTAATATAATTAATGTTTTGTTTCCTCTTTGTTTAAACAAATTTAAATCTTAAAAGTCCTTAAAAACATTGCATATGTATAACATGCATCATATCATAAGCAGGTTTTCCAACATAGGTCCCCTCATCTTTTTACTGTTTATTTAAGTACAAGATGGATCTCGAGAAAACCATTAAGGAATTGCAGACTCAACACTCTCAATTTCAAGAGATTCTTCTCAACTTAGCAAAGGGGCAGCAAGAAATGATGACACTTCTTGTCACGAAGAAGAAGACCAAGAAGAAAGTTGTAATGAATATGGGGAGGAGATTCAAAGGCCCCGTTCGACAAGTTCAAGTTGAAGAAGACTCCTCCGAGGAGGATGAGAATCAAGATGAAGATGCTAGGAGCACCCGTTCTAGGGGTGGAAACAATCAAACCTCTGAAGACGAGGATTATTTTGATGAGCAATATCCACCTGTCGACAACAAGTATAAGCAACTAGAAGACAAATTGAAAGTTGTAGAAATCCAAGTTGTGCCTAGCTTGGACTTTGGTGACTTGGGTTTAGTTCCCGGGGTAGTCATTCCCCACAAATTCATGATCCCTGTTTTTGCCAAGTACGATGGTGTCTCATGTCCGAAGCTTCACCTAAGATATTACGTCCGTAAAATTCAGTCACATACCGCAAATAAGAAATTGCGGGTGCACTTTTTTCAAGAAAGTATATTTGGGACGCAGTTGGAGTGATTTTACCAATTGGAAGGGACTAACATCCATACTTGGGAGGATTTGGCCACTGCTTTTTACCGCCAATGTCAATATAACGCTGATCTTGCGTCGGTTAGGGTGAAATTGCAAGGAATGACCATGGGTTCAGACGAGGGATTCAAAGAATACGCCCAAAAGTGGAGAGACATGGCTGGTAGGGTGCAGCCACCTTTGACTGATAGAGAGTTGATAGACATGTTTATGGGAACATTGACTGGACCATTTTTCAACTTGATAATTAGAAGTTCATCATCCGGATTTGCTGAATTGATTTTAACTGGTGAAATGGTTGAAAGCGAGATTAAAAGCGGGAAGATACCCATGGCCTCCACCTCAAATGCTGTGAAAAATCCATTTATTGGTAAAAAAGAGACTAATGCTATGTATGGGTCAAGAAGTCGTGCTAAGAATGACTGTTATTATTCAGTGGGGGCTGTACTGATTTCCAATATAACTCCAACTCAACGACTGCGTCAACAAAATAATCAACAAAGACTAGATGTCCAAATAAGACAATTTACTAAAATCAATATGAAAATGTCTTACGCTCTGCAACACCTATTGAAAGCTGATTTGGTGACCTTACAAGATCCCTCTTCCAACCCTAACATTGCTTCTCCAAAATATAACCCCAACGCCAAATGTGCTTATCATTCGAATAGCCCCAGACACGATACCAATTATTGTTGGTCTCTAAAGAATAAAATTCAAGACCTAATTGATAACAAGACGATTGAATTTGACCCTCCATTGAATCCAAATGTGATCACCGCACCCATGCCAAATCATGGTAAAGGTGTCAATGCTATTGAAGATGCCTCTTTTGTTTCATCCGTCAATGACTTGACCACTCCTTTGAAGACTGTCAAAGAGAATTTGTTGAAAGTCGGGGTATTCCCTGGTTTCCTTGAAAACTTTTGCTACTGTACTGTACAAATTAATGGTTGTGAATGGCTGAAGAAAGGTGTCCAACACCTGATGGATAGCCATGAGATTCTATTTGAAAGAACTCCATTTGTGAAAAGTTTGACCGAAGTTGTATCTCGAGAAGTGGAAGAAATATCCATCGTTACTATCTCAAACAAACCTATTAGGACCACCTCCAAATGTCCTATTAGGATTTCCGTTGAACCAAGAATATCTCCACTAATTATCACCACACCGGGGCCAGTCCCCTATTCTTCTGATAAGGTTGTGCCCTGGAATTATGGGACGGAAGTGTATTACCATGGTATCAAACAAGATTCATGGATTGATGAAGATGAAACTGCTGACATTACAAACATTTTTGGGTCAAGTAAAGTTACTAGGATGGGGAGGATCTTCTCTCCAGAGATTTCACCTTTGACAGCCACAACTACACCCATTCGTATTATTGCTGTTAAACCTGTTGCTGATACTCGAGAAAAGGAAAAAATGACTGAGCCTACCATGACGGAGGCCCCCGCAAAAGATATTATCATTGAGGAACCGTCTACCCAAGAGATGGAGGAGATTTTGAAAATTATCAGGAAAAGTGATTACAAGATAGTAGAACAGTTATGGCAAACACCCTCGAAGATTTCTATGCTATCTTTGTTGCTATGCTCCGATGCACATGCTCAAGCATTGATAAAATTCATGAAAAATGCACATGTTGCTCAAGAAATTATGGCCGACCAATTTAAAAACTTTGTAGCGAGTTTGACTGCCAACATTGGTTTGGGATTCTAGGATGCAGCTCTGACTCCAGTCGAGAAAAATCACAATAAAGTCATGCATGTTTCCATCGAGTGTAAAGGCACCACTTTAGCCCATGTGTTGGTGGATACTGGTTCCTCCCTGAATTTCTTACCAAAGGGTGCCCTAGATATGTTGGACTGTGAAGGTTTGGTACTAAAGCCTAGTGACATTGTGGTGAGAGCTTTTGACGGATCAAAGAGGATGGTCCATGGAGAGGTTGATCTCCCTATCAAAGTTGGGTCTCAAGTCTTCAACTCTACATTCTATGTGATGGATATACGTCCTGCTTATTCTTGTCTGATTGGACGCCCATAGATACATGGGGCAGGTGCAGTGACTTCTACACTACATCAAAAGTTGAAATATCCGGTCAAGGGGAAAATTGTCACTGTATGCAGAGAAGAAGAGTTTATGATTAGTCATCGGAATTCATTCAAGTATGTTTAAATGGATGGCGAGTTCATAGAAAATCCTTGTCAAGCCTTTGAAGTAGTCTCTCCCATGGTTTCTATTGCCAAAGCCATTCCTGATACTCCCAACGCTGCTAAAGATACACCTAGGATGGCTTCTCTCAAAGATGCTCGTGTTGTTGTTGAAGACAGAGGATGCACCATTTGGGGATAACTCCCTGATATCCCTTTCAAGTCAGACAAGTTTGGATTGGGCTTCACTGCCAAGGCTCAAAAGGAGGTTTGACGTGCTCGTGCAGGGAAACCAATTCCCCGCATTAGTAACCATGAGGTTAATGCTCTTGAAGACTCTGATGTTGATTACGACTTTGATGACTGGATCTACCCGACTGCTGGTGAAGGACTCAACAATTGGCAAACCAAGGACTTCATTCCAATCTCCTTCATCCAGGAGTAAATTCCATTTACTTGTTTTTATTACTTTAAGAACTTTGTCTGTAATTTCTATTGAAACAATGACTTTAAGCCATGTGCCTTGCCCGGGGCACAATGGTCCATTTGTTAAGGGTTTGTCGTTTTCATATGCCATATGCTCATTTTAATGAAAAAACATTGGACTATTTTGCATTTCAAGATTTTCACTCATTGTCTTTCTTTACTTTATTGCATTTTCAAAAATATCCATGTGACCTTACATGCACACGCACACATTTGCAGATCCACATCGACTCCAGATCTCATTAACAACGACTTTACTATTGCCATCTATGACTTTGAAAATCCAATCTATCAAGCCGAAGACGAAGGTGAGGAAGATTGTGAAATACTTGGGGAACTCGCTATACTTTTGATACAATATGAAAAGGCCATTCAACCGCATGAAGAACCAGTTGAAGTAATCAACCTAGGTACTGAGGCAGACAAGAGGGAATTCAAGATCAACGCCAACTTGGAAGACGATGTCAAGAGAAGATTGGTCCAGATGTTGCACGACTATGTTCAAGTGTTCGCTTGGTCATACGAAGATATTCCAGGGCTTGATATTGATATCTTAGTTCACCATCTACCAATGAAGGAAGGTTGTCCTTCAGTCAACCAAAAGGTTCATCGCATGCGGCCAGATATGTCTGAGAAAATAAAAGCTGAGGTAATGAAGCAATTTAATACAGGTTTCCTGGTAGTGACTGCATATCCACAATGGGTTGCAAATGTGGTCCCAGTGCCTAAGAAAGATGGAAAAGTCTGTATGTGCATAGACTATAGGGATTTTAATAGGGTAAGCCCCAAGGATGATTTCCCACTACCACACATTGACGCCTTGGTTGACAACACGGCTCAACACAAAGTTTTCTCCTTCATGGATGGTTTCTCCGGTTACAATCAAATCAAAATGGCTCCCGAAGACATGGAGAAGACCACTTTTGTCACACAGTAGGGCACCTTCTATTACAAGGTCATGCCTTTCGGTTTTAAGAATGCAGGGGCAACCTATCAACGAGCTATGGTAGCTCTATTTCATGACATGATCCATCATGATATAGAAGTCTATGTGGATAATATGATTGCAAAGTTGCAAAATGAGGAAGAACATCTGAATCATTTACACAAGCTATTTGAGAGGTTGAAGAAATATAAGCTGAGGCTAAATCCCAACAAATGCACCTTCAGAGTAAGATCGGGAAAACTCTTAGGGTTTGTCTTCAGTGGCAAAGGTATCGAAGTCGACCCAACAAAAGTCAAAGCCATACAAGAAATGTCAACCCCTTGTACTGAGAAGGAGGTCAGGGGTTTCTTAGGTCGGCTTAACTACATTGCTCGGTTCATATCTCACTTAACTGCTACTTGTGAGCCAATATTTAAACTATTGAAGAAAGATTAAGTAGTCAGATGGAACGACGATTGCCAAGCAGATTTTGATAAGATTAAGGATTACTTATAAGAACCTTCAATCCTGATGCCTCCAGTTGAAGGAAGATCTTTGATTATTTACTTGATTGTATTAGAGAATTCAATGGGTGTGTGTGTTGGGCTAACATGATGAGTCTGGTCAAAAAGAGCATGCGAAATACTACCTTAGAAAAAAGTTTACCTACTTGTGAAACCAGATATTCACTGCTCGAGAAAACTTGTTATGCTTTGGCATGGGCTGCTCGCCGGCTAAGACAATATATGTTGACTCACACCACTCTATTGATTTCTAAGATGGATCCTATCAAGTATATCTTTAAGAAGCCAACTCTCTCCGGACGAATAGCTAGATGGAAAATGATATTGAATGAATATGATATCCAGTAAACTACATAAAAAGCAATCAAGGGAAGTGTTCTGGAGGATCATTTGTCCCATTAAGCTGTTGATGATTGCCAACCCATGAACTTTGAATTCTTGGACGAGAATATCATGCTGATAACCGACTGTGAAAAGCCTGGACCGTATGAAGGACCTGAACAAGGATCCCAATGGACTATGTTTTTTGATGGAGCTTCCAATGCATTGGGTAATGAAATTGGTGTTGTGATCATGTCTCCCAAAGGTTTTCATACACCTTTCACTTCCAGACTTTGCTTCGACTGTACAAACAACATGGCCGAGTATGAAACGTGCATCTTGGGTCTAAAGGCTGCCATTGAACTAAGAATAAAATTCTTGAGTGTATACAGAGATTCAGCCCTGGTGGTAAGTCAAGTTAAAGGAGAGTGGGATACCAAGCATCCAAACATGATCCCTTACAAAGATCTTGTGCTAAACTTGGTCCCCTACTTCGAGGAGGTCACCTTTGAACATATCCCGAGGGAAGAAAATAATTTGGGAGATGTTTTAGCAACTATGTTGTCTATGTTCAAGTTTAAATTGGACAACAAAGCTCCCAGAATTACCGTCGAAAGATTTGATGAACATGTGCACTGTTATGAGATCGAGACTGATGAGGAGAAGCCTTGGTACCATGAGGTGAAAAGGTACCTTAAAACACAAGAATATCCTGAGGGAGCCTCAATCAACGACAAGAAATTCCCGCGGAGGTTCTCAACCAAGTTCTTCCTAAGCAATGCGATTTTGTACAAACGCAACCATGATTCAACTCTGCTCCGCTGTATGGATAAGAAGAGGCAGAGAAGATCATGGAAGACATGAATGGGGGTATCTTAGGAACTCACTCTTTTAGACACACTATGGCCATGAAGATTCTGAGGGCTGGTTATTATTAGTCGACTATGGAAACTGATTGTCACCACCACTCAAGGACTTGCTATAAGTGTCAGATCTATGCCGAATGGTTCATGTACCTCTAATACCTTTAAACATCATGACTGCTCTATAGCCATCTGCAATGTGGGTCATTGACATGATCGGAGAAATCAATCCCACTTCCTCCAACGGACATCGTTTCATCCTCGTCGCCATTGACTACTTCACCAAATGGGTCGAAGCTTCTTCATTTGCCTCAGTTACTAAGAACGTTGTAGCCCGGTTTATCAAGCATAACCTTATATGCCGGTAAGGCATCCCTGAAAGGATCATTACTGACAATGGAACTAACCTCAATAATGCTATGATCGTTGAACTCTGTATGTAGTTCAAGGTCAAGCATTACAACTCTTCTCCATACAAACATAATATGAATGGCGTAGTGGAAGCTGCTAATGAGAACATATAGAAGATTGTGAAAAAGATGGTGGTGACCTATAAAGACTGTCATGAGATGCTAATGTTTCTCTTCATGGCTATCGTACCTCGCCACGAACATCAACTGGGGCAACCTCATTTCTTTAGTCTATGGTATGGAAGTTGTCCTGCCCGTCGAAGTTCAAATTCGTTCTCTAAGGATTATGAAAGAAGTAGACTTAGGTGAAGATGAATGGATTCAAACAAGATTGGATCATTTAAATTTGTTTGACGATAAGAGACTGGTTGCTGTTTATCATGGTCAAATGTATCAAAAGCGTATGATCAAGGCATTTAATAAGAAGATCAAACCTCGAGTATACCAGGCTGACGACTTGGTAATAAAGTGCATCATTTTACCACAAAGTGATCCCCGGGGCAAATGGACTCCCACTTACGAAGGGCCATTTGTTGTCAAGAAAGTATTCTCTAGTGGTGCTATGATGTTAACCACTATGGACAATGAAGATTCCCCACATCCTGTGAAAACAAACATAGTCAAAAAATACTACGCATAAGAATGACCCGCTAGGTTGACATACCTAGGAAAAAATAAGGGCATCCTGGAAAACCATAAAGGTTTGAGCAAAAATTAGGGACATATACGAAATATTGTACACCCGACAAGTCAAAAACCTGAAATGGCGACTTGGGCAAAAAAGGGTATCCCGGTGGACTGAAAACCCGAAAGGGAGGTCCAGGCAAAAGTTAAGGATTAAAGTGTACGACTATGTCCCGTCGAATCACCATAACCAGCTTTAGTACCAAGGTCAAAATTCAAAAGGTACAAGATCAATTCAATCCACTTCTTTCACCGACAAGGGATGATGTTCAAAGACATAGGGGCAATAGTGGAGTCGGAACCCAATGAGATCACTTCCACATGGCTATACAATTTTTGTTTTCACTTTGTATTCTTTTCATTTTTTCGACGACTTCCTCTTACTAGGATTTATGTCTCCCTGTACAAAAATGCTTGTTTTTAGGCAAATCATCAATACAAATATACTTTGAAGTGTAAACTTTTTGTTTTTCTGTTTTGAGTGCAAAAAATGTCCAATTACTAAAGTTGAATGGACATATGCATATGAACACGATTAACTGTAAACAAATGTACGCATAAGAACAGTAATAAGCATTTGGGATATCCACACAGAATCACTTCAATAAGATTATCCCCATTGTAACACGGTGGGAGAACTGACTTGGGATGTTTTGCATTTGATCGCAATTGTTGCGGATAGCAAGAGTCGCCCCAGAATTTTCTTTTATCCAATGAAGGAAAGGGTGAAAAGAACAGGAAAGAACTTTGAGATTATTTTCTTGAGTTCGGGGGGTAGATTATGAAAAGGGAAGGTATTAGCACCCTTTTCATCCATAGTTATCTATGGGCTCTTAGTTTCTTGCTAGATCATTGTTTTTGTTTGAAAGTGTGCTTTGTGGTGGTTTTTGGAAGTATTTTTGAAAAGCGCCTTCGTTTAGGCAAACTTTGTAATGATTCTCGTCTCTATAAGAATGTATACAAAGTGTTGAACTTTTTAAAATATTTCAGTGGAAAGTGTTGGTGTATTTTAAAAAAGTGTTTGTGTTTTGAAGATGAGCAAGTAACTAGGAACATTCTACCTTACTCAAAAGTATTTCATTCATTCCTCTCTTCCTTTGAAATTATTATCTTACCATTGATTTGGTAAGAAGCCCCATCGTTGGATGTGAAGGGACATGTGTGGGTCATCGTATAGGCATGATAGCAATGTTGTGAGATATCTTAGCATTTCTCTTGAGGGACTAATATCATTTGTAAGGCAACATTCGAAGCGTCATCGAGGGATTATGATCTTGTATTTTGATTGTTTTTGCTAAGACGTCTCACATGCATAACATGATCATTTTTAGGAAACAAGTGGAGTTAACCCTAGGGGTGCACGTGTAAATAGTGTGGGTGATTTGCATGCATTTAGTCTTTGATTAGGGGTTATCTACTTGTTATTTTTATCTTGCCATACATTCCCTATTTACTAGCAAGCATACAAAAGTAATAAAATGCAGAAAGATAAAATCCTACACTATTACAACCATATTTAATTGCATGAAAATATAAATGCAAAAATAATATAAAATCAAGAAAAATGAAGGTCTTTCTATTGGGGCAGAAGACCCTTCGATTCTGCACTTTCTGGCTTCCTTCGATTTGGCCTAGAAGGGGTGAAGGCGTGACTTTCGACTGAGGCCTGGGGGTCACTCCTCAATAAGATGTTTGAGTTCCAAGGATCCTAAATGGTTTCCATTGCTCTAATATGTCCTCAAGATCATCCATGCCAAGTTTTATGCCTTGCACAAGAAGTTTGCTCAGTCAATTGCTCAAATGCTTGAAAATCTACTATACTAGGTCAAAAGTCAACTGTGACCCACATACAGTCAAACTTAAAGATTTTGGTCAACATCAAAATTTTAAAGTGATATACATCATTCGATCAAGGGTTGATCATGATTCCTCAAGGAATGCTCCTAATTCATCAAAACTCAAAAGTTGATAAATTAGGGTTTCTATAGGAAAAGTCAACCAAACTTTGACTAGGCATACCTTTCCCATACTTTATCAGAAATTTTCTCATCCAAGGCTCATTTTGAATAGAATACAATTCCCTACAATTCATCTTCAGCCCTCAAGTTCAATAAATGAACTCATGAAAAGATATAAATTCAGACATTATAGGTCCTTTTCAAAAGTCAACAAAAACACCTTTTAGATCAAAGCTCCTTACATGAACATGGAAGATCAAATTAAGATGAAACTAAAAGGGTTGTTTATAGGACATCCTAAGCTTTCTAAAAAGTCCAAGAACACCCTCTTAGAATCAAAATTAAGCGAGATATGCATTGTCAAAGTTGGCCATTTTTGGAAATTTGCACAAAGTCAACAATGCTCAAAATTGCATTTTTTCCACATGGGACCATTTTTTCAAGATTGAATCTCAGTCCTAGCATGGTCTGCGACCTATGGGACCCTCCATGCCTTATTCATTCATTTATTTAATTTTTTTGATTTTTATTCATTAAAAAATCAAATAAATCCAAATAATCATATAATTTGTTTTAGGAATGATTTTTGCATTGAAGGGAGATCTTATATGCTGTCAAATAGCCAGGAAATCGTGCAAGGCCAAATGGGACACAAAATTTTCACATATGGCAATTTTTCAAGATTTAATTTTCTTCTAAAACCATGCAATTATATCTTTGATTCTTTCCAATTATATTTCCCTAATTTGATTCAGTACATATACATAATGCATTGCAACCCTAGAGGACAAGAGTTCATGTGCAGCCTGCCTCTCTAAAAGCAAGAATAAGTGTCATTTTTTGTCAAAAAAAGTGCATATCAGATTCTTCTCCCCAGGCCGTTTCAAGCCATTCCAAGGATCAAATTGTAAGTCTCAGAGTGCCTAAGAGGGGGGGGGGGGGGTGAATTAGGTCTTATAAAAATTATTCGGTTTTTATGAGAATGCTTGGTAGTAATTTTTGGTTAAGGTTTGAAGGTTTTGATTATATCTTTATCTTTTCCCGATTATGGTGATGAAAGCGATAAATGCGAAAAAGTAAAGAACACGGTGATATATCCTGGTTCCCCTCACAATCCGAGAGTACTCCAGTCCCCTTTCCAACACGAAAGAGATTTCACTATAGTTAGAATAATTGTACAGCCTATGCTTACTATCTAACCTATAGGGTGATCAAAGGTTCTTAACACCTTTAAGACCAAACAAACACTAATGTGAATGAAGAACAATCCTCTTCAAATCACAACACTTACTTCCAACAATCCTGGATAGTAAGGGAAAACCTTTAAGTAATACAAATGTGAATGAAGAACAATCCTCTTCAAATCACAACACTTACTTCCAACAATCCTGGATAGTAAGGGAAAACTTTTAAGTAATAAAATAGTTTATTTGAAGTATATGGAGAGCTTTATCAATCTTCAATTGATCTTCTTCTTCAAGATAAAAACAATTCACAACAATGTATATAAATGTTCACAGTGTATGAATGAAACTTGTAATGATAATGAAAGTGTATATGGCAAGTTTCACAAAATTATGAACACATGAAAGTTTAAATTCAAATGAGAGTGAATGAGAAAATTGTTAATGAAGAAGTATATTTGTTAATTTGAAAATTGAAGTATTGAACATTGTTTGAAAAAAAGAAAATCTGCATTTTATAAAGTTGTAAGAACCTCTTCATTCATGCCATTTCATATGAAAAGTTGCAATGCATTCATGAAAAGACACCACTTGAAAAATGTTTCAAAAAACAAAGTAAAAGCTGCATTGGTTCGCTAGGAACCGGTTCCGACACTGACAGAACCCGGTTCTTAGTGAACGTTATAAGTTAGAATTCAAATTTATCATGCAGGAACCGGTTCCCCATATTGGTACAACCCGGTTCCTGGTACAAAATCCAGGGACATGTTTTTTGAGAAATGCTGGAACCCGGTTCCCTGTTAGGGAGGAACCGGTTCCTAAAAGTTTATTTTCAAAAATAAATTTTGAAAGATATTTCAAACAAAGTTTTTCTTGATGTTAAAGTTATGGAATATGTATATGTTGATGAATGCATATTGTGAACATCTATATTCAAGATTTAAAGAATTATTTATACCATATTGACATTTGATGATTTCTTCAATAATTCTTCAATAATCTTCAAGACTTTTATTTGATGTTGATAAGCTTTTTGCACATCCTTTGAAAGTTGATGTCCATGTTGTCTTCATCAAAACACATGCTTTAAATATGACTTGAGAAGCTTGCAATTACATTCTCCCCCTTTTTGATGATGACAACCAAGTCTTGAAAATGATTCTTGAATTGTTCATGTTGTTTTATGTAGCAAACATGTTGAGCAAATGCAAGGCTCCCCCTAAGTCCATGATTCTTTGAATTTTGGAGTGAGTTTGATATTTATTTGGGCCTGCAATTTCTTTGATACAAAACAACGCACATGCATACTCTTCTCCCCCTTTGTTAACATCAAAAAGGATGGGGAAAAAGAGAGAAATAGATACATATAAAAATTAAAACGTGTATCTTAAGAGAAACATTAGATATCACCTTCATCTAAAATACCAAGTTCTCTTCGGATTTTGAAGAAAGGTTCTCGAGCAAGCGGTTTAGTGAAGATATCTGCGAGTTGGTTATGAGTATCCACAAAAGTGACTTTGACATCTCCTTTAAGTACATGATCACAGAGAAAATGATGTCGAATATCTATATGTTTGGTTCTTGAATGCATGACCAGATTCTTTGTAATATTGATAGCACTTGTATTGTCGCATCGAAGAGGAATGCATCCGAGATCAAGTCCGTAATCATGGAGTTGTTGCTTGAGCCAAAGAATTTGTGCACAACAACTACCTGCTGCTATGTATTCTGCTTCGGCCGTGCTAAGAGCAACACATGCTTGCTTTTTACAAGCCCATGATACTAATGCATTTCCAATAATGTGACACGTACCACTTGTGCTTTTACGATCAGTTTTACAACCTGCATAATCCGCGTCAGAATAACCAATTAAAGTGCAAGTACTACCTTTTAGATACCATAAGCCGACATTTATTGTTCCTTTAAGATACTTCATGATCCTTTTAACTGCCATGAGGTGTGATTCCTTTGGATTTGCTTGAAAGCGAGCGCAAAGACAAACACTAAACATGATGTCAGGACGGCTTGCCGTCAAATACAATAAAGAACCAATCATACCTCTATACTTTGTAATATCAATTGGAGTACCGGATTCATCTTGATCAACATATGTACCGGAGCCCATTGGAGTGTTCATGGCTTTACAATTGTCCATATCAAACTTTTTCAATAATTCTTTGCAATACTTAGATTGGTTGATGAAGATTCCATCTTCTAGTTGCTTGATTTGTAGTCCAAGAAAGTAGTTCATCTTTCCCATCATAGACATCTCGAATTCTCCTTGCATCATCAATGAGAATTCCTCACACATTTCTTTGTTAGTCGATCCAAAAATGATATCATCAACATAGACTTGAACCAACAAAGTGTTACTTTGGATTTTCTTAATGAACAAGGTTTTATCAACCTTACCCTTTTCGAAACCTTTTTCACACAAAAAATTGCTAAGTCTATCATACCATGCTCTTGGTGCTTGCTTTAAGCCATAAAGAGCCTTTCTCAACTTAAAGACATGTGAAGGATGTTTGAAGTCTTCAAATCCCGGGGGTTGTTTGACATAGACTTCTTCATTGATGTATCCATTCAAGAATGCGCTTTTGACGTCCATTTGAAAAAGCTGAAAATTTAATGAACAACCATAAGCAAGTAAAAGACGTATAGCTTCTAACCTTGTAACCGGAGAAAATGTTTCTTCAAAGTCGATTCCTTCCTCTTGATTGTAACCTTGGGCAACCAACCTTGCTTTGTTTCGAACAATTAGACCATTCTCATCAAGTTTATTCTTAAACACCCATCGGGTACCTATGATGTGTTTACCACTTGGTCTAGGAACAAGTTCCCAAACTTGATTTCTCTCGAATTGATTTAATTCTTCTTGCATAGCAATAATCCATTGATCATCTCCTAAGGCTTCATCAACTTTGGCAGGTTCAATTTGAGAAACAAACGCCATGTTTAAGCAAGCATCTTTCAGATTCAATCTTGTTGATACTCCTTGGCTAATGTCACCAATAATTTTGTCAATAGGATGGTCTCTATGAGTTCTCCATTCGTTTGGTAGATCATTGGTGTTTGAATCTTGTTGAACAATGTTTTCTGAATTTTCCGGTGATTTCTTAATTTGATCAAATGAAAGATCTTCCGGGGGTAAATTTATAGGATCATCATCATCACAAACAACTACTTCCTCCGAGATTATCCTTGTCATTATTAAGAACAAAGCACTTGCATCCAAAAATATGAAAGTGAGCAATATTTGGCTTTCTTCCTTTGAAGAGTTCATATGGAGTCTTCTTTATTATAGGTCTAATGATAACTCGATTTCCAACATAACATGCCGTACTAACCGCATCCGCCCAAAAATATTTAGGAAGATTTGCATCACTAAGCATTGTTCTTGCAAGTTCCACTAGAAACCTATTCTTTCTTTCAACTACTCCATTTTGTTGTGGAGTTCTAGGTGCTGAAAAATTATGAGAGATACCATGTTCTTCACAAAATTCTTCAAATTGAGCATTTTGGAATTCTCCACCATGATCACTTCTTATGGATACAATCTTTAGTGATTTTTCATTTTGGATTTGCTTAGCATACTTCTTAAAGGCTTTAAAAGCATCACTTTTCTGCATAAGAAACAAAGTCTAAGAATATCTAGAAAAATCATCAATAATGACTAAAGCGTATACATTACCTCCGAAGCTTTTTGTTCTTGATGGACCAAAGAGATCCATGTGTAACAATTGTAGTGGTCTTGTAGTAGACACCACATTCTTAGATTTGAAAGTTGTTTTGGTCTGTTTTCCCTTTTGGCATGCATTACATAATTTGTCCTTGATGAACTTCATCTTTGGTAGACCAATAACTAAGTCATGCTTAACCAATTTGTTCAAGTGCTCCATGTGAATGTGGGCAATCCTCTTGTGCCATAACCAAGCGTCATTATTGTTTACCATAAGACATTGTACCTTCAGAGACAAATCATCTAAAGAAATCATAAAAATATTGTTAGTTCTTATACCTTTGAGTTTTACCTCATTCGTTGCCTCATCCATAATGAGACATTCATCTTTGTTGAATTTGATCTTGAACCCTCTATCGCAAAGTTGACTTATGCTAAGAAGATTGTGTTTTAATCCTTCAACATAGAGAACATCCTCAATTTGAATGGATGGAGGTGTGCCAACTATTCCAACGCCAAGAATCTTTCCTTTGGTGTTGTCTCCATAGGTGACATACCCTTTGGCTTTATGTACTAGATATGAAAATTGGTGTACATCTCTTGTCATATGCTTTGAACAACCACTATCAAGATACAAAATACTGTATGTGGTCTTCAAGCATACCTACAAAACAAATTAAGTGTGATTTGGTACCCAATGTGCTTTGGGTCCATCATAGTTAGTTCCTTTCTTAACCCACACATAATGCCCACTTGCCATACTAAAGTTTCTAACATAGCAAGCATTAGGTGTATGGCCTTTAATACTACAATAAAAACAAGTAGGTTCAAAGTTACTTCTATATCTAGAAGGATAAGATTTCTTCTCAGGAAATGTTTTCTTTTTCGATACATTAGCCTTTTTCTTTTGATGATTATGAGCAACTTGCTTCTTTTCTACTTTCTTGGGATTGGAACTATTACTAGCCTTTACAAAAACAGTGGGATTGTTACTTGGTTTCTTAGTATTCACATAACCAAGACCTCTTTTATCATTTGGATAACGTTGTTGGCTTAATAATCCTTCCAATCCTATTTGTCCTTTTTCATATCGTTCAATGACTCTTTTCAATTGAACAATTTGAAAGACATTTGATTCACACTTGGAGCATGCAAAGTTTTCCCTTTCTTTAATAAAATTTTGTTTTTGAAGATCAAAATCTTTAGTCATGGTGTCAATTTTTTCTAGACAAATTAAAAGTTCTTTTTCTTGATTTGACACCTTTTTGTATAAACTTTTGCATTCTCCTAAGAGTTCATCAATAGCACCTTGAACATCATCATCAAAAAGATTAAATTCATAACTAACCTCATTGTCTTCATCATCGGAATGATGCGATGCCATTAAGGCTAAATTTGCAGGTTGATTGTTTTTGGAATCGGAAGATGAACTTTCCCATGCTATATATGCTTTCTTTGACTTTTTATCTTTATTTCTCTTGAAATATTTCTTCTTCTTTTCAAGTGTAGGACATTCACTTTTAACATGTCCCTTTTCTCCATATTCAAAGCATATAACCTTCCTTGTTGGTGCTTCTCTTTTTCTTTCTTTTCGTAGAACCTTTTCAATCTTCTTGATAAGATCATCATCTTCACTACTAGTGGATTCATCCTCTTGATTGCTATCATGATTTTTTATCCTTGTATTCAGAGCCATGTCTTTTGAGTCTTTTACTTGGATTTCATGCTTTTCGAGTCTTGCAAGTTCCGTTTCATATTCTTGAAGTTTGCCAAATAATGTAGCGGAAGTCATTGCGGAGAGACTCTTCTTTTCCGAGATTGTTGTCACTTTTGGTTGCCATTCCCTGGATAAAGATCTAAGCACTTTAAGATTAAGTTCATCATTAGTTAAAGTCTTACCTAGTGCTTTCAAATGATTTTTCAAGTGTACAAATCTTTTCTGCAAGTCGAGGATTGATTCTCGGGGCTGCATTCTAAATAGTTCGTATTCTTGACTCAAAGTATTTAATCTTGATCTTTTAACTTCAGCGGTTCCTTCATGAGTTTCTACAAGAGTATCCCAAATTTCTTTTGTTGTCTTGCAGTTCGAGACACGGAAAAATTCGTCCATACTGAGTGCACCTTGAAGAAGGTTTATTGCCTTTTTGTCATAGAGAACTTTCTTTTTATCATCGTCGTCCCATGCAGTTTTGGGCTTTGCAGAACCAATGCCATTGATTACTGATATTGGGATAAATGGACCATTTTCAACAGCATCCCATACTTCCTCTCCTTGTGCTTCTAAATGCGCCTTCATGCGTATTTTCCAGAAGTCAAAATATTCACCACAGAATAGAGGAGGCTTGTTGTTACTACCACCATCTCTGAAGACTGGTTGATGATTTGCGGAAGCCATTCTGGATCTTTAGGAACAAGTTACCTATAACTTGCTCTGATGCCAATTGTAAGTCTCAGAGTGCCTAAGAGGGGGGGGGGGGGGGGGTGAATTAGGTCTTATAAAAATTATTCGGTTTTTATGAGAATGCTTGGTAGTAATTTTTGGTTAAGGTTTGAAGGTTTTGATTATATCTTTATCTTTTCCTGATTATGGTGATGAAAGAGATAAATGCGAAAAAGTAAAGAACACGGTGATATATCCTGGTTCCCCTCACAATCCGAGAGTACTCCAGTCCCCTTTCCAACACGAAAGAGATTTCACTATAGTTAGAATAATTGTACAGCCTATGCTTACTATCTAACCTATAGGGTGATCAAAGGTTCTTAACACCTTTAAGACCAAACAAACACTAATGTGAATGAAGAACAATCCTCTTCAAATCACAACACTTACTTCCAACAATCCTGGATAGTAAGGGAAAACCTTTAAGTAATACAAATGTGAATGAAGAACAATCCTCTTCAAATCACAACACTTACTTCCAACAATCCTGGATAGTAAGGGAAAACTTTTAAGTAATAAAATAGTTTATTTGAAGTATATGGAGAGCTTTATCAATCTTCAATTGATCTTCTTCTTCAAGATAAAAACAATTCACAACAATGTATATAAATGTTCACAGTGTATGAATGAAACTTGTAATGATAATGAAAGTGTATATGGCAAGTTTCACAAAATTATGAACACATGAAAGTTTAAATTCAAATGAGAGTGAATGAGAAAATTGTTAATGAAGAAGTATATTTGTTAATTTGAAAATTGAAGTATTGAACATTGTTTGAAAAAAATAAAATATGCATTTTATAAAGTTGTAAGAACCTCTTCATTCATGCCATTTCATATGAAAAGTTGCAATGCATTCATGAAAATATACCACTTGAAAAATGTTTCAAAAAACAAAGTAAAAGCTGCATTGGTTCGCTAGGAACCGGTTCCGACACTGACAGAACCCGGTTCTTAGTGAACGTTATAAGTCAGAATTCAAATTTATCATGCAGGAACCGGTTCCCCTATTGGTACAACCCGGTTCCTGGTACAAAATCCAGGGACATGTTTTTTGAGAAATGCTGGAACCCGGTTCCCTGTTAGGGAGGAACCGGTTCCTAAAGGTTTATTTTCAAAAATACATTTTGAAAGATATTTCAGACAAAGTTTTTCTTGATGTTAAAGTTATGGAATATGTATATGTTGATGAATGCATATTGTGAACATCTATATTCAAGATTTAAAGAATTATTTATACCATATTGACATTTGATGATTTCTTCAATAATTCTTCAATAATCTTCAAGACTTTTATTTGATGTTGATAAGCTTTTTGCACATCCTTTGAAAGTTGATGTCCATGTTGTCTTCATCAAAACACATGCTTTAAATATGACTTGAGAAGCTTGCAATTACACAAATCACATCCTTGGCCACTCACTGAAGCTTTTGCAAGCATTCCCACTGCCTGAAGCATCAAGAATCAAGCGCAAGAACAATCACGGTTTGCCCTTTTTTTCCAAAACTCGATTCCAATGATTCTGGCATCATAAACATATTTTGATTATATATCTATACTTGTTATCATATTTACAACATGCTGGAATACTTTGATTGGAGTTTGAGTGCAGGTATAGGCATCTGTCATGGCTAGGGTTCCGGAGCTCCAATTTGGGGAACCCTAGTTAGAGGAAAAATTAGGCCAAATTAAGCGTCTCTTCGTGTTCAGGGGTTGATTTGAAATCGATCCATATCTTTGGATGGAACTTCTTCTGCTTGAATTGTATTTTAGAGTTTTGCAGGTTTATAGCTACAATAAAAAACCGTCAGTGACAAATTGGGTTGTAGGTAAAAGTCCTTTCTAAAACAACAGTCCCGGTGAGGAAGATGATGGCGTGTCCAAGCCTGGTTGGACGGTTTGAATCATGCGCGCTTTTTGCTAGGCATACTAATTGGTTTGACTTATGTTTTATTTGTTTAATTATATAAACGAATGAGCTCTCCAGCATAGATGGTCAAGGAATGAACACGTAAGGCAAACGTCTTGGGTTCGATCCCAGGCGTGTGCTTTTGTATTTTTTCTTGATATTTCTTTGCAGATCCAACGTATCTCCTAGACAAGTGTCCACCATGCATCCTCAGATCCCACCCTTTGGATCATCTCAAAGCAGATCCAATGCTCCAGAATTGAAGATCCATGGTGCATTCCCTAAAGGTGAACCACACTGGATCCAACGCAAATGGGCCAACTATTACGGGCTTGGAAAATTCAATTCTGCACCCCCAGAATTACTTCTCACATCAGGCCCATCTCAATTTTTTTCTCTTTAACCTTTTTATTGTTTTATTTATTTTTAATTGTTTTAAAAAATATTTTTTTTATTAAATCTTAAAATCATAAAAACACAAAAACATTAGAATTAGGTTTTTTTTAATATTTAATTTCATTAATTAATTAGGTTAATTAGGATAACTTAAAATTCCTTTTTTTCATAATTAAAATTAATTAAAAATTAGGTTAACGTGCAAAGTTAATTATTTTTTCTCAAAAAATCCAATTATTTATTTATTTACTAAATTAAATATCTTTGAATATTGTCAATTCTACATATTTAATTTTGTCGCGCGCATTTATTTATTCATTTTTCCAATTAATGTAATTGCTCCGAGTTTGTAATAGTTAATTAGGTTTATTACCATTTTCATTTACTATTTTCCCCAAGTTTTTGATTATGTAATCCCCCTCCCTAAGGCCTTGTAATAGCTAGGTTTAAATTTCTCGCACTTTATTTTCTGTTATTAATTAAACTGTTAGATGATTGATAATAGGATTGTATGCAAAAGATCATAATTTAAAACAATAGAAAACCCTAACTATGCAAAGATAATTAACTGAAAAACAAACACTTGCACATGCTCACTCCTAGGGTTTGCCCCACTTCGGTTGCCTTCGGTAAATGGTCATGAAGTATAGGGAGTTTTAGTGGTTTCCCTCTAGTCCCAAATTATTAAAGATGACCCATTCGAATGTTGCCTCGGAAAGATCTTTAAGACTCTAGGGTAATTACTAAGGTTTCCAAACCATTGCTTAAGTGACCATAATCGATTGTCCCTCAAACTCCAACGATGGAGCTACCTACTCCTTAATAGTAGGATAACGCTATCTAAAGGTGTTGTACCCAAAAATTTCCCTCCCATATTTCTCACAACATTGCAAGAAAGATCCTCAAGTTGCTCAAGGAAGTCCAAGGGTTGGCCAGACAAGCTCTCTCCTAAGGCAGTCTACCCCAAATCAGGGTTTCATGTTGCATCAAGATACTTGAGTCCAAGGGATCCCAAATGATCACCAATGTACTAATATGTTCTCAAGATCATCCATGTCAAGTTTCAAGCCTTGCAGAAGAAGTTTGCTCAGTCAATTGCTCAAAGGTCCAAAAATCGATTATGATATGGCAAAAGTCAATTGTGACCCACATACAGTCAAACTTCAAAATTTTTGGCCAAAATCCTAATTTTGAAGGATATTTAATCATTTGATCAAAGGTTGATCATGATTCATCAAGGATTTCTCCTAATTCATCAAGACTCAAAAGTTGCTAAATTAGGGTTTTGTAGGAAAAGTCAACTCAACTTTGACCAAGCATAACTTTCTCATACTTTATGAGAAATGACCCATCCAAAGATAATTTTAAATAGGATGCAATTCCCTACAATCCATCTTCATCTCCCAAGTTCAAAATATGCACTCACAAGAAGTTATGAATTTGGACATTATAGGTCATTTTGAAAAGTCAACAAAAACACCTTTTTTTGTCAAAGCTTCATACATGAGAATGGAATATCCAAATGATATGAGACCAAAAGGGTTGATTATAGGACATCTCAAGATTTCTAAAAAGTCCCAGAACACCTCCAAAGGGTCAAAATTGAGGAAGTTATGCATTGTTAAAGTTGACCTTTTTTGCAAAATTGCCATAAGTCAACTATCCCCAAAACTTCAAATTTTGCCAAATGGGCCCAATATTTTTCACTTGTTTTGAGTTGGCAATATAGCCCACGTGCTCTAGCCTTTGCCACTTGTCCATATCTTATTTTTATTATTTATTTTGATTTTTATTTGAATTAATCCAATTTAAATCAAAATAAATCAAATAAAATCCAAAACATTGATAACAAGAGATTTTATGATTGTTTCAGGTCTTATTACACAGCTAGCATCATTCAAATTCGTGAAAATCATTAGAGTGAACAAAAAGATTGAAAAAAGCCATGTTTGGAAAGATCTTAAAAGGAAATCAAATCAAATCAAAAATCATTGAAGAAGAAAGATTTGGACCAGTTTTGCAACCCTAATACATTCACTCATACATATAGAACGAGGCCAGACCTAAAAAGAGGCTAAAAACAGGCGTGAGAGCAAGAACCAGATTTGAAAAAAAGAAAGAAAAGTGTGAGATCAAAATCCCACTTAGAGGCATCCTCAAAGCTCGTTACCTATCCCAATCGGTTCCTGACACTCTCTAGAAGCTAAAGCAATCAAGAACAAGTCCATTCCAGTCCCAAATCGCTCTGTAAGTCGTGCACGACATACCCCTGTTCTTGAATTCGAATATCATGTTTTAAGCATTGTTAGGTTGAATTAATTGCATATTCTTGATCTATGAGGCATTTGCAAACTTTCTGCATTATTCAATTTCATTTATATGGCCTGTAGTTAAATTCACCATTGCTAGGTTTCAGAGCTTGGTTTTAGGTTTTTTGATTACAGGGACAATTGGCCTTCGTAAGTGGTATTGGCATGTTCAGGAGGACGAGACGGACACAACCATGGCTTTAGATGTTATTTCCATGGCCCGTGGAAGATTTTGAGAAGGCATAAGTCTGTAGGGACGGACATTTGTCCGTGGGTATAGGTCCTCAAGCTTTTAGCCACAGAGAGAGGAAAAGACAATGAGTTGTCATTCAATCATTGGCCCATTCAAATGATTCAGTGCATATTTTCTTTTGTTTTCCATTAATATTCATTTTTGCATATTATTATTATTATTATTCCATAATTGTACAACAAGCAACAGGTGGTCCAGTGGTAAGCGTAGCAAGGAATTTGCCTTGGGGCCTGGGTTCGAATCCCAAGTCCCCTTATTTCTCTATATTATTTTCTTTCAGGCGATTCAGTGCGTGCGAAGCCAGGAGAGCTACCATATGCCCTCATCATCAAACACACCAGATGGCCAGATGGCCAAATCTGATGGCCACCATTGAAGGTGCATCATGAGCCAGGGTCAACATGCCATACAGGATCACAAAAAGTCTGCATGGGTCATCTCTTTTGGGCCCAGATTTCAGCTATTGGCACCCCCATTTCAGGCCCATCTCTTATTTTTTCTTTTTATATTTCATTTAATTATTCTATTTATTATTTATTTACTAATCATCAAAACTAATTTTCTTTTTTATCAAAAAAATCACCAAAAATATTTTTATGTCCAATTAAAATTAGAATTTTATTTTTTATCAATAAATTAATTAATTAAATTAGGTTTGGTTAAATTAGAAAATTTTAATTTCTCTTTTTGCAAATAATTAAAATTAATTAGAATCAATAGGTTTTTATACTAACTTAATTACTTTATTTCTTTCCTAAAATAAGCAAAAAATCCAAAAATATGTCATTTAATTATTTTTCATTAATTAATTTAATTAACTAATTAATTGCATTTTTAATTTGGATAACTTATTTCTTTTTAATAAAAACAATAAAAAACATTTTTCTTTTAAATTAGGATAGAAGGGTCAAAACCCTAGTTTCACATTCGATCTAATTTGTCATCGCGCGCTTTATTTTTATTTTTTATCCAATTGTTGTATCTGCTCACAGTTTGTAATAGTTTAATTAGGACATTTATTTACATTTATCGCTTTATTTTCAAAGGGTTTGTTTTTGGCTATGTAAATATCTGAAGCCTTGTAATAGTGTAGTTTAAATTCCGCACTTTAAATTCCGCAAATTATTAACTGTTAGATGTATGATATGGGGATGCGTGACAAGAATGTATGATTAATTTTAAAACAGTTAGATCACCCTAAATGTGCAAAGATAAATAAACTGAAATTGAATCATTCACACATGCCCACTCCTAGGATACACTCCCACTTGGTTGCCTTCGGTAAACGGTCATTGAGTATAGGATGCTTTAGTGGTCGTCCTTTTGTCTAAACAAAGATCAAAGTCTTGATTCGGAAAAGTTTCCTCGGAATGGTTGCCTCAGAATTGTTGCCTCGAATAAATTGATCTAAGACATTAGGGTTATTGCTAAGACGTCCTAACATTGCTTTAGTGACCGTACGTCCCTTTCGAATTGACCCTCAAAACTCCAACGACGGTGCTACCTACTCATTAATAGTGGGATAGCATTGTCTAAAGGAAACAAGCATATAACGATTCTTTTTTTCGAGTAGGTAGATTAGCTCTTAAGTACTTGCTCATTCAAAAAAACTTTTCCACACTTACACTCCTTTACCAACAAAGTTTTCAAAAACACTTCATTACACTCTTGAAGACAAAAGCAAGAGTTAAATCTAAGTCAAAACAAAAGCTTTTCAAATCACACAAACACAAAGAAAACAATTTTGAAAATGATGAGCAAGTACCTAAGAGCCCGTAGATAACTACGGATAGAAAGGGTGATAATACCTTCCCTTTCTATAATCTACCCCCGTACCTAGAAATATCTCGAAAAAGGAATTTTTCTATGCTTTTTTCCTTTCCTTGTTGGATAAAATAAAAGTCGGTGGCGACTCTTGCTTACCGCGACATTTTGCGAACACAAACGTAAAATACAAACCAACAAATTTCCTTAACGAAATAGGGAAACCACGTCCCGGTTCTGGCCACCATATCACAGAACTGGCGACTCTGCTGGGAATATATATAAGTGGGGTGTACCTTAGGATTAGTTCATCATATTGTTTTCAAATGTTTGATTTGTTTGCTTTATATTTATGGGCTTTGTATCGGAGTTACTATAGATCCTAACCTGGATCTGGGGAACACCTTTTAGGTAAGTAGCAATAGACTGTGAGGGAACTGTATGGCATAGACCGATACAGTTGAAGCAGTAGCTACGTTGGTGTGACACTTTAGTTTGTACCGATATCCCTTGTGGCAGAACAAGGAGAATATGGGGCTGCTAAGGGGTCATTAAGCACCAACTGAACTTAGAACCTATAATCGACCAACTTGGCCATAGAAAAGTAGCAGTATGCTACACTCATTGAGACCATAATCTCGCGATGATTCTGGCCGCAAGAAAAGGTTGCTAAACTGGAATTATGACCGATCGAGGATGGTCAGTGATATTGAGATCCTCTAGAACCCGGTTACTATTACTAGGACAGGTTGAACCAACTAAACTGAAAGAGGGTAGTACCTAAACTCCATGCCAGCCTGAAATTTAAGGGCTATTGTGTGACTTGTGTTCCCTTACCATGTTTGCTATCTGTGAATACTTGTGGTGTGTTTCTATCATGACATCATGCATCATGACATTGCATGCATAGTTCATTAGACTAACCCATTTCAAAGACCGAGGGGATTCATCTTTGTTCTATTTTGTAGGTCATGCATCATGTCCCCTTTGTTGATAGGAGATTTTTGCCACGAAAGTGTCATCTCACTTGAAGTGATTTTGTTCACTGAGAGAGCTTTCATTCATCGAGTATTCACTGTGTGAATTTCTTTGCTGTCAAACAAATAGCCATATGCAAACAACGATATTCAAATAATGCAAAGTTCATGCTTGTCTTGAAATTTTGAAAAATGCATTTTTTAGCAGAAAACTTTTTATAAGAAAAATTCAACTTAAGATTTAGAGAAAAGCCTTACAGGAGTCAGGATACCTTTTGTAACAGTATGCTTTCGAACTAAACCATGCTTCAATTAGGACTTTTGAAGGGTTGTAACGTGGCCTGGTTCACGGTTTAAGAAACTAAGGATAAAGGCTCAAAGTAATATTTGTACCCACCCGCTCTTCGTGATGTTCTTCAGTCCTAAACATAGTTAATCGTGCGTTTGAGCTTCAAATGAGTTTGGAATGACATTTTAGTGATGGTTCACACAAGTTGAATTTGTTGGAAGGCAGTCATTTTTGCAACTTTATTTTTGTTGAGGGTTTGTAGTGACCTCGTTCTTTTTTTTTATTTGTTATCCCTAATTTTTGCCTGACTGTTCCTTTTTTTGAGATTTACAGTCAGCAGGATGCCCCAGTTTTCTTAAGCCTCCTTTGTAGGTTTTGGCTTAGTGGGCTTTTTCTTTTTGCGAGATAATGACTGCCTAGGTAATGGGGAACCATCACCGTCTTTTGTTTCCAAAGGAATATTTTTGATGTCATTCGTCGTATTATGAAATGAGAGTTTGCGGCTAAACGCGCACATGAATTAACTGAGAGACTAACCTACCCCAGGTTCGATTAAAGGTTTCAATTTGTGTTAAAACAGAAAACTTCTACTTTTTTGGCTCGAAGGGGTTGACTAGGGATTATCTTCCTTATAACTCCAGTGTTTTGGATTTGAAAGAAACGCCTGTACATCGTCAGCAAGGTCTGTCCAAAAGCATATTGTATAAGATTATGGCATTTCTTTCGTCATCCTCCCTCTAAAGGTTTGTAACTTTTAGCAAGAGTTAAATGTCATAAAGAAAGTAGAAAGCATAGTTTAAGTATAGTGAAAACGAATGGATGAATTCAAGACAAACATATGCAATGCGTTAATGAAACAAAGTTTGACATTAATAGGTAATTGTTTGAATAACAAAAGAAATTACAACTTGGAAATTCAAATGAAACAAAAGCCTCTTTGTCTGAACTTGTCATTTCAGGTGGAGAACCCTCAGCGGAAGATTTTCATCTGACCATCTTGTGTGAACTCCAACGTTGTTTCTTTAATCAGATCTTGAATTTTGTTTCTCAATGTCCAATAGCCATCGGTGTTATGTCCAGGACTGTTGGAATGATACGCACATCTTGCATTTGGATTATACCCTGAAGCAGCTGTGTTGAGACGCCGAGGGGGGTCCCTTAATACAATCAGCTTGACTTCCAACAAGTGTTGCAGCACTTGGGATAATGGCATGTTAATCTCAGTGAAGCTCTTTTCAGATGTATTTTGCTTACGCCGATTACCCTATTGATGTTGGTGAGGTTGTTGTTGGGCTTGTGACTCTGAAGCAAACTGGGGAGGCTTTCCCTCGACTTCTTGTCTCAAAGGAGGCTGAATGATGACTTGATCTTCAACCCTACTTGTTTTCCCCATTTGGTTACGTTCACCTAGATGAAGCTTGTTGATGAGGACCTTTAGCTCCTCTTGTCCTTGTGCCATGTTTTGGATGAGAGCCATCTGGCCCACCAGTTGTCCCATCATCTGAATTTTCATTGTTGCCATCTCAATCTGTAGCCCTTCCAACTGATCATTCCTGATGCCCCCTGGATTCCCTATGACCATGCCCCTTGTGAGGAGAGCTTTCACCTCCTCTTGTCCCTTGGATAGGTTCAAGAACATCTCTTGAAGTTAAGCGTTTTGAGCCTGGATGTCTTTGATACTCTTCTTTAGAGCCATCTCTACTGAAATAAACAGTAGGAAGATAAGGAGACCTGAAAGGGAGAAACCTGTCATGATACGATGCATGATATGTGGATGCATGTTTTCAAGGATCTCGCGGGGTAAACACAAGAAAATGTTAGAAATTGAACATCTTTGATTGGAGAGCTTCGTATCGGTGGACGTATTTTCCACGAGAATCAAGCTCACCATGTCAAGTGGGTCATAGCCCTTGACTCAAGTTGTTTTACTTGATTTTTGACGGAGTTTGTTTAGAGGAAAATGAATCCTCTTGCCCTTTGGTAGACGTCTGGTTCAACGTTCCCCTGCATCAAAGACCCTCGAGATCCTTGAAATGGTTATTGAAAATGCTATGGTATGATGTTATGTACAGATATGCGAAGTAAGCAAGTTATATACAAATAATCAAATTCACACAAAGCAGACAAGTCCTTAGGTTTAGGCTTGCACAGAGTTTGTAGGTAAGTACCCTCTTGAAGTCTAGTTGGCTCAACCTTTCCTAGAAATAGTAACCGGGTTCTAAGGAGCTCAATATCACTGGATTATTTTCTATTCATTGTTTCAATTTAGCCCCTTACAGGCGACCAAAATATTCCAAGGAAACAACCCTCAATGAGTGTAGTATCGAGTATCTACCAACTTCGGACTGCACCAAAGCCAGTCATCTCACTACATCCTAAAAGGCCAAGTTGGTCAAGTAAGGTTCTAAGGTCAGTTGATGCTTTATGACACCACGCGACGGCCCCGTACTCTCCTTGATTCAACTCAATGGTTACCGGTACCAACCAAAGTGCTACATCAACGTAGCTACTGTTTCAACCATGTCGGTATACCCCACACAGTTCCCTCACAGTTTATTGCTACTTACCTAAAAGGTGCCACCAAATCTGGGTGTAGGATTTAAAACAAACCCAAACAAGGAACCAAGAAGTAAAGCATACAAGTCAAATAAGATAAGCATGTAAAGGTGATCTAAAACCCTAAGGTAACCCCACTTTTTGATAATCCCCAGCAGAGTCGCCAGTTCTGTGATATAGTGGGAGAACTGACTTGAGGTTTTGCGTTTGTGTTCGCAAATGTTTCGGTTTAGCAAGAGTCGCCACTGACTTTTTATTTTATCCAAAGGAAAGGTCAAAAAGCACAGGAAAGACCTTTGAGATCTTTTCTTGGGTTCGGGGGGTAGATTATGAAAAGGGAAGGTGCTAGCACCCTTTTCATCCATGGTTTTCCATGGGCTCTTAGTTACTTGTTTAGATCACTTGCTTTTTCTTTTCAATTGTTTGAAATGGTGCTTTGTATGTGTTTGAAAATGTTTTGAAAAGATGCCTTGTCTAGGCAACCTTTGTAATAATTCATGTTTGAATGTTTTACAAAGGTGTTTGTCTTTTGAAAAGATGTTTCAATGTTTGAAAGTTTGTTTTGGGAAATGTTTTGAAATTGTGTTGAGTGTTTTTGAAAATAGCAAGGATGTTTGCAAGTTGATCAAGTAACTAGGAGTTGTCTACCCTACTCAAAAATCTTTCTTATACATTTTTAACCCTTTTACATTGTTGTTTTACCATTGTATTTGGTAAACAACCTTGTGTTTGGATGTTAAACGGGACGGGCGTGGGTCATCGTATACAATCATTGAAAGCAACTTGTGAGACACTCTAGAAATTTTGTAAGGGACGAGATCATTTTATTGAAGGCAACATCGAGGGTCATCGAGGGACTACGATCTTTGTTTATCGAAGGGTCGTTTGCTAGAGTGTCTCATATTCGAGGGACATGATTGCATTTCCGAGGCAACAAGCGAGGTTACTCTAGAGGTGCGCGTGTGATAAGTGTGTTGATTTCAAGTTATTTATTCTTGGATTAGGTTCTCTAGCGATTGATTTTTGAATCTTGCCATACATGCCTAATTACTACACAGTATATTGAAAGCAATAAATTGCGGGAATTAAAAGTCGAAGCTATTACAAAAGTATCCTGGAATGGGGGTACAATTATTACAAATGGGGATGAATCTCATAAGAATAGCAATGTCCAAATATTACAACCAAATCGAATTGTTGTGCGATTCAATATGAAGCTATGATAATTTATTGAAATAAAATCAACAAAGTATGAAATGTATGCATTTACTTGAAAAAAAGAGAAATAAAATCTATTCTACAAAAGAAAGGTTAAAATTTTATTATTATTCTGTTTTGTACTTTTATTAAATTAAAAAAAAGGTTTAAAGAAAGCAAAAATAATTAAACTAATTTAAATGATTTTTTTAGTGTTTTTATTAAGTGTAAGAAAAATAATAAAAAGAAAATGATTAAAATAAAACTAATTAAGAAAATCAAATTTATTTTACAAAAATGAAGTTTTAATATATTACTAGTATATTTTTAACAAAAGAAATAAAAAAGATAAATTAAAAGAAGAAAAAGAAAATTAACTAAACTAATTCTTTTGGTATTTTATTAAATGTTACAAATTAATAAAAGGTTATATAAAAAAGAGAATAATGAAAATTGATTCTTAAGACTAGAAAAAAAAGTGCAAAAAGTAATATTAATAATTTTTTAAAAAAAACAACAAATTAAGAAAAGAGGAAGACAGTGGGCTTTAAAGAAATGGGGGGGGGGGGGGGGGGGTGCTAGGCCCAAAAAGAGTTATTGCTTGCTGAAAGAAAAACAAGGCAGAGGGGGAGTGTGTTAGCAATGCGTTATATGAGCCTAAGGTTTTGCAAACGGAGTGGCCCAATGCATTTTGTTACTTCATTTCTGATTAGGGTTTTTTTATTAAGGGAAATGGATTAGGGTTTGTGGGTTCGTACAGAGGCGCCGTACCCTTCGTCCTTCTCACATCTTTCTCTCATTCATCTTCCTCACTCTATCGTCCCTATCGCTTTCGATTCAATGAGAGAAACGCTTTTTTTTTCTTTTTTTTTTTGGGAATCCCTAATTTCTGAAATGGAAAGAAAGGGTTTGAAATACGCTCTTCTGATCTCCCTCTCGCCGTATGTCACCGGAGCATCTCACACTTCTCACTTCCTACGCTAATGGTTCTGTTTTTTGAAAGGGTGTGATTCTATATTTTTTTGTTACGATTTTGATGCTTAAACGAGCTTTTGTTGTTTGTCTTGCCTTATTCACATTTTTTTCTATTAATCCTATTGTGGCGTATGTTTGAGATGTAGTAAATGGTCCGTCAAGAAATATACCTGTGATCGGTGGGAATGAGAACTGACTGTTTTGGAATGCTGGTTCGCGTTTGCGTTTGTTTTTGCAAAATGTCGCGGTGAGCAAGAGTCACCACCGTCTTTTATTTTATCCAACAAGGAAAGGACAAAAGCACAGAAAAATTCCTTTTTGAGATATTTCTCGGGTTCGGGAGGTAGATTATAGAAAGGGAAGGTGTTAGCACCCTTTTTATCCGTGGTTATCCACGGGCTCTTAGGTACTTGCTCATTATGTTTTCAAAAGTTTGCTTTTCTTTGTGTTTGTGGGTTTGAAAAGATTTTTGTTGTTTGAAAGGGGTGTAAGTGCGAAAAGTTTTGTTTTGTTTTTAAAAGGAGCAAGTACTTAAGAACCATCTACCCACTCAAAAAGGGAATTAAACTGTGCTAATGTCCTTTGGATAATGCTATCCCACTATTGAGGAGTAGGTAGCATCGTCGTTGGAGTTTAAGGGTCAATTCGATTAAGGGATGTGTGGTCACTAAAGCAATGTTAGGACGCCTTAGCGGTAACCCTAATATCCTGGATCATTTTTCGAAGGCAACCGTTTCGAGGCAACTATGATCTTTGGACAAGAGGGCGACCTCTAAAACTTCCTATACTTAATGGCCACGTTTGAGGCAACCAAGTGAGGTGTACCCTAAGAGTGGCATGTGCGAGTGTATTGTTTTTCAGTTATATTATCTTTGTACATGTTATGGTGAGCTACTATTGATTTTAGGTTAAAGATTAATCTTGTCATGCATTGCCTAGTTATCAAACATCTAATAGTTAATAGTTGCAGAATGTAAATTGCGGAAAATAAATCTAAGCTATTACAAGGCGTCAGGTATTTACATCGCCAAAGACAAACCCTTTTAAAATTAAATTGCGAAAAGTAAATAAAAGCGGTAAATAAATAAATAAAGTCCTAAGTTAAGACTATTACATTCCGGAAGTAGTTACAATATTGAAATATGGATCAAAAATAATTCGCGCGCGAGAAAATTAAATCGGAGTGTCCTAGGGTTTTGACCCTTTTATTAAATAAAGCATATTTTTGTTATTTTTGAATTAAAAATTAGTCTAAATTAATAATTGAATTAATTAATGAAATGAAAATATTTTTGGGTTTTATTTTAATTAAGGAAATAAAATAAGAATGATTAAAAAGTTAATAAAAATCCTAATTCTATATTAATTTTAATTTAATGCAAAAGATATTAAAATTGTACCTAATTAAACTAAATAAATTAATTAATTGTTATTTACAAAAATAAATAATAAAATTAATGGAATTAATAAAAATATTATTTTTGTTGTTTCTGATTTTTTATGAAAAAGTTAAATGGTTAATTAATTAATTAAGATAATAATAATAATAATAAAATAGAATTAGAAAAATAATGAAAAGAAAATAAAAAAGGAACAAACTCAGGGGGTGGGGGGTGGGCCTGAAGAGGGTATTTGAATGGAAATTCCCAGGCCCAGAACAACCAGCCTTGTTGGACTTTTGGAATCCAATGCGTGCCTTTAACCAGGGAGTATGATGGGCGTGCAATCTGGGCCCCTGGATCTGATCTGAAATCCATCTGGCAAGTGGATCTTTTGAGGTGAATGATGGACCATCCTTTGAGAATTGCACATGAATACCTGAAGAAAAAACAAATAAAGTGTTTTGGGGGACCTGGGATTCGAACCCAGGTCCCAATGCTCACATGCCAGCGTGCTTAACCACCCAACGAAACTGCTCATTCGTTATAATAATACAAAACAAATAATATATGGAAAAAACATTTACTATGCCTGAAAAATAAAAAATTTTGGCGCGCTGTTTAAACCGGCCAATGGGAAGAGGACGCGTAGTCATCTTCTTCGTTGAAATAACCAGGTTTTTACCTGCGGATTTTGTCCGCAGCTAAATTCCTAGGTGTGTCCTAGAATTCACCCTAGGCCATAGAAATGCAATCCAAAGCCATGGCTGACTTCGTCTCTCCGTCTTGAGTATCCCTGTACCAATTATTCGCCTTGATTTTGCCTGTACACAAAATGCCTAAAAACGAAGCAAGGAAACCCTAGGTTCGGGTATCACATTAGAAGCCATGGAAATAAAATTGAATGATGCAGAAAGCTTCAAAATCAAGCATGGATCAAGAATATGTTAATATTTGGTCAAAAAGATGCAAGAATGAGGAGTTAAATTTTCATGTGCAGAGGCATATTCAGGAATACTTACAGCGCGTTACAGGTGGTCTTAAGGTCCGGTTTTGGTTGCTATAGCTTCACAAGATATCAGGCAAGGGAGTAGCATTGAGTTTTTGCTTTGAAAATGCCCCCAAACAAGAATTCGATCTCCACTTTTTCAAGGTGTTTTTCAATTCTAAATTGGCTGTTTTTGCAGTGCTTTGTGCCTGTTTTTAGGTCTGCCTCTCTTGTGTGCATATAATAGAATGTGTTCAGGTTAAAACTTGGGCATTAAACCATATGCATTGAAGAATCAAGGTTTGCTTTTGATCACCATAACCAAGTTGCCATATTTGCATCAAATCTGAGATTTTGTGCTTGTTTTGACTTGGCACGAGTTTGATTGAGTATCACATGATATTTGAAAGTTGTAATGATCACAAGAATCCTCTTACATCAATTTTTAGATTTTATTTGATTTAATATTGATTTAAAATGAATTAAATCAATAAAAATTAAATAAAATAGAAAAATAAATGAATGGCCATGAAACCAAGTATGGGACACGTGTGTGGCATGACAAGACTATATCAAGTGGAAAAAAGTGGGCCCTTTTGTCAAAAATTGGAGTTTTGAGGATAGTTGACTTTTGGCAAATTTGGAAAAATGCCCAACTTCAACAATGCATAACTTCTTCAATTTTGAACTTTTGGAGGTATTCTTGGACTTTTTAGAAACCTTGAGATGTCCTCGAATCACGCGTTTTGGTCTCATATCATTTTAATGTTCCATGATCAAGTTATAAGCTTTGGCAAAAAAGGTGTTTTTGTTGACTTTCAAAAATGACCTATAATGTCCAAATTTGTAACTTTTTGTGAGTGCATTTATTAATCTTGGGGTGTGAAGATGGATTGTAGGAAATTGCATCATATTAAAAATGAGCTTTGGATGAGTCATTTATCATAAAGTATGAGAAAGTTATGCTTGGTCAAAGTTGAGTTGACTTTTCCTACAAAACCCTAATTTAGCAACTTTTGAATCTTGATGAATCTATGAGCAATCCTTGATGAATCATGATCAACCCTTGATGAAATGATGAATTAACCTTCAAAATGAGAATGTTGACAAAAATATCGTGAGGTTTGACTGTATTTGGGACACAGTTGACTTTTGCCCTAGCACAGTCGATTTTTGGGTCTCTTGAGCAATTGACTGACCAAACTTCCTCTGCAAGGATTGAAATTTGACATGGATGAACTTAAGAACATATTAGGACATTGGGGAGAACTTGAGGTCATTTGGATGTGAGGACCTTGACGCAACACAAAACCTTAATTTTGACTTGACTGCCTTAGGAGGTGATTTGATAGTCCAAACCTTGAGCCAACTTGAGCAACTTGAAGCTTCTTCTTGACAAGTCTTGAGGAATATGGGAGGGCAAATTTTGGGGTACAACAGTTTCCCCTGTTCAATTTTCTTAAACCTGAGGATATAGATTGGCTTTCGAGCCTTTCGTGATCCGAAGGTGGAAGATAATTGAACACTAGAGTGCCCAAAAATTTGCACTCGCATGGTGTAGCATCAGCATTATGATGTCGGGAATGGGCTTAAAAATGCCATTTGGAGATTGTTGGTAGGAGGATGGGCTTACAGATGCCATCTACAGGAGTGTCGATCGCATAAGAGATTTCTTAGCGAGAACTTGCATACCTGTTATTGTGAAAGATTCCGCCGGGGAAGTCTAACCTTTGTTGAGATTTAGGAACTTACTTGTACTTCAACTGAGAGAATGCCTCGGCTGAGTCTTAAGAACCTGTTCATAATTCAATTGGGTGGAAACATCTTCATCAAGATCTAGGAACTGTCTCGTGCTCAATGGAGTATACCGTTGAGGTTATAGAACCTGTCCACACTATGACGGAGGAAAACATCAAGATCTAGGAACTGACTCGTGCTCAATGGAGTAAACCGTTGAGGTTATAGTACTCGTCCACACTATGACATAGGGAAACATCTTCATCAAGATCTAGGAACTGACTCGTGCTCAACATAGTATACCGCTGAGGTTATAGGGCTTGTCCACACTATGACGGAGGAAAACATCAAGATCTAGGAACTGACTCGTGCTCAATGGAGTATACCATTGAGGTTATAGTACTCGTACATACTATTACGTAGGGAAACATCTTCATCAAGATCTAGGAACTGTCTCGTGCTCAATGGAGTATACCGTTGAGGTTATAGAACTTGTCCACACTATGACAGAGGAAAACATCAAGATCTAGGAACTGACTCGTGCTCAATGGAGTATACCGTTGAGGTTATAGTACTCGTCCATACTATGACATAGGGAAACATCTTCATCAAGATCTAGGAACTGTCTCGTGCTCAACGTAGTATACCATTGAGGTTATAGAACTTGTCCACACTATGACGGAGGAAAACATCAAGATCTAGGAACTGACTCGTGCTCAATGGAGTATATCGTTGAGGTTATAGTACTCGTCCATACTATGACGTAGGGAAACATCTTCATCAAGATCTAGGAACTGTCTCGTGCTCAATGGAGTATACCGTTGAGGTTATAGAACTTGTCCACACTATGACGGAGGAAAACATCAAGATCTAGGAACTGACTCGTGCTCAATGGAGTATACCGTTGAGGTTATAGTACTCGTCCACACTATGACGTAGGGAAACATCTTCATCAAGATCTAGGAACTGTCTCGTGCTCAACGTAGTATACCGCTGAGGTTATATAACTTGTCCACACTATGACGGAGGAAACATCAAGATCTAGGAACTGACTCGTGCTCAATGGTGTATACCGTTGAGGTTATAGTACTCGTCCACACTATGACGTAGGGAAACATCTTCATCAAGATCTAGGAACTGTCTCGTGCTCACCGTAGTATACCGCTGAGGTTATAGAACTTGTCCACACTATGACGGAGGAAAACATCAAGATCTAGGAACTGACTCGTGCTCAATGGAGTATACCGTTGAGGTTATAGTACTCGTCCACACTATGACGTAGGGAAACTATCGAGATTGAGAACCTTATCTTAAATTCAACCGAGGATAATTTAATTGAGATTTAAGAACTGGTCAGGTCTTCGACTAAGCTGAGAACTTAACCGCATCCTCCCTGAAAGGAAAAAGGTCAGTCATATGCAATGCATGAGATGGATCCAGCAATGATGTTCTCAACATAAATGAGATTGTATGGTATGATGCGTATATGCATGTATCATGATGTATGGGGATATAATGTTTTAGCTGGGGAAAATAAATCCCGGAGCTGCTGGAGAATAGAGCTGAGTTCTTCGTTTCCGCTGGGGATGATGAACGAAGATGATAAACCTGTAGGAGAGAAGAACTCCGTTGGGGGAATAAACTGATGAAGAGATTACTCCTAGGGGAATTACTCTATGGGGAAGAGACGTTCAGCTGAAGATTTTAATGATAACCCCACTGGGGATTCCGTTGATAAGCTCTGTTGGGGATTTTAATGATGAACTCCGCTGGGGATAGAAAGAACTTCATTGGGGATGATCTTTCAGTTGCAACTTGTTGAGGATAACCCAGTTAGACTCTTGTAAGGATGACCTTCTGAATTTGGCTGGGGAGATTTATTTGTGCTCTGCAGGGGATAAGCTTCCAGAATCTACTGGGTAAGATGATTCAACTCTGGCGGGGAAGCTTTTTTAGACCGCGCTGGGGAAATGGCTCCACTAGGGGTATCTTGTATTCCACCGGGGAACATTCTTATACTTCGTTGAGGAATGTTAAGACTGCCGGGGATGTTCTTATACTTGCTGGGGAATATATTTATATTCCGCTGGGGAATATTAAGACCTTCTGGGGATACCAAACCTTTTCAGGGCTGATGGTAGATTAACTCTTCTTGGGGAGAGTATTACTGATTTGTACATAGCTGCAAGTCTCAGCTGGGAAATCTACCCTTACTGTTTTACTCTGCGGGGAGTGATGGTATCTTGGTCATATTCTTCAGCTGAAACTTCCTTGGTACCTTGGTGGACAGAGCAACTACACTGCTCGGACAATTCTTATTGCCCCTGTTTCTGATATTATCAGTAATTCGTCCTTTGTTTCGCGTGTAAATATTTATGAGAAGCAATTAATGTCAAATGCATATATCAAAAATGAACATTGGACGTTCTTTGCAAAACAAAACAGATAAAGGAAAAATAGTTTGAAATTTGTCTGAAAATGAATTTGTATTGATTTTGAAGTTTGGCCTGAAAATAAGCGTTTTTGTACAAGAGGCTGACATCCTAGTAAGAGAACGCCGCCGAACAAATAGAATCTATACAGTTTGTGAAAACAAAACAAAACAGCTATGTGAATAATCCCACTGGGTTCCAACTCTGCTATTGCCTTTATATCTTCAAGCATCTCATCACTTTGCTGCTTAGTTGAAGATGAATTTGATTGATTGGTGCCGTCCGAGCCTGATAGTCGATACCGAAGTCTGGATGCAAGGTGATCCAATGAGACATAGTGTTACGCTTTAATCCCTAATTTTTGCCTGGACCGCCCTTTCGGGTTTTCAGTCCACCGGGATACCCATTTTTGCCCAAGCCGCCTTTTCAGGTTTTCGACTTGCCGGGTGTACAAATTTTTTCATTTTGATCCCTTATTTTTGCCCGAACCCTTTTGGTTCGCCGGGAAGCCCTTATTTTTTCCTAGGCCAATCAACCTAGCGGGTCTTTGATTAGGCGTAATATCTTTTTACTATGTCTGCATTGACGGGGTGAGGAAGGTCGTCACCATCCATGGTGGTTAGAATCATCGCTCCTCCTCAAGGGTTACCGGTACTCACAAATATGTCGCACTAATATAGCTATTGCTTCAACCGTGTCGGTATACCCCGCACAGTTTCCACAACGTATTGCTATCTATGAATGTTTCCCCAAATCCGGGTGTAGGATTTCAAGCCCAAACAGGAGAACCAAGATGTAAAGCAATCAAAGCAAATAATTAGTCATGCAAAAGGGTGATCTAGGCCCTAAGGTTACTCCACTTTTAAAATTTTCCCCAGCAGAGTCGCCAGTTCTGTGATACGGTGGGAGAACTGACTTGGTTTTTTGCGTTTGTATTCGCAAATGTTTCGGTTTAGCAAGAGTTGTCACCGACTTTTTATTTTATCCTAAGGAAAGGTTAAAAAGCACAGGAAAAACCTTTGAGATGTTTTCATGGGTTCGGGGAGTAGATTATAGAAAGGGAAGGTATTAGCACCCTTTCTATCCATGGTTATCCATGGGCTCTTAGTTACTTGCTTAAATCACTTGCCTTGCATTTTCAATTGTTTGAAATGGTGCTTTGTGTGTGATTTTGAAAGAGGTTTTGAAAAGAGGCCTTTTGTTGTGGCAACCTTTGTAATGATCCATGTTTGAATGTATACAAAGGTGTATTTGTCTTTTGAAAAGTTTTCAATGTTTTTGAAAGTTGTTTTGAAAGTGTGTTGTGGTGCGTGTTTTGAAAAGTAGGCAAGCGTGTTTTGCAAGTTTGATCAAGTAACTAAGAGCTATCTACTCTAAATTTCTCAAAGATCTTTCTCATGTTTTGACCCTTTTAACAGTGTTGTTACACCATTGTATTTGGTGAACAACCTTGTGTTAGGATGTAAACGGGACGGGCGCGGGTTATCGTATAGACCATGATAGCAATTTTGCAAAGTATCTTAGCATTTTTTGAGGGACTAAGATCATTTTTGTAAGGCAACTTTGGATAGCGTCATCGAGGGACTATGATCTTTTGACTTTGTTTGTTTTACCAAGATACTTTGCATGCGTAACATGGCCCATTTTTGAAGGCAACAAGTGGATATAACCCTAGGGGTGTTTGTGTGCAAGTGTGTTTTATTGCATACAAGAGTTTATCTTTGAATTAGGATTTTCTATTTCATTGATTTTATCTTGCCATACACATCCTAATTACTAGCATTTATAGTTGAAAGCAATAAAAAGCAGAAATATAAAATCCTACGCTATTACAACAATTAGGGGATGGGGATACATATTTGTACATGGGGTGGCTCAACGAGAAAAATAGATAAGAAAAGAAAATAACAAAAACAAGATAGAGAGAAAGAGAGAGGGAGCCAGCGCGCTACTGAGAGGTCATCAGAAGTTCTGACTCGGGCCCGCTGCCAGATGATCAACCTTTTGGTTAAACTGTATGAGTCAGAACTTCTGACTCTGGCACCTACAAAACAGAAACCTGTTAGTGGGAAGATCAGAAGTTCTAACCCCCATACGCTACAAGACAAAAGTTTTTTAGTAGGGAAATCAGAAGTTCTGATCCTGCTGGAAATAAAATAATTCTCAGAAGTTCTGGTATTATTGGCAGCAAAACAGGCTTCAGATATGCTAACGTCAAAGTCAGCACTTGGCTTCTCCCTGTGCTAGTCAGAACATCTGCAAATTTGTTATTTTTCCATGAAACAAGAAACATGTTTGGAACAGCTTCAACAAATGTCAAAGTGTTTCAGAGGACAGAACCAACAAGGTCACAGGCAGGTCCTATGCTGACTCACTTCCTATCTAAACATTCTGAGGTATGAAAATCCTCAGAACACAAACAACAGCAACATGATGTTTACATTATGTTTATTTGAGCATGCAAAGCTGATAATGCTTAGCAGCGTGATGAAGGTCAGCAGGTGCTTACCTGGCTGTTGGAAAAGTTTGTGAATGAGAGCTAGCTTTTGGCTCTGATGGTGTTCTGGACAGGTTATTTTTGAAAGGGGTAGATGAAGGTATATGTGTATGTATGGTCAGAGGCTGAAAGTGTGTTCTTTAGTCACAAAGAAAACTGGGTATTGATGAAGTTTGAAGGTAAGAAGTTCAAAGTTATGAAACACTAGAGATTTTGGCAGAGTTTCACAGTACTTTCTTGCTAAAAATTTCTGTTTCTCTTTTAGCAATTCTTCTGGTTTTTTGGACGCCCTTTTTCAGTGGACAATGGTTCTCTATTTATAGGCAAAGTTCTTGTGGATTATTGAACATTAAAGGTGCCAACAGAGGTTGAATTGTTCTTTGAAAGAAGTTCCTGGGAAGTTGTGATAATAGATAGCCTTTCAGCCTAGGCTGGAACAACATGCATGGATTGGGGAGAAGTGACCTCTTAGGTGGAAGGTGGCGCGTAGACCCATGCCTAAACCTGCATAAAGGCGTTTACCAAGCCACACGTGAAGAGATCCCTTGGGTGAATGTTCAGGAGTGGTTGGGAGCATTAATGAGCATTAAATGGTGATGAGACTTATCAACACCAATATTCTGGTAATAGGAAACAAACTTGAACCAACATTTCTGCTTTATTATAAACAACATAAACCATGCTCTAGTCTTGGCCTCTTGTTGTTTTAGCAAATTCTGGAGATTCTCCTGACTTTTTGACACATTCCTTGGATTTGCTTCTGGAAATCCTGGACTTAGAGATTCTGTATCAGTGTAACACCCACTCTTCTGACCCTTTCATCTTCTGATTTCAGCATGTTCTGAAGGAGCCTTCAGACTTCCTTGCTTCCTTTGCATTCCTTTAGCAAACTCTGGCTGAACTTGCGTAATTGCTGAAAGAGCTATGTTCTGTTTGAGGCTTACGTGTTGAACCACGTTTGCAACTTCCGACTGAGTTGATGTAGCTGCTGAAGAGCCAACTTCTGACTGCGTTGAGCCAAGCTTGCAACTTCTGACCATTGAGCCAAGCTTGTAACTTCTGACCGTTTCTATCTGGAGTTTGGTCCAGAAGTTCTGAAGCGCTATTTTCTTCTTGAACACCCATTTTTTAGAGAAAAATTCCAAATGTTTAGAATTTAATTTTTCTCAAGATAAAAGCGTTGCCTTTAGAGCTTGTGTGATCATTTTGCTCTTGTAAATGGTTTGCTTGGGCATAAATGATAATTCAGGACTTGGATTTGTTTTAGAGGGAATCCAAGATGATTTTCTGAAGAAAGAGAGGGCAAATTTTGGGGTACAACAGTTGCCCCTGTTCAATCTTCTTGCACCTGAAGAGTTAGATTGGCAGGCTTGCCTTTCGTGTCTCGAAGGTAAAAGGAGATTGGACACTAGAGTGCCCTTAAATTTGCACTCGTCAAAACAATGGATGCGGAAATGGGCTTAGAGATGCCATTTGGAGATGGGCTTAAAGATGCCATCTGGAGGGGTGACAGAATCTTGTCGAGGATGGGCTTAAAGATGCCATATGAATGTTTGTTGAACTGCAATGTGACTGGTCAGAAGAATGAGGATCAAAATGGTATCCGTGTCTGGAATGCATTTGAACTGTATCTGGAGACTGAGTTTGTATGAGCAAAAGAAATGGCCTCCGTGTCTGGGGCGTATCCGAGCTATAACTGCGTTTGAAGGAAGAATGAATATCAGAATGACCGCCGTGTCTGGAGTGTATCTGTATTGTATCCGGGTAACAGATAAATGTCTGTGTGGAGCCATTGCATGCTGGGGACAAATTCTGAATGAGTGACAGAATGGCAACCGTGTTTGGAGCGTATCTGGACTGTATCTGAAGTTGAGATTTGTATGAGTAGCAGAATGACTTCCGTGTCTGGAGTGTATCTGAAACTGTATCTTGGAGTTGAGATCTGTATGAGTTAGCAGAATGACTTCCGTGTCTGGAGTGTATCTGAAACTGTAACTAGGATCTGAATGAATGACAGAATGATTTCCGTGGCGAACGCACTGGGGAGAATCAAACTGCTGTGGTAAGGGTCAGAATGGTATCCGTGCTTGGAATGCATTGAACCTTGAGGTGGATAAGTGAATCTGAATGAGAGATAGAATGGCTGCCGTGTCTGGAGCGTATCTAGTATGTATCTGATCGTTGTATTCTGAATGAGTAGTAGAATGACCGCCGTGTCTGGGGTGTATTTGTACTGTATCTGACTTGAAATTCTGAATGAGTAATAGAATGACCGCCGTGTCTGGGGTGTATCCATACTGTATCTGACTTGAAATTCTGAATGAGTAATAGAATGACCGCCGTGTCTGGGGTGTATCCATATTGTATCTGAATAATTATTAATGATAGCCTTTTAATCTTATCCTGAAAAGGATGAAATGTTAGCTAAAACACAAAGTTATGTTGCATGATATGTATGATGCAATATATATGTTATATCAATGTTTATGATATGAATGTAAATGAATGCGCATGTAAGCTGAAGAGCTGTCTTGCTGAGGATAGATGAATCCTGGATGGCTGGAGATAAAAGAATCTTGACTGCTGCCAGGGAAAGTGAGTCCTTGACTGCTGCAGGGGATTGCAAGAATCTTTGATTGCTGAAGATGAGACATCCTTGTTGACTACTGCTGGAGAATCAGGAGCTTGGGTTGTATACCAATCTACTGGGGATTCCTGAATTGAGGAGATCTTCACTGGGGAATATCCGAATATCTTATGAAGAACTGAGAATGGGAGTCTTCATTCTGCTTGGGGGATGCAAGATCTTCAATTGTCGAGGGATCCTAGAACCACTGCTGGGGATTGGAATTCCTTGGTGACTTGTAGGGAATGAGAATTTATGATGATCTCTACCGGGGAGTTCAAAACCTGATAGACTCATGCTGGAGAAGTAAGACTGAGCATCCTTAGTTTGGTGGGAAGTATCTCTGTGGGGAGAAGGTTCACTAGTTTGGTTCCGCTGGGGATTGATAGTTGGAATGTTTAGCTCCACTGGGGATTGGATTTTCAGATTTTTGAGGCTCCACTGGGGATACTGAAACTTTGAGGGGAATTGAGTTCTGGAAGGCCCTCTGGCTGGGGAAATCAGTTTTGAGAAAGCTTCTGCTCTGCTGAGGATCCTAAAGTTTAACTCTGTTTGGGGAATTAAGTTCAGGATTGAGGAATGTTGGGGAATTTGGAGTTTAACTCTGCTGAGGATTCCTTCTGAAAGGGCATCAAGATATCTATCTGTACCTTCAACCTATCAGTAATCATCTTTTTCTTGGTTTGTAAGGAAAATGATTATGTTCAAATGCATATGCCTATTTAACAAAACATTGGACGTTTCTCAAATAAACATAAGTGCAAAAGAGAAAAAAGGAAGTCAAAGCAAATTTCTGTATCTGGAAAAGTATTTGTATTAACTTTCTATGAGTATATTTGTACCAAGGAGACAATCATCCTAGTAAGAGGATGTCGTTGTAAAAATTGAAAAATTTATACAAAAGAAAGATGGCTATGTGAAACAATTCCATGGGATTCCATTCTGCTATAGCCTTCACAACTCTGAATATCTGTTCATTCAATGCTTCGTCTGCCGGTGACTGGATTGATCAGAAGCTTGGAGCTGATTGATGAAGAGATTGTCCTTAAAGTGATCCGACGAGACATAGTCATACGCTTTAATTCCCTAAATTTTGCCTGAATCGCCCTTTCGGGTTTTCGATCCACCGGGAAACCCATTTTTGCCCAAGCCGCCCTTTCGGGTTTTCAACTTGCCGGGTGTACAGATTTTTTTGTTTTATCCCTAATTTTTGCCTGAACCGCCCTTTCGGGTTTTCGATTCACCGGAATGTCCATTTTTGCCCAAGCCTCCCTTTCGGGTTTTCAACTTGTCGGGTTATTTCATGCGTAGTATCTTTTGACTATGTCTGCGTTTGCAGGGTGCAGCAAATCATCACCGTCCATGGTGGTCAGAATCATTGCACCACCAGAAAATATACTCTTGATCACAAATGGTCCTTCGTAAGTAGGAGTCCACTTGCCCCTGGGATCACTTTGCGGTAAGATAATCCGCTTGATTACGAGATCTCCGACTTGATATACTTGACGTCTGACTTTCTTGTTGAAAGCCTTGATCATCCGTTTTTGATACGTCTGACCATGGCAAACAGCAGCGAGTCGCTTTTCGTCAATCAAATTGAGTTGATCAAGTCGGTGAATCCAATCATCTTCATTCAAACCAGAGTCCTTCATAATCCTTAAAGAAGGAATCTGAACTTCTATGGGCAGGACAGCTTCCATGCCATATACCAAAGAAAATGGGGTTGCCCCTGTTGAAGTACGTGCTGTGGTACGGTATCCATGCAGAGCAAACGGTAACATCTCATGCCAGTCCTTGTAGGTGACTGTCATTTTCTGAATGATTTTCTTGATGTTTTTGTTTGCAGCTTCAACAACATAATTCATCTTCGGCTGATAGGGAGACGAATTGTGATGATAAATCTTGAACTGTTCGCATAGAGCGGTGATCATAGTATTATTCAGATTTGTACCATTGTCTGTGATGATCCTGTCGGGGACACCATACCGGCACATGAGATTTTGCTTGATGAAGCGGGCGACCACATTTTTAGTAACAGAGGCGAAGGAAGCTGCTTCGACCCATTTGGTGAAATAGTCAATGGAGACCAGGATGAAGCGATGTCCATTGGATGCCGTGGGCTTGATCTCTCCAATCATGTCAATGCCCCACATTGCGAATGGCCAAGGAGCTGTCAGAATGTTGAGAGGGACAGGAGGAATATGTATTTTGTCGGCATAGACTTGGCATTTGCGGCAAGTACGGGAATGTTGATGGCAGTCAGCTTCCATGGTAGACCAGTAATAGCCTGCCCTTAGGATCTTCTTAGCCATTGTATGGCCGCTCAAGTGGGTGCCAAACGTACCGCTGTGTATCTCAGTCATGATTAACTCTGCTTCAGCTTTATCCACACATCGGAGTAAAACACAATCATGGCTGCGTTTATAGAGGATACCGTTGCTCAGGAAGAACTTGGCAGCAAATTTCCTTAGGAACTTCTTGTCATTTACGGAAGCTCCTTCGGGATATTCTCTAGTCTGGAGATACCTTTTGATTTCGTGAAACCATGGTTGTTCCACTACTTCTTCGGTATTAATATCATGACAATGCGCAGGTTCATCCATTCGCTCGATGGTGATTTGGGGAGCCTCGTTATCCCAGTTGAGTTTAAACATGGAAGACATTGTAGCCAGAGCATCTGCTAGCTGATTCTCTTCTTGCGGGAAATGCTCGAAGGTAATTTGCTCGAAATGAGGCAACAATGTCAGGACATGTTCTTTGTATGGGATAAGATTAGGATGTTTTATATCCCACTCTCCTTTGATTTGACTGATAACCAAAGCCGAGTCCCCAAATACGATCAAAGATTTGATCCCTAAGTCTATAGCAGCCTTGAGACCAAAGATGCAAGCTTCATATTCAGCCATGTTGTTGGTACAATTGAAGCAAAGTCGGGTCGTGAAAGGTGTGTGGCAACCTTCCGGGGAAATGAGTACTGCACCGATACTATTTCCAAGTGCATTTGAAGCACCATCAAAGTACAGGGTCCATCGGGATCCTTTTTCAGGTCCGTCATACGGTCTGTTACCTTCAATGTTGTCCAAATTCATGATGTCCTCGTCCGGGAAGTCGAATCTCATGGACTGATAATCTTCGATAGCTTGATGAGCTAGATGGTCAACTAGTACACTCCCTTTTATAGCTTTTTGGGTGGTGTACTGGATGTCATATTCAGTCAGGATCATCTGCCATCTAGCGATTCTTCCAGATAAAGCAGGCTTCTCGAAGATATACTTAATAGGATCCATTTTGGAAATCAGTAAGGTGGTATGAGTCAGCATATACTATCTTAGTCGGCGAGCAGCCCATACCAAAGCGCAACAAGTTTTCTCGAGCAGTAAGTAGCGAGTCTCACAGTCGGTAAACTTTTTGCTAAGGTAATAAATAGCATGCTCTTTTCGACCAGACTCGTCATGATGGCCCAACACGCAGCCCATTGAGTTATCCAAAACGGTCAGATACATGATCAGCGGCCTTCCTTCGACGGGTGGCATCAGAATATGAGGTTCTAGCAAGTACTCCTTGATCTTATCAAAAGCAGCTTGGCAATCGTCGTTCCATTCGACTACCTGATCTTTCTTCAATAGTTTGAAAATTGGCTCACAGGTAGACGTCAGATGAGAGATGAATCTGGCAATATAGTTCAGGCGCCCCAAGAATCCTCTAACCTCCTTTTCAGTACGGGGAGCAGGCATTTCTTGTATTGCTTTCACTTTCGCTGGATCGACCTTGATGCCCTTGTTGCTGACAATAAATCCCAGAAGTTTACCAGACCTGACTCCAAAGGTGCACTTACTTGGATTCAGCCTGAGTTTATATTCCTTCAATCTGGCAAACAGCTTCCGCAAATGCTCAAGGTGTTCCTCCTCTGTTTGTGACCGAGCTATCATGTCGTCTACGTAAACTTCGATCTCATGATGTATCATATCATGAAATAAAGCTACCATGGCGCGCTGATAAGTTGCCCCTGCGTTCTTCAGTCCGAACGGCATCACCTTATAGCAGAAGGTACCCCATTGTGTAACAAAGGTGGTTTTCTCCATGTCCTCGGGGGCCATTTTGATCTGGTTGTAGCCCGAGAATCCATCCATGAAGGAAAACACCTTGTGCTGAGTCGTGTTGTCAATCAAAATGTCGATGTGTGGTAGCGGGAAATCATCTTTAGGGCTGGCCCCATTCAAATCCCGGTAGTCTACACACATCCTGACCTTGCCGTCTTTTTTAGGTACTGGCATGATGTTAGCAACCCATTGTGGATAGGATGTAACGGCCAGAAAACCAGCGTTGAATTTCTTCATTACTTCTGCTTTAATCTTCTCAGACATGTCGGGCCTCATTCGACGGACTTTTTGCTTGATCGGTGGACAATCCTCTCTTATAGGGAGACGGTGAACCACGATGTCTGTGTTTAAACCCGACATGTCTTCATAAGACCAGGCGAAGATTTCAACGTATTTATTCAACAGCTGTATCAAGCGCTCCTTGACACTTGGCTCCAGATTGGCACCCACTTGTACTTCTTTCTGGTCTTCCTCTGTTCCTAAGTTGACAGTTTCCAACAACTCTTCGTGAGGCAAGATGGCCCTCTCTTCTTGCTGTAGAAGTCTGGCTAACTCCCCTGGCACTTCACAATCTTCGTCATCTTCATACTCAGCCTGATTGACCAAATCTTCAGAGTTATTAAAGGACATAGCAGAATAGTCACCCATAGAATCCAGAGTGGATGGGTACCTGCATTTGTGAGTGTGGGTGTGTGTAAGGGATAGCCATCCTTAAACAAACAAAAATGCAAAAGGAAAGAAAATGAACACAGTAGTTTATCAATGAAAAACGTCCAATGAATCATTAAACATGGCATATGAATATGAAGATAATCAAAACCCTTACAAATGGACCTACATGCCCTGGGCAAGGCATGAGGTGAAAAAGTAGTGTGCAGATTGTTCAAAAGTAATTATTACAAACCAACAGGAAATGTTTGACAGATAATTACTGATTAATAAAAGTAATGGGGACGAAGTCTTTCGCCTCCCAGTTGCGTAGTCCCCCTTCGATGGTTAGGAAGATCCAATCTTCAATGTTGGCCTCTTCGTCTTCACCTTCCAAAGCATTGACTCCATAAGGAGAAATCTTGATGGGTGTTCTTTCAACTTTTGAGCGGCGCATAGCTTTCTGCCCTGCAGTGGTAAATCCTAATCCAAACTTGTCTATTTTGTGAGGAATATCAGGAAACTGACCCCATGTTGAGCTCTTCCCTTCCTTCATCGCAGCCTTTGCGTCTTTTAGAGATGCCATCCTGGCCACCTGCTTGGGTACCTCAGCTACCACTTTTGCTACTGCCACCTTAGGAGAGACTTCCTCAAAGTGCTGGAATGGTGTTTCAATGAATTCACCCTCCACCTCTATATACCGAAAGGAGTTCAAGTGGCTGATCATATATTCCTCCTCACCGTGTACAGTTATGATCTTACCCTTGACAGGGTATTTCAGCATCTGATGTAGGGAGGAGGTGACTGCCCCAGCATTATGTATCCATGGCCTCCCTAGCAAGCAAGAGTATGACGGACGGATGTCCATCACATAGAAAGTTGAGGGGAACACCTCAGTGCCTACCTTAATTGGAATGTCAACCTCCCCATGTACCATTCTCTTTGACCCATCAAATGCCCTTACAATGATATTACTTGGCCTCAATTCCAAGCCTTCACAATCCAATCGGTCGAGAGCCTTCTTAGGCAGCACGTTCAGAGAAGAACCAGTGTCGACCAAAACATGGGCTAGAGTAGTTCCTTGGCATTCTACTGACACATGTAATGCGTCATTGTGCTTTCTTCCTTTCGGAGTCAGGTCAGCATCAGAGAAACCCAGGCCGTTGTCTGCGGTAAGGCTGGCTACACAATCTTGGAATTGATCGGCTGAAGTTTCCTGGGGTACATGGGCTGTCTTCAGGAATTTTATCAATGCTTTGGCGTGCGCCTCTGAACAAAGCAGTAATGCTAACATGGAGATCTTCGAGGGGGTTTGCCCCAGTTGCTCTACCACGTCATAATCACTCTTCTTAATTATTTTCAGAATCTCCTCCATCTATTTCTTAGAGGTTTCAGGGATGACCAAGGGTTGAGCCCTCGTCCTGACGAGCTCATCTTGGATCCCTTTCCCCTTATCAGCAGAAGTAGGAGGGGCAACAACAGGAATAACAGCTTCTTCAATCAACGGGGTTCTTGCGGAAAGTTTTATCGGTGCAGGAGTAACTTTGGCAGCAGCTGAGGGTCCAAAGAGTGCCTTTGGATGGCAATCTATGGAGAAAATATTCTCTCACTTCTGGTGATCTTTCTTGTACCGACAACGTTTCCAATACCGACATCTTCTTCATCAGAGCTTTCCTCGGTTATCTCAACTTGTTTAACACCATGGTAGTAGATTTCTCCACCGTAATTCCATGGTATTGACTTGTCAGAACTGTAGGGGACAGGCCCAGGCATGGTTATTTTCAAGGGAACAATCTTTGTAGAGGATGTAATCTTAACAGGCTTTTTGACGGCCTTGGAAAGATTGGTGGAAATGGTGATTATTGAAACATCTTCGATAAGGGTTGGAATAGCAGGAATCTTTTCAAACAGAATTTGTTGACTGTCCATTAGGCCTTGGATGCCTTTCTTCAACAATGGACAGTCGATTGGTAGAGAGGAACAACAGTAGCAGTCTTCTTTGCATCCTGGGAAAATCCCAGCTTTCAACAGATTTAACTTGATCATCAACAGTGGAGTCATCAGGTCATCAACATCAGAAACATACAGATCTTCTTCAATAGCATGGACATTTCGACCATGCTTCGACATTGGAGTGGATATTACGTTTGGCTTCTCCGGAGCATCAAACTCAACCTCTTTTGCATCTATCAAGTCTTGAATTTTATTCTTTAGCGCCCAACAATTGTTGGTGTCATGTCCGGCACTATTAGAATGGTAGGCACATTTAGCATTGGCATGATAGTATGGAGATGTGGTGTTAGGGTTTTTCGGTGCCTCCTTTAAACCAGTCAGATTCAACTTCAACAAATGTGGAAGAACTTGCACATGTGTCATATTGATGCGGGTGAACTGCCGTTGTGGCCGCTCTACCCGTTGCTGATTTGGTCTGGACTGATTGCCACGAGGCTGATCATTTGATGAATTTTGGATCATCACGGCCCCTATAGTCGGCCGACGCTCAGTTCTTCCCACTCCTCTCTGAGAGTACACAACAGCCATTTCCTTCTTCGCCGAAAATGATTTCTTAACAGTTGTAGATGCAGAGGCATCCTTTTGAATCTTCCCATTCTTAATACCGGCTTCCACCCGTTCGCCAGTCAGAATCAATTCAGTAAACCCTGCGGAAGAGCTCCCAATCAGATGGTTAAAGAACGGGCCAGATAGTGTCCCCAGGAACATATCAACTAGTTCTCTATCAGAAAGAGGTGGCTGCACTCTTCCGGCTAAGTCGCGCTATTTCTGGGCGTATTCCTTGAATCCCTCATTAGAGGCCATCCCCATACTCTGTAGCTGAGTACGGGTTGGCGCCAAATTAGAGTTATATTGATACTGGCGATAAAAAGCAGCTACCAAGTCTTCCCAACTATGTACCTCTTACCTCTCGAGCTTGTAAAACCAATCTAGCTGTGTACCAGACAGGCTATCCTGAAAGAAGTGTACCCAAAGATTTCTGTCGGATGTATGAGGTTGAATTCTTCGGACATACGACCTTAGGTGCATTTTTGGGCAAGACAACCCGTCATATTTTGCAAAAATTGGCACCTTAAACTTTGGAGGGATCACAATTCCAGCAATTAATCCCAAATCTTCGAAATCTAACCCGGGAACCCTTTGCAGCTCCATAGCTACCAGCCTATCCTCCAAGTTTTTGTATTTGTCGTCCGCCGGCGGGTATTGTTGCTCTGAGTAGTCTTCATCTTCCTCGGCCTCTTCCTCTTCAGCTTCGGATTCAGAAGGTAGTGCAACCCCTTTTCCTTTACTGGTTTCCTCTTCAGATGCGGAGGGAAATTCAAGAACTCTTCTTGCTTCGTTCTCAAACCTTCTTCCCAGGGTAGCCACCCCAACCCTTTTCTTCTTCTTTTTCACTTTTTCTTGCTCTTTGTTCCCAAGCAGTGCTTTTAGATCCTCCTGACCCTTTGCCAAGGTCACCAGGAGATGTTGAAACTGTGAGTTTTGAGACTGCAGATCTTTGACCGTCTGTTCGAGATCCATCTTACTGAAATAAACAGCAGAAAGATAAGGAAACCTGGTGTGGAGACCTGCTTATGCACATGATGAATGATATGTTTATTTATGCAATGCATTCAAGGATTTAGAAATTCAAGATTGTAGCAAACAAAAAGAACACACGTCATATTAATAAGAAGAAATTTTGTCAGTACATAAATGCCCCATGGGCCAAATATTACAAAAACTTCTCAAGGTAAAAAGACGTTGCGCATCCTCTTTGGTGCAATGTAAGTGTTGAGGGTCTCTTCCTCATGGAGTCAGCGGGTAAGCTCCAAAACCTTCTTCTCACTGGCGTAGAAGCTGGCTTCAAAAGTATTCCGTTCCTCCTTGAGTTGGATCCAACTCTTCTGCATCTCCTCCCATGATGTTGGCATATCAGGATATAGGATGGTGTAGGGAACCTCTCCTTCCTTAACAGGCTCTTTAATCAGAGGGAGAACATGAGGGTAAGGCATCATTAGAATCTGGGCTCGGGTTCGTACCCACTTGAGATAAGGCTCAAGAGGGATGGAGTTCTTGTGCCCCAGTGTCTTGATATCTACCTTGTTAGGCATCCTCCAAGCTCTGATGAATCTTTGGCGAAGTCCTTGCGCATTGTTGTCGAAGTCAAAAACTAGATCAGGAATCAGCATGTCATGAGGGCCATCCCTCCGTGCATATCCAAATTGTCTCAAAGCTAGACAAGGGTTGTAGGTAATGCCTCCTCTAATTCCAAGTAAAGGGACATTAGGGAACTCACCACAATGATCGACGATGATGACATTTTCTCTGGACCGAGAACACCAATGTACATCAGAGTGCATGAGGGTCATCAACTGTTGTGACCACCTTAAGCCTTGTTCATTCTTCAAAACAGATTGTGGAAGGTGCAAAATAAACCACCTTGCAAGGAGAGGAGTACAACACATGAGAACACCTCTCTTTCTCATTGTTCGTGTGTAAAATGAGTGGAGGATGTCCCCAAGCAATGTGGGTATGGGATTCCTGGATAGGAAAATCTTGACAGCATTGACATCTATAAGTTGGTCAGGATTTGGGAACAAGACCAACCCATAAATGAGGAGTGCCACAATCTCTTCAAAGGCTTGCAGATCCAAAGAATTCCAACACTCTTGTGCCTTCTCAAACAAGAATTTTGCTAAGAAGCCTTTGACACCACTTCTAGTTTCCCAATGCCCCTTGATGTCAGATGGTTGCAAGTGTAGTGCTTGAGCAACATCTTCAGGCTTTGGTTCTTTTTCTGTACCGTTGTAGGGTAGTTGATTAAGAATAGGAATTCTCAGGAGTTGAGAAAATTCCTCCGAAGTGGGCACCAATTGGTAGTCGGGGAATGTGAAACAGTGGTGAAGGGGGTCAAAGAACTGGAACAACACTTTCACCATGTCCTCTTCAATGTTGGTGTTGACTAGTCTGAGCAGTCTACCATGTCTTTCACTGAAGGGAGAGCTTTCTGGAATTCTGGATGTGAGCTCCTTGAGTTGAGGAGGGATTCTCACAAGGTTGACTTGGATGGTTTTCCTGCGAAGAATTTCCATGACCTACAAAACAAGAACAAAGATGAAGATCCAAACCCTTGAAATGGTTAGTGAATGCATATGATGCTTTATGATGTTCATGATGTATGCACAAACATATGTACAAGCAATTCACACAAAACCCTAGTTTCAGGCTTGCATGAGGTTTCATAGGTAAGTACCCTCTTGAGTGAAGTTGGCTTAAAAACCCGTCCTATAAATAGTAACCGGGTTCTAAGGAGCTCAATATCATTGGATTGTTTTCCATGTTCATTGTTTTGGTTTAGCCACTTAACTAGCGACCAAAATATTCCAAGAAAACAACCCTCAATGAGTGTAGTATCGAGTATCTACCAACTTCGGACTGCACCAAAGCCGGTCATCTCACTACCCCTAATAAAAGGCCAAGATGGTAAAGTAAGGTTCTAGGTCATTAGTTCTTAGTGACATCACTCAGCGGCCCCGTACTCTCCTTGATTGAACTCAAGGGTTACCGGTACTCACAAATATGTCGCACTAATATAGCTATTGCTTCAACCGTGTCGGTATACCTCGCACAGTTTCCACAATGTATTGCTATCTATGAATGTTTCCCCAAATCCGGGTGTAGGATTTCAAGCCCAAACAGGAGAACCAAGATGTAAAGCAATCAAAGAAAACAATTAGTCATGCAAAAGGGTGATCTAGGCCCTAAGGTTACTCCACTTTTAAATTTTTCCCCAGCAGAGTCGCCAGTTCTGTGATACGGTGGGAGAACTGACTTGGTTTTTTGCGTTTGTATTCGCAAATGTTTCGGTTTAGCAAGAGTCGCCACCGACTTTTTATTTTATCCTAAGGAAAGGTTAAAAAGCACAGGAAAAACCTTTGAGATGTTTTCATGGGTTCGGGGAGTAGATTATAGAAAGGGAAGGTATTAACACCCTTTCTATCCATGGTTATCCATGGGCTCTTAGTTACTTGCTTAGATCACTTGCCTTGCATTTTCAATTGTTTGAAATGGTGCTTTGTGTGTGATTTTGAAAGAGGTTTTGAAAAGAGGCCTTTTGTTGTGGCAACCTTTGTAATGATCCATGTTTGAATGTATACAAAGGTGTATTTGTCTTTTGAAAAGTTTTCAATGTTTTTGAAAGTTGTTTTGAAAGTGTGTTGTGGTGCGTGTTTTGAAAAGTAGGCAAGCGTGTTTTGCAAGTTTGATCAAGTAACTAAGAGCTATCTACTCTAAATTTCTCAAAGATCTTTCTCATGTTTAGACCCTTTTAACAGTGTTGTTACACCATTGTATTTGGTGAACAACCTTGTGTTAGGATGTAAACGGGACGGGCGCGGGTTATCGTATAGACCATGATAGCAATTTTGCAAAGTATCTTAGCATTTTTTGAGGGACTAAGATCATTTTTGTAAGGCAACTTTGGATAGCGTCATCGAGGGACTATGATCTTTTGATTTTGTTTGTTTTACCAAGATACTTTGCATGCGTAACATGGCCCATTTTTGAAGGCAACAAGTGGATATAACCCTAGGGGTGTTTGTGTGCAAGTGTGTTTTATTGCATACAAGAGTTTATCTTTGAATTAGGATTTTCTATTTCATTGATTTTATCTTGCCACACACATCCTAATTACTAGCATTTATATTTGAAAGCAATAAAAAGCAGAAATATAAAATCCTACGCTATTACAGCAATTAGGGGGTGGGGATACATATTTGTACATGGGGTGGTTCAACGAGAAAAATAGATAAGAAAAGAAAATAACAAAAACAAGATAGAGAGAAAGAGAGAGGGAGCCAGCGCGCTGCTGAGAGGTCATCATAAGTTTTGACTCGGGCCCGCTGCCAGATGATCAACCTTTTGGTTAAACTGTATGAGTCAGAACTTCTGACTCTGGCACCTGCAAAACAGAAACCTGTTAGTGGGAATATCAGAAGTTCTGACCCCCATGCGCTGCAAGACAAAAGTTTGTTAGTGGGGAAATAAGAAGTTCTGATCCTGCTGGAAATACAATAATTCTCAGAAGTTCTGGTATTATTGGCAGCAAAACAGGCTTCAGATGTGCTAACGTCAAAGTCAGCACTTGGCTTCTCCCTGTGCTAGTCAGAACATCTGCAATTTTGTTATTTTTCCATGAAACAGAAAACATGTTTGGAACAGCTTCAGCAAATGTCAAAGTGTTTCAGGGGACAGAACCAACAAGGTCACAGACAGGTCCTATGCTGACTCACTTCCTATCTAAACATTCTGAGGTATGAAAATCCTCAGAACACAAACAGCAGCAACATGATGTTTACATTATGTTTATTTGAGCATGCAAAGCTGATAATGCTTAGTAGCGTGATGAAGGTCAGCAGGTGCTTACCTGGATGTTGGAAAAGTTTGTGAATGAGAGCTAGCTTTTGGCTCTGATGGTGTTCTGGACAGGTTCTTTTTGAAAGGGGGTAGATGAAGGTATATGTGTATGTATGGTCAGAGGCTGAAAGTGTGCTCTTTAGTCACAAAGAAAACTGGGTATTGATGAAGTTTGAAGGTAAGAAGTTCAAAGTTATGAAACACTAGAGATTTTGGCAGAGTTTCACAGTACTTTCTTGCTAAAAATTTCTGTTTCTCTTTTAGCAATTCTTCTGGTTTTTTGGACGCCCTTTTTCAGTGGATAATGGTTCTCTATTTATAGGCAAAGCTCTTGTGGATTCTTGAACATTAAAGGCGCCAACAGAGGTTGAATTGTTCTTTGAAAGAAGTTCCTGGGAAGTTATGATAATAGATAGCCTTTCAGCCTAGACTAGAACAGCAGGCATGGATTTGGGAGAAGTGACCTCTTAGGTGGAAGGTGGCGCGTAGACCCATTCCTAAACCTGCATAAAGGCGTTTACCAAGCCACACGTGAATAGATCCCTTGGGTGAATGTTCAGGAGTGGTTGGGAGCATTAATGAGCATTAAATGGTGATGAGACTTATCAACACCAATATTCTGGTAATAGGAAACAAACTTGAACCAACATTTCTGCTTTATTATAAACAACATAAACCATGCTCTAGTCTTGGCCTCTTGTTGTTTTAGCAAATTCTGGAGATTCTCCTGACTTTTTGACACATTCCTTGGATTTGCTTCTGGAAATCCTGGACTTAGAGATTCTGTATCAGTGTAACACCCACTCTTCTGACCCTTTCATCTTCTGATTTCAGCATGTTCTGAAGGAGCCTTCAGACTTCCTTGCTTCCTTTGCATTCCTTTAGCAAACTCTGGTTGAACTTGCGTAATTGCTGAAAGAGCTATGTTCTGTTTGAGGCTTACGTGTTGAACCATGTTTGCAACTTCTGACTGAGTTGATGTAGCTGCCGAAGAGCCAACTTCTGACTGCGTTGAGCCAAGCTTGCAACTTCTGACTGTTGAGCCAAGCTTGTAACTTCTGACCGTTTCTATCTGGAGTTTGGTCCAGAAGTTTTGAAGCGCTATTTTCTTCTTGAACACCCATTTTTTAGAGAAAAATTCCAAATGTTTAGAATTTAATTTTTCTCAAGATAAAAGTGTTGCCTTTAGAGCTTGTGTGATCATTTTGCTCTTGTAAATGGTTTGCTTGGGTAGAAATGATAATTCAGGACTTGGATTTGTTTCAGAGGGAATCCAAGATGATTTTCTTAAGAAAGAGAGTGCAAATTTTGGGGTACAACAATGTTGTATCTTGAATTGCTCGCAGAGCTCAGTGATCATCTTGTTGTTAAGATTGGTACCATTGTCCGTAATGATCCTCTCTGGTACACCGTATCGACATATCAGGTTATGCCGAATGAACCGTGCCACGACGTTCTTGGTTACCGTAGCAAAGGAAGCTGCTTCAACCCACTTCGTAAAGTAATCAATCGCTACCAGGATGAAACGATGCCCGTTGGATGTCGTAGGTCTGATCTCGCCAATCATATCAATGCCCCACATTGCAAAAGGCCAAGGTGCTGTCAAGACGTTCAGAGGGACCGGAGGTACGTGTACTTTATCAGCATAAACCTGGTGTGATACGGTGGGAGAATTGACTGTGGTTTTGCGTTCGTATTTGCACTTGTGCGGTTGAGCAAGAGTCGCCACCGACTTTTTATTTTATCCTAAAGGAAAGGTTAAAAAAGCACAGCAAAAACCTTTTGAGATATTTCGTGGGTCCGGGGGGTAGATTATGAAAAGGGAAGGTATTAGCACCCTTTTCATCCATGGTTATCCATGGGCTCTTAGTTACTTGGTTTTTAGATCACTTGCCTTGATTTTTGATTGCTTAAAAATGGTGTGTGTGTGTGTGTGTTTGAAAATGTTTTGGGAGAAGATGCCTTATCTTAGGCTAACCTTGTAACAATTCTTTACTCGAATGTTTTACAAAGGTGTGTATCTTTTCGAAAAGACGTTTCAAAGTGTTTTTGAGAGTTTGTTTTGAAAGTGCTTGTGGAATGTGTTTTTTTTTTTGAAAAGAAGGCAAGTGGTTTTTGCAAGTTGATCTCAAGTAACTAAGAGTTTTGTCTACCCTATTGTACTCAAAAGGTTCTCTCTATGATTTCAACCCTTTTTAAACAATTTTGTTCCACCATTGAATTTGGTGGACAATCTTGCGTTTAGGAAGTTTGTTCGGGACGGGCGCGGGTCATCGTATGGACCATGAATGCAATGATGCCAAGTGTCTTTGGTAATTTGATTTGAAGGGACTATGATCGTTCTGTTTAGGCAACATTCGAAAGCGTCATCGAGGGACTTATGATCATTTTGAATTGGTTTTGCCAAAGATACTTGACGTGCAAGCATGGCCCATTTTGGAAGGCAACATGTGGGATTACCCTAGAGGGTGCAAGTGTGATTGTGTATTGATTTCATGTATTTATCTTGTATTAGGTTATCTAGCATTTGATTTTATGTACATGCAAACCCTAGGTCTAACCATGGTATAATTGAAAGCGGTAAATTGCGAAAATGTAAAGTCTACGCTATTACAAAATAAGTATCCGGGAGTGGGGTACAAATTTATGAATGGGGATGAGACTTAGGAATGTAATGTCCAATAAGTTACAACCAAATCGAATCGATCAAATGTAAATGTAACGAATATACAAATATAAGCAAATGTGTATAGGAGCAATGTAAATGTATTGTGTAAGTGTATACGTGTATGGGTATGTAATTATTTACAGGTTAGAGATGTGAAATTGAATGTGTATTAAGGTATTGTTGACTTAAAGAATTAAATGTTTATTTAATTTAATCCTTGTAATCTTGTATATTTTTAATATGTATGAAAAGAATGTTTTAATGAAAAGAAAAATGTTTTCAATTTAATTATATTGTGTAATAATAAAAAATGCATCTTTATTTGTATGTACAAAAAATATTCTCATTTAAATGTTAAGAGATTAAATTATGCAAAAATGTATGTTTACTTATTATGTACAAAGAAAATTTAAATTAGATATTTTAAATAAAAATGTGTTTTTATGTGTTTTAGTATTAATGTATAGGTGAAAAATATATTAAGTTAGAGAAAAATAGATTGTGTTAAAAATGTTTTTATGTATAAAAGAAAAGGGTTTATGTTAATTTATTAAAAAGGGTAAGTTAATTAATTAATAAAAGAACATAACATTTATTTTATAAAAGGGATAAAAGCTTTTAAAATGGGCCTTATGGGTTTTGGCTTGAACAAGAGAAACGAAGGGGAGGTGCAGGTTTTGTGAGTGAAAGGGCTTGGGCGCAATTGGCAGGCCCAAAGCCTTGAGACAAAAGTTGTCTTAGGGTCAATTGTTTTTGTCTTCAGAAAAGGGTTTTAGGGTTCGAGAATGTGGCAGCGGCGCCGTTCGTGGTTACCTCGTCTTCCTCATGCATGCCTCTGCATTTCCTCAGCCCAAGGCCACCAGCTTCCTCCATTTCCTCTTCCCTCCAGCGAAGGCACTAGGGGGCGACGGATTCGGTGAGTTCATTTTCTTTTTCGCTTAGGTTTTGTTACAGTTCGCATGTTTGTGATTTATGTTCATTTCTGATTCTTGTTCATATTGCAATGATTATTGAGGTTTTGAAGGGAAAGAAGGACGACCGTTACCTGGAGATGGAGGAGGAGGTTGTGGTTGCTACGGAGGCCAAGGGCGGTGAAGGAAGATGGCGCGACGAGAGCTTTAACTGGTATCTTTACCTTTTTTTTTTTGCTAATTTAGGGTTTTATGATGAACTGACTGAAAAATCCTTTTTGAAACTTCACTTCTTTCTTCTTCTCTCCTATTGTATACTCGTTGCCTTTGATGCTTTTGTTGTCTCTCTTCTTCGTCTCTGAGTTGCCTATTTCGTGTCCTATGCCCCTTTGAACGTTTGTCTGTGATGTTGCCTTGAGATGCTTCTTTTACTTGTCTTGAATGCTTGCTTATCTTGATGATTTGTTCTTCCTTGCCCAATGATGAGCCTAGGGTTCTGAGGGTCCTGAATATGCTTATGTTGCCTGTGTTGGATGCCTTGAATATGCTTCTGAACGTTTGTTTATGGATGCCTTGAATATGCTTCTAAACGTTTGTTTATGGCCCAATGATGAGTACTCCTTTGAGGGTTCTCATGTGGGCTTTTGCGTTTTGATGTTGTCTCTGGTTCCTTAGGCTTGGTTATGGCTTTGATGGTTTGTTGTTAGGCTAAGGACTTGGTTCAGGTTTCACAGGTTTTAGGTTTGTGAAGTTGAGTTTGACAGGTTCAGCAGGTTTTTTGACAGGCAGGGTGGTATTATCTGGTTTATGGACATATGCTGGTATGGCTTGTGATGGTTCAGGTTGGAAGAACTTGGGTCAGTCTTGGGTTTATGTTTGTTCTGTTGTTTTTGACAATAGGTTTATGGTTTAAGGAAAATGGTTTTAGGCCCAGGTTGTGGTTTTGGCGTGGTTTACAGGTTTATGTGTTTCTTGAGGGTTAGCAGGTTAATGCTGGCTTCTGACTTGCTTCAGGCAGGTTTTGCATATGCAGGTTGTCTGGTTTATTAGGCCATTGCAGGTTTATGCTTGTGGCTTGCTTCAGGCAGGTTTGGCATATGCAGGTATGGCTTGGACTTGTTATTTTTGTTAGGCTTCAGGCAGGGTGAGGCTTGAGGCAGGTTCTTGCTTAAGGTTTAAGGTTGGGAGGCTTATCAGTTTGTATATTTTCTTTGTGTTGGTTTTTTGTTCTCTCTTCTTTACTGTGTTCAGTTCTTGTGTTTTATATCTTTCTATCTTCCTGCCTAAAGCCTAAAAACCTGCTTTCTTTTCTCGCCTCTTCTCTCTCCAGTACACTTCAAAGAATATTAAAATATGTTTTTGTGTGTACTTTCTAAAAGGGCCCCTTCTTTGGGAAATGATGAAAATGAGTTTTATTGCTTGCATAATAGTTTTCCTCTGCATATTGTCTCTTCTTTTTGACAGCTTGATATCTTTCCAAAATCTTCTTTTGACAGCTTGGGTACCTTTGTGACAGTTGCTTTATATTTTTGGCAGAAAGTTGAGTTTGGACCTTTGGTTTGGACTTGCTGTTTGCTTTGTAACATGCTGTTTGAGATTTGAACTTATGCAATTTTGACAATTTTTGAATTGTGCATTTTTTAAACTTGTGCATTCAATTTTAGCAAATAAACTCGTCCCTCTTTGTGAACCGGGAGAAATCCCGTGATTTGCAGAGAGGGTTAACTGATCCCGATCAGTGGCCCTTAATGATGAATTTCTTTTATTTGTCTCTTTATTTATTTATCAGCTTTTTGACTTTTCTCTTTTTCTCTTGCAGATGAATAATTGAATGGAGGGGAGCAAAGGATGAAGAATTTGAAGAATATAAGACTTAGAAAAAATAGGATAGTTTCATTTTTTATTTAAATTTAAATTAGTGTAAAATCATTGTTTGTAAATAAATTGTAAACAATAATTGTACAATTAATTTAAGAATAAATAAAAGTTTTCATTATCCAATTAATTCTATTTTCTCTTTTATTGTTTATTCATTTATTTAAAATTATTTGAATTAAAATAATTGAAAAATAAATTCCAATTACTTAATTTTAGAACAATAAATAATTTAAATAAACAAAGCTTTAACAAATTGATCAGTTAAACCTGGTACCTCTAACATCCAAAGCAAAGCAACAGTTAATCAAATCAACTGATCAGGCGCATTCCCTTTTCACTGATTTTTACCCAATACTGCAAATCCCAACTGAATGTACCTTTTGACTGGTTCAATCAAACAAACGTGAATTCAAACCAACTGCCTTCTTTTACTGATTAAATTGAACAATGCGAATTCAACCCCAAATCTCGGAATAACTTGCAAAGCATCGCAAAATTAAATCTTTCTGAGGACGTGCCCACAAAAAACCCTAAGTCCTGATTAAATGCCAAAGAGCGCTCGCCTGATCAAAGTTGAGCCAAAATCAACCAAAACCCTAAGCCAATTGTGTGAAATATTCCAGAGCCCTGAAAAATCAATAAAACCCTAATTTTGCTTGGCTGACGAGAAAAGTCTGTTTGTCCGATTCTTGAGCCAGTTTGAAAGATCATGAAAAGCCTGAGGTTGTTATTTCTTGTGGAAAAATGCGAGGGCAAATTTTGGGGTACAACACCTGGCATTTGTGACATGTCCGAGAATGCTGATAACAGTCGGCTTCCATTGTGGACCAGTAATATCCTTCCCGGAGGATTTTCTTTTCCATGGTATATCCACTGGAATGAGTTCCGAAAGTACCTTCATGTAACTCCGCCATGATCCTTTCTGCTTCATTCTTATCCACACAACGCAGTAAGGTTGAATCATGGTTACGCTTGTAGAGAATACCATTGCTGATGAAGAAATTTTCCGCGAACCTCCTCAGAAACTTCTTGTCATTAACAGATGCACCCTCGGGGTATTCTTGAGCTTCAAGGTACCTCTTCACGTCATGATACCAGGTGTGATACGGTGGGAGAACTGACTAGTGTTTTGCGTTCGTATTCGCACTTGTGCGGTTGAGCAAGAGTCGCCACCGACTTTTTACTTTATCCTAAAGGAAAGGTTAAAAAAGCACAGCAAAAACCTTTTGAGATATTTCGTGGGTTCGGGGGGTAGATTATGAAAAGGGAAGGTATTAGCACCCTTTTCATCCATGGTTATCCATGGGCTCTTAGGTACTTGCTTAGATCAATCTTGCCTTGGTTTTCAATTGTGTGAAATGGTGCTTTGTGGATTGTTTTTGAAAATGTTTTGAAAAGATGCCTTGCGCTAGGCTAACCTTGTAACAATTCTTTACTCGAATGTTTTACAAAAGGTGTTTTATCCTTTAAAAAGATGTTTCAAGGGTTCGAAAAGTTTGATTTTAGAGAAGTGTTTGTGAAGTGGGTTTTGAAATTAGGCAAGTGTTTTCTTTGCAAATCGACAAGTACTTAAGAGTTTATCTACCCTAAAGCTTTCTCAAAGATTTTTGTCGTATTTTAACCCCTTTGACAATTTTGTTCTACCATTGAAGTTGGTAGGCAATCTTGTATTTAGGAAGTTTATTCGGGACGGGCGTGGGTCATCGCATAGACCATGAGTGCAATGGTGCCAAGTGTCTTTGGCAATTATTTCGAAGGGACTATGATCATTCCATTTAGGCAACACTTTGAGGGACTTGTGATCATTTGCTTTTATTTTGCCAAAGATACTCGACGTGCAAGCATGGCCCATTTTGGAAGGCATCATGTGGGATTACCCTAGAGGGTGCAAGTGTGATTGTGTTATTGATTACATGCATTTGCTTTGTATTAGGTTATCTAACGTTTGATTTTATGTACATACAAACCCTAGGTCTAATCATGGTATAATTGGAAAACTGTAAATTGCAGAATGTAAATCTACGCTATTACAAAATGGTATCCGGGAGTGGGGATATAAATGTACAAGGGGATGAGACTTATAGTATTTACAACCAAATCGAATGTCACAATCAAAATATAAATGTCGAATGTATAAATATAAGATAAAATGTGTGTAGGGCAATATATTGTGTAAGTGTAAATGTGAGATGTATATGTATATGAATTGTATAACGATGTACGAGTGCGAAATGTGAAGTTGAAGTGTATTAGGGTTTGGCTTAGATGAATGTTTTAATCTTGTATTTTTGATTTACATGTTAATTTTGTACAAATGTGTATGTTAATAAAAAGAAAGTTTTCAATTTTAATTATATTATGAAAATGATATGTATTATTTTGTATACAAATATTTTTAAATATATACTAAGAAATATTTTCGAGTTAATTATGTATATATAGAAAAAAGAATATTTTGTTATTTTTATATACAAATGTGTATTAGTCTAAAAAATGTTTTCAAATTTATATGATATACAAATCAATGTCTTAAAATATGTGTACAAATATGTATAAAAAGTATTTTCGATTTAATTGTGTATGAGAAGCTTTATTTTTATGTACAAATATATATATATTTAAGAAAAAGACATTTTAACTTATATGGTTAAATTAGTGTTTTTTCAAAGAAAATAAAAATTGTTTATAAAATAAAAAGGGTTATTGTTTTATAAAAGAAAAGAGGCAATATTTAGAAAAAAGAAAAAAGAAAAAATAATGGTTAGTGTTTAGAAACATGATGAAGCGTTAATTTGGGCTTAGGCACTTGGCAGTTCAGAACAAGGTTAAGCCCACGTTTGGATTCTTTGAACGAAATTAGGGTTAGGCATTTGGCAGTTCAGAACGAGAGCTAGGGTTAACAGCGGCGCCGTGTTGGGTCGTCTTCTCCGTTCAATTTCCTGAGCCATCCGTCCCTCCGGCCACCAACATCATTCTCGAACCTTTCTTCCCTTCCTAGCACGGTCTCCACATCTTCTTGAAACAAGGTTGGTTCTTAGTTGTTATGTCTTTATCTTTTCTTTTCTGGATTCGCGTGGTTCGGATTTGTTTTAAACTGAGTTCTATATTTTTTCGTTTTATGAGGTGAAGGGGAAGAAGATTGCTACCTGATTTTGGGAGATGGAGGAGAGGCGAAGGGGTGATGCTTCAGGAGGCCGGAACGGCGGTGATGGAACTTGCTTCGCGTTTGACGCTTTCCTGGTACTTTCGTTCTTTTGATATGTTAGGGCTTTGATGATGATATACACTGAGAAACCCTAATTCACTTCTTTATCTTCTTCTGCCACTATATATTTGCGTGCTTGTTGCTTATGTATGGTTGCCTGAGATGCTTCTTCTTTCTTCTTCTCTCGAGCGGCTATATGCTTATTTGTGTTGCCTATGCTTGTTTGTGTTGCCTTTGCTTCTGTTGAGGGGTTATGTTGACAGTATGTTGGGTTTGGCCAATGATGAAGAGATTCTGAGGCCGTAGTGATGCATTTTCTGGTTATGGCACTGATGCTTGGCTTGATAACTCAGTTTTGTTTTGGTTATGGTATTGTTATCAAAGATGAAAAGAACTTGACAGGGGTGGGATTATGCTGGTTCAGGTTCTGAGTTTTGTTGTGTTTGATGGTTTCTTGGATGGCTTTTTGGGTGTGATGGTTTGAGTTTGTGAGAGTGATGCAGGTTTGATAACTCAGTTTTTGGTTACGTGAGATTTTTGGGACAGGGTGTACTGGTTTTGTGACTCTTGCCTACTGAACTGAGTTGTATGTTGTGTTATCTATCCTAACCTCTCTTCTGAACTGTCTTGGTATTAGCTTTTGCCTCTTT